>BSBN01000055.1:10000000-11200000 GCA_027924645.1 Cunninghamia lanceolata | reverse complement strand
ATGCTTATGTTACAGTAGTAAGTCTTTCTATGGCCCGGAGTGTTAAAATAGAAGGATTAAGTGTTGTTCCATTTCAGTCTATGGTTTGCTTAAACCACTGCATACATAATTTGGTTTTATTTGGCAGGGTGGCGGCGGGTCCAAGTGTGAAGGAAATAGCGGAGCGCTTCCGCAAGCGGAATGGCCATAGCCAATTCAAATATATGGTACAATTCATTGCAGAGGGCGGTATTACCGTGGTGCCGCTCAGATATATGGCAGATCCATCCCCAAAGTTGTTGAAAGGTCGGTCTTGTTAGATTTCACCTTACGATAAGTTTTTTTCCAATTTTGCAATATATAAAAGCACGCTTTAGAATTTGTCCGCATTTGTTGTTGGAGTAGGGCAATTAAAAAGCCTAAGTCCGCTGTTTGCTTTTCCTATTACAATAAATAAACCAAAGAGAGGCGGAAAACAATGGTGAAAAAGGTACAAATATTTTGACTTTTGAGGATCCATCCATACATACACTCACTAGACACTACCTTGCAGCCTACGATTATAGTGGAGCTTCTCATCCAAATAAAACATATTAAATATTTTTAGTAGTTCTTTACTAAAAGCTGAGTAATGAACAAACTAGTATGGTCCATTTCTTTTATTAGTTGCAATGAGTTTTTTTTATCTAGTGATTAGTCTATCTATAGTAAACCAATCAAAATAAAGTATTATTTTTTATGTTGGACAAATTTTAATTTTTCTTAAGTCTATACGATAAAATTTTAACAAAAATTGTTGGGAAAATGATTTATCTATGTTGTGACTGGAGGATTTTGTGGAAATACTATTTTGATTGAAACAAAAAAATCCGGTCAAAAGTGAGGAGGTGCCAATACTAACAAATTAACTTGTTTAATTAAATTATGAGTGAATAAATTCTTGCTTGGAATTTGGTTATTAAACAAATAAATTTTTTTCTTAAAGTTCTATGCAAATATTATAACAAAAAATATAATATTTATATTAATATAATATTCATAAATTGTAATATTTATATTAATATAATATTCATATTAATGTCATTATTTAATTTTGACCATTGTATAGTTATTATATTCTTTTATGTATAAATATTAAAAACTAAATTATTGTATTGATCTAAATATTAATGTGAAAAAAACACCTAAAGAAGGAAAATCAGGACACCTAAAATTGAAGAGAAAAATTGGGTCCGAACCTTGTTTAATTAAATTATGAGTGACTAAATTCTTGTCCCCAATTATTAAACAAATAATTTTTGGTTATGCAAATATTATAACAAAAATTGTAATATTCATATTAATGCGATTATTTAATTTTGATCATTGTATAGCTATTATATTTTTTTTGTATAAATATTAAAAATTAAAATATTGCAGTGATCTAAATATTAATATATTATATTGTGTAATATTATATTCATATTAATATGATTGTTTCATTTATATTCAATAGAATATTATAATTAATTATATATTAACAATAATATATATTATTTAATTTTGATCATTGTATAGTCATTACATTCTTTTCTGTATAAATATTAAAAATTAAAATATTGTACTGATACTGCCTTGGCAGTACTATTGCAATGAGTTTTTTTATTTAGTGATTAATCTATCTAGTGTAAACCAATCAAAACTGAGTATTATTTTTCATGTTGAACAAATTTCAATTTTTCGTAAGTCTACATGACAAAATTTTAACAAAAGTTACTGTTGTGATTGGCTCAAAATTTGACCTCCTAAGGATGGATTTTGGAGAAATACTATTTTGATTAAAACAAACACACTAAAATCAAGCAAAAAAATACTATTTTGAACAGATTAACTTGTTTTTTTTAAAAGGGATAAAATTTTTATTGAAATTAAGAAATTAATAGTACATAGGGATTAGGGAACCCATAGGCACCCAAGAAAGAAAGCACAAGAACACCCATCCAAGACAAAAACCACCATCCACACAGCCACCAACACCTTATCCATCCATAACATCAGCAATGACCCTCTCTAATTCATGACAATAATCAGGGGATAGCTGTCCCCACCCCTCAATCTTCCAACCATCAACATGCTCTGAAGCCCACTTAGCTAAACAATCAGCAACCCTATTCCAATCACGCAAAATGTGGGTGAAAATCACCACTTCCAACATAGAGCACATCTGTAAAATCTGTTGAACCACCAAAGCAAGCTGCCAATTAACCTCAACCACCTTTTTCTCATGGAACAGATTAACAATAATCTATGAGTCATATTCACAAATAATCCTATGCCAATCCAAAGCACAAGCACACTCAATAGCCCAGAGAATCACCAACCCCTCCATAAAGTTGTTAGAATGCTGCCTTTATGAATGGAGAAAAAGAAAATAACCAAGACAGAACAGTCTCTTCCAACTTCACCAATCCCAACAGGCTCAGGATTACCCCTAGAGGAACCATCTGTATTGATCTTTAGAATATCCACCAGAGGAGGCAACCATCTTCCAACCCTTTGAACCTTCTTTTTAGCCCGCCTACCTCTTCTGACACAAGCAGAGACAGAAGTCAACCCCTGTAAGCCCAATCTATTCACAGTCTCATCATCACTCATTTCTAAAGGATAAGCCACTTCACATTTGGCTTCCACCATCTCTTGGACCATACCAACAATTCTATGCCAAACCTGTAGAACCATCAATCTATCCCCACGAAAAATCTTATGAGTCCTTTCTAACCAAATTTGCCAAAGGATGAAAGTAGAACTAATGCACCACACAATTTGGAGGAAAGAGACATGGGTAGGAGGTCTTCCCAGACTACTCCAGAACTCAACAAGGGAAGAAGCATGAACACATGGATGTTTCTAAACACCCCACCATAAATGCTAAAGCAACATAGAATAAGAATAACAAAAAAACAAGTGGGAAGAATCCTCCTCACTGCACCAGCACAAAACATAAATAGAAGGACCCTAGAATCCCCGCTTCTGAAGATTATCCTAGATCAAACATCTATTCCAAGCCAGAGTCCACACAAAACAATTACACTTTGGCCATGAAAACTTGTTCCACACATGTTTCCACCAAGGGACCTCCACCCCACCAAACTTATGAGCCAGTAACTCCTAATACCTTCTAGCCATAGTGAAAGCACCCTTAGGATCTGAGCTCCAAGCAAGAATATCCTTATCCTTGAGGGAGCTATATTGTCTACCAACCAAAATATTTTGAAGCTCAGCACAATCTTCTTCCAACCCAACAACTTGCCAATCGCAAGGATCCTTCCACCTAGCCATCTCCATCTACCGACATGGATAAGAAGTCTTAAAATCAATCATCCTTGACCAACTAGCCTCTAGGAAGCGCTGGCAAAGATTCAACAAATTAGGATACTGACGCAAAATGGGGGGAAAACCATCCCAAGAATCAGACCAAAAGAGAGCCTTAGGCCCCCTATTACATATCCAAAACAAGCCCTTCTTGATCAACATAGCCCCTTTCTTCAGTGTTCCCCAAATAACAAAACTTTTCCCCACCAGAGTATACCTAGGAATCTCCTCCTTAAGCACCCTCGGAAGGTACTTGTGAGATAAAATCTTGGCCCAGATATGATCCTGCTCCACACAACACCTCCAATAAAGCTTTGCAGCCAATGCCAACCCAGACCAGGTCGATTGCCACAATCCAAGACCCCAAAACTACTTTGGGCTACACACAATATCCCACTTCATAAGGCTCCACTTAGAAGAGGACAAGCTGCCCACCCATAAGAATTGTCTAGCTAGAGAATCCAAATCCTTCACAAACCCAACTGGAGACACTTGAACCATGTACCTATAAATAGGAAGAGTCTATGCCACATATTTAAGCAGCTGAACATGCCCAGCAAAGGATAACCATCTATGAGTCCAATGATTAACCTTCACACAAAACTTGTCTAGAATATTCTGCCATGACTACCTAGGAAGACTACCAGAAGAGATAGGAGTGCCAAGATAAATTAAAGGGAGAGAACTAATCTGAAACCTCAAGATACGAGCAATCCTTTGATGAATAAGCCATAGAGTATTGAAGAAGAAAATAGAAGGTTTATCTTCATTAACCATTTGACCAGAGCCCACAAGATAATTATCAAAAGCCTTATGCAAATTAGTGCCTTCTCTAATCATAGTTGTACCCATCAAAGCAGTATCATCCACAAATTGCAGGTGAGACTGAGGAGGCAAACCATTTCTTGACACCCAGCCTTGAATAACCCAAATCCACATTATGTTTCACCACTGTCCCCAGACCTTCAACAAAAGGAATAAATAAATAAGGAGAGAGAGGATCCCATTTACGAAGGCCTCTAGAAGCCCTAAAAAGAGAAGAAGGCTCCCCATTTATTAGCATTGAAAAAGAAGTGGAAGTAACACAACACATAACCCACTGGACCCACTCCTCAGCAAAACCAAAGGCAATAACATTTTTTTGTAAGAAGAACCACTTAACTCTATCATAAGCCTTTTCCATATCTAGCTTGATGAACATAGTCTTTTCTTTCGAGGATGCCATGGAATGAATAGTTTCAGTAGCAATGACCACCCCATCTAGAATTTTCTGATCCTCCACAAAACCACTCTATTCCTCAGAGATAAGCCATCCAAGCCATCGCTTCATCCTTTTAGCAATCAAGTTGGAAATGATTTTATAAACCACATTACAAAGGGAAATAGGTCAAAATTGACTCAGTTGATCCACCCCCTCACATTTGGGAATGAGAGAAAGGAAGGTAGAGTTCAAAGCCCACAACATATGCTTATTCCTCCTAGACTCACGAACCACCTCCAATAGGTCTAGCTTAATGATATCCCAACATTCCTGATAAAATTCAATCGAAAAGCCATCAGGGCCTGGGGCTTTCCCTTTCTTCATCTAGAAAATAGTAGCCTCCAATTCCTCCAGCGAGATATAGCCCAAAAGATGCTCATTCATCTCCCTAGTAACCAAGGAGGGATACAAGACAAGACATGGTTTTCTTCTACCAAACCATCTTGAGAATCCTCTCTAAATAATGAAACAAAGAACTGTGAAGCTTGTCTAGACATATCCTACCAAGAAGATAAATGCTCACCCCTACCATTCATAAGAATATGCATAGAATTAACATGTCTCCTAGCTTTCACCAAATTGAAGAAGAAAGCAGTGTTTCTGTCCCCCTCCTGTAACCACTCAACGCAAGCCTTTTATTTCTAATAAATTTCCTCACGTAGCTCACACTCTTCCAAAGATTTCAAAGCCCTTGCCTCCTCCCTGAGTAAATCCTTTGAAAGACCAAACTCCTTTATCTCTTGAGTGATGACATCCAAGTCAGCTTGAGCAACAACATTAGCATGAAAAATATTTCCAAACTCTGCCTATTCCACCATTTGAGCTGATATTTCACATATTGCAGTAGTTTGGAAAAAGAATACATAGAAGTGCCATGAGTAGCTCTTCCCATCCTCCACCATTCAGCCACATGCTCTTGCAAAGAACAATCTCTTAACCACATAAGCTGGAACTTGAAAGAGGGGGACCAAGAAACACGAGCTGAAGTGGCAGATAACTTAATAGGCTAGTGATCCGAGACCCTCCATTCTAAAATCTTAGAGCAAGTAAACCAAAATCCTCCAATCCAGAAACAGGAAACCAAGAAACAGTCAAGTCTCTCAGCAATACAATTCTCTCCCATTCTCCTATTGTTCCAACTAAACTGACCATTATGGGGCTTAATGTCAACTAAATTCAAGGCAGATATGTTATCACAAAGAAGGAAAGCAGAGGGCTCCAACCTCACAATACCACCCTTCTTCTCATCTAACTCAATAATGGCATTGAAATCACCCGCAATAATCCAAGGGAAAAAATGACCAAGGCTTCGAATGAAATTGATATGAGACCATAATAACTACTTACTAGGAAAATCAGTAGGCACATAGATGTTTTAAAGTAGAATAGTTTCTCCCAACTCCCAACTTGAAGCAACCACAGATATGGAAGACTTGGAGGACATCCACCAAAGAGGATGAATCTTCAATGGGTTCCACAAGAAGGCCACACCCCATGCATCACCATGAGCCCCAATACACTGGCAGTCACCCCGCCCCCACAGCTTTGGTAACAAACCAACCATACTTTCAACAGACAACTTAGTCTCCTATAAAAAAGAACATTAGGAGAATGATTTCTCACCGATTCATAAACAACTTTTTTGTCGAGGGCCACTATTCAAGCTCCTTACAGTCCAAGAGAGGATGATCATTTTGTAGGGTTAGAAAAGTGGGAATCCAGGGTCTTAACAGATCCAAACTCCACCAAAGTCTCCCCCATCATCTTCATTTTTTCTAAGTCCTTCTTTCTCCCATCTTTAGAAGACTTCTCAACCATCCCTTTCTTTTGGTCTTTCTGAAGAATTCCCAACGAAGGAGAAGACTTGCTACCTTTTACCGAATTAGACCCCACTTTCACCAATGGAGTAGATATCTCTCCCTCCCCCATCTTCACATCTACAAGAGTCTCGGACCTCCCATGAACTAGACCAAACTAAGATCCATTTCCATTTGCAAGGCACCAGCCTCCTATGAAGTCTAGTCGTGATATGCAATAATTCCCTCCTAAACCACTTCCAAAACACCCTGATCCATAATCATCATACCTAGATTCACCTCCTGCTAACTGAGATCATCCATAACCTCAAATCTCAAGGTATCACCTTCCTGATGCTCCTTAAGAGTCCTCTTTTGACCCCGAGTCCTATTACAAGCCTTAGAAAGAATAAAACCCTCCACACCTGTCGCCTCACTAGGAATGGGGTCCATGCCTTTGTTGACCTTAGGAGGGTTGTGAGGAGGCTGAGTAGTCTGAGACTCAAAAGATTTAGACTTCGCGCATCTTCTCTGTAGATGGCCATATTCATGACATAGATAGCAACGAAAGGGCAATGTCTCATAATCTAGTTGTTGCACCCAAGAATATGAACCCACATGAATTTCTAAAGAATCTGGAAGAGGGTTATTTAAATCCATCTCAACACAAATGAGATAAATTGTCATTACCTTTCTATAATGAGTTTGATGAGAAAGACCCACTGGTTTCCCCAGCAGCAAAGTAACCCAATGCAAGATGTCATTGCGCCAACATTCCACTGGAAATCTTGGGAGACGTACCCACACTAGAACCTGATTTGGAAGCTCCTTCGAAGGATCAAAACCTGCATGCCAGGGCTTAATAAATAAACCAATCTAGTTGTGGAAATAAGGCCCACCTTCAAAAACGCTATTGTGATCCTCCATGCAATTAAAAGTCACCATGAAGTAATTGTTCAGCAACAACATTATTTCCATCTCATCCTCTGGGGATCAGGTCTGGTGAGCCCATGACCCCAAAAATTTGAGTGAAACCCTCATTCCCAAGAATTTGAAAAGTAAAGCATGCTTCGAGTAATACTCAATATCCTCCACAATTCATTTTGGTTGAATTACCAACACTGGTTTATCTTTGGAACATTTCAGGAAGCCATATATCTTCAGGATAGGAGAACCTCCAGATGGCTCAAATCCTCCATTCCTTGAATCATTTGAAAACAAATTTTTAGTAAAAACCCTTGATGAATGATTTGGAGAGGAAGCCCCAAATGCAACACAAAAATCCATAGGAGATTTGACCACCGATGTCTCCCCTAAAGCCATAATTGAGAGAACAAGACACCCTTAAACCCCAACATCGAGACCCCACTCAAATGCCAAAGCCCACACTTCGAACACCAATAATGGAGGAATGCAAAAGAGGACAGAAATGATAAACTTTACACGCAACAACAAAAAGAATTAAGCTAGCAGCCAAAAAAACCCCACCCCACACTCTTCAAACACCCCAATCCCAGATCGCACTAGCCAAGACACAAAGAACGGTAACTAGCTAGCAAATGAACGCATGCAAGGATGAAACGGCCTCATGCAGGCCATGACTTGCTCAAGGTGACGGGCACCAGGAGTGACACTATCCTCCCTCCGGTCCTCCAATCATCACAGATTAACTTGTTTAATTAAATTCTCAATGGGTAAATTTTTCTGACAAATTTTATTATTAAACAAATAATATTTTTTAATGTTAGACAAATAATATTTTAGTACCTACCTTTGGGAGTACTATTGCAATGAGTTTTTTTATCTAGTGATTAATCTATCTATAGTAAACCAATCAAAACAAAGTATTATTTTTCATGTTAGACAAATTTTAATATTTCCTAAGTCTTAATGAGAAAATTTTAACAAAAAATATTGAGAAAAAGATTTATCTCTATTGTGATTGGCTCAAAATTTGAGCTCTTAAGAGTGGATTTTGTGGAAATACTATTTTGAGTGAAAGAAACACCTAAAATTGAGGAGAAAAATTTGGTCAGAAGAGGTGGCAATACTAACAAATTAACTTGTTTAATTAAATTATGAGTGACTAAATTCTTGCTGGGAATTTGGTTATTAAACAAATAATCTTTTTATTAAACAAATAATTTTATAAATATTGCAATAATAATATAAATATAATATTATAGTAATATAATAATTATAATAAATTTATAATAATATTATAATTAAAATTAAATGCAATATCTTTGTTTTCTTCTAAAATTTTCCATCTTTGTATCAATCAAGGGTTGTATTAAAAATTATTAATTTAATTTAAAGCATTGCCTTTTAGAATATGGTTTTCAAATACAACAATGGACAAAGTAAAACTAAAAACTAGCTTGTATGAAAAAATTATTCAAGAGTTCATGAGAAGAATATGATACTAAGATATGACTAAATCATGCAAATGAGCCCTTTAAGGTTAACAAATTCAGACTATTTACTTTCTATTGCAAAGATCACAATGGTAAAGACAACTATTACATAGAATGCTAGAAAACTGAAGATGAAGAGAGTACATGTGATAAATTTTCTAGTAGCTAAACTAAGTTTCTCATATCCATAAGGAGATGCACTAATCTTCTACCAAGACATAGGAAACTGTTCATAATAAGAGTCTTTTAATCAATTGGTGATCCTTGGACTTTGTATAGATGAAGAAATCCACACAAAATAATGTGCATGTACAACTGCAATTACAATTAAAGAAAAATGTATTATTTGAATAATAATAATAATAATCATATAACAATTTAATAATCATAAATGAATTGTTTCATAACCAAATTCATGGGCTTTCCATTGCCACCTCCTCCCTTGTAACCAGATTTGTCTCCTCATTTTTAGGTGTTCATTTCACTAAAAAAATTAAATTGAACAAAGCATTGCCACCTCCTCCCTTTTGGAATCACCTCCTCAATTTTAGGTTTTTGTTGCACTAAAAATAGTATCTCTTGGCCAACTCATTTTTTTAAGCCAATCACAATAGAGATAAATAATTTCTCCAATTTTTTTGGTTAAAATTCTCTCATGTTCACATAGGAAAAGTTCAAATTTAATTCAAATTTTTCCCACAAGAAAATTTATACTATGTTTTGATTGGTTTACTCTTGCTAGATTAATCACTAGATAAGCCACATCAATTGTAATATTATAGTAAAAATAAAAGGGTTTAAAGTTAGTTATTTTTTGACATTACCAGATTATTTAAAATAAATTGTTATAAATATAGAGCTAAGAATTCAAGTGTAGAAGCACCACATACTTTGTGATTGTGGCTTTACTTTGCCACAAGTCTCACAGGAAAAAAAGAAAAGAAGATATCTAGTAAAAAATCAAAGAGACACTACTATTAGCACATGAGTTATGTTTCCAGGGAGGGAAAAATTTAGAATGAAGATAGATGAATAATACGTAAAACAATTTAGTGGAAGTTCACAAGGCATAAATTATTGTATTCTTTTTCCAACTTTGGGTGATAGACTTCATAATATACTTATCCCATTTTTCTCACATATTCTTTCATGGCATAAATATTCCATACGGTTAAGATTAAATATTTCATGTTATAAATATTCTATATTGTTCAAGATTTAATGTTTTTATTAGAAAAAGTAATTTTCTATATTGTTCAAGATTTAATTTTTTCATTAGAAAAAGTAATTTTATAGTATATGATAATAAGGATGCATGCCCTTTAGTGCAACAAAACTCCCCTACATATCCTCACTAGTTATGTACTCACAACTATCACAATCCATATGATCATCATTATGTTCATGCATAAATTACATAAGTGTATCTGATAGATAGATATGGATGAGCACTAATGAACTCCATTATGGAAGGAAAAGATAAGAAATAATAAAAGAACACATACATAGAAGACATATCCCTAGCCTTAACATAACATGTCATATGAATATACATTATTGAAGTGTCGTAAAATAACTGAGCTATCAAGTAGGGAATTTAGAGAGAGGCATTTTCTTTTCCACTCCAATATCTTGCATTTCTTTGTAGATTTATTTCAATTTATGTTGTGTAATATTCATATTAATATAATATTGATATTTATATGATTATTTATGTTGTCCTTCATTGTATATATATTAATTATAATATTATAATCACAATGAAGAAAAATTAAATATGAATATTACACCATATTATATATTACTATTTAGATTATTAATAATATATTAATATTTAAAACCTATACACAAATGTATATCAATATTTCATTTTACTATAATATAATATAAATATAAATATATTATAATGATAATTCCATTTGTTTGTATAATCAATAATATTGAATATAAATATTATTATATTATGAATTATATTATTCTATTTATATTTTAAATAAGAATTTTATAATTAATCTATACAAATATATTAATATTTAAATCAGTATAATGTTTCAATATTTAATATTTATTTAATACTAAAATGTATATTAAGTCATATTTAATATATTATTTAATATTCTTATGTGCATTTAAAGGGTTTTAGAATCCCTTCAAAACCTATAAAACAATGAAATTACATAAAATAAGTAAACTATCAAGTGGAGAATTTAGAAAGATATCTTGTTTTGCACCCCAATATCTCCCATTTCTTTTTGTATATATTAATAATAAAACTTATATTAATTGATATCTAATATTTTTTTTGTTATTAAAGTGCAAAATTTTTTACTATAATATAACAGAAATATAAATATATTATAAATCTATATAATGAACACTTTAATTAGTGGCATTCTACACTCATAGCAAGGGCTGAAAGATTCAGATTCTCATAAACAATTAAGATTCAGATTCTCATGTAAATAAAATTCATAAATGCATAAATAAATAAATTCGTGAAAAAATAGAAAAATAAAAATCTACAAAAATAAAAAAAATAGCAAATAAACAAATTAAATAAATGCATGGGGTTAGTTGCATGGGAGAATAAATAAAAAACACTCAATAGAATTGGTCCACCCTGAATTAAAAATAGTTTTGTAATAATAGTAGTTATTTTAGTTTATAAAAACAATTATACACAATAAATTAAAATTTAATTTAAAAGAAAATTATTAAGTTTTAGGTTATACAATTTTAAAGAGAAGTTAAAGAGAAAAACAATGGATAAAAATAAAACAAAGCATGCCAAAACCACATGATAATCCTAGACAAAAGGAAATAAAAATTTATTAAATATAAAAAATAGGAAATAAAAATTGATAATTAAAAAAAAAAAATGAAATAAAATAAAATAAAGGAGAACAAGGGAACAATAAAAAGCAATGGTTAAAAATAAAAGAAAGCATATCAAAACAAATTATAATCCCTTTAAAAAAGAAGAAAAGAAGAAAAATAAAAAATAAAAAGGGAAACATGAATATGGATTCCTATAATGTAGCCAACTTGACTTAATTATAGTAACTGTTGTTTAAAATTTAAATTTTTTTTTTAAAAGAATGTAATCATGTGTTAAATGAAAATTTGGATTTGAAATTACTAAGACTTAAAACTGATGAAACAAGAAATAAATATTAATGTTAAATTTTGTATTGATCCATTCATATTATTGTTATTTGAAGACACATATTTAAATATTTTTTTCTTCCTCTGGTGTATTGAACATAGCTGTATATATAAAAAAAAAACCTATGAATTTATCTTTGTAGACTATTTTTCCATCATGCAACACTTGAAAGCTTGAAATATGTGATCTTAACACAACAAGAAGATAATTCAAAGTTAGGGTTTCAAAACAAAAAATAATGTACATTAATAAACACATAAACAAGGAGTGACAAAAAATATAGCTCCTAGAATGGGGTAAGGAGGTGAGAAGAGGGCATTTCAAGATTGTTGCAGAAGCTTCTCCTCCATTATACATGTAGAGATAAAATGAAACATAAGAAGAAATTGAGAAAATGAAAAGGAATTGAGTAGGAGATATGTTTTATATGCTTCTTAACTAATTCTATTTCTTTTCCTTAAATTTAGCTTCATATACTTATTCCATGAATATAGGTTACCAATTTATTTTTTTAGTGGTGATTTTTTAGGAATGTTGCCTTTAAATTTAAATTTATTAGAATTAGATATATTCTTATTATTTCTTTTTAATAAGTTTTTTCTTTCCAAAATTACATTTAATTGAGAAAGTTATTTAATTGTAATTAAATTATTTAAATTATGTAGTTAATTTAGTTGTAGAATAAATATAAGTGGAATCAAATGAGATTATTGGTTTATTTAAATTAATTTAGGAGTGTGTTATATTTAAATGAATGCATGCAAATAATTTTAAAAGGGTAATTATTATTTTATTTAATGCAAACAATATTAGGGGTAAGTCACTATTGAGTGCAAATGAAATTAGTATCTAAATTCTTTTTTGGTTGATATAATAAATTAATTGGTATTTCCTTTTTATTAAAATAGAGCAAACTAGAGTATGGAATTCACTGTTTTTAATTAAGGTTAGGGTTAGCCTAAAAATTAGGGTTAAGGCTAAAATTAGAGTTAGAAATAGGGTTAGGGTTAGGGTTAGGGTTAGAATTAGGGTTAGGGTTAGGGTTAGAATTATGGTTAGGGTTAGGGTTAAATTAGGGTTAGGGTTACGACTATAATTAGGGTTAATGTTAGAATTAGAGAAATGGTTAGGGTTACAATTAGGGTTAAGGTTAGTATTAAGGTTAGGGTTAGGGGTTGAATTATGGTCCAGGGTAGGGTTAGAGTTAGGGTTAGGGTTAGGGTTAAAATTAGAGCTTGTTTAGAGTTACAATTATGGTTAGGGCTAGGGTTAGGGTTATGAATATAATTAGGGTTAATGCTAGAATTAGGATTAGGGTTAGGGTTAAAATTAGAGTTAGGGTTGGAATTGTAGTTAGAATTAGGGTTAGGATAGGGGTTAGAATTACAATTAAAATTAGGGTTATAGTAAAAAATAGGGAGAGAATTAAAATGAGAATTAGGGTTAAAAGTAGGGTTAGGGTTATAATAAGGGTCAGGGTTAGTGAGAAAGTGAGAATCAAGGTTAGGGTTAGAACTAAGGTTAGGGTTAGGGTTTGAATTAGAATTAGGGTGAAGGTTTGAATTATGGTTAGGGTTAGCTTTAGAATTAGGGTTACGACTATAATTAGGGTTATTTCTAGAATTAGAGTTAAGGTTAAGGTTACAATTAGGGTTAAGGTTAGTATTAAGGTTAGTTCTAGGGTTTAAATTACAGTCATTGTTAGGGTTAGAGTTAGGGTTAGGGTTAGGGTTAAAATTAGAGATATGTTTAGGGTTACAGTTAAAAATAGGGTGACAATAACAATGAGAATTAGGGTCAAAAGTAGGGTTAGGGTTATAATAATGATTAGGGTTAGGGTGACAATTAGGGTTAGGGTTCAGATCAGTGTTAGAATTAAATTTATGGTTAGAATCAAGTTTATGGTGAGGGTTAGAATTAGGATTAGTGTTAGGGGTAGAGTTAGGGTTAGAATTAGGGTTAGGATAAGAATTATACTTACAATTAGGGTTAGGGATAGAATTTGGGTTAATGATAGACTTAGGGATAGGAATAGAACTAGAGTAATGGTTAGGGTTAAATTTAGGCTTAGGGTTACAGTTATAATTAGGGTTAGGGTTAGGGTTAGAGTTATAATTAGGGTTACTATTAGAATTAGGGTAAGAATTAGACTTACAATTAAGGTTAGGGATAGAATTTGGTTTAGTGATAGACTTAGGGATAGGAATAGAATTAGATTAATGGTTAGGGTTAAATTTAGGCATAGGATTAGAGTAAGAATTAGGGTTATGACTATAATTAGGGTTAGGTTTAGAATTAGGGCTAATGTTAGAATTAGAGTTAGGGTTAATGTTACAATCAAAGTTAAGGTTAGTATTAAGGTTAGGGTACTTTGGGTTTCAATTATGGTCAGGGTTAGGGTTAGAGTTAGGGTTAGGGTTAAAATTAGAGCTATTTTTAGGGTTACAATTAAAAAGAGTGTGAGAATTAGAAAAAGAATTAGGATCAAAAGTAGGGTTAGGGTGATGATTAGTGTTAGGGTTATAACTAAGGTTAGGGTTAGGGTTAGGGTTCAAATCAATGTTAGAATTAAAATTATGGTTAGAATCAATTTTATGGTTGGGGTTAGAATTAGTATTAACATTAGGGCTAGAGTTAGGTTTTAGAATTAGGGATACAGTTGTGGTTAGAATTTAAGATAGGGTTAGAGCTAGGGTTGCATATAGGCTTATGATTAGGGTTAGAATTAGGGTCAAGATTCATGTTAGGATTATAATTATAATTAGAGTAAGAATTAAAATTAGGGTTAATAATAGGGTTAGGGTTATTGTTATTGTTAGAATTAGGGTTAGAGTTAAATTAGGGTTAGGGTTAAGGATAAAATTAAGGTTCTCGATAGAACAAGGTTTAGGGTTACAATTCAAATTAGGGTTACAATCAGGGAATATATATAACCAAAGGTTTGGGTTTACAATTAGGTTTAGAGATAGAATTAGTGTGTGGGTTAGGTTTAGGTATAGAATTAGGGTTATGGGTTTGGTTATAATTAGGGCAAACATTGTTGGCATAATACTAGTATTACATTGTTAAATAAATATAAGTAAATAATTAGTTGGTTAGGTTTTGGGAAGTTACTTTCCCGTAAGAAGTTATATACGGGAATATCAAGGCTTTAAAAAGCTAATGTACTGCATTGTAAAATGATCCGAAGACAATAATATATAATTTTATGTTTTACTATTGATGTGCAATAATGTTGTAACTATCTGTGTTTGTGCTCACCATATTTCAATATGGTATCAGAGCAACTATTTGGCTGAGCCTGTGCATTCTAAAATGGAAGGTTGAAAGCTTGTTTGGAGGAGAGCCAATGGAAGTTAAAATCTACATCAAAGGCATCTAAGATTTCAAATGGAGGCGTATATCATTCTCAGTCTCTCTGTCCAAATGAATTTGCTGATGTTGAGAGAGTATTGTTGTTTGATACTTAGGGTTTTCATGGTTTTTCTTTACGGTGAGGAGACGATGCTGTAAAGTTTTTAAAACATTGTTGTGCTGAAATTGTATCCTTTACATTCAATCTGCATTAAGTAATCTTTTAGAAGTAATTGATATGGAAATTGTTTGCTGTGAGGAGATGCAAGCTGTTTGATATTAAAGTTGCACTCAAAGATGGAAAACTAGGTGTACACCGAATACAACAAGGAAATCTCTTCATGGAAAATCTATTTGAGCACATGAGAATGGTTGCTGGCGCTATTATTGGAGGATAATTGTTTGTTTGATCCATAGAAAGAGTTTCTTGCCCTTCATTTTAGTTGATGTGGAGACTATGAGTGCTAGAATAAACTTGGTGGTTGCAGAGAGACAAGAAATTCTAAAATCTGCGTAGAAGGTTTGTTTGCTGCACTATGCAAGGGTTTTCAGAGAAGGCATATCTTACATTGTTATTTTATTTTTGGTCAAACATTTTATGTGAGAAAATAAAATTTTGGATAACAATATGGAGTAGGTGTTTTTTTATTGCATAGAGGCCACAAATTGATGCCTAAGCACAGAAGCTATTTTGGAGAAACTAGAGTAAAACAATTTTGTTTGAAGAAAGTTAAAAAGAAATTTTAAGGAAGAAATTTACAATTTATTTTGGAGAAACGTTTTTAAAAGAGAGATATAAGTATTAAGGAAAAGGTATTTAAAATATTTACTTTTGAGGGATTGGGAGAAATAAGGGGAAGTATTTAAAAAGATTAATTTGGAGGTAAATTTAATTTTTGTGGTAAGATAAGGTTTTAACATTTGAAAATGGACACACATTATGTTTGTGGTTCCGATGCCATCCATGCTATCATTGATAGAAATTTGAGAGACTTACATGCTTGTGCTATTGAAGAGTCTAAAGCAAATGGATAGAGTTTAAGGATATCAAATTGGAGGCAGGCGGCATTGGAGGATGGAGGATTTACCATCATCTCAAGTTAGCTTCTCGCTTTGAGATGATGCTTTGCATGAGAAGCATTTTTGGTTTTAGTTGTTTTTTCTTTGTTGATGCTGACAGATTTGAAGAATGTATGTTTTATGAAGATTTTGTTTTGGAGACAGGTTTGGGGTTTGGTGTTGAGCTCAGTATGGATTGTTGTCCAGCGAGCTTCAAAAAGTATATGATCTTGAATTATACCCTTTCACGGTCACTAGACAACATGGCAGAGATCTGTCGTATCTCTTAGGGGCCATTGTCGAATAATTCAAGACTCTATGATTTAAGAGCTTGGGACTAAAGAGCTCAAGAACACAGCTCGAAGCTATGCCTTTCTAAGGGTAGACAAGTAGCATGATGGAGCCTCACTTGGTTCAGGATTTGTTCTTTGGGGAAGATCTTCTACAAAATATTTATTCATATTATGTAATCAGCTTTGTTGAGTTTTTTAGCATTCAGGGGGGGTCCCTTGGTACTATTGCAAGAACAATGTAATAAGGGAGGGAATGTTGGCATAATACTAGTATTACATTGTTAAATAAATATAAGTAAATAATTAGTTGGTTAGGTTTTGGGAAGTTACTTTCCCGTAAGAAGTTATATACAGGAATATCAAGGCTTTAAAAAGCCAATGTATTGCATTGTAAAATGATCTGAAGACAATAATATATAATTTTATGTTTTAATATTGCTGTGCAATAATGGTGTAACTATCTGTGTTTGTGCTCACCATATTTCAATAAATATATAAGGAAAAAACACTACAGTTAAATTAGGGTTAGGGTTAAGCATAGAATTAAGGTTAGCGATAAAATTATTATCATTATGGTTACAATTATGACAAGTTGTGCTAACATTACACTTAGCAAATATTTCTATGAACATAACCATAACCCTAATTAGATTAAAACCATAATCCTAATATTATAATATAGGTTAGATATATAATTATAATTATATATTATATTATATAATTAATACAATATAGGTATATTATATTATTTTTATATAATATAATATATAATTATAATTAGTATATAATATATTATAATATTATATTACGTAATTATAGTAATTCTTATAATTATATAATATAGTTAGAATTGGGCTTGCCCCTGCACATGCTACTAGCATACCTATATTTAAAAAAATATATCTAAAGTATGCCAAGAGATATCCCTCTTGAAGCGCCTATTTTTTAATCAATTTACCTAACATAGGTGGAATACGAGAAGGATATCTCTCGGCATACTTTAGATACATTTTTTTAAATATAGGTATGCTAGTATAAATTTTATTAGTAAAATGAATAAAATATTAAATAATTTTCATAAGGATGAATATTATATTAATATAAATATTACATAATAAAATAAATTAATATTTAGATCACATCTAGATATTAATTTATTTTATTATGTAATATTTATTAATATATATCAATATTTCGTAGATAAGGGCATGGTTCAGTGGTAATGCCTTGGGGACTGGTCTCAACGATAAAGCCATGGGAAGTGGGAAGAGATCCCCATAAGGGTCTCTTTAGGCTTGGACCAGTTTAAAAACCTGAGTATATTTAAAATATCAATATTATAATTACAATTAAAGAAAATAATAAAATTTATTATAACATAGTAAATGAAATGTTCATATATATAATCAAACCCATAATGTTTCTGGGTTTATATAGTAGAAAAATTAATTAGCACTCAAACTGAGAAACCCAACATGAACTTCAAAATGATGATATGCCCCATACTTTTATGCATTCAATATACTAGTTTCAACTCTTAGCTCAAATTGGCATGTAATGTAGACTCCTAAAAATGTTTAACCCTAATCTTTGATATTTGAATTCTTGTAAGGATGATGGTATTTAAAATATCTTTAGGGAAGCTAGACTAGATTTCTAAGGTCAAGTTCTATTAGATCAACCCCATTTCAAATTGTCTTTACATATTTGATAAAATGATTTTAGACGACATGGAGAGACTTGTGATTTTAATGTAGACTAATATTCCTTTTAAGTTCCAAATTGTCAAAATGTTCCTAGAGTAAATGTTCCTTTTGTTATAGATGTTCTCTTGATTTCTCCTTATGATCCCCTTGAATTAATTGCACAAATGAATATCTTAAAATACAAAAACATAATAATTAGTCTCATAAAGCATGTACCAAGTGGACTCACATTTGACTAGAGTGAAAAGGAGTGGGAAACTTAAAAATTTAAAATTAGGGTCAATCTTGCTCAACAATAATAAATGATGTGTAAATGATGAATGTATGGGTATGTGTACAAAAAGGGATGAGGAAAAGTTGAATGCATGCAAATAGGTGCAATTAATGGATGAGGTAAAGTTGAGGAACATATATTTAATCTTTACTAATTATTAGACACTCGCTTTCAACTCAGCTCAAGTTCCTAAGTTTGATATTTACATTAAACTTGGTTTGTGTGCTTGGGAGTTTACACATGACAAGGATAATTCCTCCCCTCATGTCAAACCCTAATAAAGATGTTGAATCAATAATTTTGAACAAGATTAAAGATAGCAATAATTCATGCAATATGCCCTAGAATGATGATGCAATGTTGATATCATGAGATCTGATTCTTTTTAGATTATGTGATGTGTGTTAGAAAGTGTTCAAATGTTCCATGTGTTTGCTAGATTTTATAAATGAATTAGGTAAATAGTCCTTTTATATAGCTTCCCAAGTATTAAATGAAATGTTTTGTGCATCAATATGAACATAAATATTCACACCCATAAAAGGATACATATATGGAACTAAACACTATTTTGATACATGTTCCCTTGTGATAAGTGTGCCACTTGAAAACATGCAAACACAAAATAAAGGGATCCAAATAAGTAGCATCCATAAAGCATTCAAAATAAGCATAAACACAACTACTTTATTAGATATGAAAAATAAGCAAATGGTATTTCTTATCAACAACTAGATACTAAATACATAGCTAACATTTAAAACTTTTATATATGTAAACAAATAGATAATTTGAACTCAACAACTAAGATGGTACAAGGAGGAGAGCATATAAGGGTAATTTGACTATCACAAAGGGCAAGCAATGACTAGAGAGCTAGAATTTAAACTAACAGATATTTTATTTCTCCTTTTCGGCATTTGTCATTCTATCTTCAGACATATGGAATCATGGCACAGTGTCATATACAATTGTGTATGTGTTTTCATAACTAGATGCATATGTGTAAATTTCATAGCTATATTCAAATTTTCAGCTCTACATGCAGTATAGAAATATGTTGGCACTTGAAAGTTATATTATTGGGATATTTCGATGATTTTTGTTCATTACTACTCATATTATATATTTTTTGTTTCAAAGTATGCAAGGATAATGAAAGATTTGTAGAGCATTTGGCAAAGCAGTCAATGCAAGTAAAGTCTGATGCAGGGGCATCTTCCTAATTTTTAAATTTTGTGTTAGTCCTTAAATTTTGGGTTCATTGTGTAGAGTTGGATGTCAGCGTTCTAGCGTAAGGAGGTTCATGTTGCCACAGCGACATGAAACATTATTAGTTAATTATTGGCTTGTAGAGACTGAATAGGTTCATGAAGTTATTGCAGAATGGTTACAATAGTTTGTCGCAGATTCTTCTAGGAAACTTTCAGTAGACAAATCCCAAGGCTTCAATTACAATGGGAGAGGCAGAGGCAGAAGGAATAAAATAGTTTTGGCAGGCCTAGGCAGTTTGTTGTGACAGTTACATGGAGAAGATGGAATAATCTGAGAAAAGACAGAGAGCCAGAGCAGTTGGGATGGATGACGATTTGAATTCTATTATAACAACCAAGTAGGAAGAAAGCATAAAGAGATTTGATAGAAGGAATATAAGGAGGAGTGGAAGTCGATGGTGGACAGTCAATTGAGAGTTGAGGGTGGTGAGCAAAGAGGGAAGGTTGTGAGTTTAAGAAGCCCGCGAATTTGAAAAAGGAAGAGGCCGCGAATTAGAATGAGAAAGGCCGAATAGAAAGATAGAGAGGGCCGAATATAAAAGAAGGAAGAGGTCATGAATCAAAAGGAGGTGAGGCCACAAGGAATATGAAAGAATTTGATCATGGTGGAGGCCGAAAGAGATAAGCCGGGTGACTTGGAATAGGCTGATATGATAATGAGGAGAGCAGCTAAAAAGAAGGAGATTGAAGAAAAGGCCATAAGTCTGCGACATGAATAAGAGCGAGTGAAGAGCAGGCAAGTCATGAGTAAAGGCTAAAGACAGAGTATGGATGACCAAGAGAAATGTAGAAACATGTATAGGAGGCAAGAAGTTCAAATGCAGGAATTAACTGTTTATATTTTGTAGCCCAGTCCATCTAGATAATGTATGGATCGCTGATATTTGTAATTTGATTCTTCAAAATATAAAATGGAGTTCAGGGTCTGAGTCATTGAGCTATGTTATTACTGATATTTTCTTATGCCATATTGCTACAGTATCGTATTTTGTTCTTGTCACCTTGTAGACAAGGCTGAATGTTATATGTTGTCCCTGCCGCTTGACTATGTTTGTGTATGGACTGCTTATTTACTTTTAATGTGTAATCTTTATTATTCCTCCCTAGTTCCTATCACTATCATGATAGAAGGTTTGTATAAGTCTTTTAAGATGCAGAGACAAGGTTCTTAGTTGATGGAGTGTATTGGACAAGTGCGCATGCTTACGGAAATGTGCCATCAGAATGGTATTAGAGTATGAGTTTTATAGTCTAGTGCTATCAAAGTCTAAGAGGACTTTACTTTGCAAATTGTCTACTAGACTATAGATTGAATTATGTTTTGTTGTCTCTCATTATTTCCATTCATACAATCTTTAATGAAAAATTGATCATTGTCAAGTATATAAGATGACATAATATGATACATCCAATTATGTAACTAACCTAGTTAGTTTAATTCCACTTATTCAACTAGTTTGTTAATGAATTAATCATTATAGCATTAATCAAAGTCCACTTATACAATAAAACATGACTAAGAAAATTATTCATTCACATGTTAAGAATCCTATATTACTGGACTCATAGACACTCATAGAGTTTGTAAGTAAACTACAAGTCTCTACTAATTCTACATCCAAAATGTAGGAGCATAGACAAGGGACATGAACCAGGTTTGACATAATGCCTCAAAGAAATTTGTTCTCATGGAATGGACCTTGATTGTAGGGTATTCATAAAATGGATTTGTTGAAAAGGCTTTAGAAACTTTCAAGCAAATGCAATTGGAAGGTGTAAATCTAGACACCGCAATCTTCACCAGGCACATGAACTGTTGACAGAATGCCTCAAAGAAATGTGTTCTCATGGACTGCATTGATCGCAAGATATGCACAAAATGGATTTGTTGAAAAGGCTTTAGAAACTTTCAAGAAAATGCAATTGGTAGGCGATAAGCCAGACTCTACAATGTTTGTCAGCATCCTCCCTGGCTATGCGTAAATGGGAGCTTTGGAACAGGGTATGGACATCCATCAAAGCATAATGGAAGGGGGATTATTGTCATATATTACAGTTGGAAATGCTCCGATAGACATATATGCAAAATGTGGAAGCATAGACAAGGCATGTGAATTGTTTCATGGGATGCCTCAAAGAAATACTGTCTCATGGAATGCTATAACTGCAGGATATGCATAAAATGTGTTTGTTGAAAAGGCTTTAGAAAATTTAAAGCAAATGCAATTGGCAGGCGATAAGCCAGACACTACAACCTTTGTCAGTATCCTCCCTAGTTGTGATTAAAGGGGAGCTTTGAAACACGTTATGGACATCCATCAAAGCATGTGTGAAAGCAAATTTTGTGCCCTAGTTTAAACGAGAAATTGAGAAAATGAAAGAAATATACTTATCTTTATACATATACATCTTTATTCAACGAGAAACTGAGAAAATGAAAGAAATATCATACCTGGAGGGTGGCTGAAGAGTTCGGTTGGTAGCTGGGGTTCAGGTCGCGCTTTTGGGGTCCTCCTGGGGTTCGGCAGTAAAACTATCAAAAATGACAGTTAAAAACACTTTTAAAAAAATAAAATTAACAAGTAGGTTCGATCGAACCCATGTTCGAACGAACCCATTTTTGGGCTCTAGTGAACACCCCTTATTGGAACAAACCCGTCCAAATTTTTTTTGGGTGCATGAGCCATTTTCCTTCCTCAATACAATTGTAACCTAGTTATGTGGGATCACCCTATAAAACAGGGGATATTTTCCATGGTGTTAAATTACAATATTTATATCAAGATTTAACTACCTAATTTTTCTCAAACATATTAAATTACAATATTTCTAACTTATTATATTTTAATATTTAGGGACATTCATTTATACAATTATTATCATCCAAATACATATTTACCACTCTGAAGTACATTCAACAAAAAGCGCGCCAAAGTTACATTAAGGTATACTGACAACGAATCTCCTTTACGTTGGGGCAGCTGGAATCTTAAGAAGCGTGTCGTTATCTTTTGGCATTAGGAATAGGATTCAAACTAACTTACGATAATGATATTACATATATTCTTACTTCCACGGATTCATATGAAGTATTCATTTTATGTCGAATCTCGTCAATTCTGAACGAATGGAATTTTGCTACGTGGCACAGCTCATTATTTACAGCAGCAAATTGGGAATATTGACGTACTGCCATTTTCTCAATGAAGTACTAAAGCGTAAGAAATAAGTAAGTGAAATACAAGGAATAACGCTCACGAATAATTCTATACTTCACAAACACGAATATAGGGAAAATGAAAATTTTAATAGAATCTTCGATTAAGCCTTATAAATAGATGACGTATTACGTAAGCAAACTGTGAGTTTGGATATGAAGAAGGTTTACTAGAGAGATTTTGTCAATAGATGCTGCGAATATTATAAGTAAACTCGAATTCCAGACTTACTTCTGTTCAATTTTTTCTTTAGCTATTTATTCTACTTATTCATTAATGTTGTGATCTGTGATTGCTGCAGCTTATGCGCCTCAACGCCCGAGTCATAACACCTTCAATTTCTCTCTGTTTTCTGATAAGTTTTTTTCCTTCAAACTAAGTTATGAATAACATAAAAGTATGATTACTTTTCTAAAAACGCCTCTAAGTGCTGTAATCGATTTATTAGTCTGTACCGGCCATAATTTTTTGCTTCTGAATTTCAATAATATTTATACGTAGGGAATGTCTAGTTTTAGAGCAATTTATTTGCAATGATTATATCATTAAAGCTCTGTGTGGTTGAAGCGCCGAACACATACAAAGAGATTCTTATATTAAAATTGAAATATCTGTATTTCCAAGGCGAGAGATAAATTAAAATATTTATTTACGTCCACGTTATAAATGGGTAGTTCTCCCGAAAATTAACGTGAATATACAAAATAGGTAAACGTACACCAAACCAATTCAATTGAGTCTATTTAAACGTGTGCTGTAAAGTTATTTAGATATACAAGTAAATTTACATTAACAGAAGTACACTGTAAATCGTTATGTAGATATATTAGAGTTTCAAGCTGTCTTCGACACCACTTTATAATAGGGTTGGCTGATCAGTTCCAAGGACCGACTCCAAGTTATTAATTAATAAGAGAGATATTTGTATCAAGATGAGACACATATGTTTGAGTTAAATAGTCTTAGAAACGAAGATTAAATGAAAGGGTAAGAGATCGAAAGACTAAACTAAAAGTAAGAGTTGCAGAAAGGACCGTGGAAATAGCGTGTTGGACTGTTGGACGCCATAACTGTGAAAATAGTGTTTTAAACTGTTGAAGGATATAAAATTTGTCTCTACGTATAAAAATGTGAAAGCAGTATTTTGAGCTGTTGAGGGTTATGAAAAACTGGAAGAACTTAAACAGTCGACTGTTTTTTCCGAATTTCCGTCGAAATCGTGCCGATTACCCATTTTTAAGTCAAAAATCAGTTGACTGATGCTGTCGAAAACATGAAATACTGTCGAATGAAAAGGTCGGTAGAAACAGTCGCCATTTTTTACAGGTCGAAAGTTGAAAAAAAATTTCGGCACAACTAGCCTGGATGCACGACACTATGTTAACTTTTATTACGGAACTCCTCCACCTGTGGATTGAGACTACCGCTCTTGTGTTTGCTCGAATCTGCAGATGGTTTCTCACCATATCTGATTTCTGCTGGATATGAGCAACTGTTCTTAAACATCATCCACTTCACCAGTCAAAACGTTAATTTTGGTCAATAAAATGAAACAAACATTTACCACTTTTTGTTGTGAATGAGGTATAAAATTACTATTAGCTGTTTGATCATGAAAATAGATGATATTTAAGTAAGGTGCATAATCAACCAATATTTAAGCCTTTGATGACAATAGTTATGTCAATAAAAAATATTTAAAAGCTGTGTTATTTATGAAGTATAATTATAGCATCATACCTGGGTATTGTAATTATTACTGGTTCTGAATTGATTAGCAAATGCTTTATTTGCTAGATGACCATTGAGAAGGGTGTCTCTTCGTAGGATAAAGCTAAATTGTCTAAAATTCATATGAAACATATGCCTTGACAACCTATGCAATTATGGCATAACATTCCTAATTATTTAACACATACAAATCATAGTAAAAAATTTAGCAAACGGTAAATAGTCAACTACAATTGGTCTTTTACCATCGTCACGCTACTTTCTGCAGAGAAGCACAACAGTATCAGTCAAAGCTTAAACCTATATATTTTTAAGAAAAATGAAAAACTTACCTATAAATTAAGACAGTTTTTAAAAGTATAGCAAAAGCATTTCTGTAATAAAGTTCAATATTATTTGAGGAGTAAAAGGTGCCACCAGACCTATAATTTGACGGTCATCTTTATCTATTATATGAATAATTCATCGTGCAGTGGTCATTTAACTGCCTTACAATTGTAAAAAAAAAAATAATTTATTAAAATCAATAAAAACAAAGAATTTTAAATGAATTTATTTTTTTTAATTAAAATCAATAAAAACAAGGAATTTTAAATGAAATATTCTACTAAGTTTGATTAATTATAAATATTAAATATTTCTTCATCTAGAAAGAGGGTCCAGTACATTTCTGCAATAGTAATTTATTTATTCTTCTTTTTTAAACACGATTTGTAAGTGCTCAAATAAAAAATTTATATATTAGTAATGTATAAAATATTATTTCTCAAAACAATTATATTTGAAATTTCTGCATTTTAAAAACCATACACTCATAATTTCAATATTTTTAAATAAACAAAATGCAGCTGCCAACATTCAATTATAAAATTGAATATAATTGTCAATTACATATAATAATCTAATCAAATCAAATATCATATTTTTTATATAATAGGCCTTATTATTGACAATTAAAGTCTTAAATTTTTATAGATTATGATCTTCAACTATGACAATCAAAAGAGCATATGGAGAGGATTGTGACATTTCTCAAATGATCCATCATTATCATTAGGATACATTCTATTAAACAATAAATGGCAGATAAAAATAAAATAGTGATTTAGAAACAAGAACACAACACAAAGATAAACATTCTATTTGTCCACTTGTCCATTCTTTTGGAAATTCTTCACGATTCCCAACCAGCTTCACCACTGAGCTGCTTCGCCCAAGCTTCTTCACCAAAGCTCTAATACCAATTGTTGAGTGAAGAATAGATAAAGGAAAAAGAAACAACAATAAAATAGACACAGAAATTAAACTCAGACTAGATGTAGAAAAGAATGACAAGTTTTTGGGATAGAACTTCGGTTTGTGGAAGCTCCAGATTCGCACTTTGCTGATTCAGAAGGATCTTGCCATTGCGCTACAAAGGAAGTCTAAGAAGCCAGAGAAGATGTCAGATGAAGACTAGAATATCTTAGACTAGAAAGCAGTTGCAACCATCATTCTATCACTATCCAGCAATGTCCTCTTCAACATTACCATAGAGAAAACAACTAAACAGATTTGGGACAAGCTATGTGATATGTACGAAAGGGCTTCAACAACAAATCAAGTGTTCCTATTGAAGAAACTAGTAAACTTGAAAATGAAAGAAGGTAACAGAATGTCGAATCATTTAAATGAATTTAATATTGTTTTCAGTCAATTACTTTTTGTGGATGTTAACATTGAAGAAGAAATGAGAGCCATGTTGTTGTTGTGCTCTCTTCCTAATAGCTGGGATAGTGTGATCATGACCATAAGCAATTTGGTATCTAGTAAAAGTAGATCCAAAGAAGGGGAGGATAAGAAAAAATAAACAATGTTGCAGTATGATGATGTAGCAGCCACTCTTCTCAATGAAGATATGAGAAGAGGGCAAAATAGAACCACTGGTGATGCCTTGACTGCCGTAAGTACTAACAATAGAGGAAGGGGTCAAGATAGAGGCAGAAATAATGACAGAGGAAGATTGAAGTCTAGGAGCAGAAATGGAGAATGTTGGTTTTGTTGCAAGCAAGGTCACACAAAAAAGAACTGTTAGAACTACAAAAAGGCACAAGAAAAGGTGAGCAGTAAGGAAGCCAACACAACATACCAAGAAGATGCAAGTGTTCTTATTTTAACCAAAGAAGAAATTCCAACTACTAGTTGAGTGCTTGATTCAGAAACAAGAACACAACACAAAGACATACAAGAAGGAAGAACAGAGTTTTTAATGTGGTTCACCAAAAATGGCTACGTCCACTTTCAAGTAGGGCAATATCTTATTCATTATCTCTTCAATACATTACAATACACAACAACATGTTTTTATACACCTTTAGTAGCTTACTCTATTTTCTCTCTCTGTTACAATACATTTATTATTCTAGCACCACTCAGCCAATGCCCAGCCAAGAATAGCAAAGGAATCATAATAAATGACCCATAGATGAGTGCTCCCATTCCACAAATAGGCCTAGAATACGCATTCATAAAAAGAGCTATCAGTAATGTCTAATTGGACTTCACTGCTCAACAATCTCCCACTTGAAGTCCAATCACTACTACAATGAACAATGTTATCTCCTGCATTTCCATTCCTATAGTCACTTTGAAAACAAGCCTGCATTACAGGGCTTTAACCTCTATTCAAGGACACTCCGTATAAGTCTTTTCCAAGCTTCCCAATCAATCGTAACACCTTCTTTTTGCAAAATTCTGCCCATTATTTTTTCCCTTTCTTCACCTCTGTCAAGGACTGATCCAAACCAAATGAATCTGCTTCCTCTACATCGTTCTCAAACTACATGGGCATGTCCCTAGACCCACCTCTCTCAGTAGCACTAGTAAATCCTTTATCAGTTCTGAATCGATCAGTCTTAAGTACCTTATCAAGCTGCTCATCTACCTCTCCATACATTTTAGAATCTACATTTTCTAATTTAGCCTTCCAATACTCTTCTACCTCTATGCTATCAGTTTGGAATTTCTCCTCCTCCACACCAACAAACTCCATGTCCATAGCTCCGCCATTCTAGGCATCACTATTCTCAAACAAAGTGGTCTCTTCCACTACCTTGCCAAGGCCAACATCATCAGACTCATCATTACCACTATCGTCAAGCCCAACACTAGTCTTATCCAAAACACTTCCATTGCCCATGTCAACAGCCTTGCCATCAATTTCATCTGCCCTAGGTTCTTTGGCATCAACCTGGTCACCATCATCTAATTGATCCCCAAAACTTTCAATTTCAAACATACTAAGAAAATCATTAATAATAGAATTAGTTTCAACATCTAATTGATCTAAAAAACTTTTTTAGGCAGTACATATTTCACACATTGATGAATCAAGGCCATTGAAACTTTCAATCTTTCCTTCTTCAGTCAACATTGCTCCCACTCAAACTCAAATCTCTCCTACCAAAACCAATCGAGCACAACCAGCTCTGATACCAATTGTTAAACAATAAATGGCAGATAAAAATAAAACAGAGATTCAGAAACAAGAACATAACACAAAGACAGACAAGAAGGAAGAATAGAGTTTTTAACGTGGTTCACCAAAAATGGCTACATCCCCTCTCAAGCAGGGCAATATCTTATTCACTATCTCTTCAATACATTACAATACATTTATTATTTTGGCACCACTCAACCAACGCCTAGCCAAGAATAGCAAAGGAATCATAATAAATGCCACACAGAGGAGTGCTCACATTCCACAAATAGGCCTAGAATAGGTGTTCATAAAAAGAAATGTTAGTAATATTTGATTGGGCTTCACAGCTCAACACATTCAAGACAAAAAAATTTAGACTTTTAATTTTTTTTTAAAATACAAACCTATCATAGATTATTAGTTTTTTGAAATTGATTTGTATATATATTCTAATACATTATTATATTATTTAGATAAATTTAAATTTTTTAGAAATTAGTCCAATAAGAATTTGATTAGATAAATTCCTATTTATAATTTACATAAGTTCCTATTTATAATTTACTAGTCCAATTTACTAGTCCTTCTTGATTACTTCTCTATAATTGCAAATTTGTAAATATAAGAAAAAAGAAGAATTGTAAAAAAAATGAACAACTATAAATTTACTATTCCAACAAATTTAAGTTTCTAAATTAATATATTTAAAAGAAAAAATCTAGAAAATAAATTTATATTCAAAAAATTTAAAAATATTCTAAAAACAAAATATACATATATTCTATCTTTGAAAAATATTCTAAATTGATATTTTTCAAAAGTTGGGTTTGGTTATAAATAAATTAATTAATTAAAATAATATTTTATTATTTTTTACAATAAGTCTATACCGTCTATATTAATAGTTTAAAGGGTTATACTCTAAATTAATATATATTTCTATAAAAAATATAATACTTTTAAAAAATTAGTTTTCTTAATAAATAAATAAATTAATTAGAATAATATATTAATTATATGACCTTAATAAATTTTAAAATTGAAAAATATAATTTGGTTCCCACTTACTCATCCATTAATCCACCTGCATTGACCTACCTACCATATTTCTTCCTACTTATCATTATAAAACTTTCAAATTTAACAAATTGCAACCATTTATTAGTATTATTCTCACTTGTTAATTTTTGGGGTGTAACTATTATTTCATCTACCTATAAATACAAATAAATCATTTAGTTACTAAATAAATACCAAGTAAAATTAGTTACAATGAATAGAATAAATATTTCTTTTTTAAATTACTGACCTTAAAAATGAAGCGAGGTTGACATGGCCCCTCAAAAAGGAAATTGCTTACAACTTCTTCCTTGTTGGCTGGCACTAACAAGATGGCTGATGATTTTTGCATGTTGTGTACCAGCGCTTACAATTGTCTAGATGAATGAGGTTAAATTGTTTGAAATTAAAATTTTCCATAACATAAATAAATCAGAAATCTATAAATTCGTATTATTTCAAACCCCACATAAATGAATTAGAATTTAGGGAATTCTTATTATTTCAAACTCCACACATAAATGAATTATAATTTACGAGATTCTTGTGAATCATTATTTATTGATACTTTATTTAAGAAGTCACTTGAAGATAAAATAACTTATATCATTTATTAAAAAATATAATTTAAATTAAATTATATTAAAGTTTATGAGGAAAAATAACATAAAAATCTTAAATTTTATACTAAAATATCATAGGGGGTGTTTCAATGAGTAGGAAAATGGCTTCACCTAGCTTTTTGAACAAGGATGTTTAGTTGAGGTAGAGAATGAGTGGGGATGCTCTTTGGCGGAAGAAGAGGAAGAAAAACTCATCAATCTATGATTTGAGGGTTGCTTCTCATCAAAATGAGTGTATATCATCTATATTATTTCTAGATTTGGCTTGGCCTAATATTACTATGTAGAGTACCTCTATAAATGAAGGAGGTGTTTATGGTGGAGATGGCCAAGATTCTTAGGCTACTATTGTGGTTAGCTCACTACTGAATGCTACTTCTCCAAGTACCCTATAGTCTTATGCATGTTTTGAGGGGTTTGTTTATGTTAGACAATGGAATGCTTTGCTAGAGCTACATTGTTTGAAGGTGCTATAACAATGGTTTTTCCTTCTGCCTCATGGGCTAAATGTTGTTGGTAATGTGTTTTATTGTCTTGGAGGGGCCTATAAACACACCATTGATAATCTCAAGGATGGATCGGTCATCTAGGAACATTGAGGAAAGTCTAGCTTAGAATGTAAGAGGGATAGGGAGGATTTTATAGCTCCTTGTGTGCCTCCTTCAAACAATTATACTAGGGGCACTAGCAATGGTGGTATAATGTCATAAATTGTATACCCTTGCAGTTTTTGTGTTATATTTAGACTTAATTTAGTGTCTATAACCTTATCATGTTTTAAAGTTTATTTGTCCTTGCATTAGCATTTACCACCCTTGGTGCCAAAGTTGTGTTTATATTTTCTTCCTTACCATGGCCTTTTGTGTAAAGTTATGATCTTTTCTATATTTATCTCATTTTCCCTAGTGTCTAAAGCTTTCAAAAGTTGATTCTACATAGACACTAGTGTGACACATAGATGTTCACATGACATACTAGCATCCTTTGACATTCTATCATACAATAGTCATTTTTAAGAATTTTTGCGACCTTATTGAGAACCTAGGTTTTGGAATTGACCTAAGACAAATCCTAAAGGTTGCTTTAGACCTTGGACCACCTTATTTTCCCTCCTATCACATCTTGAAGGACTTATAGATCTAGCTCTTGCATTCTTTGGCTCTCGAAGCATCAATCTATTAATTTTCTTAGCTCTTGGTATTGTAAATCTCTCATGTGAATGTGAACAATAGTATTGATTAACATCTTCAAGGGGTTTGACAACTCTACATTCTATCTTGGATTTCCCTGGCATCTCCACCTTATTGAGCATAACTTGCTTTTGGGTTTTGTAAATTTTCATCTCTACCTTGCATGAGGTGATAATGTTATATCTTTTTCTTTCATATCTATTTTATCCTTTGTAAACCCATTGTTGTGTCATTGGAACCTATTGGGTTTTCACTTCCTCTTGTCTAATCTCATATAGACACTAGTTTATTATTCTTTGTAGACTTAAAAGTGACATTCATAGCATTTTTGTCATAGTTCTTAGTTCCTAGACACACATAGGCTAAGAACACACTATTTCAATCTATATTTTTATTTGGCTTCTTGTGGAAGTCGAAAGACTAAAATGGGGCCTTGATTATTCATGGAAAGCTCATAAGCAACCCCAATCCTTATTCTTGTTCTAGCTAGAAGTGATTGGAAGACCACAACCACGTGAAAGTTTTGTTATTGTTCTTCACTTCTCTTGTTATTTCATTTCCTTGTCAATAAAGCTCTATTTTGCATTTCTATATTTTATGGAATACTCCTATTTTGTCTTTTCAACTCTTGTGTGCAAAAACCCCAGAAGGTTTGTCATGCCCAAAAAATATGAACATAGACACAACACAAATAGTCAAACTTACAACAATGTTGAAACTCTAGGTAGTAATTCCTATTTTGAAAAGTCAAATATAAAATGAAGTGGCACAAAACTCTAGGTAGTAATGCTTATTTTGAAAAGTTAGATTTGCACATGTGGAAATATGACATGCTATAGTAGCAAGAACAAGTTCATTTAGAATTATTTTCTCAATCAGACAAATCATCCTCCTCAATAGTTACTTGATCCTTTTCAACCTCTTTACATCGGTAATTGATATATTGTCAGAAAAGAACTCATCAAATCATTGTCTAGTCCTTGGACAAAACCATATCCGAACTTCTTGATTTCATATACAAAAAGAAAGAAATCAAATTTATTTTACTTCCTTGATGCATCTTTATCATAAGCTCTAACTATTGATTTCATCTTTGTCAACTCATCCATTAATCTCAACCTAAAAACATAAGGAGATTGATCCAAACCATCACTAATAAATTACTTGATCTTATTTTTTAAATCATCAACGTCCTTTAAATATTCATCTAATTCTAGATTTATATTTGTCAAATCCCCTACAAATGCAAGATTTTAATATTCTACATTGGTGACTGTTTCTTTTAATTCCTTCAACTCCTTTAGACATTCTTCAATCAAATGATTCCTAAGTTTTATTATTTCAACTCATATTCATGGCTAATCTAGGGCATTTTTGGTCCAAAATATTCTCTTTCACAATGTTGATGTTCAAATCTACACTTGAATATTGTACCTATATGCAAACCTACTGTTGATGACTGTTTTGATGCAATCATAACAATAAGTTAAAATTCACATATAATGAACTGAAACTATACTTGAAAGATAAGAAGGAATCATTTGAGATTCAACTAATCCCAAGTCTACAATGGTTCAGTTGGTCAAGTTCAGTTGGTCAATGTGAAGCTATAATGTTCAAGGGGCCTTACGTAGTTTAGGTTTGTTTGGTGGCTTACTGGACTAAGAATATGCAAAAAGGTCATGAGATATGTCAATACTTTTCATTCCTTTGCATAAAAGTGATACTGTGCTGCAAGTTTTAGATGGTTTTCTTGAATTTTTTGCAGCTTTCTTCTTTATCTATTTATGAAAACTATCTACTTATAGCTCTGTTATGCATGCTTCTTCAAATTTGAGACAATTTCCTTTAGATTTCTACGTTTTCAGCTAGATATTTCAGATGGGTTGGGAAAAGTTAGAAAGATCTAATCTATACCTCATTTAATCTACCGAAGGATCTAATTGTTTCTGTTATGCACTATGTAAATACTATAGTAATTTGATCAAATCCAATGTAAAAACCTTAAATGTAAGTTCTGAGCATTTTCACAAACATACATTTAAAATTGCAAGCTCTCAAAGAAAATATTTCAAAACACAAAGAAGGGCAGGAGAACACTCAGAAGATAGATGCAGAACTCCAGATTCTATTGTATTAGAAACGAATAGTCATACATGATTTACAATGTACGAATGACTCCTAGTTTCATTGATCATACTACAGAGAACTTACAAGCTTTACAGATACAGTAAGGTAGCCAGACATTCCATGTGCACCTTACTGCAGACAAACAGGCGACCTCCTTCTTCTACCTCTAAACTATGCTAACTTACTGTATGTTCCTAAAAGAAAATCCTGTTGTAGCCACTGTTGTTTTCCTAAAATCCCTGTTGTAAAGTATTACAGTGTAGAGAGGCACAATATAAAGACATTCTGATTGTCCTCACTACAGCAAAAACCTAACTGAACCCCTGGTTCAAACCCCTGGTTACAGCAATAAATACAGGTGAACTAGCTTTTCAAAATATCTCTGAGCAGTGTCAAATCTGGGTGAAATATTGCCCCTTCTGAGAAGTTCCGGCAGCTGGGTAATAACTTCTGTTTGTCTGTTGTAGTAATACTCTCAGCTGCAACCTTGTTCTTCACTTGAATGGCCTTGACTTTTTCGCACTTCATCCTTATCTTCCTGCTCCTGAGATCGGATTTCCTTCCTCCATGAGGTCACTGTGTTGACTTTCCAGCTGCTTCCTCAACTGCAAGCCTGCAAGACAAGACAAGCAATAAGTATTTCATTTATCACATAAACAGCAGGAAATTAGAATAATTGTTTAAATCCATGTGACTGCGCAAAATTGTGGAAATCGGATCTAGAATACTCTCAAAACGCGTTCAAAACGCATTCAGACCGCTCAAAACCCATCGGGTCAACCATTGCTGACCGAAAAAATGCTACGGGCGCCAAAAAAATGGTTTAAAACTCCACCGCTTCATTTCCCGCCCATCGGCATGACTATCGCTATCGGCGTGTCAAAAAACAAGTTGGTCGACATTCACTTCATCTGCATGATATTCTGGAAATATGATGCTCTCCCTTCTGAAGGTCCAGATGACGTCATCAGGATGTTTCACTTCTGTATATTGGGGAAAAGAACAACATCATCATCATCATCATCATGTTGAAGGAGAATAGGAGGATATGGAGTATGATCCTGCTGCTGAGGAAAGGAAAATGATGGTGACGTCATCGTCATATTCGGGCTTCATTAAAATGCAAAAGATAACGTCATCATCATGTTCAGTTAAGATCAGGGGATAATTGCAATATCGGGTCACCTAAGGAGCATGATCAGGATGATGAATGAAATACGACCCCTTTGTGGCCAAGGCAACCCTCTTGAAAGATCAGGATGATGATGATCATCAGGATATTTGGGGCTTTTGTCGAACTTAGAATAAGACGTCATCATCATATTTGCGAACCGGATCGTGCTTTGGAAAATATCCTGCCGAAGGGAAATGTGATGATGATGATCATCAGGATATTTGCTTCTTCGTTTATCAGATCGGGATGACGTCATCATGATATCCGGAGCCTTTGTTAAACTTAGAACATGATGTCATCATGATATTTCGCTAACTGGATCATGTTTTAGAAAATATCCTGCCGAAGGGAAATGTGATGATGATGATCATCAGGATATTTGCAAAAGGTTGTATTTCTCGGCAGGAGGACTTCACGAAATGTCAGGTGAACAAACAAGATCATGATGATCTTGACAATATAACAGGATAAAAAATATGATGATCCTCCTCATCGAATTATCATGATGACGTCATCATCATATTTCGTCTTCAGAGCATAAGGATGAGTTGAGGTCATCATCAGGTTAGCGCTAGGGTGATATTCAAAATATGATCATGCTGTTGAGGAATGGAATATCACCCTCCCTTAAAAGATAGGGTGATCATCATGATATTGCAAAAAGGAGATCAGGAGGATGAAGACGTCATCATCATCTTAGCGAACCTCAGCAAATATCATGATGATGACGCTTCGATAGGATTATAACATGCGCATGCAAATATGTCGAAGGTGGATTTTCTAAGTTAGGGTGATCTTATAATATCATCATGATATTATAAGATCAGGTAATGTTAAAATATCATGATGATGCTTGTGATACAAAAGACCGCTCGACGGGGAAAACCTACTATGACTTAAAGTTGACGTTCAGATATTTGAACCTCAGGATATTATCGGGGGGGCTTTTCAAATATGATGATGATGTTCTTCATTCAGCAAAACCGAGTTTATAAAATATGACCCTCCTAAAAATCATGATGTTCACGATGCGCATAAGGCCATTTGACGGGTAAAGGGCACTACCACCTAAGATTGACATCCGGATATTGCGACTGCATGATTTTATCGGGTGATAGACCAAGATCATGATGACCTTGATAACATGACAAAAAAATATGATGATCACTTGCGATTATCAGGTTTGACCAAAACTTTGACCGTGCATAACTTCCACATATGGACGAATTTTCAAGTGAAGTAAAAGGCAAACCTGCATGGAATTTCAAGCTCTTTCTAAATATGGGGTCACAGAAACAAAATATGAACTTTGACAAACTGACCTCATGATGATGACCTACCTCATCGAATATCATGATGATGATGCACCTGACTCATTTTTACCAAACCGCCAGAAAGCAGACAAACACAAGCAGAAGCAAAAAGTAAAACATCAGCAGGGGTCCCCATTTTGCCAAGGAGCATAATGGGGCATGTTGTGAACATCACAACAACTAGCAACCAAAACAAAACAATTAAATTCAGAGTGTTCAAGGAAACTAGATGAAATGAACTCATAACTTCCAACTATCTTTCTTGCAAATTACTATTCAGCTTGAGACTCAAAGTATTCAATAAAGATGCATGAATTTCTATTTTCAGTTTAGTTGTGTGCACATGATTAATTATCCTCATCCTGAAGATCGGTTGAACAAACCAGTGACTGACATTAGCCTACGTAGATGAGGATATTCCCTCATAGCCGACCGGATAGAGCCTTGCTGCCAGCGAGCGTCCATAGCCCCGGCAAGGTTATCCTTACAATTCTCCTAAGTAGAGCCCCACTGCCAGCGAGCGTCTATAGCCCCAGTAGAGTTACTTAGATGGCTTAATCTAGATTTTCAGTATAATCCGCTTTATTTATTTATTTATTTATTTTTTGTTTTCTAATTTTGAAAGATTTCATAAGATATAGCAATTTGTAACTTCATGATGCAAGGAGTGGGCACTTGCTGAAATTAAGCTGAGAATTGTAATGGTAGCAAGGGTGACCTCTGATTTTTCACCTAATATCTAGACTGGTAAGCTCAACAAACCCAAGGATTTTAGGTGTGTCATCGTGAGAAACCTGCTTCGAATTCTCAATCACATTTATTGAATACAAAATTTCAGAAGATGAACAACTCTCTACATTCATGACAGTGACAAATTATGTGTAAATTGCAAATGGTTAACCTGAATATCCTAAATTTTATACTGTTTTGAATGGTTGCTAGTTTTGCTCCTTAATACTCTAAAGTAAAATAAAGATCCCTGCTGAGGAGACAACAAACAAAATAAACAAACAGGCTGTACAAACAACACAACAAAAGAAAAAACTGTACAAACAGAAAGAAACAAAAAGCACAAACAAACAGAGGACAAGCTATACAAATAGCCAACCCAAAAGAAAATAGCAAAAGAAGAACTGTACATTATCCACAGCACTCTACATTAAGAAAAAGGGACTGCCCCCCTTTTACCTCAAGCCTGGAAGTAGTGTTTCAAATGCTGGCCATTAACTGGTAATGGCACATCTTCTCCAGTCAAGGTCTTAAGTCTAAAGGTGTTATCTCCTATTATTTCTGAGATTTGTAATGGACCCAGCCATAATTTATCGAATTTTCCATGGCTTCCTTTCTTTCAATGTGCTTTGTCCCAGCACAACACTAAGTCTGATATCCTAAATGTCTTGACTCTTGCCCTTTTGTCAAACCACCTCTTAACAACCGCTTGGTGTTTGGCAAACTTCTCGAGGGCTTGACCTCTTTTCTCCTCTAGTTGTAACATTTGCACTATTCTGGCTTCCCTATGGTTATCAAAGCCTAGATATTCATTGGCAAACTTCCAGGTTGGTATTCTCAGATTAACCAGAAGTATGGGATCAGTCCCATAAACTAAGTGATAAGGTGTGCTACCTAAAGCTATTTTAAACTTAGTCCTGTCTACCCATAATGCATATCTTAACAGAGTATTCCACTCTCTAGGACTTTTGGCAATTAACCTCTTGATTATGTCTAATAAAATTTTGTTTGTTGATTCAGCCAGTCCATTACCTTGAGGGTAATAATTCGAAGAAAACCTTAGAATAATCCCATATTCAAATGCCCATTTAGAAAATTTTAAAGAAGAGAAAGCAGGGCCGTTATCACATACCAATGAATAGGGCGTTCCAAACCTGGTGATAATGTTTTCTTCAAGGAACTTGATAACTACCTCAGTTGTGGAAAACTTGCAGCAGGTGGCCTCAGTCCACCTTGTACAATAGTCCGTTACCGTCAATATAAATTTGTGTCCTGCAGAAGATGGGGGATTGATAACTCTGATAAAATCCAAGCCCCATTGTGCAAACGGTCTGGATTCGATCACAGGCTGCAGTGGATTGGCCAGATTTCTCCCTTTGTCTGCTGCAGTCTGATAGGTGTGGCAACTTCTGATGTGACTCTTAGTATCTTTGAACATAGTGGGCCAGTAATAGCCCGCCCTCAGTATTTTGTGTGTTGTAGCTAAATGGGAACCATGACCGGTTCCGTACTTGTCATGTAGTTCTGTCAACACTCTATCAGCTTTAGTTCTGTTTATGCATCTCAGGTAAATTCCATCATGGTTCTTCCTGAATAGAAGACCTCCTTGCACCATATAATTCTGTGCCTTAATCTTCAAAGCTCTCCTCTGAGAAGCCTTCATCTTGCTTGGGTACTTTCCAGCTATCAGGAAGGTGCTTAAATCATCGTACCAGCCTGATGCGTCTTGGGAATTCAATACATATTGTTGTTTTATCAGATTTGGATCCATGTTTGCTATTGTCTGCACCAATGCCTGCCCTCTGACCAGCTTTGTGGGAATGATCTCCATGTCGAATTCTTGCAGTGTGGTGATCCATTTGGCTCTTTTTTCTCCAGGCTCGTTTTGCATCAGCAACATTTTTACTGCTGTGTCTGGTACTATGGCTTGAATCTGGCTGCGCAAAATATAGTGTCTAAATTTTTTCACAGCCTTTACTAACGCGAATGCCTGTCTTTCGATATCTAGATATCTCAGCTGTGCATCCTTCAGAGGTGCACTCATAAATGCTATGGGCCTCTCTTCATTATTTTCACCTTTCTGTGTCAAGGCAGCCGCGACAGAATGAGAAGATGCAAAGGAGTAGATGTAAAACGGGCTTGTGTAGTCTGGACTTGCCAATACAGGGGCATTAGAAATTACCTCCTTAATATCTTCAAATGCGGCTTTGGCCACTGGCGTCCATTCCATCTGTGCATCTTTCTTTAACATGGCATTCAACGGCTGCACAATCTCTGCAAAACCTGTTATAAACTTCCGAACAAAGTTAATTTTACCAAAAAATAATTTCAATTCTTTCCTACTGTTTGGTATTTGCAAATTTTTTATGGATTCTATTCTATCCGGATCAATTGAAATTCCATTTTCAGAAATGACATGGCCTAATAATTTACCTTCAGTTATGCCAAATATACATTTCTTAGGATTAAGGGAAATCCCATACCTTTCACATCGCTGGAGTACTTTTCTGAGGTCCTCAGCGTGGGTGGATGCATCTTTGGAATATACAGTTAAATCATCCATATATACAACAATGCATTTACCTGATAATCCACGGAATGCAACATCCATGGCCCTCTGAAAAGTGGCACCTGCATTAATTAGACCAAAAGGCATTCTTCTATACGCATAATTTCCCCATTTGCAAGTGAAGGTGGTTTTTAGTCTATCTTCTCTATCAATTAAGACCTGGTTATAACCTGAAAAACCATCTAAAAAAGACATCATCTTTGCGCCATTTACTGCTTGCAGTACTTCGTCTATTGGGGGCAAAGGATAATTATCCTTTTCAGATGCCTTGTTTAAATTTCTAAAGTCTACGCACAACCTGATGTCTCCGTTTTTCTTCCTCACTGGTACTAAGTTAGCTACCCAGACAGAATGTCTGACTGGAAAAATTATTCCAGCAGACAGTAATTTTTTAACTTCCTCAAAGATTAAAGGCTCTAGAATGGCATTTACAGGCCTATGTTTCTGCCTAAATGGTTTGACTTCTTTTCTCAAAGGTATTACGTGAGTTATGATGGACTCATCAAATGTTTTCAAGTCTTCATAAGTCCATGCTATGACATGTTTATATTCTTTCAGAACGTCCAGAACCTCTTTTCTAATTTTCTCAGAGCAAGCTTTCCCAATTAGTACACTTTGTGGATTTAGCTCAGTCCCTAAGTTATGTAAATCATACCTACCCCCTTCTGTTTTGGGTAAGTCTTTCTGTCTTATTACTCCGTCGAAGTCAAATATGTGTTCTAATTCAATTACTCCTTTTGGTAAGAAGTTGCTCTTTAAGTTGATCATATCTTCTTCGTCCCATGTTACTTCAGGCCTTTCTTGTTCATCAATGATTTGGGCCTCAAATGCCTCATTACAAGTCAGAAAATTAATAATTTGCTGATCCTCTCCAAATACCTGAAAGTGTGTAACGTTGTCTGGTATACTGGGCACGTTAACTAGCTCAACAGCAAATCGTCTTAATCCTGACAGTGTCAATGGTTCTAATGTACTAGCAGCAACTACTAACGCATCTGGCCTGTGGTTCAGCTCTCTAGGAATATGCTCTATGTTAAAAGCATCAAATGAATCCATTAAACCCCATACTCTATGTCTGTAACTAATCATCTTCTTATAATTGCAGGCATATAGTTTCCTCACTTATCTGACTACTAATTCAGAGTCTGAAAATACTCTGATGGTTTTTACCCCTTTCTTGATGGCCATGACAAGTCCTAAAATTAGGGCCTCATATTCAGCAATATTGTTAGTGCAGGAAAATTGTAATCTATATGCTGCCAAATGTGATTTACCTTGAGGATTTATGAGTTCAATACCCGCACCTGCGCCCTGTTTTGATTTGGACCCATCACATTTTAACGTCCACATGCCATCTTTACTTTTATGATCTTTTACCTTGGCATACTTTGTCCCTTTTATTGCCTGTGGGGTGTTGTCTTGTTTATTCATGGGTTTTTCCGTTTGGTTATCTTGCATATGTGTGTTTGTAGTTTGCAACTCAGAAAGATAACTACCCTCGTCCTCTATTTCTTTTCCTAAATCTGGAATCAAGGCATCTATATTATCCTAAACATATCTCTATGCTGGATCAGGATTCTCATTTTTCTCTTGTGACTCTACCCTCCCTATGCACTTTTTGTATTCATATTCAATGATGTCTTTGCATATTTCACAATTCTCCTCAAAATGTTGCCTATCATGGACTCTACACCTATTTTTATATAACTTACATTGGACTGGGAGATTGTGTGTAACGCACTCTTCCACCTCTCGTCTAATGGCACGACCAAATTTGTCTATTGCATTATTTTCTTCATCTGAAGAATTTCCGTCAGACTCAATGAATAGTGCCGTTCTATTGCTGACACACTTCTTTCTAATGTTTAACATCATAATCTCTTCAATCTGCATCCCATTGTTGGTAATTCTATAGACACCTGGTTCAACAGCAGCATATAATATTTCATTAGTTCGATTATACTCTATTATCATATGTTTCATTCTGGGCTCTGCCTCTATTCTGATCTGGTTTGGGATGCCTCTCCACGGTAACCACATGTGTGAAAAGTCAGTAGCCATATATCCGTTTAATGTCTTGGACCAATCCCTAATTAGCAACATTCCATAATTTACGGGTATATCCACTACTTGAATGTCAATGATTTGGCTTACCCTAGGGTCTGAAGCCAATTGCACTTGAATGTTCATGAGTTCTCCTATCACGCTAACCTCGGTCTTATCTAATTGCGTGACAACCTTGGCAGATTTGGTGGGAGTCAGCCCGAGAGTTTTACATATTCCTAAGGGCATTACGTTGGCTGAAGCACTAGAATCTACCATGCAATTGTGTATATTCTTCCCACACAACCTAACAGTTAACAAGAAAGGTTGAGTATCCCTCTTATCCGCATGTATTACCACATTTGTATTGGAAGGCTGCTCAACTTTCTTACCTTTCTCCTTAGGTGGTGAATCACTATTAGGAACAGTTATATCAGCAGACACCTTGTTCATTATGGATGTATCCAGGGATTTTAAAAAAGCATTTCTGATCCCTGGGGTCTTCAATAATTCATTTAGAGGTATGCTGACCTTAATTTTCTTTATTTCCTCTGATAAGTAATTCATTAATCTTGTTGTCTCTATTGCTTCTGTCTTACTTGTTTGATCCTTTTGCACTGTTGTTCCATTATTTGTGTGCTGACTAGCTTTAAGTATGGCAGGATTGTTGCTAGCATTCTGATCTAGGGGTGTATTGATGTTATTCGGGGGAGTGGAAGTGGTGAAAGGTCCTCCCGGCCTAGGGTTGTTCCTCAAATTGTAGGTGTGGCTTTTATTTGTCTGTTGAAAGGCCTGCACCTCCTCTGTTTCATTTAATATCTCATTTTTAGATTCAAAAGGAAACTGAAAAGCATTTAACACAAAGGCTGATTCAGGATAAAGACTTTCACAACAGTATGGTTCATCCTCTAGCAATTCATCCTCTTTCTCTTCTGCAGTTGCAAAGGTAAACGTTTCTAAGACTAATGCTGTGTCATATTCTGAGGGTACTACCTCATTACCCTTAGGAATGAGAAATTCAGAGGTAGGAGGCTATACATCTATGTTGAAAATACTAGCTGCTAAGTGGAATTGTGGACAATCGTGCTCAGCATGGGCATTGGTATTGTGAAATCTGCACCAATTTTTGGGTGCTGTACTGGCCATTTGTATGCTAGTCGTTTGTTTTGCACCATGATTATCTGTATTCTCAAAAGGAGAAGCCAGAGTACCGTTGTTGGGCCCAGTGTTCCATGTCTTGGGTGGCCTAGGTTAATTCTGATTTTTGTTATTATTGCCCCAGGTCCTATTATCTATCACTGGCCCCCTATTTTGCATTGGTTGCCCTTGACTAGGGCCCTGATGCTGATTGTAGCTTTGGTTCTGATTGTACTGCTGATTTTGGTTGAGACTATAATTCTGATTTTGGCCTTGGTTGTGATTTTGATGTGGATTGTAGTTTTGGTTGCTTCTTCCATAGAGGTTCTCATTTCTTAGCTGTGTCACTTCAGTTGTTAATCTTTTCAAATGTGCAGTAATCTCTTTGATTTCTTCCCTATCCTCTTGTGCTTTTGCCACAGTTACATCCCTAGGAAGTTGGAAGAAAGGCTGACCATTATTTTGACTTTTATTGGAAGTACTAGCCATGTAAGGAGTTATGGCTTGGATTGGAGTAGGATTATACACAGGTGTGTAAGAAGGAACCAGATTTACTAGTGGAGCATGCTGTACAGGGACTCCATTCCATGGGTGTGCCTGATTCTGCACCCCAAAATTTCCTCCATTGACAAATGGACTATAAGTTGTATGTCTCATTTCTTGGTTCACTGAGGCTGCCTCTTTATAGGCTTTGGATATTGAATCTATGTCAGGTTTTCTTTTGACAAACATGGCAGTTAAAGGATCCAAGGCAGCATAGTACATAGCCAACAAGGGAGCATCATCTATGGTATATGGGGGTACTAGCCTAGAATAGGCCTTTTGAAATCTGTCATTGAAATTATCAATTAGCTCTCCCTCACCTCGTTTTATAGCAGCCAATTTATGATACAAAGTGCAAGGATCAATGGGTCCTCTAAATCTTGACAGAAATGCTTCTTCCATAAGTGCCCAGGAAGAAATGTAACCATTGGGTAAGTTTACGTACCAGCTAGAGGCCTGCTCATTAAAGGTGTAAGGAAACAATCTACACACAACATCCTCGTGCTCTAACATAGCCCTAAAACATGCTTCCTTAAATATTCTAATATGATCTTCTGGGTCCTGATGCAACTGGTATTTGGGACATATCTTTTCCAGATTTTTTGGCATCTCATGATAATCATTGAAGAGTATGGGAGAATTGACATCGAAATAAGCCATTGTAGGTGTTTGAGCTTGACTTGAACCTGTAGGAATACCGGGATTGATTGGTGGATTAGGATTTAGAGGAGGATTGACACCTCCAAGAGTGCCTGAACCAAGATTTAAAGATCTGAACAGTGATCTGTCAGGACTTACAATACTACGGATGTTAAAAGGTGACCCAAGAGGTGTTCCAGATGAACTTCCTGCTTGCGATATCTTTGGATTCCAAATTAAAGGGCTTTTACTTCGCCTTGTATCAGGTAGTTGTACAAATATATCTCCTGAACTGGACCTAGACCTAGTCACTCTATTACTGTCGTTAGCCAGTTTGAAATGAAACCTAACTCAGGAAGGCCCTCCTTCTAGCGCCAGAAAACTGTTGATGACTGTTTTGATGCAATCATAACAATAAGTTAAAATTCACATATAATGAACTAAAACTATACTTGAAAGATAAGAAGGAATCATTTGAGATTCAACTAATCCCAAGTCTACAATGGTTCGGTTGGTCAAGTTCAGTTGGTCAATGTGAAGCTGTAATGTTCAAGGGGCCTTACGTAGTTTAGGTTTGTTTGGTGGCTTACTGGACTAAGAATATGCAAAAAGGTCATGAGATATGTCAATACTTTTCATTCCTTTGCATAAAAGTGATACTGTGCTACAAGTTTTAGATGGTTTTCTTGAATTTTTTGCAGCTTTCTTCTTTATCTATTTATGAAAACTGTCTACTTATAGCTCTGTTATGCATGCTTCTTCAAATTTGAGACAATTTCCTTTAGATTTCTACGTTTTCAGCTAGATATTTCAGATGGGTTGGGAAAAGTTAGAAAGATCTAATCTATACCTCATTTAATCTACCGAAGGATCTAATTGTTTCTGTTATGCACTATGTAAATACTACAGTAATTTGATCAAATCCACAGTAAAAACCTTAAATGTAAGTTCTGAGCATTTTCACAAACATACATTTAAAATTGCAAGCTCTCAAAGAAAATATTTCAAAACACAAAGAAGGGCAGGAGAACACTCAGAAGATAGATGCAGAACTTCAGATTCTATTGTATTAGAAACGAATAGTCATACATGATTTACAATGTAGGAATGACTCCTAGTTTCATTGATCATACTACAGAGAACTTACAAGCTTTACAGATACAGTAAGGCAGCCAGACATTCCACGCGCACCTTACTGCAGACAAATAGGCGACCTCCTTCTTCTACCTCTAAACTATGCTAACTTACTGTATGTTCCTAAAAGAAAATCCTGTTGTAGCCACTGTTGTTTTCCTAAAATCCCTGTTGTAAAGTATTACAGTGTAGAGAGGCACAATATAAAGACATTCTGATTGTCCTCACTACAGCAAAAACCTAACTGAACCCCTGGTTCAAACCCCTGGTTACAACAATAAATACAGGTGAACCAGCTCTTCAAAATATCTCTGAGCAGTGTCAAATCTGGGCGAAATATTGCCCCTTCTGAGAAGTTCCGGCAGCTGGGTAATAACTTATGTTTGTCTGTTGTAGTAATACTCTCAGCTGCAACCTTGTTCTTCACTTGAATGGCCTTGACTTTTTCACACTTCATCCTTATCTTCCTGCTCCTGAGATCGGATTTCCTTCCTCCATGAGGTCACTGTGTTGACTTTCTAGCTGCTTCCTCAACTGCAAGCCTGCAAGACAAGACAAGCAATAAGTATTTCATTTATCACATAAACAGCAGGAAATTAGAATAATCGTTTAAATCCATGTGACTGCGCAAAATTATGGAAATCGGATCCAGAATACTCTCAAAACGCGTTCAAAACGCATTCAGACCGCTCAAAACCCATCGGGTCAACCATCGCTGACCGAAAAAATGCTACGGGCGCCAAAAAAATGGTTTAAAACTCCACCGCTTCATTTCCTGCCCATCGGCATGACTATCGCTATCGGCGTGTCAAAAAACAAGTTGGTCGACATTCACTTCATCTGCATGATATTCTGGAAATATGATGCTCTCCCTTCTGAAGGTCCAGATGACGTCATCAGGATGTTTCGCTTCTGTATATTGGGGAAAAGAACAACATGATCATCATCATCATCATGTTGAAGGAGAATAGGAGGATATGGAGTATGATCCTACTGCTGAGGAAAGGAAAATGATGGTGACGTCATCGTCATATTCGGGCTTCATTAAAATGCAAAAGATAACGTCATCATCATGTTCAGTTAAGATCAGGGGATAATTGCAATATCGGGTCACCTAAGGAGCATGATCAGGATGATGAATGAAATACGACCCCTTTGCGGCCAAGGCAACCCTCTCGAAAGATCAGGATGATGATGATCATCAGGATATTTGGGGCTTTTGTCGAACTTAGAATAAGACGTCATCATCATATTTGCGAACCGGATCGTGCTTTGGAAAATATCCTGCCGAAGGGAAATGTGATGATGATGATCATCAGGATATTTGCTTCTTCATTTATCAGATCGGGATGACGTCATCATGATATCCGGAGCCTTTGTTAAACTTAGAACATGACGTCATCATGATATTTCGCTAACCGGATCATGTTTTAGAAAATATCCTGCCGAAGGGAAATGTGATGATGATGATCATCAGGATATTTGCAAAAGGTTGTATTTCTCGGCAGGAGGACTTCACGAAATGTCGGGTGAACAAACAAGATCATGATGATCTTGACAATATGACAGGATAAAAAATATGATGATCCTCCTCATCGAATTATCATGATGACGTCATCATCATATTTCGTCTTCGGAGCATAAGGATGAGTTGAGGTCATCATCAGGTTAGCGCTAGGGTGATATTCAAAATATGATCATGCTGTTGAGGAATGGAATATCACCCTCCCTTAAAAGATAGGGTGATCATCATGATATTGCAAAAAGGAGATCAGGAGGATGAAGACGTCATCATCATCTTAGCAAACTTCAGCAAATATCATGATGATGACGCTTCGATAGGATTATAACACGTGCATGCAAATATGCCGAAGGTGGATTTTCTAAGTCAGGGTGATCTTATAATATCATCATGATATTATAAGATCAGGTAATGTTAAAATATCATGATGATGCTTGCGATACAAAAGACCACTCGACGGGGAAAACCTACTATGACTTAAAGTTGACGTCCGGATATTTGAACCTCAGGATATTATCGGGGGGGCTTTTCAAATATGATGATGATGTTCTTCATTCAGCAAAACTGAGTTTATAAAATATGACCCTCCTAAAAATCATGATGCTCACGATGCGCATAAGGCCATTTGACGGGTAAAGGGCACTACCACCTAAGATTGACGTCCGGATATTGCGACTGCATGATTTTATCGGGTGATAGACCAAGATCATGATGACCTTGATAACATGACAAAAAAATATGATGATCACTTGCGATTATTAGGTTTGACCAAAACTTTGACCGTGCATAACTTCCACATATGGACGAATTTTCAAGTGAAGTAAAAGGCAAACCTGCGTGGAGTTTCAAGCTCTTTCTAAATATGAGGTCACAGAAACAAAATATGAACTTTGACAAACTAACCTCATGATGATGACCTACCTCATCGAATATCATGATGATGATGCACCTGACTCATTTTTACCAAACCGCCAGAAAGCAGACAAACACAAGCAGAAGCAAAAAGCAAAACATCAGCAGGGGTCCCCATTTTGCCAAGGAGCATAATGGGGCGTGTTGTGAACATCACAACACCTACATCAACATGTGAAATCTTGTAAACATTATAGATGTGGATTGTATGATGACCTCACAAATTTTAGAAGCTAGCTCTCTTCAGAGGATTTTCAATGAATTATTTCTAACTTTTCATGAAAAGGGAAAGAGGAAAACTAAAAATAAAATTATTTGAAGGTGATTTGCTAACAAAAACCTATCTATGAAATAAGATCAATACAAATTTAATAATGAATGGAATTTTTTTCAAAGTCATTAACTTGTAGATGATTAATTACTTTCAAGTTTTCAAATAAAGGTTGCATAGACAATATGAGAAGGAAGAAATAAATTTATTGACAAAATCAAATAGGACATAGTAAAACAAATAATTCATTTCATTTAGAAAATGGAGTAACAAAATCTATAAAAGGTTGAATTCACAATTACACAACTATTATTTGAACTTCTAGTTATGTTCTAGTTGTGATCTCTAGTTCTAGATCAAAAGTTTACAAACTTTATTCTACCCTTTATTCTAATTTAGTAGAAAAAGTAAACAAGACAAGATGTGAAAAGGTGATTGAAAAAATCTAAAGTCCATGAAGATGATTTCCTTCATAAATTGTACTTCCTTTACAAGGTAGAAAAGTTAAACAGATTTGGATGTGATCTCGAAAGTTATGTTCAATCCTATATAAAAGGTTTGTGGAAAAAATGAAGTGAACTAGATATCAAAACTCATCAAAACTCAATTTTATAATTCACTCTAATAAGAAAGTTCCACAAACTAATTCCAATTATTTTTACCAAGTTTGTGGAGAATTTACTTTGTAGCATAAATATCAGTGGTTATATCTTCCATCCTAATCCAAATCTTTTCAAATAGGAATCATTTATACTTTTCAATGTAAATAAAAGCGGGAGTTTTCATAAATACTGGATATGAAAATATAACTTTAAAATTACAATTCCATGATGAATCTCTAGAAACTAGAATTTCATCAATTAATCATAAATTTCACACTTCTCAATTTGTAGAAAACTCACCTAGGGAAGGATATTTAAACCACGTGTATGATTAGGGAATCCTTTAGATTTTAAATTTTAGGATTTGGCCATTTTCCCCTAACCTGATGTTTTGAATTTGTGACCATTTTGAACAAACTAAGGTTTAGTTTTAAAAATAAGATTACTGTGCCCTAAGTTTAATCTAATGACTAACATTTAAAGTTTCTTGACAATGTTTATTCAAACGTATGATTCAAATTAAAGTTTCATCACATTGCATAGATTTTAATATTCAATCGTTCATTGTCTGAAGCTTTAAAATGAATTGAAATAAATGACAAGAACCTACATGTTCCATGGAGTCAAGGAAGATCATTGAACAATTGATAAGCCTGGAACCTTAGCATGAGATTAGTCTTTAAGTTGTGCAAAAGATCTTGAATGTTATTGTAGAGTGTCTACAATTGCACAAGCTAAAAAATTTAGTTGAATCTATGCTTGAACTTATAGTTAAAATTAATTTTGATCTTAGGGCTTCTCAATGTATGCAGAACTCAAAAAAATTGAATGCAACGTTTAAAATTAAAATTTAAAATCGTATTTATACTTCATTTAACCCTAATCCCCAGCACCATTAATGTTGCAAAGAAGTAGGTGAATATAATGTCACATGAAGTCACATATTGTGGGAATGAAAAATGGAAGTACATGTTTATGGGGATATTATGAAGTCCTAAAGTCGATCAATATTCCATAAAACTCATTTGTAAAAGATACTTAACTCAAAAATTGAATAGATCACTTTTATAAAGAAAATGTTAGGAAGTGGACATTGGTGGACAAAGCACATGGATCTAGACAAACAAGAGAAACCTGCAATATATATCTAACAAAGGCAAAACTTCACAAACCAAAATAAAGTCACTCAATCCACTTTTGTAGGGAAGTGAAAAAGAATCTGATATCAACAAAACAATGTACATCCAAAAGCATATCGAAAACCTACAAATGTCAAAACAAGCAAATTTACACTTCAAAGCATAAGATAATCCTTTACAAAGAAAATCAAGTGAACCAGATAACATGACATGCAATAGTACACTAAAAACCCACATTGAGTAGCAAGTCAAAATCCTAAAAACATACAAAAAGGGGAAGAAACATAAATTTTGACAAAGGAAAAATAGTTGAGATATTTTTCAAATAACATAGGAACTTAATGAATCAATCAATTAGCCATTCTAATTCAAAATCACTTTGACAAAATGAAAAAATTACAAAGATAAACCTAAGCAAAAATAACAGAGGGGGTCCATATTTTATAAAAGGAAAATGTGGCATGTGTGCAAGGCACAATAGGTCCCTTATCCTACATCAATTACTTTAGTTCCTCCTCATGTCCCCCTAACAAATTGAAGAAAGCAACCCATGCCAAATGACCCTCCTTGTTCTTCTAAGTCTCAAGCACATAGACTAACTAGTTGGCTATATTGCAAAAGTAGATCAATGACATTCTACTCTTCAAGTACTCTCCAAAAAATCTCCCCCTAATCTCCCATCTTCTAGCCCTTTACTTTCTAGTTATTTCAAAGAGCCTAAGGAAAGGAAACCAAAAAAAATCCAAGTAGTCTTGGCTCCTTCTACTAAGCCTAGCTTAATTCTAGTCATCCCCAACTAACCACCATCCTCTCAACCCCTCAATCTACCTAATGTGAGTTTCATTTCTAGAACCACCTTATCTTCTCTTGTCCCCTTAACTTGAACCTACCATTAAACATTCTTAGAACTTCGCCCTTCTACCTTGGACATTGACATTTCTCAACTACCACCAAAATGCAAACCTAAATGTTAACGCACTCCACCTTTCTGAAGGCCTAAACTTAACCATATAACATGACTTCTAACCATGCCTACATTAGTTCCCACTTGTGTAGAGGTCCTACCTTCACCCTAGTTTGTTGCACCTATTGCTCACATACTTGTTGACAATAGTGAGGAACACCAACTAGTACCATACTCTGATACTAATTCATCCACCTATTCTTTAGGAGGGGCATGATTGAGTCAATGTCTAATATTCCTACACTATCATCGCTCATTACATGATCCTTTACAATTGTTGCACCATAGGATGCCTAGGAGGATGCTACTCCCCCTACCACTCCTCTACATCTCATTGCTAGCACTTCTACTCATGTTAATAAATCTTGTGTTGGCTCCATCACCTAGTTGTCCTCCATCCCCATTTGACCTATATTGAGAGAAAAATGACTTGATGGACCATGAACCTTGTGAGTAGCATTTTCATTCCATGTGTTTATGTGTGCTTGTCTTTGTATTGCCATCCACTCTCTTGTTAATTATTTATTAGTTTCTCTTGGACAACCCATACTACCCTTGTAGGTAGACGGATACCACAGGAAGGAAATGTTGTGACATTCCTCTCTTTGTACCTACATTCTATATATTTGTCACTTGCTTTTCCTTTTGGCATTTTGGGGACAATGCAAAACATTGAGACATTTAAGTCTTTTCCATGTTGCCTCAAATTTTTTGTTTGTTTTCTTTCTATGTGCCATTCCACTTTTGTACTTATGAAAGTAAAAATAAGACAAAAGAATTATGAAAATAATGAAAGGTAAATTTTTGAAAAGTAAAATTGAAAGTTACGTACAAAAGTAAAATACTTCTTTAAATTAAAATAAAATAAACAATATAGATAAAATAAAATAATTCATAACCAAAAGCCAAAAGTTATATAAATAACTCTTAAATAAATAAACTAGTTCCAAATGATATTTATCAATAAATGTATTTAAAATAACTATACTAATTCCTTCTCAAATATTTAATAAATTTTAAATTATAAAAATATTAAATATTTATAACTTTATTCATTACTTAAAATATAAATGGTCAATGGCTAGAGTAAATCTTAAATCTTGTGTTAGAGCTTTTTCTTTCAATTTCTCCAACCACATTTTTAATATTACTTAAATACAGAAAATATATGAGTTTTTTTAATATTACTTAAATACAGAAAATATATGAGTAAGAGATTGTAAATTTAGTAACACCAAAGCTTAATTCATATAATTGTAAATCTTGAGTATGAGTAAGAGATTGTAAATTGGTGTTTATTAAGCTTAATACATACAATAATACAAATAGCAACCCATAGACTATACAATAAACTTTGATTAATGATGTTGTGGACCATGTCCCTTAGTAGGCTTGGGTGGTTTTGGAAGTAGCTGACGCTTCAGCAAATTTCTCTGCAATGAAAATAGAAAATAGAAAACATTAAATGTTTTTTCCTTTGAAAGGGGCGTCTCTTCATTAGGCTAAAATTCCTTTGAAACAAATGCTTCGACAAACTATGCAATTATGCTTTTCAATTTTCGTGGTCTGCACGTAAATGTCATAATTATTTAACACGCAGCAGTGAAACAGCACAGTATAACTCAAAGCACAACTCTATATATATTCTTAAAGAGAATTGAAAAAGACCTAGATTTTTTAATAATATTGCACAAACATTCCTAGTAATAAATTCTCGTATTGAATGAGTTAAAAGGTTATTACTTACTCGTCTATTGACCCGTTCACATTGTCCAGTCCACCATTTTTCTCCCTGTCCATTAATTATACCTTTACCCATCAGAATAAAACTTTCAAGCTCAACAAATTGCAACCACTTATTGGTATTCTTGCGGCTGGCTGGATTTTGAGATGCAGCTATCATTCCATCTACCTGTAAATGCAAACAAATAAATAATTTAATAAATAAACAAATATAAAATAAAATCAATTACTACTAGCAGAATAAACAATTTTGTTTTAAAGTTATATACCTTAAAAATGATGCTAGGTTGACATCGTCCTTTAAAAAGAAAGTTGTTTAAAAGGAATATTTTGTTGGTTGGCACTAATAAGATGGCTGATGACCTCGTACATGCTGCATCCCATGCTCTTATCAATGCCTGCCAAAAAAAAAAAAAAGAAACAAAGCATAAAATTAATTAAAATCAACTTTTCTTATAACAGCAGGGTTGTGAGGATGGAGAGAAGAATGATGTTACTCTGAGACTTCTCATCGCTGGAAGGCAATAGGTTGTTCGAAGAGATGAATGATTACTGAAGACCTTGTTGAAGTAATTTCTCCCATAAATGATATGAGAAAAGGATAAAAAGATAAAAAGACAAATAGGTCAAAGAGGGTTCTATAAAAAGGAGGGTTCTAGATAAGAAAGGTTGGGCTATTCTTAAACATCATCCACTTCAACAGTCATAGGTCAATTTTAGCCAACAAAAATAGGACAAATATTTACCACTTTTGTTGTGGATGAGGTGTAAAATTACTATTGATTATTTGACCATTGAAGTGGATGATATTTAAGTAGAGTGGAAAGGTTCTAGATGGATTCTAGAAATGAAATGTTGTAGAAAGTTTCTAATGAAGTTTAGAATAGCCTAGAAAGGCAAAAGACCTCTATAAAAGAGGCATAATGTAATGCAAGCAAGCAAGTTAAGTAATGATCAAGTGATCATTAGAATGCAGCAGCATTTGTTATATGCATTGTAATGATGTTATGAATTAATAGAATATTGTGCAGCAGCATGTTGTTGAGGTTATATGTTGGTGTTTCTGTGTTGATATATTTCTGAATGTGTGATTAATATTTCATGTCTTGTGGATGTGATATCCACCACCATCATAGTGGTATCAGAGCAGGTTGATCAAGGGATTCGCAGGTTATTACGCTGATTATGGTCATTATGTTTTCATATCGATCTTGTGTGAAGAGAGCCATGTTCATCTGAATATTCAGAGCTAAGGTTTGTTTGATGTGAATCTTCCAAGTGTGTCATTATTCGCATATTGATTGTGGGATTCGAGATTTGATTGTGTTTATCAGTGCAAGATCAAGAAGCCGCTAATCAAGTCGCAGATAGGAGAATTGCAGAAGAAAAATCGCTAAAGTTCCTAAGCCGCCATTGTCTAGGATTCTCGTGAATAGAAAATGAGATCAAGTTGAAGGATCGTGGGTTTGCTGCTGACAAAAATAGGCAGAAAAAAATTACAGAATATAAAGTAAGTGCTGGAGTTGTTGAGAGACCAAAGGAGATATCTGCCAAAGATTTCAAAGAATTCATTGAGAGTTGACGGAATGGATCGCTGGAGATGATGCCGCTATGAATGTAAAGCAATTCGCCCACAAAGGAGCCGTAGATCGCTGTATTTGGAGCTGCAACAAAAACGTAGTGTGTTAGGGTTTTGAAGCTGTGCAGCAAAGGACGAGTAATTTAAGTCAGCATTTGTAGTTATTTATGGTGCTAGATCTTAGTTCGTTTCCTCATATCCTTAAAATCAATGAGCAAATCTTTAGGTTTAAGCCTGAAATGTGAGCCTGCATCATCTGGTAATTTTGCCCAAGGAGATTGAAGAAAATCGCTATAAAAAAGGAGTCTAAACAGGAAATCGTGACCCCAGAAAGATCAGAGTCATCATAAAGATCTAGAAGATCGCTTGAAAAAGATTAAGCCGAGTACGTGGGCTGGAATTGAGAAGCAGTTGAAGTGACCAGATTTAGGGTTTTCGCAGCCGCTGAATAAAAAGTCGTGCACAGCCAAAGAGGAAGCTGTTGAGGAAATAACTAGAATATCATCGCATAAAAAGGTATGAAATCGCTGCCAGCAAATTAAAAAAGGAAATCGTTTTATCAGAGGAAGCTATCAGGCTGTTGATTTAAATAAAGTCACCAAAAGTAAGCGTAGGAAGTCAAGAAGTTGCCAAAAGGAGATTTGGAAATTTGTAAAGCCATCAAGGAGGAGAACGCTATTGAGGTAAGGGTCGCTGAATCATATGAGGATATTGACTGTTTTTAAGATTTGACATTTAATAGCCGAAAAAGAGATTAGAGAAGTCACAGAGAGAAGGTAATCTGAAGACATTGAAAAAGAGGTGTTGCTTATTATCTTATTATTTTAAAGAATGTATATACTAAAAAATAACTTTTGATGTTGGGGGGCACTTCACAAGTTTTCTAGAAACATAGAGACTTCAAAAAGTTTGTTTTGGATAATGGTCTTTTTGACATCCCTCCAAAAAATTGGGAGTTCACCTGGACTAATACACCTGGACTAATAGGAGGAAAGGTTTCATCAACATAGTAGAGCAGTTAGACAAATTTATTTTGTCCTTGAATTAGTTGCAACTCCCCTTCTCCACGGATTCATTAATTAGAGTTAGGACTCTTATATAATGAATTAGGAGAGACATAATAGATAGTATTATCATTGCACATGAGACTCTACATTTGATTACTTCATCAAATCAAAGCTGCATGATCCTAAAGCTGGATTTTGGCAAAGCATACGACAAGGTCAATTGGAGATTACTAATGAGCATTCTCAAGAAATTTGGCTTCCATCAATAATGACTATCTTGAATCTTTAACTGCATTTCAACGGTCCATTACTCTCTATTGGTTAATGGCAACCTGTGTGGTTTCTTGAACCCACTCTCTCCTTTTATTTTTGTAATTATGGCAGAAGCATTTTGAAGGGGAATTAAAAATCTTGCTATCAATGGTGCGTGGGTTAGCACCTAGGTTGCAAATAATTTCCCACTTGTGACTCATTAGCAGTTCGCTGCTGATACCATTTTATATGGTGAATCGTGTATGGGGAAGCTAGGGTAATTAAATCCATATTAGATAAATATGTCACTACTTCAGGCCAAGAAATAAATAGAAATAAGTCAAACATATTCTTCTTCAACACAGGAAGGGGAGTGCAAAGACAAATAACCTCACAGTGCTGCTCAATTTTAACAGGGTGGAATTGCTAAGTAAATATCTCATATTTTCTCTCTTCAAAGATGTGATCCGATCTAGCCTTTGGGAAGAAACTATAAATAAATGTAGCTTGAAAGTAGCCTCCTAGAAAGGATTATGGTTATCACTTCCTAGTCAAATTCAAATGATCAAAGATGTCCTCTCAGTTATTCCAAAAGTAGGGAACATGCTTGAGGGTATCATGAAGAAATTTATTTGGGAAGGTTTGAATGATAGAAAGTGTATTCCTCTCATTGGCTGGAAAACTTTCTGCAAGGAAAAAGAATTGGGCAGCTTAGGTATCCGAAAGATCTAAAAGAAAAACATTGCTCTAGGGGCAGAACTTGTTTGGAAAATGTTTGACAATCCAAGAGAAAGATGGTGCCAAATCCTACAAAAATAAATACTTGGACTCTGATGATGCCATATGGATTCTCACAAATCCAAACCCCCCTCATGGCTCTCACATTTGGAACTTCATATAGCAGACCAGGAGTCTCATAACAAATCACATTTCTTGGGTTGTGAACAATGATGGAAAAACAAAGTTTTGGACTGCTTCTTGGAATGGAATTCCACCACTTGCAGGCATACCTAGTCTCAATGAGAATTGGCAAAAAATTGAGGAACTCAAGGGGGTCTTTGTCAAAGACTATCTCAGCAACAATGGTGGCATTTGGTCTTGGTGCAAAGTTGAGTATTTCCTAATTCCCTCGAAAGAAAAAAAAATCCTTCAAGATGAGATGAATAAGAGGAAAGTATTCATCAATCAAAATGAGGACAAAATCATATAGATAGGTTCAAAATTAGGATGTTACTCTGTCAAAATTGGTGACAAGCTTCAAAACCTTCTAGAAGAGTGCGGTGATTGGCCTTCCATACTTTGTTAGAATAAGTGGAACATTCCGAAGGCAGGTGCCTTCGTGTGGACAATCCTTCACAAAGCAGTGCTCATAGGAGATAAAGTAAAAACTATAGGAATGCCTAGCTCATTAAAATGTGTCCTTTGCAGGGAAGATGAGGAAACAACCAGCCATATTTTCCTTGCCTCTTTGCTAGTACTTGCTAGGAGTGGCTTCATAGTAGACTAGGATGGATTGGTGCTCTTCCCAATGACATAACTCAATTTCTCAAATGTTGGCGTACAGGTTAGAAGTCAGTTTGGGGTGGTCTTTAGGCTTCTAGTCCCTCAATGCTACTATGGTAGATCTGGAGGGAGAGGGATAAAAAAATATTTAATGAGAAAGAACTAAATGTGGATTCCGTCATCAAGAAAATTGAGAAAGGAATATGTGAAGTGGTGATAGAAAAACTTTCTTCTTCTTCCTTGACACCATTCACTAGCTAGGATGGGGAGATGATGAAAATATGGGATGACTTAAGGATTCCACAGGACTTCAATACTAACACACAACATACAAAGGTCAATAAAAGAATAATCAAGTGGTATCCTTCACCATGTGGAAGACTCAAGTTGCACTTTGATGGGGTCGCCCATGGAAATCTGGGCACCTCTGGTGTAGAATCGTCATTAGAGATGAAATGGGAGAAGTGAAGTGGGCAGTTTCCAAGAAATCATAGGATGACACTAATAATGAGGTAGAGTTTACAGAGCTTCTCATAGGTTTACTACTCTAAAAAAAAGAAAAAATGATGAACATAGACATAGAGGGTGATTCCATCACCTACATCAACTCTATCCATAGTCAGAAGTATAGAATTGGAAATTATGGAATATTGCAAAATCCATTTGGGAGATCTTGGATGAAATGGAAGACAAGTCACTTATTCACTACTACCAAGATGGAAACTCCACTGTGGACTTCCTGGTAAACAAAGCCTATGATCAAGTGGAGAATTAAATCGTATCGAGCAGTATATAATTGGAAATTATGGAATATTGCAAAATCCATTTGGGAGATCTTGGATGAAATGGAAGACACGTCACTTATTCACTAGTACCAAGATGGAAACTCCACTGTGGACTTCCTGGTAAACAAAGCCTATGATCAAGTGGAGAATTAAATCGTATCGAGCAGTATGGATAGATAGGATGACTGGCCATCATGACTATTACAACACTCTCTTCCATGAAACTCAACTAGCTAAATCAGTGAGATTCTTAAGATCACATCCGGACACTTCTTGCAGACAATATCCCAATGTTTATCAAGACTCTTTCTCTAGATAAGATATATTAAAAGGCTTACATGGAATTCCTACATTCGAAGGCACTCCTATCATCTTCCATGAAGGGCTCAAGGATGGACCTCGACTGGGAAGAGCTTAACCAGCCGGTGAGTTCTAAACTACCGGCTGGTCAAGCTCTGTACGGCTGCCATGTGGAAGTCAACCAAACGTCTGCCAGCAGTACGGAATGAATTAGCACAGTCAACTGTTTCAGTCGAGTTATAAGGTAACATCCACAGCTCTAGTTGAGTGCCCAGCCATACGGTCGGTGAGTTAGAACTCATCAGCTGTTTACGGCTGGCGACGGCATGTGTTCATGCCTGCAAGAAGATGTTGAAATGCAATTGAAAAAATTGTAACTTAATGCAAAGACTGAGGGTGTGAAAAAAGCAATATGGTAGACTATCAGATCAAAATGCTTCTAGGGATAACATCTACACAATGGAACATTATATGAAGAATTCCTTACCAATTCCATTCTAATTTTAGGGAAGAAATAGTGGGCAAAATTGCTGGAAGACACCTTCATCAAGAAGGAAATGAAGAACAAAATACATGCAGAGCCATATCGACCTTCGAAGAGAAGCCTAAGGAAGGCACTCTGGGTGGTGTCTTTAATGATGAAGTTACAAGCCTGAATAAGGTGACTACGAAGGTCATCAAACTATTCAGGGAGGGTATATAGAGGAATAACATGGAAATATTTAATTTCTATATAAGGCAATGTGGAGACCTACTTTCCCTTGAAAAACTGCAGTGTGCCTTTAAAATTTTTGAGGGTCTGAGATTCCTGATTCATTTCAAGATGCCAAGCAACTAGTACATTCTTGCATGCTCTTTGTAGAAGCCATGCATTATGTAATTTTTGTTTCAAATGATTTAATTAAAGGGAGCTATAGCCCTGGTAGCAACTTACCCATGAAAAAAAAATTATTGGCACCACAAAAATTTCAAACCTATATTTTACTAAATCATATTTGTCTTAGCGTAATATTAAAATTGTATTTTTCTTTTATCATTTAGATAAATACATTAATACAAAGGGCATTGCATTTATTTGAAATTTTTGTAACAATGTTTCTTATTTTTCTTACTATCTTCAATAGAGGTCATTGTTTTTTATAATGGACCTACATTCATTATAAAATTGGAATTAAATATAATATCAAAAATATGATATAATATAGTTTTTAGAAAATTAACATTAAGGGCTACATACTTACAAAATGACATTTTCAAATATCTTCATTTGATCCCCTTGAAAGTGAAGTAAAATTGTTTTTTTTCAACAATTTGATAGGTGTAGAGGACACTCCATCTAGAGTTTGATTTAATCCTACAGAATCACATCCAAGGGGGTTTGATCTAACCCCCTTTAATTGGAACCCCTTAGATGGAAACCCACTAGGCTTAAATCATGATTTTTTCTAAAAATATATGATTTTAGGAAAAATTAGGATGTCCCACAAGTGGGATAGAGATTTATGCTTCAGCCTAGATCTAAAGATAAGAGCAAGCATGGCAATTTTGACTTCCCATGGATACGCCCATATGCTATTGAGAAACATTATAGGTAGGGTACAAAAATGAACTCATAAGTTTGAGTCCTAGTTCCTTTGACACTCTAGAGGATTACTTCAATAAGTTCAAATCACTAAGGTTGTAGTTGAAAGAATGTGGAATAGAGAAAATAGATGATCAACTTGTTCTTTCTATTCTCTATAAATTTGGTCCTAAGAATTCTATGTTTGTATGTACCTTATTCTCCATCAAAAGGGCTCTTGGAGCCTCATAGGCAATGCCTTTTCTAGATGAATTTATTGCCGAATTGAGTAGGGAGAAGGATAAGTTAATACGCATGAGAACTTTGAAGTTCTCAAAACCTAAAGCCCTCATTGCTAGGAATGGAAAATAACAACAAGCTTTAAAAAACAAAGGGAAGAAGAAAAACAATCAAAAGGACAAGGAGACTAAGAAAGATAAAAAATCTAAGCCCTCTAAAACCAATACTGAAAACTTTTCAAATCATGGGAAACCTAAGAAAGAAAAAGTTAAGTGTGCCTATTGCAAGAACATTGGGCATGATGAGCACAATTGTATGAAGAAGAAGATTGACCACCTCTCACATCTTCTTAAGAAGAATAACATAGGGGCCCCTGAATCTATCAAAGAGTCCTCACTAACCTAGGAACCTTCTAAGGTAAAAGAAAAAGAGAAATCTAAGGGCAAGGCACTAGTTGCAGTAGAATTTTCTTCAACTCCCTCTTGCATTATTGACTCAGGTGCCTCACACCACATGGGTTCTTCAGAGATCAAATTTTCTTCCTTAGAGCCTTATAGAATGTCTTCTATCACTTTGGGTGATGACAAACCAACAGTAGTTGCGAGGAGAGGGTTTGTGAAGTTGAAGGTGGAACATTCACAAATGTTCTAAGTGCACCTTCTCTTTAAGATAATCTCCTATTAGTGTATTCAATTACTCACATAGGAAAGGGCATGCGATTTTAATTTTCTCCAAACTCAGTTGAGATTAGAGAGTTGCATAGCACCAAGTTGATAGCTTTGGGAAGTATAGATCACTAGGTTCAATTGTACATCTTCTCCCACTTTACACCTGATATTTCTCCTACAAATTTGCTTACTCATTCAGATGGAGTTAGAAAATTATAGCATGAGCAGTTTGACTACCTTAACTACCACTATCTTGAGAAACTAAGTTAGTAGGATATGGTCATAGGGTTTCCTAAAGTTAGATTCTCTATGGGTCTTTGTGAGGCTTGCAACCTTGGAAAGCATCCTAAAGAGATATGTGACAAAGGAGAATCTTGGAGGCCTACATAGGCTTTAGATCTTGTTCATAGTGATGTATCAGAGGCATTTCCCCATCTATCTTTTACTAAGGAAAGGTATGTTCTCACCTTCATAGATGACTTCTCTAGATACACATGGGTCTACTTCCTTCGCAGAAAATCTAAAGTCTTCACAACATTCAAGACTTCAAGGCTCTTGCTGAAAACAATTAGGGAAATTTATCAAGGTTATTCAAATTGACAATGGGGGTGAGTATGTCAACAACAAGTTTTAGTAGTTTTGTATAGTAGAGGGGATAGACTTGCAGAGCACAGTTCCTTATAATCCCCAATAGAATGGTGTTGTAGAACATAAGAACATATCCTTCAAAGAGATGGATAAATTCATGATACACTCCAAGGTCCTTACACCACAATACTGGGTAGAAGAAATCAATTGTGCTTGTTACATTCAGAATAGTGTTCATCACAAAGCCTTGAAGGGTATCACTCTATTTAAATCTTGGATAGGTAGGAAACTATTAGTTGAGCACTTTAGGGTCTTTAGATCTCCATGGCATGCATACCAAAGAAGAATCGCCAGGCTATGGGCTATCAATCCAAACCTTGCATCTTTGTAGGATATCTATATGGTGTAAAAGGTTATCACCTACTCCACCTGAACACACATGAGTTTTTCATTGAGAGGAGTGTTAAGTTTCAAGAGAGTCCTACCAACTCTATACTTGATATTTCTCCTTCTTTTGTGGATTTACTTGACATTCATGATTCCTCTGATGATTCAGATCATCCATAATAGATTCTTGAGGTAGAGTCTTCTTCTTCTTCCAGTTCTGATAATAAGAATAGTGATGGGGAATCATCTTCATCCACTTCTGGGCTTTCTTTGGAGATTGATATTTCATCACCTGACTCACCCACATCTCATCCTCTTTGGGCGAGATAGGCACTTCAAAGTGTAAGCACTTTGGTATGGAATCTAGTAGATGGTATACATACATGATTAGATAATTAGAGTGGGCCACATGCTTTCTATGCCTCAACCTCTAATTCGTAAACATTTAGAGAGGCATCAGGCATACCTGAGTGGGATAATTCTATGCATGAGGAATATTATTCCTCACTTAGAAATGACACTTGGGACTTGAATTCTCTTCCTAAGGGAAGGAATATGGTTTGATATAGGTTGATATATTAGACCAAGTTTGTTGTAGATGGGTTGATTGATAATTATAAGACACGTTTCATTTCTGAGGGTTTTTCACAAGTTGTTGGCATTGACTATAAAAAGATCTTTGCACCCATGGCCAAAATGACTTCAATCCAACTTACTATTTATATTGCCACCACACATGGTTGGGATGTCCACTAGATGGATGTGAAGAGTTCTTTTCTTCACGGAGACCTTAAGGAGGAGATCTACATGGAGAAGCTACTGAGGTTTGTTTAGGATTCATCCTTAGTTTATCGACTTAGGAAATCCCTCTATGGCCTCAAACAGGCACCTTGGGCTTGGTACGCTAAGTTGGATTCCTTCCTTCTAGCTTCAAGTCTCACTCGATTCCATTCAGATCCTAATGTGTATTTCTTAAAATAAGATGATTCATTGTTGATACTTGTTGGAAAATGTGACTCAAATTTATTGGCTTGATCTTCTCCCTGCAAGATAGGTTTTAATCATTCATCGGCCTGACTTCTAAATTTTGGCAGGAAATAGTTTGTTATCTAAGTTGTTGGGTTCCAAGTTTTCCTAACCTAAGTTGTGGGGTTCTAAAGTTTCATAACCTCCCAACTTAGCAACTTTGAGGTTCTCTTTGTTGTCAACAAGTCACGAGTTTTCAAAACTTTGTAACCTCTAACAAGAGGTTCTAAAGTTTTGGTTTTCAGTGACTTAGCGACTTTGAATCAGAGGATACCAAGCGACACCTGCCAGCCTGCTGGCTTTTAGTAGGACCCCGTCTGTACCTAGCGGGGGAGTGGGGAGTGATGTCAATTGATTGACATGGTCCTGTACGGTGACAACGTAGATGCCATATTAGCAGTGGAGACCACTCTATTGTTGCACTATACGAAGTGGTAATGACTGTGATCTACTTGATCCTATAGCACCCGCTAGCCTGTACCCATTGTGGTGAGTCCCAACTAGAAACTGAGGGAGAGAGGGAATTGGAAAATAACAATAAAAGCATTGTTTGAATGGTGACTTGGCATGTAATGAGGTCATCAGTGTATCGTTGGAAGCTTCAGGAGAGTTTAACTAGTGTCTTCTCGATGGTTTGACATGGCATTGACAGTTAAACTAAACTGTGACTATTAGCCTATAGGAACTGAATCGATTAGGTTTCTGGTATAGCCTGGAATGTAAAATAGTTGGTTATTCAAACATCTCTTAAATGGGGTTGTAATGCTGTAATGTTAGAAAGGCATCTGGTTTGATTGAGCAGTGAGAGGATATATTGTCAGGTGTTCTCCAAATTGAACAAGATGTAAAGTCTCTACGAAAAGGCTTAGAGCTTGTAGTTGTATTGTAACTGTATTCTTTCGTTGCTGAATAATACAATGGGTCTGAGCTTTTGTAGTGTGGGGTTTTTCACTCGTAAGGGTTTTCCCCACATAAAACTTCGTGTTCTTATTCTCTGATTTGTCTTTAATGCTTTGTGATTCTTCTTATTGAATCTATTTAATAATTGCTGTTGAAACTGGATTATTTCTAAATTGCAATTACTTCCTTTTGAGGGTTACTATGGGAAATGAACTATGTTTGATCGCACTTTGTGGCATAGTTGTGCATGTTTTTGAGGCAATCTAAAGAAATTTAAACCTATCAAAGACACTGCTATTCTCAGATGTTCGTTCTAAGATGGTCTTTGTTATGTTAGAAAATGTCCCCTTGGGGGCTTTTCCCTCTTAAGGTTTAGCTTCTAGGTCTTTAGAATACATTATAAGCATCTTGCATCTTAATTTGGACTCTTGATGAGAAAACCCTTGGGTCTTGTGACAAATAGGACCTAGAAGGAGTGCTAATCTAATGATCCATGAACCAAAACAAGGGGTTGGACTTGGGTGCTAGCCCCCTAGTCCAACCCCATTTTGGGTCTTCCCTAAATTTTTATGTTGGTTTTGTGACCATTATTTGGGTCCTAAGCTGACATCTCAAGTTTGAATTACAAAATTCTTAGCAGGAATCTTTGTAGTTCCATATATAAGCATGATTAGTGTTTCATCTGTAAACTAGAAGATGATTATGAACTTTAGGCATACTTGTGATTTGAAAGCATTCAAGAGATTCATTGTTGCAGAGCAAAGCATTGTTATTGTATTTGTGATTGTAGATTTAATTTCATCTTCTAATATGATTAAAGAGCTTTCATGTGAGATCTACACTTCAAGGTGGCATTTATTTATGCTTGAATCATTTATCATTTGGATTTTGCCTCTATCCCACTGGGATATGCACTCTTATCTGACAACAGTATTCAGAAGACTTGAATTTCTCTTCGGGGCTTGACTGAGGCAAGCCTCTAAACACCACAACCCCCTCCAACACTCCTTTTGATTGTAGGTTATAGGTGTCACAACTGAATAGAGTGGAGTTGTAGAGGAGTTTGGCAGACAACAAGGATTCAGGATCTGAAAGAAAGTAGGACATTAGAGCTTTTTCGAGACACGGGTGCTAGCACCGGTGTACTCCAAAGTTGCAGATGAAAAAAATAGATTGAACAATGGTAATCAACATCCAAAGAGCTTCCTATACCCTAAAGATTGACCGGCATTGGACTTGGGTGCTCCCACCATTATCCTCCACCTTTTAAGGGACAAAAATGAAAGATACAATGAAGATCAATGTCTAAAGGAGATCTGGATTCCGCAAAGAAATAGGTACCTTGGACTTGGGCACTAGTCCCCGTGTCCCCAACTTTTTTGGCCTTTGAATGTCAAAAAATAGTGATTTAAGGTTCTCTGCCCTTCACCTTGTCTTAAGAGCATTTGTCGTAATTCATGAATTTGCTTACTATTTTGCTTGATTAGGGTTTTGAGAGATTTGAGCATTAGATAGAGACATTGTTTGACAACATCCAAGAATCCATAGCTCTGATAGGTGATTGCTCTTGCTTAGTAGAGATTCAACTCGATTCATATGCCCTTGGAATGTTTGGTGTGAAAGGAGGATTCCACATAAACCCTTGAAATCAACCCACCTCTTTTTACACTTAAACATTTTGGTGAACCTATGTTTTCTAAATTTTTGTACCTTTCTAAGTGTTTTTTGATATATTTACATCTGTTTATCCTATTACATTAGAGAAATTACAAAAAAATTGAAAAACATTAAAAAAAATTGGCATTTTTGGCTTGATTTTCAAATAATTTGAATTAATTTTCATTTCATTTAATTTAATTTCTAATTTTTAATTAGATATGATATAAAATATAGAAATTGATCATATTTTAATCCTATGCACTATATTACGATTGCTAGGGTTTGCTTGAAATTTTGAATTTTTCCTATAACCTAGTAATTTCAAACACTAGGGTTTGTAGCTAAAATCTTATTTTCAGCTTTTACTACTTATATTAGGCACTCATTCAAATCTGATTTTTCATGTATTGTTGTATCTTAGTGTGTTTTTTCATTTAAATTTCAAAGGTTTGCATTTACACATTCAATTTTGACAAAAACTAGCAATTTTCACTAAATCTTGGCTTATTTTACATATTGGATTGCATTATAGGTGTGTTGTAAAGGATATTGTGACTTTATTGGACTGATATCAGATTTATTATTCACTTCTCCTTCTCAAATTCATTACAACACCCTTTCTTCTACACATTTGCATTAAAAATTTGTATATTTTAGCTATATTTTCACTAGGGTTTGACCTAGCTTGGCACTTTAGGTGTGTTGTGATGAATTTTATGAAACTAGTTGGCTTATATTACTGTTATAATCTACTTTCCATCACAATTTTCCTCACAACACTCCTTTTACTCATTTGCATTGAGAATTGGTGAAAAATCACATATTTTAGCATATTTTCACTAGGTTTTGGCTTATCGACTCTTTAAATTTGCATTACAATCCTATTGTGGATGATACTTTTGCATCATTGGACTTTTATTAGGCATATACTTTTCTTTCCCTATTGAAACTCTTCACAACACCTTGGCTTTCATTCATTTGCATTGGAAAAGGTTGAAAAATAAAGCATTTTAGGTCATTTTCACATACAGTTTTGCGCTTGTTCCTTGCATAAGTTTTGACAAGCTTTTAAAATCTGATTTTACATTCATTTGAAAACCTAAATTTGATAAATTTCCATTGGAAATTAGTATTACAAGACATTTTATTATGGCCTCTTCATCTCATTTCTCTTTGGTATCTTTACATGCATACATCAAAAACTTTGAGACTTTCTACAAATTCCTTAATATGAATCCTCATATTCTCACTTATATGCAATATATGAATCACAAGGATATATTTAAATGCACTTGATTTGAAATCCTTGACTATGTATCTGATTTTGACAACTTCATATATTTAATGAATACATGCCCTTTGGTAGTAGAAGATTTATCAAAACACATTGAGAATGATGAGTGTGAAACTCCTTATACCACTTTGGAATTCATAGCTAAAACATGTGATGATGATATAAAAAAGTGATTCTTCCTATGAGGATATACTAGCACAAGAGGATGAAATCATTAACACATTCCTAAACATTACCCTACCCTCTTTGGAAAAGTAAATATCAGTGGATAAAGGGCTCCCTCTCAAGAAGGATTCTTCATGGTTAGAAAAAGAATATCCGCCTTATGATCATATGGTGCATGAAAATCAGTTAGATCTTACACCTTTGATTGAAAACTCAAGAACCTTCAATGAGAAGACTATGGATAGCTCTATTTTTCCTAACAACACCATTCCTTCTTCTAATACCTATGCTCTCCCTGGCCAAGATGTAGCATTAGTGCATGAGAAAAGGTCCATCACATTAAATAATTTAGGGATAGATGTTGGGTATAATCAAGAGGAAAACAATGTTAATTCAATATTCACTAATCCTAAGATGGTTATGTGGGGGGTACCTAGTGCACATTATTGCTTAAAAGCAGTTATAACAATTCGAGGACCACCTTGACCTAAGGATTACATCTACAAATATGCACAACAAATTTGTCAACCAAGTCAAGGTGTTCAAAATGTGTTACAACACCCACACCACAATATGATTGCTCACACATACAACACTCATAATAACAAGCAAAGTAAGCAAGCACTGCATGTGCCTATCTATCTTCCATGTTCTCAACCTATGCTCCCTCTGCCACCTCATCTTACTCATAAAAGTGGTCAAGAATATGATATTGTCAATAACCTCCACACTACTCAGGCTAAGATCTCTCTTTGGGATTTAATACAAACATCACCTACATACCATGGAATGCTCGAAGAAGCTTTACAAAAGGTGATTTTACCACCCACTGCTAAGCCGACTGATGTAGCAACTATGTTGGATAGTATAAATGTGACAAAAATGGATATTCTCTTTCAACCACATGAAATACCATCAACAAAAGATGAATATGATCCACTTATGATCTTTGTCCTGATAAATAAAAAGTTGATAAAATGAGTTATGATTGATAATGGATTGGCTCTTAATGTTTGTGGCATGGACTTACTACACAAAATCAAGATCGACAAGTCTTTAATCAAACTTGATAGGACTAGAATTCGTGGTTTTGATAATGTTACAAAATCAACTGTTGGCACAATAACCTTACCCATAATGGTTGGACCCGTGACATTAGATACTCTTTTTCATGTTATGTCAGGTTCTCTCTCATATAATATGATTCTAGGTAGAGCGTACATTCATGCCATGGGGGCAGTCCCATCTACCCTTCATCAATCACTCAAGTTCATTTATCAATACAAGCTCTACACTTGGAAAGCCGATCCTGAACCAAATACTTGTTCACATATTGAAATGCAAAAACAAGTTAAAAAACAGCAAAGACTAAACAACTTACAGGTTCATTCAACAATACCTCTTACCATCGATAATGTTCTGCAAGACCCTTAACCATCGAATGCACTTTTTGGTGATGATTGGGGTTCATTAGATTTTAATCCTTGCGGAATAGGGGAATATAAACTTAATAACCCTAACACATCAAAAGTAGAATTGATCTCATCCAAGCAACCTTTTGAAGCTCAATGGAAACCTAAAGTCTCCTTGGTAGAAAATAAAGACAATACTCTCACTTATACTACAAATTATGAGACCTATGAGGCTTCACCATCTTCTAAGGAAATGATATCTCTCTATGGTCGAGGATTTAAAATTGGTTATAACAACTGCGACTATGTAGGTAATGGATATGGTGTAAATCAACAAGGGATTCAAGTACCTATCAAATCTTTTACATGACATTATTCAAGTGGCATTGGATATACTCCCTTTAAAGAAAAGAAAGCCTCTCGTCATCCTAAACTTAATGTTAATACAATATCAACAAGACCGAAATAACATGAGAGATGTCCTAGATATGTATGCTCTTAACATTGGGTTGAATTAGGTAAGTATTTCTAACCCTTTACCTCCGTGATGTGTTTCTCTCATAATGTGTTGTCTTGTTTAGGCCTCCTAGGATGACCCTTGATTCTCTTGTAAGATCAAGGATACTAGGAAACCGCCTCTGTTGTGACCCTTCTAGTTGTATCATCATTCTTCTATATTGCCTCTCCTCTATTTTCATTGTTGTGTGTTGTGTCTTATGGACATAGTGTTGCAGTTGGTGACTTGGGGGAAGTCTCCTACATGACACCCCCTAAGACACTTGTTTCTCCTCTCTTGATTTATTGTTTCCCTTATTCTAGTGGTCTTATCTAGCTAGTGGATGATGAAAAACATATTATACTGATGCAGTCCTAGTGTCCCTTTAGCGAGTAATCAAAAAATGGACCTAGTCCATACATGACGATGGGGTTGTTATATATTATCTGACGCTTGGCTAGTAGAATCACTCCATGTGATCTTCATGTTGTCTTATCGCACTTACAAAACATAACAATACTATTGCTCTGTGCACTTTGTCTATCTTGGATCTAGCCTCGCATTGTTGTTTATCATGATTATATGGATGCTAACACCCCTTTTTTTAGGAAATTGTGTGTTTGTGGGAACACTTGGCGATCGTAAAGTACATATCACCTCTAGGGGGCATGGGATTTGCAAGAGCTCATGTTCCCTAGTGTGTTTTCTTCCTACCTTAATGTGCTTGAAATCGGTACACGATATCAACCACCTTAAGGAGGGGCATATATAAGGTAAGCTATCTGATGATTTGGTACTAACAAAGAGTGTTTGTAAGCCCTCTATGGAGGTGCAGTGTTGTATCTCTGAGCTAGTGCACATCTTTCTTTTCTATCTTGCAATCATGTATGCCCTCTGTGGAGGCAGGATATCGTGCATATCCTTTTATTATTTAAGACCTTCTATGGAAGGCAAGATGGAGTATCTCTTGAGCTAGTGCACATCCTTTCATTTTAAAAGTCATCTGTGGATACGAGGTAGATCTGAGACTATCCTAACCCTTAAGTGTGTTTTCAGCGATTGTTGTGGCGAAGCTCAATCGTTAGTGTGTGCATATAATGTGTCTAAGATGGTGGGGGCTTACCAATGAGTTCTGTTGTCACATAGAATTGCAACCTACTTGGAGAGAGTCCAAGAATTCTAATGATACAATGGGAATGATCTTGAAAGTGTGGGACTTTGCAAATTAAGATCAGACCTCTAGTGAAGGTTGGTTACTCATTCTAAGCATAATGCTTAGAGAAATAGATCTAAACCTAGTGCTAATACTACAAGAAAACAAAGGGTTAGAAGGAAACTGAAATAAAAGGGTGATACACCAGATTTAGTGAGTGATAGTGATTCTGGAAGAGAGACACAACAATGATCTCAATCATGAAAGGAGTTCACATAGACTTATTGGGCTGATTGGGGCTTCGATATGAAGATCTAAACTATAGAGGAGCTACTTTACTCATAGAATAGATTATAACTTCAAGTGAAACATAGAAATCATGACATAAGAGAGGCAAGAAATCATGCATATTTTGATCATTAAGGTCAGAAACTATTACAATACAAAATAACTAGTAGTAGGAAAAGACATAGTATAGCTAATCACATTCATTGGTGGATAAACAGGAAGACAACAAAGGCCAGATTTAGGCATAGTGAGTCACATTCCCTTACCCTGTAATTACACTAAGAGGTCTGACTATAAGAAATTTGGTAGCATAACAACCCAAAATTTACCATCCCCTTGAATAATGAGATTACAATGCATTTTATAGATCAAATTCTTGCGTAGAAGGTGTTGAAGTCACTCCACAAGATTCAAGGTCACTCCCATTGTATCATTAGAATGCTTGGACTCTCTCCAAGCAGGGTGCAATTCTATGTGACAATAGTTTCTAGCATGCCCAGTGGGACTACTCTGCTCTGAGTGAGAGCTAGATTGAGGATTTGGTGTCACTCTTGGTCTACATGCCACTATGAAAGTGTTAACAGACACCTAGCGACTCTCTGCTGATACAGTTCCTTCATCATATTTCAACATTTCATGTCTATGCAGACAAGGTCTTCTTCTAGAGGTAACTTGTAATTTGTTGAAGTCTCATTCGCTAATAGAAGGAGAAGAACAAGATTATCTAGGTCCCCTTTGAGGGAAAATATAAACCATCATTTAAATCATACAAGGGCATAGGTCCACTCCTCCTCCATTAGATTTTCAGGTTAGGTCTCAACATATAGTCAGAACTTTTCATATCCCCTTTGTTATCAACCTGAACATACCTAACATGGCGAGGAATCTGCCATTTGTTGTATTTCATGGAGATAGCCCTTTGGACCTAGCCCAGTATGATGACATTCCTACATCAGCCTTGAAGGCTATACCATATTTCAACGGTGAGAACTCTACCACCCTTGCTCAGCACATACAAGATGTTGCCAGTGTCTGTTCAGTCGACCATGTCACTGCTGACAACATGGCCGTGAGATTTTTGGCTTCTTCTTTCAAAGGTAAGGCCTTACAGTGGTATAGAGGCCTCCAACATAATTCAATACATAACTAGGATGACTTGGGCACTAAATTGTGCCAACACTTTGAAGATAGAAGTGACCATTAGTCACTTGTGGAATAGTTGGCTTCAATCAAGAGGGCTCCACATGAGTACATGGTAGATTTCAACTACTGTTTTCAGAAGACATGGGATAGGATCCCTCAGCTGGTGAAGCCCTCTCCTAACACTGCATTTATATACTATTTAAGGTCTTTAAATCCTGATATTGCAATTATGATTCAATCCATGGGTGGAGTTGTGCCTGATGCTTATGATACAGCCATTAGGGCAGAAAATTGCCTAATCCAGACAGGGAAGATTGCTCCAAGGCCACCTATGCCTCTGTTTCCAGAAACCCCTGTCATGCAGCCTATTGCTATTGCTCCAATTCCCACTGCAATCAACCCTATCCCCTCTCTAGCTTCACCTACAGTTGAACAAATAGAGGAGAGAGATGGGGTAAAAGCACAAAGTTGTGTCACACTTTCAGTGGACTTATTAGCACAAGTGAATTTAAGTATTTTAAACTAAAAATTATTTTTTGTCAAACATATGATCTTGTAAGATTCATTCTAACTAAGTTAGATATGTCCACAACTTTTCCAACTAGATTTGTTTGCTAAATGCATATGTAGCACCACTATGAGGCCAATTTACCAAAAAAATAAAATTATTTTAAAAATTTGATATTTTAGCAACTTCTAGTCGTGTAAATAATATTTTTTTTAAAATATAAAAATACCCTTTTGTAGATCGATAAGTTTAGTTTTCAAAAATATATATATTTTAATAGTTTAATTATTATTTATTTTTTACTTTCTATTTTTACTAAAAGTAGGTTATCAGCAAAAACCATAAAATATACTAAAAAATAATAATTTTATTAGTTTACATCATTTCAAAATTCAAAACATATATGTCACTTTTTAGTGATTCAAGTTTTCAAGTCGGATCAACATTGGCCATTTCCTTTTTAAAAGTGTGACACAACTTTGTGCTTTTACCTGATGCTCAGACCAAAAAGTTAACTAATGAGTTAACATTGGCGAGGAGGCAGAATGTACAACCAAGCCGGCCATATCAACAACCTAATTAGCATTATCAACCTTTCAATCAAGGGTATCAACAAAACAGGCCGTCATATTAGAATAATATGCAAAGACAAGGACAACCTAGCTACATCAGACCACTCAATGCTATTAATCCTAATGCAACTACCACTTCAAAGCCCCTTGTACTGATCTAGAACAATCTAGCTCAAGATAGTGACTAGTGTCAACCTTGCAATCAGCCACATAACCAAAATTTGTGCCAAGGACATTTCAGTCATGCTTTGACAGTTCAAGATCAACCATCAAGCTCAGAGCATCAGGTTAATGTTAACCAAGAAATAGTAGACAGTCAAGAACATATGCAAAATGATGCAACTCTAATGAATTGGACTTATGATGATCACTGTTGTGTTAATCAAAGTTCTGGTCTAGTTGCATTCAATACAAGATCAAAGAGAAGGGCTATTGAAGACACATCAGTGCTTGCAATCAGCCAATCACCTATTACTAATGTAAACCCAATCCAATCTGCAAAGGAAAATGTGTCTATTGTTTCATCAAAACAAGCAGATCCAACAGTTGGTAAGGCTAACTCAGCCTCAACAGTCAGACCAAGTGAAGAACAACAAAATAGAAGTGACCCTGTAGTGACTAAAACATCTCATAGGGGCAGTCAAACACCTTTCAATATAGTGGAGTAGATGAAGAAAACAAACATAGGCATCAGCATGTGGGATGCATTGTTGATTCCATCTCAAAGGAACCTGCTCCAGGAGGCTCTAACTGATATCAGTTATGACGGTGCAGAATTGTCAGGTGAAAGGACTGCTACCCTAATGAATCTATGTTAGTCCAAGGAAGAGGTAAGTACAAGCAAAGATAAGAAGCCCCCTCCATTCTATGTTTCCCTAGTCATAGGTGATAAGTTTTTGCATAACTGTATGATAGATTCAGGGGCAGGTACCTCTATCATGCCAAAGGTCATTGCTGAGAAGTTAGGAATAGAGTATAAACATGTAAGGAAAGGTGTAGTTCAATTAGATGGTACTGCTATCAAGACAGTAGGTGTTATTAAAGGCCCAGAGCTCACCTTACATGCATGCCTTGGCTGCTCTATTTCACAAGACATATTTGTTATTGACCTCCCTGCACACTTTGGTATCTGTTTGTCTAGGGATTTCACTACAAAAATAGGTGAATATTTGTCATCTGACAGGTCACATATGTTTTTAGAAGCAGATATGGTACCAAAGTGACCATTAGGGTTCAACCAATTGCCAATGACCACATAGAACCCTACTCTCCAAACCCTGACAACATGAATTGTACAATACATGAGTTGGAGGAGAAAGATAACAATAGGCATGAGGCTGCCACTCCTATGGATGAAGTACCAGATATCCTACTTGATTGAGTGGGCCGATTGTTTTCAGTTTGACACTCCTGATTGTATAGAAGATACAAGGATAGGTACTTATTGTATCCATGAGGAAGATGCTATTATCCCCAATCTTGAAAATGAAAGATCAGATCCGAGGGGGATATGGTAGATGTACTTTGATAGCTCCAGAAGAAAAAATGGAGCAGGTGTTGGGGTTGTATTGATTTCACCCCAAAAGGAAAGGTATTTCTCTTCATTCAGACTATAATTTAGCTGTACTAACAACGTAGCTGAATATGAAGCCTTGATTCAAGGCATACAACTAGCTCAAAAAAGAGGAATAAAAATGTTACAAATATTTGGTGACAGTCAACTTGTTGTTCACCAAGTCAAAGAGTTAAGTGCTTCAAAGAATGACTTGCTAAAGTCATACAAACACAGAGTCTGGGACCTGATTGAAGACTTTGATGCCTTCAAGATTTAGGTGATCCCTAGATAGCAGAATGGTGTAGGAGCACCTTAAAACCTAAGAATTTGGAGGATTCCTTGCATTTTCTGTTCTATCCAAAACTCATGTTGTAAGGCCTTTACCGCCATATTGAGTCTATGTATGTGTCATTAAAAGATTGTAACTAAACTATTTTGAGTGTAACCGTATGGTAGAGGTGGTTATCGGCAGTTTGCCTTCCACTGTATCTAACTACCAATGAGAGTCTTTAAATAGTCGTTTTGTGTTCATTGATAAAAAAAATAGAGAGAGAGAGAGATAGAGAGAAGATGTGTATGTATATTTATTCTGAGAAGGAGGAATAAAGAAGTTTTGTGTTTTGGTCTAATTCCACGGGATGTAGATCGGAAGCATTCCACTGGTGGAGATTTCTTTGAAATCAATGGAATAACTTCCTTAGGAGTAGATTCATTTTAGTTCTGTTGAGTTTTTGTAGTTTCTCTAGTAAGTTGTTTGGTTGCAAGATACAGAGGTTTATATCGGCGTAAGTTTCATATTGTTTCACCGAATGTACATATCATGTGTATATCACAAATGCATGTTGAGGATGTATCTCGAGGTTGTATGTAGGGGATGTACATTTAGTGTGTACATCACAAATGCATATCGCAATTGTATGTTAAGAATGTATATGGAGAATGTACATTGCGTTAGATACAAACGGCGACTGGTAATAATGGTAAAGAGAACTGGTAGTAGCAAGTCATGTTATGCATATACAAGTAGAATCCTATCAGCGCATCGGCCAAGGATTTTGTGTTTATCGATGAGTTAAGTCTCGCCGAAGGGTCATGAAGTGAAATGTTAGATTGAAACCATGTTTTTGTTGAACTCTCTGCATCAAATTGGTATCAGAGCTAGTGAAAGCTCTGGGTGGAATTATTGTGTATTTGTTTTCTGTCACTGAGAAGGTAGATGAAGAAGCAAAATGTTTGGTTGGTGACCATTTTAAAAAAAAGACCATGGAAAGAATTTTTGAAGGCTGACAGTAGGTGTTAGACTATTGCAAATGATCGTGCCATCTAGTTGCGAGAAGGAATTGGATTCCTATAGTATGTGGGCAGATGATGATGAGGTCTATCAAGACCATTCACCAATAGAGATTTGGCTGGAAGAGGGTGCAGAGTGAGGCCACTAAGAGAGAGAGTGGTAGTGCATCTCCAAGATCTGTTGTTGGACGAGAGGAATGGGTCTGTGAAGCAGTGTGTAGGAAGGACATCTGATTGAGCATTGTGTTGTAGTCATTGAAGGATTTGATTAGTTTGAGAGTACTCCATTGTTGGGAGTAGAAGGAGCCTGAAGATGCTCTGAAGTTGATGGAAATCTGTCATATGATAGTACAGATCTAGAAATCATCTACAGAGGATATATTGTCAGGTGTTCTCCAAATTGAACAAGATGTAAAGTCTTTGTGGAAAGGCTTAGAGCCTGCAGTTGTATTGTAACTATATTCTTTCGTTGCTAAATAATACAATGGGTCTGTGCTTTTGGAGTGTGGGGTTTTTTACTTGTAAGGGTTTTTCCCACATAAAACTTCATGTTCTTGTTCTCTGATTTGTCTTTAATGCTTTGTGATTCTGCTTATTGAATCTGTTTAATAATTGCTGCTGAAACTGGATTATTTCTAAATTGCAATTACTTCCTTCTGAGGGTTACTGTGGGAAATGAACTATGTTTGATTGCACTTTGTGGCATAGTTGTGTATGTTTTTGAGGGAATCTAAAGAAATTTAAACCTATCAAAGACACTACTGTTCTCAGATGTTTGTTCTGAGATGGTCTCTGTTATGTCAGAAAATGTCCCCTTGGGGGCTTTTCCCTCTTAAGGTTTAGCTTTCGGGTCTTTAGAATGCATTTTAAGCATCTTGCATCTTAATTTGGACTCCTGATCAGAAAACCCTTGGGTCTTGTGACAAATAGGACCTAGAGGGAGTGCTAATCTAATGATCCATGAACCAAAACAAGGGGTTGGACTTGGGTGCTAGCCCCCTAGTCCAGCCCCATTTTGGGTCTTCCCTAAATTTTTATGTTGGTTTTGTGACGATTATTTGGGTCCCAAGCCGACATCTCGAGTTTGAATTACAAAATTCTTAGCAGGAATCTTTGTAGTTCCATATATAAGCATGATTAGTGTTTCATTTGTAAACTAGAAGATGATTATGAACTTTAGGCATACGTGTGATTTGAAAGCATTCAAGAGATTCATTGTTATAGAGCAAAGCATTATTATTGTATTTGTGATTGTAGATTTAATTTCATCTTCTAATATGATTAAAGAGATTTCATGTGAGATCTACACTTCAAGGTGGCATTTATTTATGCTTGAATCATTTATCATTTGGATTTTGCCTCTATCCCGTCGGGATATGCACTCTTATCTGAAAACGGTATTCAGAAGACTTGAATTTCTCTTTGGGGCTTAACTGAGGCAAGCCTCTAAACACCACAACCCCATCCAACACTCCTTGTGATTGTAGGTTTCAGGTGTCACATCTGAATAGAGTGGAGTTGTAGAGGAGTTTGGTAGACAACAAGGATTCAGGATTTGAAAGAAAGCAGGACATTGGAGCTTTTTCGGGACACGGGTGCTAGCACCGGTGTACTCCAAAGTTGTAGATGCAAAAAATAGATTGAATAGTGGTAATCAACATCCAAAGAGCTTCCTATAATCTAAAGATTGACTGACATTGGACTTGGGTGCTCCCACCATTATCCTCCACCTTTTAAGGGACATAAATGAAAGATACAGTGAAGATCAATGTCTAAAGGAGATTTGGATTCTGCAAAGAAATAGGTACCTTGGACTTGGGCACTAGTTCCCGTGTCCCAAACTTTTTTGGCCTTTGAATGTCAAAAAATGGTGTTTTAAGGTTCTCTGCCCTTCACCTTGTCTTAAGAGCATTTGTCGTAATTCATGAATTTGCTTACTATTTTGCTTAATTAGGGTTTTTTAAGATTTGAGCATTAGATAGAGACATTGTTTGACAACATCCAAGAATCCATAGCTTCCCAAGTGGCAGCCCAATCTGATAGGTGATTTCTCTTTCTTAGTAGAGATTCAACTTGATTGATATGCCCTTGGAATGTTTGGTGTGAAAGGAGGATTCCACATAAACCCTTGAAATCAACCCACCTCTTTTTACACTTAAACATTTTGGTGAACCTGTGTTTTCTAAATTTTTGCACCTTTCTGAGTGTTTTTTGATATATTTACATCCGTTTATCCTATTACATTTGAGAAATTACAAAAAAATTGAAAAAAAATGGAATTTTTGGCTTGATTTTGAAATAATTTGAATTAATTTTCATTTCATTTAATTTAATTTCTAATTTTTAATTAGATATGATATAAAATATAGAAATTGATCATATTTTAATCCTGTGCACTATATTAAGATTGCTAGGGTTTGCTTGAAATTTTGATCTTTTCCTATAACCTAGTAATTTCAAACACTAGGGTTTGTAGCTAAAATCTTATTTTCAGATTTTACTACTTATCTTAAGCACTCATTCAAATCTGATTTTTCATGTATTGTTGCATCTTAGTGTGTTTATTCATTTAAATTTCAAAGGTTTGCATTTACACATATTCAATTTTGACAAAAACTAGCAATTTTCACTAAATCTTGGCTTATTTTACATATTGGATTGCATTATAGGTGTGTTGTAAAGGATATTGTGAATTTATTAGACTAATATCAGACTTATTATTCACTTCACCTTCTCAAATTCATTACAAAACCCTTTCTTCTACACATTTGCATTAAAAATTTGTATATTTTAGCTATATTTTCACTAGGGTTTGACCTAGCTTGGCACTTTAGGCATGTTGTGATGAATTTTATGGAACTAGGTGGCTTATATTACTATTTTAATCTGATTTCCATCACAATTTTCCTCACAACACTCCTTTTACTCATTTGCATTGAGAATTGGTGAAAAATCGCATATTTTAGCATATTTTCACTAGGTTTCGGCTTATCGACTCTTTAAATTTGCATTACAAGCCTATTGTGGATGATACTTTTGCATCATTGGACTTTTATTAGGCATATACTTTTATTTCCCTATTGAAACTCTTCACAACACCTTGGCTTTCATTCATTTGCATTGGAAAAAGTTGAAAAATCAAGCATTTTAGGTCATTTTCACATACAGTTTTGCGCTTGTTCCTTGCATAAGTTTTGACAAGATTTTAAAATCTGATTTTACATTGATTTGAAAACCTAAATTTGATAACTTTCCATTGGAAATTAGTATTAAAAGACATTTTATTATGGCCTCTTCATCTCATTTCTCTTTGGTATCTTTACATGCATACATCAAAAACTTTGAGAGTTTCTACAAATTCCTTAATATGAATCCTCATGTTCTCACTTATATGCAATATATGAATCACAAGGATATATTTAAATGCACTTGATTTGAAATCCTTGACTATGTATCTGATTTTGACAACTTCATGTATTTAATGAATACATACCCTTTGGTAGTAGAAGATTTATCAAAACACATTGAGAATGATGAGTGTGAAACTCCTTATACTGCTTTGGAATTCATAGCTAAAACATGTGATGATGATATAAAAAAGTGATTCTTCCTATGAGGATATACTAGCACAAGAGGATGAAATCATTGACACATTCCTAAACATTACCCTATCGTCTTTGGAAAAGGAAACATCAGTGGATAAAGGGCTCCCTCTCAAGAAGGATTCTTCATGATTAGAAAAAGAATATCTGCCTAATGATCATATGGTGCATGAAAATCAGTTAGATCTTACACCTTTGATTGAAAACTCAAGAACCTTCAATGAGAAGACTATGGATATCTCTATTCTTCCTAACAACACCATTCCTTCCTCTAATCCCTATGCTTTCCCTGGCCAAGATGTAGCATTAGTGCATGAGAAAAGGTCCATCACATTAAATAATTTAGGGATAGATGTTGGGTATAATCAAGAGGAAAACAATGTTAATTCAATATTCACTAATAGACTTTGTAATAGTATTCCTAAGATTGTTGTGTGGGGGCACCTAGTGCACAGTATTGCTTAAAACCAGTTATAACAATTCGAGGACCACCTTGACCTAAGGATTACATCTACAAATATGCACAACAAATTTGTCAACCGAGTCAAGCTGTTCAAAATGTGTTACAACACCCACACCACAATATGATTGCTCACACATACAACACTCATAATAACAAGCAAAGTAAGCAAGCACCACATGTGCCTATCTATCTTCCATGTTCTCAATCTATGCTCCCTCTACCACCTCATCTTACTCATAAAAGTGGTCAAGAATATGATCTTGTCAATAAGTTCCACACTACTCAGGCTAAGACCTCTCTTTGGGATTTAATACAAACATCACCTACATACCACGGAATGGTCCAAGAAGCTTTACAAAAGGTGATTTTACCACCCACTACTAAGCCGACTGATGTAGCAGCTGTGTTGGATAGTATAAATGTGACAAAAATAGATATTCTCTTTCAACCACATGAAATACCATCAACAAAAGATGAATATGATCCACTTACGATCTTTGTCACGATAAATAAAAAGTTGATAAAATGAGTTATGATTGACAATGGATTGGCTCTTAATGTTTGTGGCATGGACTTACTACACAAAATCAAGATCGACAAGTCTTTAATCAAACTTGATAGGACTAGCATTCGTGGTTTTGATAATGTTACAAAATCAACTGTTGGCATAATAACCTTACCCATAATGGTTGGACCCGTGACATTAGATACTCTTTTTCATGTTATGTCAGGTTCTCTCTCATAAAATATGATTCTAGGTAGAGCATGCATTCATGCCATGGGGGCAGTCCCATCTACCCTTCATCAATCACTTAAGTTCATTTATCAAGACAAGATCTACACTTGGAAAGCCGATCCTGAACCAAATACTTGTTCACATATTGAAATGCAAAAACAAGTTAAAAAATAGCAAAGACTAAACAACTTACAAGTTCATTCAACAATACCTCTTACCATCGATAATGTTGTGCAAGACCCTTAACCATCGAATGCACTTTTTGGTGATGATTAGGGTTCATTAGATTTTAATCCTTGCGGAATAGGGGAATATAAACTTAATAACCCTAACACATCAAAAGTAGCATCGATCTCATCCAAGTAACCTTTTAAAGCTCATGCAAAACCTAAAGTCTCCTTGGTAGAAAATAAAGACAATACTCTCACTTATACTACAAATTATTAGACCTATGAGGCTTCACCATCTTCTAAGGAAATGATATCTCTCTATGGTCGAGGATTTAAAATCATTTATAACAACTGCGACTACGTAGTTAATGGATGTGGTGTAAATCAACAAGGGATTCAAGTACCTATCAAATCTTTTACATGACATTATTCAAGTGGCATTGGATATACTCCCTTTAAAGAAAAGAAAGCCTCTTGTCATCGTAAACTTAATGTTAATACAATATCAACAAGATCAAAACAACATGAGAGATGTCCTAGATATGTATGCTCTTAACATTGGGTTGAATTAGGTAAGTATTTCTAACCCTTTACCTCCGTGATGTGTTTCTCTCGTAATGTGTTATATCTTGTTTAGGCCTTCTAGGATGACCCTTGATTCTCTTGTAAGGTCAAGGATACTAGGAGACCGCCTCTGTTGTGACCCTTCCATTTGTATCATCATTCTTCTATATTGTCTCTCCTCTATTTTCATTGTTGTGTCTTGTGTCTTACGGACATAGTGTTGCGGTTGGTGACTTGGGGGAAGCCTCCTACATGACAGCCCCTAAGGCACTTGTTTCTCCTCTCTTGATTTATTGTTTCCCTTATTCTAGTGGTCTTATCTAGCTAGTGGATGATGAAAACCATATTATACCGATGCAGTCCTAGTGTCCCTTTAGCGAGTAATCAAAAAATGGACCTAGTCCATACATGATGATGGGGTTGTTATATATTATCTGACATTTGGCTAGTAGAATCACTCCATGTGATCTTCATGTTGTCTTATCACACTTACAAAACATAACAATACTGTTGCTCTATGCACTTTGTCTATCTTAGATCTAGCCTTACATTGTTGTTTATCATGATTATATGGATGCTAACACCCTTTTTTTAGGAAATTGTGTGTTTGTGGAACACTTGGTGATCGTAAAGTACATATCACCTCTGGAGGGCATGGGATTTGTGAGAGCTCATGTTCCCTTGTGTGTTTTCTTCCTACCTTAATGTGCTTGAAATCAGTACACGATATCAACCACCTTAAGGAGGGGGCATATATAAGGTAAGCTATCTGATGATTTTGGTACTAACAAAGAGTGTTTGTAAGCCCTCTATGGAGGCACGGTGTTGTATCTCTGAGCTAGTGCACATCTTTCTTTTCTCTCTTGCAATCATGTATGCCCTCTGTGGAGGCAGGATATCGTGCATATCCTTTTATCATTTAAGACCTTCTGCGGAAGGCAAGATGGTGTATCTCTTGAGCTAGTGCACATCCTTTTATTTTAAAAGTCATCTGTGGATGCGAGGCAGATCTGAGACTATCCTAACCATTAAGTGTGTTTTTAGCGATTGTTGTGGCAAAGCTCAATCGTTAGTGTGTGCATGTAATGTGTCTGAGATGGTGGGGGCTTAGCAATGAGTTCTGTTGTCACATAGAATTTCACCCTACTTGGAGAGAGTCCAAGAATTCTAATGATACAATGGGAATGATCTTGAAAGTGTGGGACTTTGTAAATTAAGATCAAACCTCCAGAGAAGGTTGGTTCCTCATTCTAAGTGTAATGCTTAGAGAAATAGATCTAAACCTAGTGCTAATACTATAGGAAAACAAAGGGTTAGAAGGAAACTGAAATAAAAGGGTGATACACTAGATTTAGTGAGTGACAGTGATTCTGGAAGAGAGACACAACAATGATCTCAATAATGAAAGGAGTTCACACAGGCTTATTGGGCTGATTGGGGCTTCGATATGAAGAACTAAACTATAGAGGTGCTACTTTACTCATAGAATAGATTATAACTTCAAGTAAAACATAGAAATCAGGACATAAGAGAGGCAAGAAATCATGCATATATTGATCATGAAGGTCAAAAACTATTACAATACAAAATAACCAGTAGTAGGAAAAGACATTGTATAGCTAATCACATTCATTGGTGGATAAACAGGAAGACAACAAAGGCTAGATTCAGGCATAGTGAGTCACATTCCCTTACCCTGTAATTACACTAAGAGGTCTGACTATAAGAAATTTGGTAGCATAACAGCCCAAAATTTACCATCCCCTTGAATAATGAGGTTACAATGCATTTTATAGATCAAATTCTTGCGCAGAAGGTGTTGAAGTCACTCCACAAGATCTGAGGTCATTCCCATTATATCATTAGAATGCTTGGACTCTCTCCAAGTAGGGTGCAATTCTATGTGACAACAGTTTCTGGCATGCCTAGTGGGACTACTCTGCTCTGAGTGAGAGCTAGACCGAGGATTTGGTGTCACTCTTGGTCTACATGCCACTATGAAAGTGTCAACAAACACCGAGCGACTCTCTGCTGATCCAGTTCCTTCATCATATTTCAACATTTCATGTCTGTGTAGACAAGGTCTTCTTCTAGAGGTAACTTCAAATTTGTTGAAGTCTCATTTGCTAATAGAAGGAGAAGAACAAGATTATCTAGGTCCCCTATGAGGGAAAATATAAACCCTCATTTAAATCATACAAGGGCACAATCCACTCCTGCATTAGATTTTTAGGTTAGGTCTCAACATATAGTCAGAACTTTTCATATCCCCTTTCTTATCAACCTAAATATACCTAACATGGTGAGGAATCTGCCATTTGTTGCATTTCATGGAGATAGCCCTTTGGACCTAACCCAGTATGATGACATTCCTACATCAGCCTTGAAGGCTATACCATATTTCAACGGTGAGAACTCTACCACCCCTACTTAGCACATACAAGATGTTGCCAGTGTCTATTCAGTCGACCATGTCACTGCTGACAACATGGCCATGAGATTTCTGGCCTCTTCTTTCAAAGGTAAGGCCTTACAGTGGTATAGAGGCCTCCAACCTAATTCAGTACATAACTGGGATGACTTGGGCACTAAATTGTGCCAACACTTTGAAGATAGAAGTGACCATTTGTCACTTATGGAACAGTTGGCTTCAATCAAGAGGGCTCCACATGAGTACATGGTAGATTTCAACTATCATTTTCAGAAGACATGGGATAGGATCCCTCAGCTGGTGAAGCCCTCTCCTAACACTACATTTATATACTATTTGAGGTCTTTAAATCTTGATATTGCAGTTATGATTCAATCCATGGGTGGAGTTGTCTTGCCTGATGCTTATGATACAGCCATTAGGGCAGAAAATTACCTAATCCAGATAGGGAAGATTGCTCCAAGTCCACCTATGCCTCTATTTCCAGAAACCCCTGTCATGCAGCCTATTGCTATTGTTCCAATTCCCACTGCAGTCAACCCTATCCCCTCTCTAGCTTCACCTACATTTGAACAAATAGAGGAGAGAGATGGGGTAAAAACACAAAGTTGTGTCACACTTTCAGCGGACTTATCAGCACAAGTGAATTTAAGTATTTTAAACTAAAAATTAATTTTGGTCAAACATATGATCTTGTAAGATTCACTCTAGCTAAGTTAGATATGTCCACAACTTTTCCAACTAGATTTGTTGGCTAAATACATGTGTAGCACCACAATGAGGCCAGTTTACCAAAAAAATAAAATTATTTGAAAAATTTGATATTTCAACAACTTCTAGTCGTGTAAATAATATTTTTTTTAAAATATAAAAATACCCTTTTGTAGATCTATAAGTTTAGTTTTCAAAAATATATATATTTTAATAGTTTAATTATTATTTATATTTTACTTTCTATTTTTACGAAAAGTAGGTTATCAGCAATAAACATTAGGTCGATTACCATGTCAACGAAAAACAATGAAACTTATTAAAAAATTTAAAAAAATATGATGCACTAGATAAAAGAATCTATATCAAGATGGTATAATTTTTTTTTCTATTTTAGATAAATAGTTAATATGAAAGTTGACATCGAATGGAAACAACTACATTTTAATACACCCACATTTTATTATTTATTTAAAAATATATATATTTATCAAAATTCAGAAAAAAACATATCTATGCACTAAAGCTTCAAGTTATAAATACACACAAAAAAATTGAAGAAAAATAAATAAAATTTACTATATAAAGATTGACGTCTCATGTAAGTTCATTTTTCAACATTTTATCAACAACTAAATTATAGTGTCAATTTATTAAAAACTATATTCAAATAATTTTTTAGATTTTTTCAAAAAATACAAACATAAAATATACTAAAAAATAAATATTTTATTAGTTTACATCATTTCAAAATTCAAAACATATATGTCACTTTTTAGTGATTGAAGTTTACAAGTCAGATCAGCATTGGCCATTTCCTTTATAAAAGTGTGACACAACTTTGTGCTTTTACCTGATGCTCAGATCAAATAGTTAACTAATGAGTTGACATTGGTGAGGAGGCAGAATCTATAACCAAGCCGGCCATATCAACAACCTAATTAGCATTATCAACCCTTCAATCAAGGGTATCAACAAAATAGGCCGTCATATTAGAATAATATACAAAGACAAGGACAACCTAGATACATCAGACCACTCAATGCTATTAATCCTAATGCAACTACCACTTCAAAGCCCCTTGTACCGATCTAGAATAATCTAGCTCAAGATAGTGACTAGTGTCAACCTTGCAATCAGCTACATAACCAAAATTTGTGCCAAGGACATTTAAGTCATGCTTTGACAGTTCAAGATCAACCATCAAGCTCAGAGCATCAGGTTAATGTTAACCAAGAAATAGTAGACAGTCAAGAACATATGCAAAATGATGCAACTCTAATGAGTTGGACTTATGATGATCACTGTTGTGTTAATCAAAGTTCTGGTCCAATTGCATTCAATACAAGATCAAAGAGAAGGGCTATTGAAGACACATCAGTGCTTGCAATCAACCAATCACTTGTTACTAATGTAAACCCAATCCAATCTGCAAAGGAAAAGGTGCCTATTGTTTCATCAAAATAAGCAGATCCAATAGTTGGTAAGGCTAACTCAGCCTCAACAGTCAGACCAAGTGAAGAACAACAAAATAGAAGTGACTCTGTAGTGACTAAAACATCTCATAGGGGCAGCCAAATACCTTTCAATATAGTGGAGCAGATGAAGAAAACAAACATAGGCATCAGCATGTGGGATACATTGTTTATTCCATCTCAAAGGAACCTACTCCAGGAGGCTCTAACTGATATCAGTTATGACGGTGCAGAACTGTCAAGTGAAAAGACTGCTGCCCTAATTAATTTATGTCAGCCCAAGGAAGAGGTAAGTACAAGCAAAGCTAAGAAGCCCCATCCATTCTATGTTTCCCTAGTCATAGGTGATAAATTGTTGCATAATTGTATGATAGATTTAGGGGCATGTACCTCTGTCATGCCAAAGGTCATTGCTGAGAAGTTAGGAATATAGTATGAACCTGTAAGGAAAGGTGTAGTTCAATTAGATGGTACTACTATCAAGACAATAGGTGTTATTAAAGGCCTAGAGCTCACCTTACATGCATGCCCTGGCTGCTCTATTTCACAAGACATATCTGTTATTGACCTCCCTGCATACTTTGGTATCTATTTGTTTAGGGATTTCACTACAAAAATAGGTGAATATTTGTCATCTAACTGGTCACATATGTTTTCTAGAACCATATATGGTACCAAAGTGACCATTAGGGTTGAACCTATTGCCAATGACCACATAGAACCCTACTTTCCAAACCCTGACAACATGAATTGTACAATACATGAGTTGGAGGAGAAAGATAACAATAGACATGAGGCTGCCACTCCTATGGATGAAGTACCAGATATCCTACTTGATTGAGTGGGCCGATTGTTTTCAGTTTGACACTCCCGATTGTATAGAAGGTACAAGGATAGGTACTTATTGTATCCATCAGGAAGATGCTATTATCCCCAATCTTGAAAATGAAGGATCATATCTGAGGGGGATATGGCAGGTGTACTTTGATAGCTCCAGAAGCAAAAATGGAGCAGGTTTTGGGGTTGTATTGATTTCACCCCAAAAGGAAAGGTATTTCTCTTCATTCAGACTGCAATTTAGCTATACTGACAACGTAGCTGAATATGAAGCCTTGATTCAAGGCATACAACTAGCTCAAAAAAGAGGAATAAAAATGTTACAAATATTTGGTGACAGTCAACTTGTTGTTCACCAAATCAAAGAGTTAAGTGCTTCAAAGAATGACTTGCTAAAGTCATACAAACACAGAGTCTAGGACCTAATTGAAGACTTTGATGCCTTCAAGATTCAGGCAATCCCTAGATAGCAGAATGGTGTAGGAGCACCTTAAAACCTAAGAATTTGGAGGATTCCTTGCATTTTCTATTCTGTCCAAAACTCATGTTGTAAGGCCTTTAGTGCCATATTGAGTCTATGTACATGTCATTAAAAGATTGTAACTGAACTGTTTTGAGTGTAACTGTATGGTAGAGGTGGGTATGTGCGGTTTGCCTTCCACTATATGTAACTGCCAATGAGAGTCTTTAAATAGTTGATCTGTGTTTGTTGATAAAAAAAATAGACAGAGAGAGAGAAGATGTGTATGTATATTTATTCTGAGAAGGAGGAATAAAGAAGTTTTGTGTTTTGGTCTAATTCCACGGGATGTAGATCGGAAGCATTCCACTGGTGGAGATTTCTTCGAAATCAATGGAATGACTTCCTTAGGAGTAGATTCATTTCAGTTCTATTGAGTTTTTGTATTTTCTCTAGTAAGTTGTTTGGTTGCAAGATACAGAGGTTTATATCGGCATAAGTTTCGTATTGTTTCACCGAATGTACATTTCGTGTGTATATCACAAATGCATGTTGAGGATGTATCTCAAGGTTGTATGTAGGGGATGTACATTTCATGTGTACATCACAAATGCATATCACAATTGTATGTTAAGAATGTATATGGAGAATGTACATTGAGAATGTACATTGCGTTAGATACAAACGGCGACCGGTAATAATGGTAAAGAGAACCGGCAGTAGCAAGTCATGTTATGTATATACAAGTAGAATCCTATCAGTGCATCGGCCAAGGATTTTATGTGTTTATCAATGAGTTAAGTCTCGCCGAAGGGTCATAAAGTGAAATGTTAGATTGAAACCATGTTTTTGTTGAATGCTCTGCATCAAATTGGTATCAGAGCTAGTGAAAGCTCTGGGTAGAGGTGTTGTGTATTTGTTTTCTGTCACTGAGAAGGTAGATGAAGAATTGAAGCAAAATGTTTGGTTGGTGACCATTTTAAAAACAAACTTCATGGAAAGTATTTTTGAAGGCTGACAGTAGTTGTTAGACTGTTGCAAATGCTCATGCCATCTAGTTGCGAGAAGGAATTAGATTCCTATAGTATGTGGGCAGATGATGATGAGGTCTATCAAGACCATTCACCAATAGACATTTGGCTGGAAGAGGGTGCAGAGTGAGGCCACTAAGAGAGAGAGTGGTAGTGCATCTCCAGGATCTACTATTGGATGAGAGGAACAGGTCTGTGAAGAAGCATGTAGGCAGGACATCTGATTGGGCATTATGTTGTAGTCATTGAAGGATTTAATCAGTCTGAGAGTACTCCATTGTTGGGAGTAGAAGGAGCCTGAAGATGCTCTTAAGTTGATGGTAGTTTGATTTTGTTGGTTGGTTGGTAATTATTCCATTGATGTGCAGATTGGATGCCTGAAGCTGAAGAGACAGAAGATGAAGCCAGACAGAGATGTAGGACAAGGTAGTTTTGTTTTACAGATACATTTCCAAGAGACTTGGAAATCTTTGTTGGTTGGTTATATGGTACAGGAGCACCTTAAAACCTAAGAACCTTGAGGATTCCTTGCATTTTCTATTCTATCCAAAAGTCATGTTGTAAGGCCTTTAGTGCCATATTGAGTCTATGTACGTGTCATTAAAATATTGTAACCAAACTATTTTGAGTGTAACCGTATGGCAAAGGTGGTTATGGGTGGTTCACCTTCCACCGTATGTAACTACCAATGAGAGTCTTTAAATAGTCAGTCTGTGTTCAGTGATGAAAAAAAAATAGACAGAGAGAGAGAAGATTTGTATGTATATTTATTCTGAGAAGGAGGAATAAAGAAGTTTTGTGTTTTGGTCTAATTCCACGGGATGTAGATAAGAAGCATTCCACTGGTGGAGATTTCTTCGAAATCAGTGGAATGACTTCCTTAGGAGTAGATTCATTTCAGTTCTATTGAGTTTTTGTAGTTTCTCTGGTAAGTTGTTCAGTTGCAAGATACATAGGTTTATATCGGCGTAAGTTTCGTATTGTTTCACCGAATGTACATTTCGTGTGTATATCGCAAATGCATGTTGAGGATGTATCTCAAGGTTGTATGTAGGGGATGTACATTTCATGTGTACATCGCAAATGTATATCGTAATTGTATGTTAAGAATGTATATGGAGAATGTACATTGCGTTAGATACAAACGGCGACCGATAATAATGGTAAAGAGAACCAGTAGTAGCAAGTCATGTTATGCATATACAAGTAGAATCCTATCGGTGCATCGGCCAAGGATTTTATGTGTTTATCGATGAGTTAAGTCTCGCCAAAGCGTCATAAAGTGAAATGTTATATTGACACCATATTTTCGTTGAACACTCTGCATCACAGAACAAGGATGCTGATAGGTTGGCTGCAGTTGGCACCTAGTTTGATATTCCTCTGAATGTCAGACAAGTTTTAGATCAGCATGTAAAGATTGTGGTTAGGCTTGCTATGCTTGATAATGTGATAAGTTGGCAAGTGTTTGATAGTGACCAGTAAATTGTGAGCTTCTTGCAAGATGAGGAAGTGTTTGCTACCAAAAATTAGTCAGTTTTGCAAGAACATAATGGTGATTAGATCATCCAGCTAAAAACCAACAAATTTCCTAGAGGCCTGATCACCCTAGAAAACATGTTTGGGCCTGATGATCAGCAAAAGAAAGAAAATATGAATATGACAGTAAAGAAGCAAGACTATGAAAAGGTAGAGGTTGCACATGGCAAATTTCTAAAACATGGTAAGGTAAATACTCAAGCTGAAAGGCAAGGTTTCATTAGGCTTTGTGATGAGTTTAATGATCTAATTTCTTGGGATTATAGGGATTTGAAATGTTTTGATACTGGTTTAATCCAACACACCATTGACCTAGATTCTAATGCCAAGCTTGTCTGCCAAAAGCAAAGGCCTGTCAATCCTAAAATAGAACCATTAATGAGAAAGGAGCTATCCAAGCTCATAGAGGCTAAGATCATTTATCCTATTAAACATTCTTGTTGGGTAGCCAACTTTGTTCCAATTAGGAAGAAGAATGGAGAAATTAGACTATGTGTGGACTTTAGAGACTTGAACAAGGCCTCACTTAAAGACCACTACCCACTCGCTTCCATGGAGTAGATCCTACAAATAGTAGTAGGTGCTGAATGGTTTTCACTCCTAGATGGCTACTCAAGATACAATCAGATCCTAGTGAAGGAATTAGATTAGTACAAAACAACCTTTACCACCAAATGGGGTACTTTGGCATTTCAAAAGATGACTTTTGGACTGACAAATGTTGTAGCCACCTTTCAGAGAGCGATGGATTTGGCTTTCAAAGGCCTGATCAATGATCTTATCTTGGTGTATCTTGATGATTTGATAGTGTATTCTAAGCATGCAACTGACCATTTGGGTCATTTGAGAAAAGTCTTTGAAAGATGTAGAGAGTTTGGGATATCATTAAATCCCAAGAAGTGTATATTTGTTGTCCCTGAAGGTAAATTGCTAGGACATGTGGTCTCCAAAAAAGGATTGACCATTGATCTAGAGAGAAAAAGCGCCATTCTTGCTCTTCCCCTTCCTAGCCATAAGAAAGGTTTGCAGAGTTTCCTAGGGAAGATCAATTTTGTGAGAAGGTTCATACCTGATTTTGCCTCAATAGCAAAACCCCTCACAGCTATGCTAAAGAAGAATGTTGCTTTCATTTGGTCCAAGGAAGCCAGGGATAGTTTTGAAGCTATCAAACAAGCTATTGTACAAGTTCCTACATTGATAAATCCTAATTATGAGAAAGATTTCATCCTTTATGCCTTTGGAGGCAAGGAGGGTATATCAACTGTCCTGATGAAAAAAATGAGGAGAAGTTGGAGCAGCCAATTGCTTTCTTCACCCAGCCTCTCAAGGGCTATGAATTGAATTATGACTTCATAGAAAGACAAGTGTTTGCTATGGTCAAAGTCTTGAAGAAGTTCAGGCATATGGTCTCCAATAGAAAAATTCAATTGATGGTGAATCACCCTAGTGCCAAAGAGTTTCTCCTAAGCAAGGATATGAATGAGAAAAGAGTTGGGTGGATCACCAAGGTAATGGAGTATGACATCAACGTCAGCATTACCAGACTGATCTTCGGCAAAGGTCTATGTGAACAAATGGTAGTAGATGTCAAAGGTAGAAGTGATGTCCTATACGTTCAAGAGCAGGTGCAATCAGTCAAGCCTCATACTCCAACTGACTGGCATCACAACATGATCACATGCCTACAATCAAGTAGATGTCGAGATGGATTGAATCAATCAAAAAGAAGGTATTTCAGATTTCAATCCATCCCTTATGTTATTATTGATGGTGTCTTGTTTAGAAGAGACATCAATTGAGTTCTTCTTATATGTATAACACAAAATCAGACTTCAAGAGTACTATAAGAATTTCATAATGGCCCTACTGGTGGCCATTATTCTCCTAGAACAACTGTAATGAAAATCATGAGGGCCAGTTATTACTAGCCTAGTTTATTCAGTGATGGACATAAGTGGATTAGAAATTGTAAAGAATGTACATTATTTACTAGAAAGCAGAGACTAGCAGCTCTTCCCCTTCATACAATCAAAATAGAGTAGCCTTTTGCTCAATGGGGTTTAGACTTCATTGGGGTAATCAATCCCCCTTCTAGTGTAGATCATAAATGGATCCTTACAACCACTGATTATTTCTCTAGATGGATAGAGGCAGTTGCATTGAAGGATGCTACGGAGGCATCTATTGTGGATTTCCTTGAAGGTATAGCCACAAGGTTTGGTGTGTCATCCACCATCATTTTTGATAATGCTAAGGCCTTCATAGGCACAAGGGTTGGTGAATGGGCACTGAATCATGGAGTGTGCATGAAGACATCATCAAACTACTATCCTTAGGGCAATGGTTTGGCTGAGTCCACCAACAAAAACTTAATCAAGATTATCAAGAAGGCCGTGGAAGATAATCAAAGGACTTGGCATTCTAAGTTGAAGACTGCTCTTTGGCCTGACAAAATCACTCCCAAAAGAGCCATAGACAATTCCCCTTTCATGTTGGTATATGGAAGGGAAGCAAGGGTTCCATTGTCATTGGAGATTCCTTCTCTTGAGTTGGCACAACAACTAGAGTTAATAGAAAATGATGCCATGATCGTCAGGCTTGCAAAACTGATGGAACTTGCAGGAAAGAGAGATGCTACCATGAGAACTTTTGAGGTTCACCAAGATCAGGTTAAGAGAACCTTTGATAGAAAATATACTGATAGAACAATCAATGAGGGAGATATAGTCCTGAAGTGGGATACAAATAAAGCCAAATCTAGAAGACATTCAAAGTTTGATGCCCTGTGGAGTGGCCCTTACATCATCATCAGTTGCAACCAAGCTAATGCATTTCAACTTCCTAGGCTGAATGGTGAGGTCCTGCCCATCCTAGTCAATGGGATTCATCTCAGACCCTACTTTTAGTATGGTTGTGAGGTCTTGTAAATAAGGTAGGTTTCCCTTCAATAAGTGCCTTTGCACTCTACTGTATTCTTATTAGGAGATACATGCTTGCTTGTTGTTTTTTGTTTTGGCTTGTTAGCTTGCCCAATGTTGTAGCTCCTCTGTTCTTGTTGCAGTCTCTTTTCACTCCATGCCCAATGGATGTATAAGGCTACTAATCTAATGTTTAGCAGGTAAAGATCCCCAAAAGTCGCCAAAAATGTTGTTATATTTTGCCTGGCCCCAAAATATCCATGTTCCCCTCCTATCATAGAAATTCGATCAGAGAAAGCCTAAATAGAAGGAGGAAAGACTTAAATCCTACATTTACCCATGTTGTGCCTTGCAAAATTTCTCAAAATCTCACCTAGAGAATCTCTGCAGAAAACCCTAAAAAACCTAGAAATCCTTAAGCTTCAAGTGTCTTCCATCGCAGGGATTTCTCGTTTCCATACTTAGTCATTTTAATGCATATGATCATGATGTCATCATCTGTTTAGGGGTTCTTTCTGTCATTTGGTCGAAATTGTATCTTAGATATAATTTTATTTGTATCTGGGTCATGTACAATGTTTTACTATACATCGGGTTCTTTGTATACAATTTTTGTATGTATCTCTGTTTGTATATTGCACATACAATTGCATATACAAGGTCATATACAATTGCATATACAAAAGATGATGCAAAGGAGGTAGATGCAATTCCAAACCTAGCCATTCCTTCATTCTATATTTGATAGCGGTTCAATTCCACCCTTGTATATTGTATATCAAATTGCATGTGTGCGATATACAAAGGCATATACAAAGTTAGATACAATGAGATATACAAAATTGAAGATGCAGTCATGCATTCCGATGGAGAATCAAAAGGTACAAAGTGCATTTGTACATGCTGAAAGTTAGAAAAGTGAAACATCTTTTGTATGTATGATTGCATGTATGTGCAATATGCAAGAATGGCAGATACAATCCAGACGTGACTGGAGAATTGATTCTAGAAGATTTCAAGATGGGGTCCACGGTTGTATATCACATATACATGATTAGATACAAAGTGATATACAAAGGATCAGGATGCACTCCCAGACCCGAACCCAGTTCCAATTTGCTTCATAAAATGTTGAGATCCGCTTTTGTATGCACATGCGATTGTATCGCATATTCAAAGGCAGATGCAAAAGGTGATACAGAAGTTAGGGTTCACTTTTGTATGTTGGCAATTGTATTGTATATACATTTGCATAAAAAAAAGTAGATACAAAGGCACATACAATCACATTTACAAAAACTGAATATGCAAAAAGTGAAAGGAAAGAAAATTGCATAAATGCATAAAGTGAACCTAGCAGTGTAAAGTGCATATACAATTGCATATGCATGATCAGATACAATTGCATATGCAAAGCGATATACAAGTGCAAGGTGTTGTTGAATACAACTTTGACTGTGAATATCTTCCAAATCCTGAGGAATTTCTGCATGCTCCAAAAGGCAAAAGTGCTTATTTTTGCCTCCTCTTTCATCTAGCGGGCTTTTGAGGGGATTATCCTCACTTTCAAGATATGATCTGTATATGCATGCTCGGCTGACAGGATGTCTCAGCAACTCCTTGGCGTGTTGTAGAGGTTGATATGTTGCATTTATTCCAGTTTGTTAGCTTTGTAGATGCATTCATGATGGATGGCTCTATTCTTCAATGCGTATGGGTTCCTCTGGCTCGCTGGAAGACACCCCTGTGGTCTATGACGACTTTTGTGCTCTTTCCTTCATATTTTGTCCTCCTCTACATGTGGGCAACTGTTTCTCAGGTTGCAAACCTACTAGCAACATGGTTCTTGTCCTTTCACCATGCCCTTGTCTCTGTGCCCCTATTCCTGCATTGATGACCTTGGATCCTGTGGAGCGACTTCAACGCCTTCTATGCAAGAATTTGATCTATAAAATGTATTGTAACCTCATTATTCAAGGGGATGGTAAATTTTGGGTTGTTATGCTACCAAATTTCTTGAAGTCAGACCTCTTAGTGTAATTACAGGGTAAGGGAATGTGACTCACTGTGCCTGAATCTAGCCTCTGCTGTCTTTTTGTTTATCCACCAATGAATCTGATTATCTATACTATGTCTTTTCCTTCTTCTAGCTATTTTGTATTGTAATTGTTTCTGACCCTCATGATCAATATATGCATGATTTCTTGCCTCTCTTATGTCTTGATTTCTATGTTTTACTTGAAGTTATAATCTATTCTATGAGTAAAGCGGCTCCTCTATAGGCTAGATCTTCATATCGAAGCATCAATCAGCCCTATAAGTCTGTGTGAACTCCCTTCAGGATTGAGATCATTGTTGTGTCTCTCTTCCATAATCACTATCACTCAGTAAATCTGGTGTATCACCCTTTCATTTTAGTTTCCTTCTAACCCTTTTTTCCTGCAGTATTAGCACTAGGTTTAGATCTATTTCTCTAAGCATTAGGCTTAGAATGAGGAAGCAGCCTTCTCTGGAGGTCTGATCTTAATTTGTAAACCCCCACACTTTTGAGATCATTCCCATTGTATCATTAGAATGCTTGGACTCTCTCCAAGCAGGGTGCAATTCCATGTGACAACAAGTTCCTTTCATTGCCTTGTTTGTTGTGTTTTCTCTATGTCTTCCATGTGTTTTCTGTGTGTTTTCCCCCCTGTGTGGCTAACCCCCACTTGGGTTTTGAATGGCATACTTTCCTCTCTCGTGTATGTGTAGTGACATGCTACACTTACACTTGAGGTTTTGTATGGCATGTTTTCCATTTTGTGTTGTATGTTGCATTGTTACTTTTCATATATTTGCATTCATATATATATGAGAAAATGAAAAAAGAAATAATCACTGCATTCACTGGATTCACTGTGTTTTGCATGTCTTCAATACTGTCTTCATTGTGTTTGGCATGTCTGTGGCGTGTCTTCACCATGCCTGGCATGTCTGCTGTGTTTGCTGACCGTACTTTAATGCATGTATTGGCCTTGCATTTATACATACATTAATGTGGGGGCTAAATGTTATGTTGGAAAATGCCCCCTTGGGTGTTTTCCCTCTTAAGGTTTAGCTCCTGGGTCTTTAGAATGCATTATAAGCATCTTGCATGTTAATTTGGACTCCTGATGAGAAAACCCTTGGGTCTTGTGACAAATAGGACCTAGGGGGTGCTAATTTAATGATCCCAGAATAGAAACAAGGGGGTGGACATGGGCGCTAGCACCCTAGTCTAGCCCTATTTTGGGTCTACCCTAAACTTTTATGTTGGTTTTCTGATTGTTATTTCGGTCTTAGTTTGACATCTCAAGTTTGAATTATGAAATTCTTAGCGGTAATCTTTGTAGTTGCATATATAAGCATGATTAGTGTTTCATTTGTAAACTAGAAGATGATTATGAACTTTAGGCATACTTATGATTTGAAAGCATTCAAGAGATTCATTATTACAGAGTAGAGCATTGTTATTATATTTGTGATTGCAGATTTGATTTCATCTTCTAATATGATTGAAGAGCTTTTATGTGAGATCTACACTTCAAGGTGAAATTTACTTATGTTTGAATCATTTATCATTTGGATTTTGCTTCTATCCCACCAAGATATGCACTCTTATCTGACAACGGTGTTCAGAAGACTTGAATGTCTCTCTGGGGATTGACTGAGGCAAACCTTTGAACACCACAACCCCCTCCCACACTCCTTGTGATTGCAGGTTATAGGTGTCACATCTGGACGGAGTGGAGTTGTAGAGGAGGTTGGCAGAACACAAGGATTCAAGATCCAAAAGAAAGCAGGACATTGGACCTTTTTTGGGACACGAGCTCTAGCACCAATGTACTCCAAAGTTGCAGATGTAGAAATAGATTGAACAGTGGTAATCAACATCCAAAGAGCTTCCTATACCCTGAAGATTGACTGGCAATAGACTTGGGCATTACCACCATTATCCTCCACCTTTTTAGGGACAGAAACGAAAGATACAGTGAAGATCAATGTCAGAAGGAGATCCAGATTCTGCAAAGAAATAGGTACCTTGGACTTAGGCGCTAGTCCCCGTGTCCCTGACTTTTTTGCCTTTCAAATGTCAAAAAACACTGAGTTAAGGTTCTCTTCCCTTCACCTTATCTTAAGAGAATTTTTCATAGTTCATGAATTTTCTTAGTGTTTTGCTTAATTAGGGCTTTGAAAGCATTTGAGTATTAGATAGAGACATTATTTGACAACATCCAAGAATCAGCAGCTTCCCAAGTGGTAGCCCAATCTAATAGGTAATTGATCTCACTTAGTGGAGATTCAACTCGATTGATGTGCCCTAGGAATGTTTGGTGTGAAAAGAGGATTCCACATAAACCCTTGAAATCAACCCACCTCTTTTTACACTTAAACAGTTTCATTTCTTTATAAGTGGTATCAAAGCCATCTTCTGGGATTTATTATTCCTGGTATTTCTGGTTCTAGGTATTCCTTTTGTGAAGATTTCTTAGTCTGGCAAGCTTGAGGAAATCTTAAGGAATCAACTGATGGTTGATCCTCTATGAAGTGTATGATTTTTTTATATTTTGTTTCAATTTCAAGAGATAGAATGTAGCTTGAAGGATGGTGAAGATGGGGCTAGTCATATTGAAATGATGTGGTCTGAGGCTCCTAGTTGACAACGGAATAATCCGGATGCACGAGGTGAGATTTTTTCTTTGTAGTTGTGCTACAACAAAGTTTTCATATTGGGTGTCTATGTGAGAGGCTCCATGGTGATATGAAGAAGCTTGGGTTGTTGTTCAGCTATGAAGTAATGTTCTTTTGTTGGGTGTTTGTCCCTAGTTTTGGAAGACATTGTTTCTGTATAGCCCAATTGCATATAATCTATGAAGCTAATCATTGGATGATCTAAAAGCTTCTACAATAGACAAACTCTCTCAGATGCATGTGCATGTTGGAGGTTGTGGAGTTGGCCTACAAGTGGGCATGAAGTTCTTGAACTATTGTTTCCTTTTACAGATGTTTTGTACTTGCATGATCTCAGATTTATGTTCCTTGGATCTGAGGGTTTTATAGTTTTTCCCTAAAATCTATGGTTATGCATATTCATGATAATCCATTATTCTAGTTTAACTATTATGGTCTTATTGATTCAGACTTTTGAGTCATCTAGATGTGAAGTGGATATGGATGTGCTTGCCCATGTTCTCGAACAAAGTGGTTTTGTAGGTTTACACGATAAAAAAAAAACATGTGGTTTTCTAGAACTACTAGTAAGCTATTTTCTAGACCCTAGCTTTTGGTGTGTTGCTGGATGAGATAGTTGTAGTTTTACATGTATGCTTCGTGCATGGTATGAGGAGGTTTATAACTTTCTCAATGTGGAGATGTTACTATGTGATTTTTCACTCATAATCTCTATAGTCTTTGCTTGATGGGTTCCTTGACTAGGATAACTCATATGTGGACTAGTTTGGCAAATCAGATTTGTGGTTGATTTGATGTTTCAGTCTTATGGTCTACATGTTATCTTCTTGTTACATTAGTCTACATGTTTTCTAATGTGATGACGAGTTTGCACATTTCATTTTTTGGATCTACCAGTTATGTAGTTTTGTGGGATGATCACCTATTTGATTACAGTGGGATAACTTGAAAGTAGACTGTCTATATCCACAAGATTGATTCTGTGTTTATGCAGACTTGTTAGCTGGCCTTGTCTATGGTCACTTGTACATTGGTGCAGCTATTCTGAGATGAGAGGATGGATGATGTTGGGTACGTGGATAGTTGGTGATGAGGACCTATAGCATATGTATCACGATGTCATGGAGAACTTGGATACACATCTTTGTGTAAGTTTTTGATAGTAATAGTATATTTTCTATTTGGTTTGAAGATCTTGGTGTCACTTGGTATGATTGTCAGATGAACATGTTGATGAGTGGACTTGAAGGATTTTTAGATTAGTAGAAGTTTGGTCATGATGCCTTGATAAGCTCAATATTATAGTTTTAGTGGGATCGTTGGCAGTGATGTGGATTCATCACTTGGTGATGGATGATCGTTAGTGTTGCATATGTTACAAAGAGGAGCTTTTAGATCTTGTTTCTGCAAAAGGGGGTGCTACCACGATAATGGGTTACACTTTCTGGGACATCCTGATTTTCTCTGAAATCACATATTTTTAGAAAATATAATGATTTAAGCCTTGAAAGGTTCCATTTAAAGGATTTTAATTGAAGAGGGTTTGATCAAACCTCCTTAGATTCAAACCCCCTTGGATAGAACCCCTCTAGTTTTAAACCATACCTATAATGGAGTCTCCTCTACACCTATCAAAATGTTGATAAAAATTAACTTTTGATTTACCTTTTGGGGGATCAAATGAATTCATTTAAAATTTATGTTTTGTAAGTATGTAGTCCTTATTATAAGCTTCCCAAAAAGTATAATTTTAAATATATTTAATTTGATTATTATATTTATTTTTTATTTCTTTTGAATGTAGGTTTTTTACTGAACATCAAGTTCTCTATTCTACACACATGGAAAATTAGTAAATCAGTGAAAAAAAATTCTAAAAAATATCTATGCCCTAGGTATTAAAGTCCTTGTTTCAATAAAAAAAAATTGATACATATAGAAAAAGATATGTTTTACGGAATATGCCCATGTCTAAATTATAATTGGTTTGACTTCAAAACTTAATTAAAAACAATATTCAACAAAACATTATAAAACCAAATGCATGCCCTATATATCGGTGTTACCAATCTAAATTTAAAAGAATCAGAATCTTATCCTTTGTAGAGAAAAGGTTATGTGCTACAGAATACACATCACTTTAAAAAAATATTGTTTACTATTAAAAACTAGTTATCAAAGGAGATGCAAAAAAAAAACACTTTAACTCAATTTAAAAAAAAAAAAAATATTTAGAATCTACAAACAAAATCTCACAAATCACTAGTTCACATAATCTTCAAATTCCTAATGTTTTAGTAGCTATAGGTGTCAGAAAGTGAAGATTTCGTTCAAAATGTTGATTTCAATGTCAAGTTTGGCCAAAAAGTGTAACTCATTATTGTGGGATGACCCAAGGGTTCTTTTGCATTTGCATGGACACTATTTGGAGATGGGTCATCTTCATGATATTGAAGATGTGTAACATCTTGGAGCCATTGAGGATTCTAGGAGTCTTTGGTTGAGGTGTTGGTGGTGCTTGATAGGTGATGTTGGTTTAGAATTTGTTTGTTTCATGTGATGGTGTACTCTTGTTTATGCATTAGAGAACCTTTGGCATGATACATTTCTCTTGAGACCATGATATGTTCACTTGAAGCATGGAATCTCCTAAGGGGGGTGTTAAGATCATGATGTCATGACAAGTTCCTGATTCAGATGATTGGAGCTTTGATAGTGGTCTAGTGTTTAGACTATGTGTTTTGGGTGCATTGGTCATATGCTTGAGAACTTCATGATGGTGCAATCATGCATTTGGAGTTTAGAATGAGATGATTGTTTGCAAGTGCTCATGGATACATGGAGAATTAGGTGAGGCTGTATTTATCTTAAGATGAGAGAAGTGTGTTGAGATGGTTACTCCTGATGAGATTTCAGTAGAAAGTCCGAGAAGCCTACACCTTGGTTGGATGTGAGTTCAATAGAGACCTGTGAGGAGATTTCTCTTAGAGGAGTCATGATTGCTTGCATATCCTAGAGGAGAATTCTCATTCCCACTCTTGGTCGACTCAGTAGTTTATTATTTGAAAGGTATTTGCCCATTATATCTTTCAGATGTGTTATATTTCGTGCTTTGGTTCTCAAAGGATTGAGTTGATTCATGGTCATTGATTATGGAGACTCATTTGAGGATGGCTTAGCACAACTTTATGATGCTTTATCTTTCATGGATCTTGAGATGCTATTAGATGGTTCTAGAGGATTCATTGTGAGAGAGGAATAGCATGGTAGTCTCCTTCGGTTTGGATTTTCATTTATGATGATTATAGGGGATGGTTTATGAGCTGATTTCCTCAGATGGGAAATGGATTAGTTTGATCTTCTTTGGTCTGAGAGGCTTACATCCATGTTAGATACATGTCGCATATGCAGTGTTTGATCTCTTGAGATTGAATGATTTTGGGTGTTGATTTGTTGTTCCCTTTGGGATTGTGAAGAAGATCTTACTTGACATAGTTGGCATTTTGAGGTGTATGTCGAAGGATTTTGTACATGTATATGATGTGCAATAATTCTCCCTTTTGTCTTGGTTGACTTCTTGGATAGTTTGTTTCATGTTACATTGGTTTTAGGTTTGATTGGAGCTATTTGTGATCACTAGCTTGTGGTCAAGTGTTTTCACATATGTTCTTGGGTGATGACATGGAGGTTCTATTATCTCTTTCCTTTGTTGGGTGTGGAGAACTTGGGAGAGTTCTAGACTAGTGGTGGAATTGTTTTTTCAGGTTATTTGTTTACAAGTTTTGCATATCATTGTGGACGGTTCCTTGGTACTACATGATGATGTTTTACATCTTCTATATGATGCTAGTGGTAGACTTGGTATGCCTTGATTATTTTTAGTTTTGCATTACCCATGTAGTGGGAGTTCTTGGATGTGTTTGGTCTTCTTCGACTGGTTGACACATGGAGCTTGTATTTGCAGTTGATGGGTTGGCTATGTTTATGGCATTAGTCTTCTATGTTTTTTGATACCTTGGAGGTATGAATTGGCTGGATGTTTTAGCATTGGCTATGTGTGTTATTAGTCAAGTGGGTTTTTTGTTCAGTTTGATGGAAGCACTAAATTCTCTAGTTGTTTGTTCTAGCTGATGTTCTATCTTGTTTCTGGAGGATAACTTCATGGTTGTGTTCAGGTTGAAGTTTTGAAGTTGATGTTTTTGATGCTTCTGTACAGCTTGTGAGCACAGTGGAGTGGTGGTAGTATTTTGTATCCTTTTCTATCTATTTGATTTGTTGTAGGTGTCTTGGTTTAGGACTACTGTAGGAACACCATGGCTCATTCATTTCCTATGGAGGATGGCTCGAACCATTGTCTGATATGGTGAACGTCCTGATATTTAGTAACTTCTAGCTTTGAAAGGAGCCAATAAGTTCTTCGTCATGTGGGAGCATGTTGGAAAATGTGACTCAAATTTATTGGCTTGATCTTCTCCCTATAGTTGATGTTTAAATCCTTCATCGGCCTAACTTTTAAATTTCAGTAGGAAATAGTCTGTTACCTAAGTCGTAGGGTTGCAAGTTTTCCTAACCCGAGTCGAGGTATTCTAAAGTTTCATGACCTCTTGACTTAGTGGCTTTGAGGTTCTCTTTGTTTTCGGCGAGTTGCAAGTTTTCAGAACTTCATAACCTCTGACAAGATGTTCTAAAGTTTAGGTTTTCAATGACTTAGCAACTTTGAAGCGGAGGATACTAAGCGACATCCACTAGCCCATTGGCTTTTGGTAGGACCCAGTATATTCCTAGCGGGGGAGCAGAGAGTGATGTCAACTGATTGACATGGTCCTGTATGGTGACAATGTGGCTACCACATTGGTAGTGGGGACCACTCGGTAGTTGTATTATGTGAAGCGGTAATGGCTATGATCTACTTGATCCTATGGTACCTGTTGGCGCATTCCCATTGTGGGGGATCCCAACTAGAACCCAAGGGAGAGTAGGGATTGGCAGATAACAATCAAAGCATTGTTTGAATGGTGACTTGGCATGTAATGAGGTCATCGGTGTATCATTGGAAGCTTGGGGAGAGTTTGACTAGTGTCTCCTTGATGGTTCGACATGGCATTGATAGTTAAACCTAACTGTGACCATTAGCCTACAGAACTAAATCGATTAGGTTTCTGGTATAGCCTGGAATGTAAAATGGTTGGTTATTCAAATGTCTATTAAATGGGGCTGTAATGTTGTAATGCTAGAAAGGCATTTGGTTTGATTGAGTAGTGAGAGGATATACTGTCAGGTGTTCTCTAGATTGAACAAGATGTAAAGTCTCCGTGAAAAGTCATAGAGCCTACAGTTGTATTGTAATTGTATTCTTTGGTTGCTAAATAATACAATGGGTCTAATCATTTGGAGTGTTGTGTTTTTTACCCATAATGGTTTTCCCTACGTAAACCTTTCTATTCTTGTTCTCTTATTTGTCTTTCATGCTTTGTGATTTTGTTTATTGAATCTATTTAATAATTGCTATTGAAATTGGTTTATTTCTAAATTGCAATTACTTCCTTCTGAGGGTTAATGTGGGAAATGAACTATGTCTAATTCTACTTTGTGGCATAGTTGTGCATTTTTTGAGGTAATCTAAAGAAATTTAAACCTATCGAAGACACTGCTATTCTCAAATGTTTGTTATGAGATGGTCTCATTTCCTTACAATACTAGTACTTTATGTTGATGAAATCTTGATCATTGGGAGCTCTTCATCTGTTATTGTAGCAGTGAAGATAGCTTTGTAAGATAGATTTGACATGGCAAGCTTGGGTTTATTGCATTATTTTCTTGGTATTGAGATTTCATAGTTTGACTCAAGGATCACTCATGCACAACCCAAGTACACTCTAGATTTACTTGCTTAACTTCACATGTCTGACTATAAGCCATCTCTGATTCACTTTTTATCTAGAGTCAAGCTTGAGGTTGATTATACTACACCAATGGTTTATGCAACCTTGTATCCATAACTTGTTGGCCATCTCATGTATTTGACCCATACAAGGCTTGATATTTCATATGTTATAAGTATGGTATCTAGATTCATGTAGGAGCCTCATGAGCTACATGGAAAGAAACCAAGAGGATACTTCACTACTTTCAAGGTACTCTTAGATTCAAGATTCATTACAGAGCTGGCACAGAACTTGACTTGGTTGGATACACAAATTCATATTGCGATGCTGATACTTAGAATTGCAAGTCCACTTTAGGTTTCAATTTCTCACTAGGTTATATTCCTACCAGTTGGTCTATCAAAAAGAAATATGCTATTTCTTTATCATCTACAAAGGCATAGTACAAGGGAGCTATCAACACAACTTCTAAGGCTATTTGGATTTAGAGGTTTCTAATAAAGTTTGGAATTTCATTCAAGTAGGCCATAGTCATCTATTGTGACAACCAAAGCACCATTCAGTTATGTAGAAATTCAGTCTAGCACTGGCGGACCAAACACAAAGATTCACATGCATTTTATTCAAGAGCTTATTCATGGTCAAATCATTGACTTAGTCTTTAACCAATCTTTAGAGTAGGTTGCTAACATTTTCACCAAATCTTTCACTAAGAGAATGTTCATTCATTTATGAGCTCTTCTTTGAGTGCAGTCTACTTCAGCAACATCATCATCTTTAGGGGGATTTCTAGTCCTCTTCATCTTCTTTTTCTCTCTTTTTTGGGGTGAGTTTTTTCCCACTGAGTTTTCTCCCTTTCTCTGCTTTATGGTACCTCATATACTTGGGTACCTCATCAAGCCTAGTTGCCAAGACCTAAATTTTCTTTGTACCCACCTAAGCTATGCTTAAGGGGGGTTGTTAGTGTATATATTATCTCATGCATTATTTCCATGCACATGAATAATTCCACATGGTTTTAATCCTACTTTGGTGTCCTAGTTAGTGAGAGTTCACTCACCATTGCATGCAAGTATTGAGGAAGTTAACTCACCACTAGTTCCAGTTAGTGGGAGTCGACTGCCTAGTTTTCTCCACTAATTATGCATGGTGATTTCTTCCCTCTCTTATATATATATATATATATATATATATATATATATATATATATATATATATATATATATATATATATGTACATCTTATTTATGGTAAATATATTGTGTGTTTGAATCTAATTTTTTGTGTATTTCATTCTTGCTTTGCATTTTTCTAGGGGCATGTAATTTCTTGACTTCAGTTGCCCAACCTATACAGGTATTCCATCCAAAGCTTCCTAAAAATCTGGAAATCTTCAATCAATGGTGTAGATTCCTTAGGCTTTTAGATTGGTAGTTATGGTAAATAGGTAGACTATAAAAGGTGCACTTAATTTGATCTATTAATTTATTAAAGTTGTTGAAGTTTAACTTGTAACTAAGAGATCTACAATTTAAATCCATATCAAGATAGTAGTTGTTGTAAAGAAGTATGAAATTATAGGCATCTCATGGAATTATAAATTTTATAGGGAAACATTACTAAGTAATAGCAATTGGCCCACCATCATATTTTTCACTGGACTGATCATTGAATTATTTCACTTTCTTTTACAAAATTAAATGCATATGAAAAATAATATAGTCACCCTCTAATAAATAGAAAGTAATCACAATATTCTAAATGTCCTTCAAATGTTGTTCATTCGTTCCTTTCATCAACTACTTTAACTCTTTAAACATTGACTATAATCGACAATCAATAATCTTTTTTCCTTTAAGATCAATGTCTTCAATAGATCTATGAATCACAAAAGCATAGACCCCTTTGATCCACCAATCTATAGGTAGTGGCCAACTTGCATCATGTAGCCAAGAAATCAATGGCTCATATTATCTTTGGATATTCACCAAACTTGCAACGAAACTTCACTAAAATAGATCTAATGGACACATCATAATATCTACCATTTTATTCCATGTTGTAGAATTTCATTCATACATAGAAGTCTGATTCACCACTAAGATTTCATATATTCATCCTTGAACTAGAAATCAAATACATCATGTCACATGTTATTCTTACATTGCTTTTGTAAATTTGCCACTTTAACCCATTAGACATTGGTCATGATCATCTATCAATATTTTTTTGGTCTTTTAATCAATGGTCTCAATATATTTTCAAATCACAAAGGTACAAAACTTATTAATTTACCAAATCTATAGAAATCTATTTGATTGCACTGTGTAGTTGCATCATTCTAGAACTATAGGTTTAATTTTCCATATGAAACAAACTATTGATTCCCTAGAAACCAACCAAAATATGCCATGTACCTTTAATTATTAGAACTTGACTAGATTTCTTTAATATTTTAAGAATCAACCATGATTGACGTTCTAGAGTTATCACCCTTTTAAATCAATAGTTTCATTATATTCTATGAGTTGCTAGTGTAGGGTAGTTTAATCTACCAATAAATAAATATGACTAGATGAAACCATGTCACAATTGTAATTGCTCAATTTTGTGCTTGAGAAGCTCTAACTTTACTTAAGATCAAATTATCATTAATAGTCTAGATTGATTACCATTCAAAATAAATGGCAATGCATCATATCCATAGATCATTCAAAGTGATATCCTTAGCCATCTATAGATCTTGAAAAAATGATTGGATCATGTTATCTAGATACATCATATACCTACTCGATCTCACCACTAGAAAAGCTCCAAGTTTACTTAATTTTAGAACACAACGAATGACTAGATCAACTTTCCTTTAACATCAATGGATTCAATAGACTTGTCATAGGCAATATATAGACCCCTTTGATCTATCAATATATAGAAATTGATCATAATTATTCAGGCACATGGAAACTTAATGACTCCGTGATAAGTTCTAACTTTTGTTGATATATATGTACTTCACCTTCAATTGATGGATTAAAATTTCTTCCCACTATGATCAATAGTTGTCATTGATTGCCAAAGTATTAGGTAGTTTGATCTATTGATATAAATAAGTTGCTTTAAAAATGCCTCATGGTTCCATTTGATGTGTTCTCCCAAAGAGATCAACACTTTTGGGGGATCTAAAGAATACTTGGAGGACTCACTAGATCATCCATGAAATTATATAAGTTAATAAAAAGATGTCAAATTGCCTTGGGATGTTACTTTTGAGAGAGTGATTGAATGGTATGCAAGCTATACTTCCATGCACATCAATTACTTTATGGATCAATTAAAACATGCATGTCAATATATCATTGTAGAGTTTGTCATAGTAAATGCCCTATGCCAATGACATGTACAATTGTGGTAGATTATCAGATGGATATTTCACTAGCTCAGTTGACCTACAGATCTATAAAGACTAGTAATCAATCAACCAATATGCATAAACAAAATAATTAAGGGAAAGGTGATAGTTGATAGCAATTGAATTCCTAAACATAACAATGAAGGCATAAGATGAAGTAAAGTTCACTAGCCTCCATTCCAACTTTCATAGACCAATCCCTCAAGAATGCACACTAGTACACAAAATAGAAGAAACATATGATGAAGTTATAAATAGAGCATGTGTAAGATTAATGAACCATGACATGAAAGTTAACACTTGACTAGTGGTTTTCATACCTATAATAAAGTTATCATAGATCAATGGTCAAGACCCAAAAATAAAAATTTGAAACTTCAATTTTAAAACTCTCACCCATTACTACTATCAATTACATGAACTAACTCATTACACATTACTATATTTTAATATTTAAAGATATTCATTTGTGAAATTAATATCATCCAAAAAAAAATCATATTTACCACTTCAAATACATTTTTTGAAAGTGCGCTAAAGTTAAATTAACATAGAGTGGTATGAAATCACCTTTACATTGAGACAACTAGAATCTTACCAAGCTTCTAGCTTGCGTGATGTCTTTGGAATTGGGGAGGTCCAAAATAACTTATGATAGTGTAATATGTAGTCTATTACTTTCATAACCATATAGAAAGTATTTATTTTGGGTCAAATATTGTCAAATTATAAACGAAGAGAATTTTATTATTTTTGTCAAGTGTTTAAGGTTGTTGTTCCATGGAGGAGGGCTTCCTAAGATATCTCAATGGGTGTTGATGAGGTAAAAACCTAGCCTCTTCCATTTTTGGCAAAGTACCCATTTTCCCTTCTTCCCCACCAATTATTCATGCAAATTATGTATAATTAGAAGAATTATTTCTTATTTGGAGTAGAAAAAGATTGTGATTGTCTATTTTATTTATTCTAACTAACCATGATAAAAAAATCGACAAAATTGCATGTAAAATTCTATTTTTTCCATTGCAAATTATTATGGAGACATTTTTAGGAAATAAAGGACAACTTTGGAAGACTTCAGTTGATGCAAAGAAGATTAGAGAGACTTTTTCTACCAACTCTAGAAACTTCGAGCTCCAAAGAAGGTGAAAGGGTTGTAGAAGGACAAAGATAATATACTTCAGCAATAAAACTCTCACGTTGAATTAAAGACTCTAGAGACATGCACAACCTATTTTTTGCTAATTGAGTTACTATGTTAATTTTACAATTAAGACAACTCTAGTTCTAGAGTAGTTGAGAGGATTTCTATTAAAAATGATAACCAGAAACATTTCCCAAATTTATGCAAAGACATTTTCAGTTATGAATAAAAAACTCATTTACTACTTTCTATTACAAATTTTAAAAAAGACATGAATAGTTCATGCATGTACAACATGTAGCTAGATTTTAGAAATCTAGTTTAAAATTTTCTATTAAAGTAGTTAACTATGTTGTTAAACAATCTATCTCTTAATTTCTACGAAAAAAGGAAAAAAGGATATATAGTATGTTATTTGTTATTTTGAACTAGAAGATGAAATATTAGAGACACTGAAGTATTATTTTCTAGACGATGATTGAATGGATTTTAAGTTATACTAAATCTTTGAGTTGAGAATGCAGAGTTAAGAAACGTTCATTTCCTTTGAAGAGTTGGCCACTCCTTGGAGAAAATGGAACTATAAAAGTGGCTAAGTACCTCTTTGATTATTTTAAATGTGATATTTTTCCTATTATAGTTATCTATTTCTAACATGCAGGTTATCTATTTATGTGTGTGTTAGTTCTTGCTACAGACTATGTATATTGTTGAATGTTATTGGTGAATCTATCATAAATATTGTTGTGTGAGTTTCCATAGCTAGTTGTGTTGGAAAGATAAAAAAAATTATTACTCTCTTAGTTGATAAGTGTGACTGGAAAGTACATTTCTAGTTGAAAATTTTTCATTTTATTGATTCCATCATTAAAATTAAATTTTTTAGCATAAGCCATCTTCTATTCCATAGTTAAATTTTCCATGCAATTTTGGGATTTCTATTTTGTAGTTAATCTTTTCTATTCAGTCCACCATTTCAATTCCATAGCTAGAAATTTGAATTCTTGAATAATAGATCTAGAAGTGGGTATTTTCTTTTCCATAAGATAAGAGACTAGTAGAAAGACTTCTAGTCATCCTTTTGTAGATAGCCTTGAGACACCCCCAATTTGACAAGACTAGAGTATGAGGTTCAATGATACCACGTCACATGTTGCTAAAAAATTTTAGGAGCTTTCATAAACATCTAGTCCCATGAATTTTGTAATAGCATGCAAGTTTAAAACTTTAAGCCTCAAAATTTCAAGAAGTTGGTGGTCTCATGATTATTTGTTAGCAATAAGGAATACTAAATGTATAGTTAAATCTACAAATAAATAGCTAAATATAAAAAATATTGGCAAGAATTTAAAAATTATTTATGTTCCACCAAGTTTCTAGGATGGGGATGATAGAGGATGAGGGGATGCATTATAGGGATGCTTCTTTTGAGGCCACTTTAGGGGATGACCGGGGGCGGTAAAGGGGAAAACTATTGAAAAATAGGAAAAATTTTAAAATTTTAGGGAAATTTCAGATATTCATATGATAACCTTGATAAGATATTTATCATACACATTAGGGTTGAATTGATAAAATTAACAAATTAACAAAATTTAATTGATTTCATTAAAGAAGAGTCAAGCCTCTTTCAAGCAATGCTTGCGAATTTGCTTTTGACATTTAATAAGACTTTTCTTCTAAACATTCTCACATTCTCCTAGATCAACCTTTGAGTCTCCTCATAAAATTACACTGTGAAGGCACTTCCTATTGAATTCAGATAATGTTTGTGATGTACTTGATCACTCATTGATGTCTTCATTCTTGTAGGGTCATAGCACTTGACATATGCAAGGAAAAATTATTGACTTTGAATGGGGATGGGAAAAATGGCTACTTCATGAGGTTGCTATTCCATAACCTTTTTACTATTTTACTCTTATTTTTTTATCTTCTCCTCCAATTCCAATTCTTGCAATTTAACATGTCCTAGACCTATCTTTTATTTTAGAGTATTATGTAACCAAAATTGTTGGAGTATCCATGGTTTTAAAATGGAATTGCATGTTTGAAACCCTATGATATATGTAGAGTTTTTTTTTTTTAATATAAAGAGATCAAATTGTTGAGCAAGCCCTTCTATGACAGTCACAAAACTAATGTGAGGAATGTTGATATCTAACGTTTATTTTAGTAACAAAGACAAAATATACCTCATCAAACTCATTGATATGAATCCTATTAAAACAATTGATATCCTGCCTTAGAATGATTGAAAACTTATTGAAATAGTGATGAAAAGAACTAAAATAATTTTTAATTGATTTTGGCCTTTTTTAAAAATTTGATTGTTTTTATGCGGGGATGGCCAACTGTCCTCTAGACAGTTGAGGGACATCATTGACATCCCCAACCATCTTGGGGATGTCTAGTTGTCCCTGCAAAGTCCCCACATTTCCAAGGCAACTGAGAAATTTTTTTTATCAGGGATGGTGGGGGACATTTTTGAGGCATCCGCACATCCTCGAAATGCCTCGCGTATGGGGACAAGGAAAAAAATATTAGGGAGGAACATAAAAAAATTATAGATTAATTGTTAGTGTATATATATTTAATATATATTATACACATAGGTTTAATCCTACTTAGGTCAGTCATTGTACAATCTTGACAAATGTCAAGGTTGTTAGGAGGTTAGTTGAGGAGTCATCAAGTCTCCCACTAAACTAGCCGCTCAAGCTAGTTTGTAGGGAGTCAACTTGATGACCACTCTTAGTTGTAGAGTCCGTTCAACTATTAACTACCCTTGATCACCTATATGTACTCCTTGTTTGCACAATCAAACTACTTGATTTGATACTTGCATTCTATTAGTTGATCTTGGCTCTAATTTATAATATGGTATCAGAGTAAACACTATGTTAGTTTGCTTGTTCTTTTTTCAAGTCAAAATCCCTATTTTCTTTTGCATCGAAATTGGTCTTTTGGTTTTATCTGTGTGTTTTGCATGTCGTATTAATTCGCAGAAGGCTCTAGAATTTCCATAGAGGGTTTACTCACAGAAGTACCCTGTTTGAAGGCCATCTATAGACCCATGATTCTACCCGGTGTGAAGGAACTGTGAAGCCCGTGATTGAACCTGTGTAGAAAAGGTCGTGCCCTGTGGAAGAAGGTTGTTGACCTCAAATAACGTTTGTGGGCCTTAAGGCAGGCATCTTCTTTTGTCCACGCCCTCACAAGTTTGGCAGAAGGGTTTGCCTTCTCTACCAAAGTACTCACGGTCTGCCTCACAGCCAACCTCACGCCTAACACAGGACTTCAAACGCTGCAGTAGCATCGGATGTGTCATTTGGCAGAAGTTTGTAACTATGCAAGAGGGGGGACTTCTCAAACCTAGATGCCCAGCAAAGCCGTCAGTGCCCACCAAGGCAGTCAACGCCTAGCAAGGGCGATCCCTCAACGCCCAAGCACGTTTTAGGAAAGGGCACGGGCCATAACAAGCAACCGGAAAGGGAAATGCTTTGGGAAAACGTCCTCATCACATGTCTATTTCACACCCAAAATTGCAGTCAGAACACTCTTCATCTCCCCAAATCGTTGCTGGTTTGACCTTACATTTGAGGCTCATCAGGGCTTCCTGCTGCCTCACCCCTACACAACGACCCTAAGCCCCATATTCGCGCTTTCTTCAAGTTTGAAGCTGAAAACCATTTGTCCCTGGTTGGAAGAAGATTTACAATGGTTGGAAGAATATTCGCAAATTCTCCTTTCCTCTGCCCGGCTGTCATCGCCCTGCAAATTTAGCCTTCATTTTCTTTGGTTCCCCTATTTTGTTTTTCCCTTTTCATTTTGTTGGGATTTTTACCCTAATTTTCCCATGCCCTAATTAGGGTCTTGTATTTTTTGGGCATCCGAATTTTTTATTTTATTTTGCAAAGTTTTTTTAGTTATGGTAAAAATACATGCACTGTAGAATCAATACAAAAAGGGGGAAAGTTTAAATTAGAGGTTCTTTTACAAATGTTAGTGTTAGCATAGACATTGTAATTGTCTAAAAAGCACTAAGAACTTCTTAATGTGTCACAAATCGAGGGGGGAAATCAAGCAAAATTGATATTTAAACACGCACTAAATTATAAAGTGCCGCTTAAAATTGTGGGGTCACCTAATTTGGGTTGCCTAATGTGTTGACTTTCTTTTATCTAGACACATAACTTGTTCTAATCATGGGATATGAAACTTGCTCTTCTGTAATCAACCTAAACAAGGGAAACTATAAGTCTTGGTGTGAAGGCATCCTGAAACACCTCAGGTTCCATAATCACATACCTCATCTGTATGGACTTGTCCCTAAACTTGGTAAACAATCTTAGAAGGCTAAATTGTTTAATCATCGTGATCACATTGTTAGATTGATCAATTTACATATACCAGATGTTGTTTTGTATGCCATCATGGATATTGACTATCCACATGCATTATGGATCAAAATTTGGGAGATATCTAGAGACTCGAATGTTTCTCCATTCCCACATGATCCTGCATTGATCACAACTCACATCCCTAATCATGATACAGAAACAAAATGTTCCAGTGACATAGAAGTCATCACTCCTATGGTTGCTTTATGAGACTCCGAGTCACTTCTTCGAAATCTTCTAGTGCCTCTTTGCAACAGGATATAAGTTTTCCTAGCATTGTCGATTGGGACAGATTTCTACCTGACATCACTTGTCTATTTGTAGAGTCCCGCATTGCTAACATGGAAGCACACATTGAGGACATCAGTCTTCTCTTCGATCAAAGTTTCGATAAAGCTACATCAACATTGTCCATTTCGGATATTCATGCTCTACTTTGTCCTACACATGGTTCTGGATTGTCATCATCCTCATCTATTGTGCATGCACCTGATTTGAATATGGCATCCTTCGGCATCGACATGTGGACACCTGAGAACTCTTCGAAGGCATCAACATGGGCACCATCATCCTTGGATCCGCTTCAGCATGATTCAAGATCATACATACATCTTCTTGCATGGAAATATAACCTACATCTTCAGATGGTTCCTTTTCTTCCCAAGGGAAGGAACCTTGTTCGGCGTTCTTAGATCTACATCTACATCCTTTGTCGACTATTCAGCATCACTACAGCAAGACATGTATTATGGGTGGGTCTCATAGACCTTCTATCATTTTCTCTCCTATGGGGGGAATCTTATATTGTACTTAGTGAAAGAAGTAGTAGTTCTTCACCTGTATAATCTCTCTTTTTGGAGGATAGTTTTTTCACACTGGGTTTTCTATTTTACTCCATTTTTTAGAGAGTTTGCATTGTACATGAGTACCTTATCAGGCTTCATGGTTGGGACTCATTTTCTTTTTCTTTGTACATGGGTACCTCACTAGACTAGTAGCCGAGACCCATTTCATTCATGCCCAGCTAAGATATGCTTAAGGGGGGTGTTAGTGTATATAGATTTAATATAGATTATACACATATAGGTTTAATCCTACTTAGGTGAGTCATTGTACAATCTTGACAAATGTCAATATTGTTAGGAGGTTAGTTGAGGAGTCATCAAGTCTCCCACTAAACTAGCCACTCAAGCTAGTTTGTAGGGAGTCAACTTGATGACCACTCTTAGTTGTAGAGTCCTTCTCTCAACTACTAACTACCCTTGATCACCTATATGTACTGCTTGTTTACACAATCAAACTACATGATTTGATACTTACATTCTATTAGTTTATCTTGGCTCTAATTTTGAATATGAATGACATATAGTAGCAAAGTTTTAAGAGACTGGTGGAGGAAATTTTCAACCCCACCCCAAAGACAACCCTTTAAAATCTAAAATCTAAAAAGTAGGGGCTCCTATTTTCTTGCACAATATTTTAATTTAGCATAATTTTCTTCTTCTTATGGAACCCCCTTTGCTTCACAAAAATTATTCCTGTAGCAGCTCCATATGAGGCCTTTGTAAACCAACTAGCATCAATATCATCTCATATTTGCATATAAAAAATGTTAGTGTATACCTTAATCATCTAGGCTTACACAATAGGCATTAAGCCTACTAAGGTGAATTGTCACATGTGTATATGAATGTGTCAAAGTAGTTAGAGTTATTTTGAGAGGTGTCGACTTTCTTTGACACCCCACGCTATGTTTGTGGGAGGTTACTCGCCACAACTCCATAATAGAGGAGTCCTATCCTCTTTTCATGAAGTTCAAGTACCTAGACATCTCTTATTTATACTTGTTTGAGTGGCCAATACTACAGGTCGATTTCATCCTAATTTGTGTGCTTGTTATCTATTTCATGATTCTAGATTTCTACATGGTATTAAAGCGATTTGGAATAGTCTTAGGATGTCATTTTCTTTTTTGCTGTGCAATTCATCCCCATTGGGTAAGAATGACATCAAGCTCTAAATCTGTGAGGCATTTTTTCTTTGATTGATGTGTGTATTAACTGTGTTGGTTTTTTGTGTTCGGCTTTGAAGAAGAGGAAAGGCACAACAAGGTGCTTGTGGAAGTAGGTTCGGTGTATTACAATCAGGGTCTGAACAAAAGCTAAACCACGACCCTCTCTGAACACCGATGACACCCCTAATTCAAATGTCATTTGGCGTTTGGTGCCACACAACAAACTAGGCATGGGGGGGGGTTTGCAACAAGTCCAACCATCGGGCCAGCCTCACTCTCGTCACTCTCTCACACGTCGTTCCAGCATCCCACACAGTGACAACCCTATTCGGCATCGGCGTCCCTCACAACAGTGATGCCCCTGTTTGGCGTCGGTATCCCTCATAGCAGCGACGCCCCTATTCGACGTCGGCATCATCATCAATGATGCACAACAGCAATGCCCCTAGTTTGGCCTCATCATCAATGATGCTTGTCAAATTGTTTGACGCTCATTGTGACACTATTCATGTTGGAAAATATCAAAAATGATGACATAAGAAACTTGGGGGGATGATGTCAGTGAGGGGGAGGGGCAACCCATCAAAAAGTTTAGCCCTTGGTCGCGCATAGCCCAAGGGAGATTAAAATCTCTCTTTATTTATTTTTTTCACTCATATTTTATGCAAAATTATTTTTCTAACAATCTAAAAAAAAATTGCAAGTCAAATAACTTTTGCTCCTTTACTCGAAATTGAGTGATTCTTTTTGCAAAAGTGATTTTTTTTTGTCACAAATCCAAAGAGCATAAAATCACACTCATCTTATAAAGTGTTTGTTTATGCCTCTTTTGGGTGACTTACAAAGCACTCCTTCTATAAAGTGCCAAAATTGGGGGGGAAATACATAATCAAGGGGGGTCTTGTGTTCTCATTTTTCACAAGGCACTAACTTTATAAAATGCCACTTTATGGGGGGAAATTAAGCAAAGAGTAATCATGCACTCAACTTATAAAGTGTCACATTACATAAATTTCAATTAGGGATCTAATTTGTAAAATTAGGGAACACAACTTCAAGAGGGTAAAAAATAATAATTCCATGGCACCTTCAAAATCAGAAGTCAACAAATGGATTCTTAGTTCATGTGCAATTGAACACATGTCACCTTACTTTGAGGTGTTTGTGACAATCAATCAATACAACACCTTCAAAATACTAATTGATGATATCTATTATAATGTATGTGGCAAGGGAACTGTAAAATTAGGTAATGGATACATACACAATGTGTTGTCCATTCCCGAATTATTAAGGAATCATCTCTCCATCTATCAACTTGCCTATTCCAATAAAATAGTCGAGTTCACGGCCACTACAACCCTAATTTGAGAATCACAAAGTCGACACATTCTAGCAGTATCGAAGATTTGTCACTTCGACTATAGCTTCATTTTTTCACACTTTACATCAGGTGAAGAGGACACTCCACTTGCGACTTCAGAGCCAAGTGTTACTTCTCATCTTAGTTCAGTTGGTTCTATATAATGGGTTGTTAAACTCCAATAGCATATATTATTGTAAATACACTCATAAAGTGTCATATAATTGAATGTGTGTAACACATAAAGGGAAATTGGAAAAATTGTACTTACATTGATATATAAAGTGTAATGGGGGCTTGTAACAATCACAGCAATGAATCTTTTAGATTCTCTTCTCATTTGTATGTGCCATTAATGTACATCCTTTTTTCAGGATATTGTACATTTTTTGGACCAAATTCCTTGCACACTACAAATTTCAATTAGCTTGCTTATTTCTCTTAGCATTAAGGGGAGGGCAGAATTTACAACTATTCATGCTCTAGGAGTTCTTCATCTCTACATCAGCATCAACATCACCTTTGTGGGGGCTTTCTAGCCTTTCTTTCTTCTCTCTTTTGGAGGATAGTTTTTTCCCACTGGGTTTTCTATCTTTCTCCGTTTATGAGAGATTGCATTGTACTTGAGTACCTTATTAGGCTTTATGGCCGGGACTCATTTTTTCTTTTGCATTGTACATGGGTACCTTACCAAGTTTTATAGCCAGGACCCATTCTTTCATGATACTCACCTAAGCTATGCTTAAGGGGGGGTGTTAGTGTATACTTTAATCATCTAGGCATACACAATAGGCGTTAAGCCTACCTAGGCGACTTGGTACATGTCTATTTGAATGTGTCAAAGTAGTTAAAGTTATTTTGAGAGGTGTCGACTTGCTTCGACACCTCACGCTATGTTTGTGGGAGGTTACTCGCCACAACTCCATAATAGAGGAGTCCTATCATCTTTTCATGGAGTTTGGGTACCTTGACATCTCTTATTTATACTTGTCTGAGTGGCCAATACTACAAGTCGATTTCATCCTAATTCGTGTGCATGTTATCTATTTCATGTTTTTGGATTTCTACAAAAATTATATTGTGTATAGGGGAGAGGACCCAGTAGTTGAGCACCCTAACTTCAACGTGGCAATTTCGAATCACTCCAAAAAATTTACAGCAGCTTACTTGGCAAGGCCGCTACTCATAACTAAGGTTTTAGATCCACATCATCAAATATGATGCCACACCAACATGCTTTTTGTTGAGGTGTGCAAAAAGAACAAGAAAAAGGGTAGACCAATAGTTGTGCATTAAGTATTGTTTTGTTGGTGAGCTGATGTGGCATCACATGATTTGTTATTTTTAGATCTAAAGAACACATTTCATTCAATAAGTAATTATAGTCAACACTAACAACCTTAAAATCACAACTACTACTGCTGAACTTTTAAAAATATTAAGCATTAAATCCACAAATACTATCACAACTATTGGATCCTCTCCCTACTAATACTTACAAATAAAAAGCACCCAATTATATGTAAGTAATTAAAGCTCTCATTTTAGAGGACTCTGCTAAGTGAAAGGTACGTGATATACCTGAATTTCCCGAACGAAGCGTTTGGAAGGAAGGCCCACGGCCTGTTCGGAAGTGCTCTTGTGCCACCAGTCGTTTAAAACGATGCTCAGTTCGCCATCGTAGGTGAAGGGTTCTTTGCCCGTCGCATAAAACCCCGCGGACCGTTGTAGGCCATAACGAGTGCCGATCTGCAATGCAAACGCCAAGAGAGTTATTTCTGCAGTAGATTAATTGGGTCGCCATCAGTTTTGAGAAAACGGAAATAACAAACAGTACACAAACTACAGTCTATGGATAACAATACATTGCATACAAGTCGGTGTATTAGACGCATTTTCTGCATGCAAACGTGCGTAAAACTTAAACTAGGGCCAAATGAAAAGAAAAACGGATCATTTACCTGGCGAATGCCAGGCCAGTGAATAACAGCGGTTTCATTGGGCATCAATTTTTTTAACTGTACAACGGTGTCCCCTTTTCTGGCTCTCATGGTCGGCCCCGGGTATTGTCCATTTATAGAGATGATGTTCACCGGCACGCAATCAGAAGCCCATGTCTGGTAATTTACTTTCCATTTGTGAAAAGGCACGTTGGCTTCAGCAAGAAAAGATAACAGTGCCAACAATAACAACACCACACAGAAAACATTTGGCTCATAACCTAAACAAACCCTGCCAGTCATTGCAAACAATCTAGATGGGTAGTAACATGAAAATCTAAAGCCACATAGATCGGTTCTTTCTGTTTCATCCTCTCGTCCATCCAATAAGGACAGCAGTGCCCTACTAAATCTTCCTAGCTCTGGGAATCCGGCAAGCTGTAAAACAAAACGAGAATTTATTCTTTCCTCTTTTAATTTCTTTTAAACTGGACCCTCAAAAACAAATTGTTTACAAAAAAATTTCTGGTTGGCTGCCACTAACAAGATGCACTATTTTTTTAATGTCGTGTACTATGTTCTAACAAATGTTTCTATGCCTCAAGATTGAATTAGAATTAAGAGAATTCTTATGAATCGCTATTTATCAATGGTTTATTGAAGAAATCATTTAAGATAAAATACTTGATACCATTATATCAAATTTTGCATTTCTATTGATCATTGTTTCTCTATAATGGCTCCTAGTAGGGGGGAGGAGGGTGACTCCCCCTCTTGTTTGTTTAGAGATATGGGGGGAGGAGGGTGACTCCCCCTCTTGTTTATTTAGAGATATGTTTAGAGATATGGTTGTTGGATTTGGTTTTAGATCATTGGTTTGTGAAAAAGAAATTGATGTAGCAATTGCAATAGTTGGTAAGAAGAAAGTAGTACTTCCTAGTAGAAAATCGGTAGCATGCATGCCTATTGTAAAAGGATCCCTAGTTATTAATCTTAACCTAGATAAGTTCAAGAAGAATGTCTTTAGATTCCAAGAACTTAGCTTGATTCGTAGATTCCTAGGTTCATAACTTTCATTGGAAGAATTAATGTTTTGGGCAAGAAAGAACTTGAAGACTGAAGGAGAATATGAAATGCAATCTTGTGCTAAAGAGTATTTCGTAACGATCTTTGCAAATGGATCCTATAGAGATGGTTTTTTTAGTGGAGGTCCCTATATCTGTTAGAATGTTAATTTTTTCATGAAGCATTGCCATGTGGGTTTTAACTCATTAGAGGAAATTCCTATGATGGCCCCAATCTAGATTAGGATGTATGCTCTTCCTCAAGATTTCTTTTCTAGTTCACTTGGAAAGGCTATTGATATTTCAAGACCTTTCCATGGCCGTGGTCAATCTATTTATGCTAGAATCCATGTTGAATTCGATCTCTTTTCTCCTCTTCCTAAGAGTGTTACTTTGTGTGTGGGAGACTTTAAACAGTCTCAAGGCCTTAGTTATGAAAGTCTTCACTTCAAATGAAGAAGATGCCATATATATGATCATTTTATTCAAGAATGTCCTAGCATACCACATAAGTTTTCGATTGAAAAAAAAGAAAGTGGAAGAAAAAACAATTAAGAGAGATTCATGTTTTAAAAAAAAAAAACTTTCAAAAATAGAAAATCAGCCTCTCAAAATCTCAAGAAGAATGTTGGTATACCCTCAAACTTTGGCAAGAATGAATCTAATAAAGCAGTTCATTTTTATTTATTTTTAAGTAAAAGGTGGTAATCCACCCATATTGGAAATTATATTAAAGAAATAAAGGGTTATAGGAGAAAGGGAGGCAAAGGCCTCAACCCCAAAAATCCTACAAGTCATGTTAGCAAAACATAGTTGCTGACACTAGTCATGTCCTCAAATAAGATCTGCCAACAGACATAAAGGCTACACCAAATCCGTCAGGAATCCACCCGTTAAAAAACACGAAAGGTCATTAATGTGCCCAAGACAACCGTTGAAGGAAGCATAGGAGTAACAGGCATTTAAGGCAGGGATTTGAATTCAAATTTTCACCTACTCCTAAAGCCTTCCCAAAAATCCTGTGCAACTGAGATTCATCAATGCAGGGCCAGAGTGAAAAGACCTTAGAGAATTCTGATTTAATGAAGGTCGTTGGTCCCCCAATGGTACAAGATGCCTTTTATTTGAGCCTTATGGAATTTGAAAAGGCCATTGGAGGGAAAAGACCATTGTATGCTCCCCTAAAACCTTGTGCTATCCATGACTAGCTTGAAAGATACGCTGCATACACAAAGAACAAAACATAGACATTGAGTGGCATCTAGAACATACACCCTGTAGATCATAGATAAAAAAATTGAGCCACTTTTCCTTGGAATAAGTCTCCATCAAGACCACCAAGAAAACTAGTGAGGATCCATAGTACCACCCAAGCATTCCCTCATGAAGCCACCAAAAAATGGGATGGAAGGAGGATGCCGAGGAAGAAGGATCGGACGCTAGCATAACCACACGAAATGCTAACTCAAAGCCTAAGAAGAGATGAACAGAAAAGATCATAACCTAATGTCGAGATCCTCCAGCATCTTTCTTCGTAACACATGGCACAAACACCCTGTCAAACACATGATAAAACCCCCCCAAATCCTCTACAGGGGGTAAAAATTAGAAACACCAAGATCCTCCCATGTCTAGCTTCACAACAAAAAACCAAAAACAACATAACCATGGCCCCTATCAAATGCACAATAAGAGCCCCCCAAATCCTCTATAGGGGTTAAAGGATAGAAACACAAAGTCTTCCCTTGAAGAGGAAAAAATAGCCCCTGAAAAGACATCAAAGACGCAAAGAGAACGTAGCCTAAAACAAAAAACATTCTCAACCACACGTCAGAATAGATGGGAGGAACAACTCAGGCACTAGAACTGAGGATAAATCCATCCTGCAAAACAATATTCATATCCATCCAGCTACAAGAGCATCTTGGCAGGCCAGAGCATGACTAAACTGGTACTGAGGGAGAAACCTGCCACCAGAATCCATCTTTTCATAATTTTCTCATTCCGTGGCATACAAGGGCTTTTTTTCCCCTAACAGTCAGGGGTGTAAAAATATTTTCTCGGGGGAGCAAAATCTTCCAAATCGCTGGCTCAACTCAGCAATCACAGCACACAAATTGACATGGAACTAAGACCCTCCTTAGAGAGGCACCACAACCAGCTATAAAAATGACATGAAAAACCAGGCACCTCCCAGCGCCAAAAAGGTGTCTGAAAAACACTAAAGCATCCATCACCCTCCCTCAAACACCCAAAAAGGAAAAAGAGGAACCATAGAGTCACAATCAGTGACACCAATCTCATCCTCAATCAATGCCACCATATGTCATGCCTACATTGTTTACCCCTATTGGGGCAATATGAGGGCATATTGCCCTTAAAAGCTAGGGGAGAAGCAAAAATTTCCCAGGGCAGAGAAATCCCCCCTCTTTGCCCTTAAAATCTTCTCTAACACTGATTTGTGGTCTGAACTTAAATCTTCCCCAACCCTCTTGCTTTTGGCTCTACGATTCTTCTTGTTGTAACTCAAAGCGGTCACCTTTGATTTCTTGACCTGGTTTGACTAAAACAAACCTAGGTTTGTCATGCTCGTTAGATCAGAATCCTCTCGAAGAAAATCTCAAGCCAAATCATCATAGAAGTTAGATCCTTCCTGAAAGTAGTCATCCCCTATCATGGCTCTCAAGACTTGTTCTGAGGCATTTACTTCTCATGACAAAAAATCACTATCCTCCTCCAAAGATTCCCTAATGCCATGCTTTGACAAAAAACAATTCTTTAGTTGACAAACCTCATTCAAAAGATTCTCATCCGCAGCCGAATCCTTGTCACTAAATTAGTTTGTTCCAATTTCATCCCTAGAAGAGGATGAAATCAGCACTTGTAGATCCACTGATATGTCAGTTTCCTTTCCTAACTCAGATACATTCCCCTCCAAAGAAAAACCATCTGTGAAGTGAGACTTAGTTGAAAAGTGAGATCGGGGACTGTCCTCAAGGGTAAAACTTAGATCTAGAATCTTCTCTTTACCTGAAGCCTCTCTGCTAGCAACCCAGCTGCAACATCCATCGTCTTCACTCTCGACTCCCTCAAAACCATTAACCAAAGGATTAACCAAATTTGAAACCTTCTTCAGGCTAGCCTCCTCAATAGTGGCATGAGGTGACACAAGAGGGTCTAGTAAAGAAACCCTTTTGGAGCATGTCTTATCATGGCCTTCATTACCAATATTGGGCTTCCTCCGCTTGCCACTCTTTCTTTCTGAGGCTAACTTTTTCTTACCTGGTTTGGGTTTTAAACATGTCTGTGAAATACCTAGAGGTTTGTTCACCTCTATATCATCTTCCTCCACAAGAACCTCTGCTGCAATCTCATCACAAATGTTATATGCAGCCTTGTTCAAAACTTCATCAAGCAATGCCTTTAAGGTCTTATCGTCTTTAGGTTGCTCATTAAGGTAGATAGAAGGGCCTCCTAATGTACTATTTCTACCCTTCCTTGCTTGCTCTGGAAGCTACCCCTCTGTGTCTTTGACTTCGCTGTAGTCCTCAACCAAAGCTTGACGTACAGAAGGTAGTTCTGACTGTACCTTATTTCCTTATGAAAAAACAAGCTCTTCTTTTTGTCCCTTGAGTTTCCCAAATCTAGTATTGAAACCTTCAAAAGGGATATTGGAAGAGCCAGAGTTCCAAGCTTCTATAATTTCCTCTACAACCCTTTCACATAAAACTGTGTTCTCCTCTTCAGCCCTCTCACAAATGTTCATACCTATAGAAATCTCTTCCTCATTTGGTGCTTGGTTCAGAATCTCCATATAAGGCGCTGACTCTAGCTGTTCCTATGAGTTTCTCAAAACCCCACTCTAGCAATGATGAATATCAGGAGCATTACCTTGCTCTCTTCCAATCCCCAACATCCACTTCATTCTAACCAGATCATCATCTATAAAACTGTCAATCAGGTAAATTTCCTATATCCATTGACCAGTCTGCGTGTTGAGAAGGATACACTTTGGAGGCAACTCCTTTGCCTTCAAGACTATGCAAATTTTAACACAGCGGATGAGAAATTGGTCAAAGATAATCTTAAAATCTTGGAAGAAACCCAGTTCATTGCCTATGGCCTAAATGGAAATCTCTTCCCTATACTCAGCTGGTAAAAATTGATGTTCCGACCATATGGGCAAATAGGGAACTTTTTCTACCCCCACATCAAAGTTTTATCTCCAGCCCTGACAAAAGATGGCTATGTTTGCAAATTTCCATAGCTTTTTGTGTAGGACAAATTCTCTATCTTCTAAGTTATGAAAAAGAAATGTATAAAACCCATTCCCCATTGAGCTAACCTCTTGGTTCTGGCCAACACTTTTTGAACCATTCTAAAAATTTATCGGAGGAGAAATTGGGGGATAAAACTTTACCTATCAGAGCCGCCCCTAAGAGAGTAGAAGTCCTCTCTTTCAGACCATCACCATTAAGGTAAACACTAAGCTACTTCTCTTCTTTTCTTGTAACCTTCTTGACAGTCGGTTTGGGGACCCAGATCTCCTTAGCCCTTAAATTTGGTTTCCTCTTTTCTTGGTGATAGATTCTTTGTATTGAGAAATCCTTTTCAAGTTTCCTTTTTCCTCAACCCCTCAGATGCCTATGACACTTCTTCCTTTGTTCTTGGAATGAGCTCCATTTGGACAGATGGAAATTTGAAGCACCTTGGACTGGACCATTTTTACTCGAGAAGTTGTTAAACTCTTGCCACTGGGAGGCTAATGGCTTTCTCCATGGATGAAATCTTCTTTTTGACTCTGAAAGTCCCTTGTTAAACCTTGAGAGCTGCTTATATCCATCTCAATGCTGCAACCTTCTTGAGCTAAAAAACTTATCTCTTCCCAGCTTCCTAAAGTCCTCTGGAGGTAAGTTACCATGTCAAGCCTCAGAAAGGGTAGTGTAAGATCGATAGGGAGCCGTTCTGTAATTGCCCGCATATTGGTTACTGAATGTTACACAAAATTTCAAAAGTGAGGAAATGCTTGAGGATTATGAATTCAAAGGTGATCTAGAACAAATTTTGATTAAGAAAGATTCTATATATATTTTCAAAAATCAAGGATTTAGGTGAAAGAGAATAACCCCTTCTAATTCATCTTTTCTATGCAAAAAAAAAAAAAATTAAAGAACTAACAAGGTCGTTCTAAAATCTGTAGAGGATTCTAGTTCTGAGTAGGAAAGTCTAGGTAAGAGAAATGAACATTTTAAACAAAAGAAGGTGGGGAGACCAAACTGATATTCTATTCTACAAAAGACAACTATGGGCGAGGTTGTAGTTGGTAAGAAAGCTCAATTGGAGGTTGTCTTCATGGGCACCAAGAAATCCATTTTTTTAAAATGAAGGTGCTCTTTTGGAATATAAGAGGATTAAATTCCCCATCCAAAATTCTTTTTCTTTGATTATTATTTGAGAAATATAGTTTAGAGATCATTTTGTTACAATAAAATAACTCTATAAATCTAAATAACTTCAAATCCTTCTCAAGAAAAACTAGAAAATGGGTTTTCTAAAAGAATAGGAGGTTAAAGGCTTAGTTGGTAGGCTTGCTATAATTTAGAATCATCTTGTGGTTTCCACTACACAAATCCTATCTTCTCACTCATGGATGGCTGTTTAGATAAGTTATTTAATTCTAGGCAAAAATTTTCCCTTTCTAATGTTTATGGTTCTAAATCTTCTCAAGAAAAGAAATAATCATGGGCTCAAATCTCTTCTATTGTGAGGGTAAATATAGGAGAAAATTGGATTGCGGTGAGAGGATTTTAATTCTAGACTTCATTCCTTTGAAAAGAAGGGGGTCCTAATATTTGGAGATAATAATAGTTTCATTTCTTTTTAAAGAGATTATGATCTATGGGATATTAAACCTTAGAGTGGTTGATTTACTTGGACTAATAGAAGAAAATGATAAGAAAACATTTTGGCCAAATTACCTTCATGTTTGAAAAATATGTGGTTGGAACATAATTCCCTAGATGAGGTTCTCTCGACATTCTAGAAGGGTCCTGATTCTCTATATCGCATTAACATGTACATTTTCTCCAAGAAGTTAAAAGCCTTGAAGTATTTTCTCAATAAATGGAACAAATCTATATTTATAATATTTTTATTTAGGAAAAATAAATTTGAAAGTAAAATGGCTAAAATTCAATTTGGAAATCATGATGGTATGTTCTATGACTCTTTAACAGATGAGGTGAATGAGGTGGCTTCGCAACTTGAAAAAATTTAGAGATGTGAAGAACTGTTTTTGAAACAAAAAAATCTAATATAAAATGGCTCAAGGAAGGGGATTCTAACACAAATATTTTTATATCTCTTGTGATATGAGGAAATAGAAGAACTTCATCATCTTTAAGCTGGGATTGGAAGGAGGCCAAATAAATTCTAATCTTGATGTAATCAAGGGATCTCCAATTTATTTTTGTCATAACATGTTAACTAAAGAAGTAGTGGATTAAGAAGAAAAACATTTTTTTTTCTTAAATTCTATTCCTTTTCTTCTTAAATTCCATTCCTTCTAAGATTGGTTAGGAAAATAAATTGATGAAGAAGATATCTTTAGAAGAAGTTAGATCTGCTCCTTTTGACATGGATGGAGATTATACTCCTAGGCATGATGCATTTCTAACCTTATTCTTTAAACATTTTTGGGATATTATGAGTAAAGAAATTTTGGATGTGGTCCATGAATAAATGGATTCTAGATTAGTTCTCAAAGGATTCTAGATTAGTTCTCAAAGCTATGAATACTACTTTTGTTTCTCTTGTTCCTATAAAGATTAAGTCTATAACTATGAAAGATTTCAGATCTATAACTCTAAGAAATACCATTTATAAGATCATTTCTACAAAGATTAAGTCTATAACTATGAAAGATTTCAGATCTATATCTCTAAGAAATACCATTTATAAGATCATTTCTAAAGTCATTGCTGATAGACTCAAACCTATCCTTCCCTTTTTAATCTCTAAAGAACATGGGGGATGGGGGATTTGTCAAGGGTCATTAAATTCTTATGTGGCTAGTAAAAGAAAAAGCTATGCTTTTGAAATTAGATATTGCAAAATATTATGACCATGTTAATTAGAGATTTCTTCATACAATTTTAGAAAAAATGGACTTGGTAATAATTGGAGGGATTGTACTTTTGGTTTCTATTCTTCCGCCTCCTTTTTAATCCTTATAAATGGATCTATAGGAGGCTTCTTCTCTTCCACTCATGGTCTTAATCAAGGGGATCATTTGCATCCTTACTTGTTTATTCTAATGGTTGAATAATCTGGAAGAAATATGAGTTCTCTTAAATATAAGGGTTCTTCACAAGGTCTTCAAGCTTATTCATCAGTAATTTCTCTCTCACCAACAATTTATATATGATATAATGATTTTTGCTTCTCCATCCATTTCTAAAGTTAGCAGAATTAGAGATTTGTATTGGATTGTGAACATGCTTCTAGTGAGATTGTAAATAGATTGAAATAAAATATTTTCTTCCTTAATGTTAGGGAAAAGGAACAAGATTTTATCTATATATGTTTTTCCTGTACAAAAGGTTCTTTTCCTAAGTCCTATTTGGGTTTCCATCTATTTTATGAAAATAATGGAAAATTGTTATGGCTCTTAATTTTAGACAAATTTAGAAGATTATTGGATGGTTAGAAATGAAGATGGCTTTCATCTACTAGAGGGTGGTCCTTCTTACTTCTATTTTTAAAGCTATTCATATTTACTTCTTCTTTTTTCTACCTACTCCTAAAAGTATTATTGGCAAAATTAATTTTGTAATGTGGTAATTTCTCTAGAAATTTTTAGATCATTTTAAATTTCCTTTGTTAGCTTTAAATAAAATCTATGTAAATAGAGAAGAGGGGGCTTAGGGATTAAAGATATTTATATTTTTAATGAATCTCTCTTGGCTAAGTTGGTTCATATTTTGATATCCAAATATCTTAATGGTACTCATCTTGTAAGCTTACTAAATTTGACTAATTTACCTTTAGGTTCATTTATCTAAGAGGGAATAAAGGTTGCAAAAAGGATAATCGAGAGATAAAAAGTTTTGAAGATTCAAGATGTTTTATTTATTTCATTCTAGAGAGATCGATGGTTGACTAACACTTTTCTAGAAAATGTTCCTGACTTCAAAGGCCTCACTATATACCTTTCATCTTGGTGGGATTGTAATGTCAAACATGATTGGGAAGAAAAGTTTGAGAATCATGGGAAAACTAGATCCTAGAAACTTGTAATTTCTATACCTAAAATTGATGAAAGGCTCATTATAAACTATCTATGTTATTACAAAACTTTGGACCCATTTGGAATATTGACAAGAATCATTTGGGATGGAATCCTTAAGGTTGTGGCAGTTATGCCACTAAGGTTGGTTATGAAAAACTTTTACTATCTAAAATTATTCAATGATATGATTTTCCTTGGTATAAAACCTTTGTATAAAATTTGGACAGCGAAGGGGTGACCTAAGGCTAATGTTTTCCTCTAGTTGGCTTGCCACTAGAAGATTTTGACTTAGGATTAGCTTCAAAATAATGGTTTTAATGGTCTAAGTAGACATCCTTTTTATCTAAGCAAGGAATAAAATAGTGACCATCTTCTTTTCCTTTGTGAATATGCTAATAACATTTGGAATTAGTTAATGGCCTTCCTTAATGTAGGTTGAGCTTCTTCTAGATCTTCAAGTGATAAAATGATAGCTTGGGTGTCTCCTACAAACTTAAATTTTCTTTGTGATCTTTAGGAGATGACACCAAGTGTTATTATTTGTAAGATTTGGCTCATGAAAAAATAATAGATTGTGATAAATCATAAGATGCTCTTCCAATAGAGATTATACATGCTTGTAAGTTTGCTTGGAAGAGTCAGCTAGAAAATAAGAAAAAATAAGATAGCCTATTAGAGTTAACCATTCTTTAAAAGTTGCTTGAAATACTATTGTCTTTTGAATATGCTAAGTCTAAGAAGAAGAATAAATACTTGAATAAATATTTGTGGTCTCTACTACTAGATGGATGATAAAACTCAATTTTGATGGATCTTCCAACTATAACCTAGGTATTTCTTGAGGTGGAGTTTTTATTAGAAACTACAAAGGTGAGGTAGTTTGATTAGGAACTCAGATGTTTGGGTATAATAATAATATTCTTGAGAAGGAAGGTTTGATTTTTGGTTTGAAACTGGGATTAATAATTAAATCTCAAAATATTATCATTGAAGGGGATTAAAAATTAATTATCAAAAGGTTGCAATGTCAAGATGTTAATTAGTGGAAGTTCTATAGTCTTCTTTTAGAAGTTGTTGAACTTTAGGAAAATACTTGAATTTCAAAACCAATCATATTTATTGAGAAGGTAATCAATTGATGGTTTGGATTGCAAATCTTATCATCCAAGAATGTTATCATGACAGTCAGATCACATCCAAAGAACTGAGAAACTTTATAGTTTTTAATAAAATTCAAAAGTTTAAACAAAAGGATACTAGATCTAATTGGGGAAGCTCTTTCTAGGATTCTATTTTTTTTTAATAGATTCTTTAATTGGTTTAATTTTGTTTTGAGAAACTAAAGATGGACTTTTTTATCTAGCTAATTATGATGTTAATTCATTGGTGAGTAGGATTCTGGTAGTATTTTATGATATGATTAGTAACATCTTCTTCCAAATAAAGATGGATTTGATGGTTATAGAGATAGTTGTCATTTCTAATGATATTAGAGTTATGCTTAGTAGGTATGGTCTTCAAGATTATTTACTTTCCATTTCCTATTAGAATTTGAATGAGTATAAGGAAGCAGTCTTTCTCTTATTTTTAGGTTCCTTTTTGTCTTATTAGTACCTACCTTTACGAAGATGCTATTGCAATAGGAATTGTTTATTGGGTTTTAATTTCTCATCCTATTACACAAATAGAAAACATTTATTTTTTATTTATTTTACTTTTCTTGATGTTATGAAACAAAACATGCATGTAATTTGCTCATAAATTATTAACATATCATTTAAAAGTGATAAAAGTATTATTTATCTTGTATCCTATTGGTTGAAAAGATTGTGTTATTATTCTAGATTTTTTGGAATGTCCTATTTTTAGCAGAAATCAAGTGCCAATTTTTTTGTCTATTTTTTAGTTTTATTTAGCAATTTTCAAGAATGTTTTTCCTTTTAAGTTTTTTTAATGAGTAATAGATCATCTTGGAGTACTAGAAAAATTATTTTTTATTTATTTTACTTTTATTGATGTTAAGAAATAAAAGATGCATTTTATTAGTAAAAAATATTAAAATATCATTTAAAGTGATAACATAACTATTTATCTTCCACAGTATTGGTTGAATGGTTTGTGCTTTTATTCTGGAATTCTTAGATTGTCTGATTTATAGATTGTCTGATTTAAAAGAGAAATCAAGCACTAATTTCTATTTCTATTTTTTTGGTGTTTTTTTAGTAGTTTTAAATAATGATGTTTCCTTTTTTAAGGTTCTAGCACTCTATATAATAGCAACCTCGTCGAGTTTTACTATAATGAGAAGAAGATTAGAAAAATAGAGAATTAAAATCACTATGCAGTTAGCAACCAACAACTATTATTTTTGAGTGTTAAATCCTATGTGGTTTTCTTTGCATTGTTATAATAAACTTATAGATTGGTTCAAGAAAATCATTGAAGTGATAGTTAATTTCATAATATTCAATAAATGCATTCTAGCTTGTTAGATAACAACTAGGAAAGATAAAAAATAAATATTTCATTCAATATTTTATACATAATATTGCATGGTTCTTTTATACAACATTATTCTTATCCATCTAACCCAATTCAACAAATGAAAATGTGTATTCAAATATCTGTATAATGAAATAAAAAATATCATCAGTGATTTTCATTCTCCATGAATTCCAAGTGAAAGGAAACTTCACACTAGATCATAATAACATCATGCATGACTTGCACAAAAAACAACACTAAAAAGATATCATTTTCTTAAGTATAAATTTTTCGAGCTAATTTATGTTTTACATTCAATATTTTTGAAACTACATTATTTTTTTTATGAGGGTTGTTTGAGTTTTTATCTTGGTCCAAGGCCAAAGAGACCCTTGTGGGGGATTTCTTCCCATGGATTTATTTCTTATACTACTAATAGGGGGTCTCAATCCCCAAGGCATTATCACCATGTTCAAACCAATGAGCTCATTAGCATAGCAAAGGACCATAGCATGTGAGCATGACAACTTAATGAAGGCATATATCCTACGAGCACGTCATCCCAGCAAAGGCACAAGGCCTATGAGCTCTTTGGCCCAGCAAGGGTTTGAACGTTGATGGCCGCCACAACAACCTTGTGACTTGACCACCACAACATGCCCTTATCATAAACAACATTATTAAAAATTAATCTAACTTTACAATTTTCTTGTGATTACTTAGCTGTAATTATTAGCCATCCAAAAATGGCTTTTCTAAAATGCCTAGCTCTTGTCTTGTCAATCTACAATGTGTTCTATTGGCATTGTTCTATTCTTCTTGCTACATAATATAAATCTATAAATTCTTAATTTAAACATTCTAATATATCAATTTCAAATATTGATACAAACTTAATTTTTGGCTATTCTCTTGAAAGGATTTGTTCTTATATAATAGAATTATTTCAAAAATTTTGAATCTTATTTTCAAATAATTAGAAATATCTATGTCAAGTGTTGACATTGTATCTATCATGTTTTGACAACAATATAAATTATATCTCAATCCAGAAATCTAAAGCCAAGGTAGTACCCCTTGGTAGAGGAATAAAAATTATGCTTTCTAGTGAGGAAGGGGATGAGTCTAGTGATCAAGAGAAGGAAAGTTTAGAATTTGAGGGAACCAACTTAGCTATGGAGCTAAGTGAGTATAGCTACATGTATAAGTCTCCCAAGGCTTCCTCCACTATCCACAAGAGAGAGAAGAAAACATAGAGTAAGAAGGGCAAGCTCCCAGTTTGTAGGGAGAAAAATGTGGATAAGAGGAAAGTTGTTGGGGGATACAGTTGCTAATAAGAACACCCTTATCTTAGATGCAGGAGCATCCGGGTTAATGGGCTATCTTGCATCAACAAAAAATAATTCATTTTTCTTTATTCATTTTTGGTTGTTGTGGTCTTTTCAGGCATCTCTCAGTAGAAAGAACTTAGAAATTTGGTCAAAATTGCAATATTCAAGTTTTTGCCAAATTGTCATTTTAAGGCTCTACAAGGCAGTTTTATGGAAACAATTAATTTTCAAGATTTTTAAGAGTTAGGAAAAATTCCTTCCAGGGAAAGGTTCATGATGGTATTTCTCCTAATGTGCAAAAGAAATCACACTCAAATTCATCACCGTTTGAGAGAATTTAAAATTTTCTTTTCACTGCTGGCAATGTACGGGAAAATTAAATTTCATGTTTTATGGAGTCTGGAGCAAAATGGATTGGTGGAGACCTTAGAGATATCATTTTATGCATCTTGGCAAGTTTTTGTTGGCTAAATCATAGATAACTACATTTTCTCAATAATATCAAAACACATAATGATATATTAACTTCTGGATGAATATTACATTGTAGTGCATTAGCTTTTTTTAAAGCCTTGTTATTCCCGTATATAACTTCTTACGGGAAAGTAACTTCCCAAAACCTAACTTACTAACTATTGCTTTACTAACATTTATTTAATATGCATAAACTAACAATGTAATACTATATGACTATTATGCCATCATTCCCCCCTTATTACATTGTTCCTACAAAAGTACCAGGGGACCCCCCCTGAATGCTAACATGCTCAACAAAGATGATTACATAATATGAATACATATTTTATAGAAGATCTTCTCCCAAAGAACAAATCCTAAACCAAGTGGGGCTTCATCCTACTATCATGTCTACCATCAGAAAGACATAGCTACGAGCTGTGTTCTTGAGCTTTTTAGTCCCAAGCTCTCAAATCACAAAGTCGAGGATTATTCAACAATGAGAGATACGACAAATCTCTGCCATTGTCTAGTGATTGCGAAAGGGTATAATTCTCAATCATATACTCTTTGAAGCTCACTGGACAACAATCCATATTGAGCTCAACACCAAATCCCAAACCTATCTCCAAAATAAAATCTTCACAAAACATACATTCTTCAAATCTGTTAGCATCAACAAAGAAAAGAAAAACAACCAAAACCAAAAATGCTTCTCATGCAAAGCATTATCTCAAAGTGAGAAGTTAACTTGAGATGATGGAAAATCCTCCATCCTCCGATGCTGCCTGCCTCCAATATGACCCTGCTACACTTTATGTCACATTAATCTCTTTGATAGCACAAGCATGTGAGTGTTTAAAGGCCTCGGAAGCACAAGCAACATTTGTTATATGTGTAGCCATGATTAAAAAAGGGTGATATCAATTTCAACCAATATTGGAACCTCAACCTTATAACTCCAAAAACACAATAACCTTATCACTCCAATACATATACACTTTGGAATGTCCCTTTCATAGGTCTTCACATAAAAAATATATATCTTGTATTTCACAAAGCAATTGAAATAAAATTAGGAACCCAAAGTTAGCACACTTTCTCACTTTTTCACCCATTGTAAACTCTTCATAAACAAATTAACCCTAGGTTTCTTACACACAAGTGCTTCTTCCACATGTTGTTTAATCCCCTTCAACTTTGAGTGATTTCAACAAAAGCTTAGGCTTGTTTATTCATCTCCAATAAAAATTTGATTTACCACAAATTCAAATAGAACTACATACCTAATAAAAGATCATCTTTATCCTTTCTTATTTTATAATTCTTGACTTAAAAAATCTATGGCTTCTTCCTTTTGATTTGGATAACAATAAAAAACTGAGCACAAAATCGAAAATAACAGCTTCTAATTTCTTATGCCCGTTGAAAAATTGGATTCTCTATTCCTTTTTTTGTTTATTTTAATACCTTCTATATAGTGGTTGTGACTAATTTTGTGCATTCACACTTATTTCATAAACTATAAAGCACTTCGAAAATAAGAAGAATAGATACATAAAGAAAACCTGAGCATCACACTTCTATGCAACTTTTTCTAGTTGAGGCGTGTCTATGCCCTAATCCATACATTGAAGTCTGAACTACTTAATGAAATGACACTGCAAGCTTCAGCGGCAAATAAGTTCCTTCCAGCAATTTTTTTTTCTGCTTTCAAAAAATGGCCTCTCCAAGTGCTACAATCTCACACTACGACGTCTTAAAAAAAGTCTTTTTAGTTGGGCAAATTCTAGCGATCTCTTCTTTGGCTTCTCCTCGGAAGTCTTCTCTCCAATAAATTTCAATGCCTTCATCACATCTCCCATGCACAATAGCAACAAACATGCATTCCTCATCACCAAAGAAAGAATAAATTGCAAGGAAAGATTAGGTATCTAACAATGGCATTTTACATGCACAAAAATGATTTTCGCTTTGATACCATATGTTGGCTAAATCATAGATAACTACATTTGCTCAATAATATCAGAACACATAATGATATATTAATTTTTGGATGAATATTACAATGCAATACATTGGCTTTTTTTAAAGCCTTGTGATTCCCATATATAACTTCTTATGGGAAAGTAACTTCCCAAAACCTAACTTACTAACTATTGCTTTACTAACATTTATTTAATATGCATAAACTAACAATGTAATACTATATGACTATTATGCCAACAATTTTCATGCAAAAATGAGCTTCTGGATGAAAGTTATGCAAAAAGTCAATTTTCAGCTACTCAACTTAAAATGGTGAAGCCCCAGAGAGTAAATGTTCTCCAAATTTTCTAATGTTGCTCCATGAGGTATTATTCTAAGTATTTTAATTGTTTTATATTGGTATCTTAATGCATTCAAAATATCAGAATGGGAAAAGACGAAGAATCTTCCAATTTTACCTCCAAATTATACATGGTAAAAACAAGAGTGTGCTTTAATTTCATTTGGTTATTTCTAAGCCACTCCACAAAGCATTTTGTCTAATTTTGGAGGAGAATCTACAGATTTTAAAATCAGAAAAATAATTGCATTTTTCACAAATTTGTGGTGGGCCACCAAAAGAGAAGAAAAATCAATTATGGGCTAAATAAATCATAGCCATAAAGTGGCATTGGAAAAGAGAGCTCGAAGAGCCATTTTAGACCAGCAATAAAAAAAAATACATTTACTTTAAAATGGAAATCAGAGAAGGGAATCTTCAATGCCTTTCTTGGAGGTTTTTATGACATTAAACCTAATTATTATTTGGCAGAAAAGAATGCCTCATTTTAGAGGTTAGAAAAATCAGAAATGGAGAGCCATAGAAGAGGATTTAATGCCTTTATTGGGGGGTTTTCAAAGGATGAAAAAAATAGGCTAAGGAGGAGGAGGTGAACGCCTCGTTCAGAGGCTTTAGTTGCAGAAATTTCATAACACATAAGGAGAAGGAAGGCTGCAAAAATAGAATGGTTATTGGCTACAGAGAAAATACCTTATGGAAATGTTAAAAAAAAATGTAGAGTGCCAAATGGATGAGAAGATAGTTGCAGAAAATCAGAAAAATCAGATTGTATGCATGGGGAAGAAAGGCTTCCTGTGGAGAGAAAGAGAATGCTCCAAAGAACAAAAGGGAATGAGTGTTGAAAATAGAAGAAGACATTGTTTTGTTGCAGGTTTGTTGCAGATTTGTTCTAGGGAGGAATATCAAATACTTGGAGGGTTTGAACAACAACTAAGGGTTTCTTATAGATTGCATGTAAGAGGCCATGAAATGCCATGCTTGTAATTTTGTTTTGTTATTGAAATCAATATGAGAGCTATTTTTGCATTTACATATTTCCTGAGTATATGGTTTGAGTCTGTGTTAGGTGAAGGATGTTAAATTTCTTGTTATGCTACAAATGTAATGAGGATTTGAACAATTTATATGAGTGGTGAGTGATAGCATGCATATGGGTGTCCCATCTGCATCAAATGGTATCAAAGCTAGGTGATCTTGAGAGTGCAGAGTATGCACCAGGACTGAGGTGGGCTATTCTCAATTGAAGACTAAAGTTAAGTAGAAGGTGTTGAGTTCCACCACTGAGAGAGAGTGTGGGTTGAGGAAGCATCTTCCAAAAGTCTTCTTGGGTAGAGACTAGTAGGAAAAAGTGTTTGGTTACATGGAGTACCTGTGATTGCTCAGAGTTTGGTTGGCTCTAAAAAATTTTGTGTGAATAGTTGTGAGCATGTGAGTTGCAGATTGTGAGCATGATGTAAGTTGTCAAAGATTAGAGTAGTGAAAGATATGGGGATATTATTAAGGAAGAGGCCTATGATTTGGGAAGCGTGGAGATGGTATGAAGAAAACAAGACATATAAGATGATCAAAAATGTAACCAAGTGATTAGATAAGATGGAGAAATAAGAGACACAACTAAGTGAATAAAAAGTGGACGAGGATGGAGTGAACATCAAAGAGCCTGCAAGAGAGGTAGTCGAAGAGGAGAAGAATGAAGATACAATGAAGGAATATGGAGAAGTTGCAGTGAAAGATGAGGTAGAGGATGACTTATTGTCACAGATTTTGGCAATGGATAATGAGTGGTTGGAGAAGATTGCGGTGATTGAGGATGAGAAGACAAGCATTGAAATGAAGAGAGTAGAAGATAATGATGCAGTGGATGGTAAATTCACAGCAGTGAATAAAGAGGTAAATCTTGTTGCATATCTGGATGATTCTTTTATACTTCCATTTAATGTGGATAGGGTTGAAGAGTGTTGAGAAGAACTTGTGCAAATCTTCAATTTCCATATGGTATTCGATGAGGATTTGTATACTGTAGGTGGTGATATGAGTGACATGCAAGTTTGGTGGAGGCTGATTACTAGTGGGGTAGATCCCATGAAGGAGACGAGAGGAGAGATAATTTGGTAGAGGCAGATGGTACATGGTGGATGTGAATCCACGAAAGGAGAAAGGAGTGTTGAATGGAGTTGTGGGAGGAAGATGATAGTTGTTCCGACATGGTGCTAGAAGAAGAGGAAGAAGACATAATCCTATTTATATTTAATAGTGATGGAGTTAGCTATAAGTTGGTTGCAACCTAAAAGGGTGATTCTATCACTGAACTCTACTTTGTAAGCTTATGCTCACAAACTTTCTACCCGGTGTGTCTGATGTAGGAGCATCTAGGAGAATGGGCTATCCTGTATCAACAAAAATATTTCATTTTGTTTTATTCTTTTTTGGTGTGTTGTGGTCTTTTCAGGCATCTCTCAGCAGCAAGAACTCAAAAAGTTGGTCAAAACTACAAGATTCAAGTTTTCTCCAAATTGTCATTTTAAGACTCTGTAGGGTAGTTTTACGGAAACAATTAATTTTCAAGATTTTTAAGAGATGGGAAAAACTACTTCAAGGGAAAGGTTCATGATGGTATTTCTCCTATTGTGAAAAAGGAACTGCACTCAAATTCATCAAGGTTTATGAGAATTTAAAATTCTCTGTTCATTGCTGACAATGTACGGGAAAATTAAAATTTCAAGTCTTATGGACTCTAGAAAAAAATCACTTGGTGGAGACCTTGGGGATATCATTTCATGCATCTTGGCAAGTTTTCATGCAAAAATGAACTTCTGGGTGAAAGCTATGCAAAAAGTCAATTTTCAACTACTCAACGTAAAATTATGAAGTCCTAGAGAATAAATGTTCTCCAAAATTTCTAATGTTGCTCCATGAGGTATTATTTTGAGCATTTTAATTGTTTTATATTGGTCTCTTGATACATTCAAAATATCAGAATGGGTAAAGATGAAGAATCTTCCAATTTTACCTCCAAATTATACCTAGTAAAAACAAGAATGTTCTTTAATTTCATTTGGCTATTTCTAAGCCACTCCATAAAGCATAATGCCTATTTTTGGAGGAGAATTTGCATATTTTAAAATCAAAAAAATAATTGCATTTCACAAATTTGTGGCGGGCCACCAAAAGATAAGAAAGAATCAATTATGGGCTAAATAAATCATAGCCATAAAGTGGCATTGGAAAAGAGAGTTGGAAGAGGCATTTCAAACCAGCAATAAAAAAAATACATTTTCTTTAAAATGGAAATTAGAGAAGGGAATCTTCAACACCTCTCTTGGAGGCTTTTATGACATTAAACCTCATTATTATTTGGCAGAAAAGGATGCCTCATTTTAGAGGTTAGAAAAATTAGAAATGGAGAGCCATAGAAGAGGATTTTAATGCCTTTATTGGGGGGTTTTTAAAGGATGAAAAAAATAGGCTAAGGAGGAGGAGGTGAACGCCTCATTCAGAGGCTTTAGTTGCAGAAATTTCATAGCACATAAGAAGGAAGGGTACAAAAATGAAACGGTTATTGGCTGCAGAGAAAATACCTTATTGAGAGGTTAAAATAACAAATGTAGAGTACTGAATGGAGGAGAAGATAGTTGTAGAAAATTAGAAAAATTAGATTGTATGCATGGGGAAGAAAGGCTTCATGTAGAGAGAAAGAGAATGCTCCAAAGAACAAAAGGGAATGAGTGTTGAAAATAGAAGAAAACATTGTTTTGTTGTAGGTTTGTTCAGACTTGTTGCAGGGAGGAATATCAAATACTTGGAGGTTTTGAACAGCAACTAAAGGTTTCTTGTAGATTGCATGTAAGAGGCCATGAAAGGCCATGCTTGTAATTTTGTTTTTTTATTGAAATCAATATGAGAGCTATGTTTGCATTTACATGTCTCCTAAGTATATGGATTTGAGTCTGTGTGAGGTGAAGGAGGTTAAATTTCTTGTTATGCTACAAATGTAATGAGGATTTGAATAATTTGTGTGAGTGGTGAGTGATAGCATGTAGATGGATGTCCCATCTGCATCAATTTCTTACCCTTAGGTTGAAAAGAATAAGGTAGAAGAGAGTGGTAAGATTAAACATGGGGACCCCTGTAACATATGCTACATTAATGAAAAGAAGGTTGTTGTCCTTCAGAAAGGCCTACCCAAGTTGAAGAGGAAGTTCAGAAAATGGAAGACATAGTTTATAGGATGGTCAATTTGAGTAAGGAGAGTGTCAAATGTGCCCAATCTAACCTCAATATTATTAAGGAAAAGATAGACTAGGGAATACAACGAAAGGTAAAAACATTGCCAGGGACTCTAGTGCTAACTCTTGCTCTCTATCTGTGAAGTTGTGACTTATTTCTGAAGACAGTGATGTTTTTTTAGCTTCCATGTTCTAGGCCATTCTGTTAAGCACTAGGTGGTGTTTGTTGCTATCTTCTGGTTCTTTTCTCTTGTTCATGACTCATGTTGTTTGTTTTGTTGTCTATCTTATTTGTTGTTAAAGTTGTTTGTCTTGACTCCTACTTTGGAATATGGTGTCCTTTTGCATATGGGCCTTAAATATAAGGATAGGGACCCTTGTTGTACACTTTAATGTTATAAAAAATAATATAATTTATATCTTCCTCTCCATAAATTGTTCAATTTCAACTTTTTTAGATGAATAAACTGCATACTTGGGGTCTGCTACCGTGTATTTTAAAGCTTAACTGTAAAAGTATAATAGAGGTTTTTCAACTAAAAATTCAAAAATCTATCCTATTCTTCTATGCAGGGTTTAAAAAAAATCCCCGATCACCCATATACAACCTATTATAGAGTTCATACAATCTCTTCTATCACAATTTGTAAATTATCACTGCAGGGTTTGTCCTACCCTATGTCTACTATTTATAAGCATATAAACAAAAAGACCATATAATACTATCTTCATCCATTGCTTTCAACAACATAGTACATCTCTAGGAAGCCCTATATCCATGCATCCTCCACATACAACCCTAGGAGCTTCTTGAGGAAACCAACCCCTCACACTACCTTCTTCCTATAAGCCACTATCTTTTCCACCCTGGCCACTATGAGAAATAGTTTCTAATCCACTGCATCCCCTACAAAATTCACTCTATGAAAGTCCTCCAGTAAAGGGATCCCTATGCCACTTCGAGCCATGCTCAAGATCTCTTCACAGTCACCCCTAAATTTTGACTCCACATAGGTATTCGTCAATTTTCTGATAACATCCTTATCTTCATCCAAATCCAATAAGACCACTAGAAACATTGAAGAGTGATCAAAATTTACCCTATATCTATTCAAATTTTTCATGAAATCCTCACCCAAAATCCATTCGATAGCAAACAAAATGATGCTTCTTGTAGGCCTAAATACCTTTTGCATTCGGTTGTCTATGATTCTTCCTAAAAATGACATCTGCCTCTTCGTGCACACCATCCTAATGGGTGTCTCCATATTTTTTCAATTTCAACTTTTAATATATGTTAAGAATATATATTTTTATTAATGTGTACTTTTTTCTAATATGATGCTATGATTTCCACATACAAACCTTGTCTTGATCAACATTTATATTAGTGTGACTCTTTAAGAAAAGACATCACAATTTGAAACAACATAACCTACTATCCAAAAATGTTCAAATTGTGTTTCTACCTATATGGTGTTGTGATATTGTATACACACATATTCTAATCCACATTATTGATATGATTCTCTAAACATGAACATTAACTTGATTCAACTCAAAAAAAAATTCAATATGAAGAAAAAGTGTTGGCATAACTGAGAATAAACATATCTTAGTTATTCAATATAGTTTTACTAGTAGAAAGAATTAAATTCTTCTAACCAAGGCACTAAATTTTTATTTATAAAATTATCTTTCTACTAATCCATGATTACCTAGATTAAATTTACTTAGTATTTTTAAAAAACAAGCTAGTGTAAAGTGACTCATTGCTGAGTAGAAATCATTTGTATGGAAATTTATTTACCCATGCTCTAGTTATAAAGAATAAAACTCAGCATTTTTTAAATAAGAAGTTCTACTAGTTTGTGAAAAAAATTCCAAATTATTTCTTAATTTAAAAAAAAAAATTAGAATCTACACATAAATTCTCAAAAATCACTAGTTTACATCATCTTCAAATTCTTAACGAATTAGTTGCTATAGGTGTCAGAAAGTGAAGAATTTGGTTATAAATATTGATTTCAATGTCCCACTTTGGCCAAAAAGTGGGACACATTATTGTGGGTTGACCCTGGAACAAGTTTCGGTTGGAATTTGATTAGAATCTAGCTACCTGAATTCCTTAGATACCAAATTTATCCGTAAAATAAAAAGAGGTGGTGAGCTGACCCCAAAGGGAAATTTTCCCTCTACTTATGTATATAAGAATAACCCTCATGGTATCGTAGAAAAAGGTAAATAAAAAGCCTTCTATGAACTTGTTATGGGAGTCCCCTTTCATGGAATTAAAAAATCCTACCCCAAAATCCTTGAGCAACCCTTCAACACTGAAAGAGGTTTCTGATGATCTATATGCACTCAACAAAAAGTTTGTCACTCTACACCAAACGTTTGATATCAACACAAATTGATGAAATGGTTCTACATTGAAATTAGTAGACTAAATACTAAAATGGAAATCATTACCAAGAAACAAAGTGTAGAAACTCAACCACTATTGGATGAGGATTTTTTTTTTCCAAAACTAAGAGGCTATCCCTTATGTGAATAAATCACAAATGGAGGTCTCTATTGGTTTATTCTAGCTGCCTCGTAGCTATAGTTTCACTTTTTTGTTGCATAGTGGCTATTATGTTGTTGTAACTTTTGATCTATATAAGGTTTATGGTCAATTCAAAACCAACATAATCTTAATCAAAACAAGATTGTTGATGACTTTTTACATGATACATACTATGCTCTTACAAAGCCTTCCAAAAAGCTTAAAATTATTTGAAATTAAGTTTTCTCATTATATAAATGAGTTGGAAATCTATAAGTTATTATTGTTTTAAATCTTTCATACAAATGAATTATAATTAATGTGTATAATGAAGTTAAACAAACTTGAACAATAGATATAGTTCTTATAGAATTTGAATATAAAATAATAACTAAATGAACAAGAAAAAATTTTGTTGATTCTTAATAATGAAATATATGATAGTGTAGAACAATGGGCTTACAACATGAAACCTCATTCTTCAAAGATATATGGGCACACTTAGGTGTGTTAGTGTATATATTATCTCATACACATCATGGTCATGGATAAATTCACATGGCATTAAGCCTACTTAGGTGTCCTAGTTAGTGGGAGGTAGCTTACCATGTCTTACGAGTCTTGAGAAAGTTAACTTGCCACCAATTCTAGTTAGTGGGAGTTGACTACCTAGTCTTCTCCACTATTTATACATGGTGGTTTGTTCACCCTCTCCTATATGTACATCTCTTTTTCATGGTAATGCATTACTGTTGGATCCAATTTCATGCAAATATTTTGCTTTGCATATTCTATTTTTTCTAACTTGTAGGGGTGTGCAATTTCTTGAATTTCGTTGCACAACCAGTATCAGCATTTTGTCCAGAGTATCTTGGCATTTTGACAAGGTATTAGAAGGGTTCTGGTGTAGGTAGTTGGTTCAGTAATTTGCATAGTTTCATTTAAAATAGACTTTTTGTATTAAATTAGAATTTTTTCTATGTTCCTGCATATTTTGTGTGGAAGAAGTCTTTTTTGCAAAGAATGATTTTGTGGAGGGCATGATCGATACGAAGGTTGATCTGTGTAGGAGCCAAACCTCCTGCACATAGACAAAGGTTTCAAGTAGAGGTAAATATTGATTCATGACCTATATAAATGGATGCATAGAGGAAAAGTTGAAGCCATGATCTACCTAGTTTGAGAGCTGTGGAAGAAAAAATTGACTAGGATTATTAGCCTAGTTTGAGGGCCACTCAAAAGAAAATTGGCCAAGCCTGATGGTGGTGATCAAGGCTCAAATCTGACCCCATTCCAAGAAGGTGCAACTCCAACAGAAGGTTGGCTAGTCACCCTAAGAAAACAAGTCCACTGTCGTTACATCAACGAGGGGAGGAGAAGACCCACCAAATTGCCCAGCCCCCTAGACATATGACATGGTCATATGAGGGCTTCAATATTAGGCTGCCTACTAGTGAGGGCTTAACTTCAACCACCCCTCCAATTTGTATTTGAAGGTAGTGTACTGCATTTTTCGTACTCCATTCTAAAATCCTCTCATGAAGGCATGATTATGATCCTATACCGTCATTTAATGAAAGGAACAACCAATGTTCAGAAGCTCCAAAATCCATGTGCATATACAACTAAGGTATTCAAATGGCACTGTCAATGTAACACTCTAGGAATGGAATGTGTTGCCTCTTTGTGATGAAAATAAACAGCATATGAGAAACAATGCACAACAAAAGATGAGATACAGTCACCGTCTGATTGAAAGAGATCTAACGGCAGTGGAGGATTGAAAGGAGAAATAAGTCTCTAAGAAGCAAGCTCTGGAGAATGACACTTGGAGGCACCCGAGCATGTTTGAGAGAGACTCAAAATTAAGTGGAAGCCACCATGTGGGAGCAGTGGTGAAGAGAGACAAAAGAAGGCTGTGAAGAGAGCCACGTGGTTGAGCCTGAGGAGAGGAAAATAAATGTTTTATTTCATAATTCATGGTAGTGAAATAAGGAAAGATAAAGTTTTTATTGAGTATGAAGTTTCTAATGCATATGGTGGGCCCCCTTCATAAAGTCAAATACATTATTTTAAGTTCAAATATTAATGCCTCTCAGAAGCCACGGGAAGAAAAGTTAGTTTTGAATAAAGATTAAAATCTTTATTAAAACTAAAACATATAAAATGTGACATGAGTCCAAGTTTATAAAGTGAAACTTTGTTAAGTGGTTTTTTATGACTCTTTTCATGGAAAACAAACAGAGATGCAACCCTAAAAATAATTGTAGCCATTAACTTTTCATGGGAAGCAAGGAGAGAGGCGAGGGGTTTTCTCACGCTGGTAAATAGAGGCCGAGATGCATTTTTCAGCTAGAAAGATGGAATGAATGCAGTATAAAATAGGGTTTCTATAATGTGCAACAACACGTGAGCTATGGATGCAGCAAAAGATCAATGCTGTGGAAATAGAAGCAAAGAAGTTTTCGGGATGCACCACGTGTCAGAAAAAGAAGATAAGAGAATAGTTCAGAGAATCTCTCAGAGGGCACCATGTGGAAACTGCTATGAAGAGGAACTAAAGTAAGCTTCAGCTGAAGCCACATGGTTGAGTCCAAAGAAAGAAAATAAAAGTTTTATTTCATTTTATGAAAATGCATCATATGAGTCTCGTGGGTTTTCAAAGGGTTGAGTAAATATTTTAAGACTTTATGAAATATGGTGAGCCATTTTTTTAAATGCAAAAATAGTTTCATTTCAGATAAGTCAAGGGGTTGAGTTATCTTATTTTAATATTGAGTATTGTGGTGGGTCCCTCAAAATATTCTTAAACTAGAGTTTTATTAATATAAAATTCTTGTGTCTCATTTTTTTTTTATGTTCACTGGAGAAGGATAAAGGAAGATTTAAATAAAGAGTAAAGTCTATTTTGTGAGACATGTGGGTCCCTCCCAAAGCCAAAAGAGAAGCTTCATTAAAGTATATTTTAATGACTCTCAACTCACCGAAAAACAAAGATATGAAACCCTAAATGATTATGCGGCTACTTTATTTATTTTTCATGAGCAAGCTACAAGATAGTAAAAGAAAAGAGCCGCAGGAAGACTTTCATGCAGCTAAAGAGACAAAGATATTTTCCAGCTATGAGGAAGTTGCCATTTATGTTGTAGTTTTAGTTTCAAATATAGTTACACTATCAGATTGTGCCAGATTTTCTGGCGGATTTCATGAGTTTTCAGTTGCAAATTTTTGGAAGCCATTGAAGATATTTTTTTAGGATTTCATTTTTCAAGCTATAAATGCAGATCTGAGTTAGAGCACAGAGAGGGAGTTCTTTAGAGTTCCACAGTTACACACAAATCAGAGAATTTTTCTACCAGCAATAGATATTTTCTTTTTCCTTAGCTGTTCTTTCTTCCAGGAGGATGTGACATTTTATTTTGTGCTATTTCAACCTTTGTAATTTGTTATTTTTTCAAATAATGAAAAGCTCTGTTCTATGCATATGAGTGTCTCTGTTTCTTGTTTCTAATTTCTCTGCTTCTTTTGCCTTTGTTTAATCTATTTATAAACAAGGTTTAACCATGCATTTATGCTCTTTAATTTCCAGTTAAATCTTTCAAGGTTATCATTGTGCAACTGAGTTTTAAATCCAACGTATCGCCTTAGATCTACACATTTATTTATACAAAATCTCATTTTTCTTCTAAACCTTTTCTCAAACCCCCATTCAAGAACGAAAGAGCCAGCGTCCCTAAAATCTGGAGGTAGTTTCTGGAGTCAATCCCACATCTTAGAAATTTTCCATGTTGCTGCTGAATTAAACCCACAGATTTATGCATCAACAGTTTTTGGCACGCCCAGTGGGACTAGATTCAAAGACTTGGGTCATTGTTTTCAATGAATTTTTGCCCTACATTTTGTGATTTTGATGGAAAATCACAGAAATATCTGCTCATAGGAGCATGAATCTTCCATCTGGTGACTCAATTGGTGAATCTTTCTCAGATCTTTGCCTCTGCAAACCATGGTAGCCCTTGGTATATATGTGCATCTGAATATTCAAAGAGATTTACCCTTTGTGAATTGGGATTCAAGTCCTCTTGTTTTTCAGTAGTAGGGTCAAGTTCCTGACACAACCTGGAAGGCACTACCTCACTTTCTTGGAGATGGCTCAATTTGTCCTGGAGATCACATTCAAGATGTAGCTAGTCTATACTCTGTTCATAATGTCACAACTGAGAATCATGCCCTTCTATTACTAGCATCTTCCCTCAAAGGAAAAGTGAAAGAATGGTACAGAAATTTGTAGCCTAGTTCGATTACTGGATGGGATCAGCTTGGTGGGCTCATCTACTATTAGTTCAAATCTAGAACATATGTCAACACTCTCACCTAGAATCTCATTACCATAAAAAGGCATCCTATGGAGCCCATACATGACTTCAATTCAAGATTTGATAAGGTATGGAATAAATTCTCTGTTGAGATGAGGCCTCCTCCAGTCTTTGCATTCTTGTATTTTTTAAAGGCTTTAGACCCTGAGATTTCTATCATGATACAATCTTTAGGAGGTGAAACTCTACCTCAATCATATGATCTTTCTATTAAGGCTAAAAATAACCTCATAGAGGCTAGTAAAATTCCTCCTCCGCCTTTAACACCTCTAATGCATCATACAAATAACTTGTCTCAAATTCTTTCTTGTAGCCAAATACATACAAGTTTTAATCCACCCACCCTCCCTGCTGATTTTCTGAATCATGAGGAGATGAGTGTGGTAAGAAAACTTATAAAAACCCTCTCCTATGAGCTGAATGAGTTAAAATATCAAGCCCTATATAATGCTGACCCAAATTTCATGCTTCTAAGTCTGTATGATCAGCAATACCAATATGGTAAGTTTGTAGAAGAAATTCTCCCTTTGGCATGAATGAGACCACATGATCTTCAGAATCATGCATTACAAGATTTAGTAGCTACAAATCAGCCCATATAAGTCCCAAATCAGGTGTTTTGTCATTTTGAAATTAAAGAAAAACTAAGTCTCAAAGATCAAGATACAAGCAAGGTAATGTCTCCTATTTATTCAGTATGTTCTTATGATCTTGGGCATCAAGCACAAGTGGTAACATGTAATTCAGAGATACAGACAAGTAATGAAGAAGATTCAGAAGATGCTGATGAAATGACACTTCTAGAAGCTGAAAAGTACTAGATGAGCAGTGATGAACATCCCATGCCTCATCTGGAGGGAGATACCACAGAGATACATGAGCAACATTTGGAGCATGATGATGATTTGTTTACACTTCTGCAACAAGGATATTAGCTATTGAATGTAGAAGATCCTATGATTGAGAAAGTGGATGGTTATTTTATAAGGCCTTCTATAGAAAATTATGAAGATGAGTTTGAAAGAAACACAAATGCTAGAGCTAATTTATTTTCTATTCTTGAAGAGGGTTATTGTCTTCTTCTTGATGAAGATCCACAGATGAAAAGAAAGATTCATGATGATGATGTCAAGAGAAACATTTACAAAAGTAGAGAGTTGCATAAAGAGTTGCCACATCATAAACCCTTCTTCTTGCACGAAGGAATTCCTATCATATTCAAGACTATTTTGGGCAGTTATGTCACATGTCAACTTGATTTTGATGCTATCATGGATCATCATTCATATGAAGAGTCAGCAAAAGAAGTCACCGGTGGAGTCTTGTTGGAAAAATTTTTTAGATGCAAATAGAGGAAAGAGCTTCAGTGTTTTATTTTCCCTCCCCACCCTCCACTGAGGCAAGAGCATCATGCAAATAATTCTGACTGGTGTTTTCATGCCAAGGAAGAACCTCCAGAGAGAAAAGAGGCAAAGAGGTACAAGTTTCTATTATACTTTTCATGTATTTTGTCTAGTCAGTTATCAGTGCAATGTGGATAAATTGGAGAAGCATAATTAGATATGGCAGTTATTTCACTGTCCTGGTGAATGGGCATATTCCACTGTGTTTCAATTATCAGTAATTTAGCTTCAATGTTCAAAATAATTGCTACAACAATGGCATTAGTTTCAGTTCAGTTAGTTTTGTTTTCAATAATGTTGGTTGCTGCCATAAGAATATATGGTCAGTCTCTATGGTTCAAACATGCTTCAATCTCAGTAATTCAGCATCTTAGTTTCATGATGTTTTAGTTTCAGAGTTATGACTCTATGCCCAATGAAGTTGGCACTAATTTGCTAAACCAAAGATTCTAGATTCAAATAGGCAAGCCTATTCTCCCAGCTAGTCACCATGAACTATAGTGCATTTTTTGTACTCCATTTTAAAATCCTTTCACAAAGGCATGTTATGATCCTGCACCATCATTCAATGAAAGGAACAATGAATGTTCAGAAGCTCCAAAAGCCACGCGCATATGCAACTAAGGTATTCAAATGGCACTGCCAATGTAACACTCTAGGAATGGAATGCGTCACCTCTCTATGATGAAAATAAATAGCATATGAGAAATAATGCATAGCAAAAGATGAGCTACAATCACGGTCCGATTCAAAGAGATCTAACGACAATTGAGGATTGAAAGGATAAATAAGTCTCTGAAAAGCAAGCTCTGTAGAATGACACTTGGAGGCACCTAAGCATGTTTGAGAGAGACTCATAATTAAGTGGAAGCCACCACGTGGGAGTAGCAGTGAAGAGAGCCAAAAGCAGGCTGCGAAGATAGCCACATGGTTGAGCCCGAGCAGAGGAAAATAAATGTTTTATTTCATAATTCACAGGAGTCAAATAAGAAAAGCTAAAGTTTTTATTAAGTATGAAGTTTCTAATGCATATGGTGGGCCCCCTTTGTAAAGTCAAATACATTATTTTAAGTTCAAATATTAATGCCTCTCAGAAGCCACGGGAAGAAAATTTAGTTTTGAATAAAGATTAAAATCTTTATTAAAATGAAAACATATAAAATGTGACATGGGTCCAAGTTTATAAAGTGAAACTTTGTTAAGTGGTTTTTTATGACTCTTTTCATAGAAAACAAACAGAGATGCAACCCTAAAAATAATTGCAGCCATTCAGTTTTCATGGGAAGTAAGGAGAGCGGTGGTGTTTTTTCTCATGCTAGTGAATAGAGGCATAGATGCATTTTTCAGCCAGAAAGATGGAATGCATGTAGTATAAAATAGGGTTTCTAAAATGTAGCAACACGTGAGCCATGGATGCAGCAAAAGATCAACGCTGTGGAAATAGAAGCAAAGAAGCTTTCGGGATGCACCACGTGTCAGAAAAGGAAGATAAGAGAACAACTCAGAGAATATCTCGGAGGGTACCACGTGGAAACTACTATGAAGAGGAGCTAAAGTAAGCTTCGGCTGAAGCAACATGGTTGAGTCTGAAGAAAGAAAATGAAAGTTTTATTTCATTTTATGAAATTGCATCATATGAGTCCTGTGAGTTTTCAAAGGGCTAACTAAATATTTTAAGAGTTTATGAAATATGGTAGGCCATTCTTTTAAACGCAAAAATAGTCATTTCAAATAAGTCATGGGGCTAAGTTATCTTATTTTAATGTTGAGTAAAGTGGTGGGTCCCTCAAAATATTCTTAAACTAGAGTTTTATTAATATAAAATTCTTATGTCTCATTTTTTTATGGTCACGGGAGAAGGATAAAGACAAATTTAAATAAAGAGTAAAGTCTATTTTGTGAGACATGTGGGTCCCTCCCAAAACCAAAATAGAAGCTTCATTAAAGTATTTTTTAATGACTCTCAACTCACCAGAAAACAAAGATATGAAACCCTAAATGATTATGCAGCCACTTTATTTCTTTTTCATGAGCAAGCTGCAGGATAGTAAAAGAAAAGAGCCACGGGAAGACTTTCACGCAGCCAAAGAGATAGAGATATTTTACATCTATAAGGAAGTTTCCATTTATGTTGCAGTTGCAGTTTCAAATACAATTACACTGTCAGATATTGTGCCAGATTTTGTGGTGGATTTCATGAGTTTTCAGTTGCAAATTTTTGGAAGTCGTTGAAGATATTTTTTTAGGATTTCATTTTTCAGGCTATAAATGTAGATCCAAGTTAGAGCACAGAAAGGGATTTCTTCAGAGTTCCACAGTTACACACAAATCAGAGAATTTTTCTACCAGCAGCAGATATTTTCTTTTGCCTTAGCAGTTCTTTCTTCCAGGAGGATGTGACATTTTATTTGGTGCTATTTCAACCTCTGTAATTTGTTATTTTTTCAAATAATGAAAAGCTATGTTCTATGCATATGAGTCTCTATTTCTTTTCTTTAATTTCTATGTTTCTTTTGCCTTTGTTTAATCTATTTATAAACTGGGTTTAACCATGCATTTATGCTCTTTAATTTTCAGTTAAATCTTTCAAGGATATCACTGTGCAACTGAGTTTTAAATCTGGAGTATCACCTTAGATCTAGCCATTGATTTATACAAAATCTTGTTTTCCTTCTAAACCTTTTCTCAAACCCCCATTGAAGAATAGAAGAGCTAGCTTCCCTAAAATCTGGAGGTTATTTCTGGGGTCAATCCCACATCTCATAAATTTCCCATGTTGCTACTAGATTAAACCCATAGATTTATGCATCAATAGGTAGATTTTTTTAGTGCAAATAAATGGGCAAGATAGGCAAACAGAAAAATTGTTGGCATAATAGTCACAATGGTATTACATTGTTAGTTAAATAAATGTTAGCAAGTAGATAAATAAATTAATTTTGGGAAGTTAGTAAGTTATTTCTCGTAGGAAGTTATACACGGGAATAATAAATCTTTAAAAAGCCTATGTACTACATTGTAACAATCATCCAAGACAATATATTATTTTATGCTTCTATTATGGCTGTTGTGGAACTATGGTGTAAATCTGTATTTTATCCACCATTTCAATATGGTATCAGAGCGTGAAAAACATCTGTGTGCCTGTGATTGAAGAAGTATGGGAGTTCAAGCATTTCGTTGTTTTATTTGAACATGAATGTCATATTGTTGGCCGCAAGTGTAGAATTTGCTAGTTAATTATTGTTGAATGCCTTGTTTCTGACATGGTTGTGTCTAATGGTGTTACCAAGTGGACATATTTTGTGAGAATTTCTTAGATTGTCTATAGATCTCTTGATTGCACGCAAGAGTGTGGTGTTTGTTGTGCAACCTTTAGCTGCAAAGGTAGTTTTTTAGAAATGTGAAACCAATCAACTTCTTCTCATCATATTTTGGTTGGAATTTGTCATTATTTGCTGGCATTGTGCATTGTCAATGGTGCATAGAAAATATAAAATTGGAAGCCTTTGTTTTATAGTCACATGGTTTTTAAAGTAATGTTCCTTTTATTATTAAAGAAGTACTGTTAGATCTCTGTGCCTATGGCTGAAAATTGTTTAAGGAGAGCAATTTTTCAATGGTTGAAGTCTTTTTGTTGTGCTGGAAATTGAAGACATCTGCAAAAGTTTGAGAGAGCAAAATACCAGCTGCCATGCACCATTGCTAGAATGGAGGCTGATCTCGTAAGTTTCTAGATATGCTTATCATTTGGGGAATACAACACTGTAATTTGTTGTGTTTAGAAGGTGTCTTGGTGAATAAAGGAATGTGCGTGCAGCATAGTCGTGGAAATTTTGTTGTTGAAACGGTGGAAATTTTGGTATATATATTTCCCCCACATCCTAGAGTAGTGGAAATTTTGCTGCTGAGTTGATATGAAACCAAGCTTAAAACCTTCATAAGCTATGTTAATCAAAGGTGCGATAAAATAGTTTATGAAGTTTTATTTTAAGCAGTATTTTTTCTTTAAGGAATTTGGTTCAAAATTGATCGAAGCAATATATTCATTCAGGGCTACGGTGTTCAAATATATGACTTCATGTGATTAGTGATTTCATGAGAGGAGACTTAATGTTTTACTCTATTTCTAAAAAGTTAACACATTCTATATTTTTGGAAGTTTGAAAGGAACCTAATTTTTTAAGGAGAGTAAAATAAGAGGAGTGGACATTTTTTAAGGAGAGTAAAATAAAAGGAAAAAGGGGAGGAGAGATGTGAAGAAAGAAGAAGTCTTAGGATATTTCATAAAATCAAAGTGTGAAAGGGAGATATAAGTAGTGGAGTCTCAATTTATTTTTGCTTGTTTTATATTTTAAAAAAAAAAACATAGTTCAAAAAATTGGAGGAATAAGGTTATTGTATTTTGATTTTGGAGATATAAGATTGAGTAGTGAATGGATCCATTATTGGTCAAAATCAACATCATTATTTTTTAATATTTTAAAATGGTCACACATTATGTTTGTGGTTCCGATGCCATCCATGCTATCCATGATAGAAATTTGAGAGACTTGCATGCTTGTGCTATTGGAGAGTCTAAAACAAATGGATAGAGTGTAAGCATATTATTTTAGAGGCAGGTGGCATTAGAGGATGGAGGATTTTCCATCATCTCAAGTTAGCTTCTCACTTTGAGATGATGCTTTGCATGAAAAGCATTTTTAGTTTTGGTTGTTTTTCTTTGCTTTGGTAATGCTGACGGATTTGAAGAATGTATGTTTTGTGAAGATTTTGTTTTGGAGATAGGTTTGAGAATTAGTGTTGAGCACAATATGGATTGTTGTCCAACAAGCTTCAAAGAGTATATGATCAAGAATTATACCATTTTGCGGTCACTAGACAACGGCAGAGATCTATCCTATCTCTTAGAGTTCATTGTTGAATAATTCAAGACTTTGTGATTTGAGAGTTTGGGACTAAAGAGCTCAAGAACATAGCTCGAAGCTACGCCTTTCTGAGGGTAGACGAGACAACATCATGGAGCCCCGCTTGGTTCAGAATTTGTTCTTTGGGAGGAGATCTTCTATAAAATATGTATTCATATTATGTAATTAGCTTTTTTCAGTATGTTAGCATTCAAGGGGGTCCCTTGGTACTATTCTAGGAACAATGTAATAAGGGGGGTGGTGAGAATATTTTCACACCACAATGAAATTTTTGTTATAAGGATCTGCCTTCACAAAGATAGGGTTTTCCAAATGAAATAAATGCTTAGTGGCTATCAGATCAAATGCAAAATAGTAAAACGATGTGGAGTCTTCCAAGTGGCAGCTATGGGAGAACAAAAGGAGTTTCAAGATTGATGCAGAGTGAAGCACGTGGAGGCACCCAAGCATTTTAAAAGAAACAGAAGAGTGAGTGGGAGCTACCAGGTGGGTGCAGAAATAAAAAGGGAAGGTTTCTCAAAATTAAGAGGAATGCTCCACGTGGGTGAAGCGCAGCAGAGAGAGAAATAAGTTTTTTTTTTCCTTTTAATTGTGGCAACATGTTTTCATGGGATGAAAAGCTAAATTTATAATAATGTGTCTATTATAATAATGATGGTGGGTCCCTCTTTCATAAAAGTTGAAATCGTATGAAATAAAATGAAACAAATAAAGTGGCTCTCATTTTTATTCTTCCACAGGAAAGAACAAAGGCTGCGGGAGAAACAAGTTGCAACACAAAGGAAGATGCGAAGAGTGACACTTGGAGGATGAGGAAGGAAAAGAGAGTAGCTCAAATTTATGCATAAGCCATCACACAGGGAAAGCACTGTAAAGAAATAAGAGGGAGATGCGGAAGGAAGCATGTGGAGCAGCTCGCGCATAGGAGGAATAATAAAGTGTTTTGTTTCATTTTTTAAAAAAATTGCATCATTTCTCGTGGGAAATGTTTTAAGAGTCTTGTATTAATAAAGTTTCTTATTAGATACATGGTGGTGGGACCCCTTCATAAGTTTAATATTTTATTAATGCCTCTATGAAGCCATGGGAAGAGTTTAGTTTTAAATAAAGATTTATCTTTATTAAAATATGACGTGGGTCAAAATATTAAAGTAAGACTTTATTATTCTTATTTTGTTCTCACGGGAAATAAAATGATGTAACCCTAAAATATGAGCAGCAATGTTTAATTTTAATGGTGAGCTACAGGAAGTAAGAAGAGAAGTGGTGGGAGGTATTCTTTCTCACACAAAGATATTTTTTTCAGCCATAGGCAAAACAAAAACAATAGCTCAGTTTCAAATAACAGATTTGTGCTAGATTTGATGCCAGATTTTGCAGAGTTTTAGTTGAAAAGATTGCCGGAGGCGATTGAGATTTTGTTAAATATTTAAGGTTATAAATGGGTAGATCTAAGACACAGTTTTAAGGAGATACACACATATAGAGTTCTACATTTCTACAGATCAGAGAGTTGGAGCAGCAGTAGATTTTCTTTCGTTTTGCCTTTGTAGTTATTTCTTTATGAGAATGTAATAGTCATTTTGTGCAGCAACCATTGCCTCTATAACTGGTTATTCAAATAAAGAGATGGCATTCTATGCATACTTGGATATCTCTATTTCTTTCTATTAATTTCTCTATTTCTCTGCCTCTGTTTTAAACTATTTCTTAAACTGAGTCTTAATCATGTCTTGATGCTCTTTAATTCCAGTTAAATCTTTCAAAGTTAACACTGTACAATAAATTGTTTCAAATCCGGTGGATCGCCTTAGTATTAGGCATTTGTTTTATGCAATCTTGGTTTCCTTTCTAACCTTTTTCCCAAACCCCACTAAAAGAACGGAAGACCTAGCTTCCCTAAAATCTAGAGGTTATTTCTAAGAAGAATTCCCACATCTCAGAAACTTCCCATATTGTTGCTAGATTACACCCATAGATTTATGCATCAACATTTTTTAGCACGCCCAGTGGGACACGATTCAAAGACTTGAGTCTTTGTTTTCAATGAATCTTTGCCCTGTATTTTGTGGTTTTGATGGAAAATCATAGAAATATCTACTCATAGGAGCATGAATCTTCCATTTGGCTACTCTATTGGTGAATCTTTATTAGATCTTTTCTCCTATAGATCATGGCAGCCCCTGGTATCTATGTACATCTAAATATTCAAAGAGATATGTCCTTTGTGACTTGGGATTCAAGTCTTCTTGTTCTTCAGCAATAGGGTCAGGTTCTTGACACAGCTTGGAAGGCATTGCCTCACTTTCTTGGAGATGGCTCTATTTGTCTTGCATAGCACATTCAAGATGTTGCAAATCTATGCTCTGTTCATAATGTCACGACTGATAATCATGCTCTCTTGTTGTTGGCATCATCCCTTAAAGGCAAAGGAAAAGAATGGTATAGAAGTTTGCAGCTTGGTTCAATCACTGGATGGGATCAACTTGGGGAACTCATCTACAATCAGTTCAGAGACAAGACAAATGTTAGCACTCTTACCTAGAACCTGATTACAATCAAGAGGCATCCAATGGAGCCCATACATAATTTCAATTCAAGATTTGACAAGGTATGGAAAACATTTTCTATAGACATGAGCCCCCCTCCAGTCTTTGCTTTCTTGTATTATTTAAAGGCTTTAGACCCTGAGATCTATGTCATGATAGAATCTTTGGGGGGTGAAACTCTTCCTTAGTTATATGATCTTGCCATTAAGGCTGAAAGTAGCCTCATATTGTCTGGTAAACTGCCTCCTCTACCCTTAAAACCATTGATACCTCATGTAAATACCTTATCTCACGTTCTTTCTTGTAGCCAAATGCATGCAAATTTTAGTCCACCCACCCTCCCTACTAATTTGACAAATCATGAGGAGATGAGTGCTATGAAAGAACTAATTAAAACCCTCTCCCATGAGATCAATGAGTTAAAAGGTCAAAACCTATACCATGCTGATCTATGTTTAATGCCTTAAGATTCTTATGAACAAAAGTATGAATATTGCTAGAGAATGCCCAATTGTCTTGAAAATTACCCTTTACAAGCCTCCATAGTGGCAAATTAGACCAATGAAGCCATAGACTAGGTTCTTTGTCATTTTGATATCAAGGAGGAATTAGGTTTCAATTATCAAAATGCAAGAAACCTCCTTCAAGAGGTGGTCCCTGTCTATTCAGTGTCTTTCTGATATTGAGTATCAAGCATATGTGGTAAAGGGAGATCCAGAGTTACTGTCAAATCTTAAATTAGATTCAGAAGATGCTGATGAAGTGAGGTTTCTAGAAGCTAAAAAGTACTGCAAGAAGGGCTTTCAAGCTGAAAAGTACTAGGTAAATGGTTATGAATAGTCTATGCCTAATTTTGAGGAGGTTACAAATGACATTATACTAGAATCTTCAAAGGATGAGTGTCTTTATTACTGAAATGAAGTTTCACACCTGCATTAGGAAGGCACAAAGATGCATGAGCAACATTTGGGGCATGATGAGGATTTGTTCTTAGTTTTGCAACAAGGATATCAACTACTAAATGAGGAAGATCTTGCAATTGAGAAAATGCATGGTTCATTCATAAGGCCTCTTGTAGCAAGTCATGCAGATAATTTGGAAAGAGAGACAACTGCTAGGGCTAATTTGTTTACTATTTTTGCAAATGGTTATTGTCATCTTCTTGATGAAGTTTCACTTCTACTAGATGATGAGATTCGAAGAGACATTTACCACAGTGCAGAGCCACATATGATGTCACAAACAAAGTTAGATTCTACACATTTCTTCTTGCATGAAGGGATCCCAATCAGATTTAGGATTATTCTGGGCAGTTTTGTCACTTGTTAGCTAGATTTTGATGCTATCATGGATCATCATTCAGATAAAGAGTTGACAAAAGAGGTCACTAATGAGTTTCTGGTAGTAGAAGTTTTCAAATGCAAATAGAGGAAAGAGTTTCAGTGTTTTATTTTTCCTCCCCTCAATCCATTGAAACAAAAATAGCATGATGATCAACATGACTGGTGTTTTGAAGCAAAAAAAGACTCTCCTGAGTGCAGAGAAGTAAAAAGGTACAAAATATTGTTGTATTTCTTCATACAGTTTATTTGGTTCATTTTTAGTTTGATGTGGATAAATTAGAGCAACATAATCAAACATGGCAGCTATTTTTCTATTTTGGTGAATGGATATGTTCCTGTATGTTTCAGTTGTCAGTAATTTGGTTTCAATGTTCAGAATAAGCTACAATAGTAGCATTAGTTTCAGTTTCAGTTAGTTTTGTTTTTAATAAGTCTCAGCTGCAAAGCGGAATTGAGGATCTTGCTTCAGTCTCAGTGTTTCAATCATGTCCCAGAATGAGGGCCAATTTCTGTGGTTCAACTCTGTATCAGTTTCAAGGTTTTAGTCATCATCAGTTAAGGTTGGTTGGTTTCAGTCATCATTAGTTATGGTTGGTTGATTTTAGTTGCAGAGTGTGTGTTCAGCAGTGCTTCATTTCAGCTTTATGCACATTCTAAGTAGTTTGCATTGGTATGGTTGTATAAATGAAACTTCAGATCTATTCAGTTATAAATGTTTCAATTTAAGAGAATGTGACTCTATTGCCCAATGATTAAGGCACTGATATGCGAAACTAGAAATTTTGGGTTCGGAGTGAGTAGGCTCACTTTCCCAGCTAGTCGCCAAAACTGGTGAGAATATTTTCACACCATAGTAAAATTTTTGTTATAAGGATTGGCCTTCATAGAGATAGGGTTTTCCAAATGAAATAAATGCTCAGTGGCTATCAGATCAAATGCAAAACAGTAAAATGATGCAGAGTCTTCTAAGTGGCAACTGTGGGAGAACAAAAAGAGTTTCAAGATTGATGCGGAGTGAAGCACGTGGAGGCACCCGAGCATTTTTAAAAGAAACAAAAGAGTGAGCGAGAGCTACCACATGGGTACAGCAATAAAAAGAGAAGGTTTCTCAAAATTAAGCAAAATGCTCCACGTGGGTGAAGCGCAACAGAGAGAGAAATAAGTATTTTTTTTCTTTTTAATTGTGGCAACATGTTTTCATGGGATGAAAAGCTAAATTTATAATAATGTGTCTATTATAATAATGATGATGGGTCCCTCTTTCATAAAAGTTGAAATCGTATGAAATAAAATGAAACAAATAAAGTGGCTCCCATTTTTATTCTTCCATGGGAAAGAACAAAGGCTGCAAGAGAAACAAGTTGAAACACAAACGAAGATGCGAAGAGTGACACTTGGAGGATGAGGAAGGAAAAGAGAGCAGCTCAAATTTATAAGGAAGCCACCACGTGGGGAAAGCACTATAAAGAAATAAGAGGGAGATGTGGAAGGAGGCATGTGGAGCAGCCCACGCATAGGAGGAATAATAAAGTGTTTTGTTTCATTTTTTAAAAATTACATCATTTCTCACGGGAAATCTTTTAAGAGTCTTGTATTAATAAAGTTTCTTATTAGATACATCATGGTGGGACCGTTTCATAAGTTCAATATTTTATTAATGCCTCTATGAAGCCACAGGAAGAGTATAATTTTAAATAAAGATTTATCTTTATTAAAATATGACATGGGTCAAAATATTAAAGTAAGACTTTATTATTCTTATTTTGTTCTCACGGGAAATAAAATGATGTAACCCTAAAATATGAGCAGCAATGTTTAATTTTAATGGTACAGGAAGCAAGAAGAGAAGCGGTGGGAGGTATTCTTTCTCACTCAGAAATATTTTTTTCAGCCATAGGCAAAAGAAAAACAACAGTTTAGTTTCAAATAATAGATTTGTGCCGGATTTGATGCATGATTTTGTGGAGTTTCAGTTGTAAAGATTGCCAGAGGCCGTTGATATTTTGTTAAATCTTTCATGTTATAAATGGGCAAATCTAAGACACAGTTTAAAGGAGATACACACATACAGAGTTCTACATTTATACAGATCAGAGAGTTGGACCAGCAGTACATTTTCTTTCTTTTTGCCTTTGCGGTTATTTCTTTATGAGAATGTAACAGTCATTTTGTGCAATAACCTTTGCCTCTGTAACTGGTTATTCAAATAAAGAGATGGTGTTATATGCATACTTGGATATCTTGATTTCTTGCTTTTAATTTCTCTATTTCTCTGCCTCTGTTTTAACTTGAGTCTTAATCATGCATTGATGCTCTTTAATTCCAGTTAAATCTTTCAAAGTTAACACTATGCAACAAATTGTTTCAAATCGGGTGGATCACCTTAGTATTAGGCATTTTTTTCTACAATCTTGGTTTCCTTTCTAACCTTTTTCCCAAACCCCACTAAAAGAACGGAAGAGCCAGCTTTCCTAAAATCTAGAGGTTGTTTCTGGGAAGCATTCCCACATCTCAGAAACTTCCCATGTTGCTGTTGGATTACACCCATAGATTTATACATCAATAGGGGGAATGTTGGCATAATAGTCACAATGGTATTACATTGTTAGTTAAATAAATGTTAGCAAGTAGATAAATAAATTAGTTTTGGGAAGTTAGGAAGTTATTTCCTATAAGAAGTTATACACGGGAATAATAAATCTTTAAAAAGCAAATGTACTCCATTGTAACAATCAACCAAGACAATATATTATTTTATGCTTCTATTATTGCTATTGTGGAACTTTGGTATAAATCTGTATTTGCTCCACCATTTCAATAAAATTGAGTGTCATTTTTTAAAGTGAATATTTGTATGGCTGATGCATTGGAAACGTCATCACACTAAAATTATAGTATCATTTTTCATTCCATTAGACGTGCCTATGCACTAAACATATAAAGTGCCAAAATTCAAGCAGGGATCTAAAATATTGAATCGATGGGGGTGTTTTGTGTCATGTCTTGAGCAATTCCACATTTCCTTCTGCATTTCATTTTTGCATTTTATTTCTGTACTTTTAATTTCTACAACAACTTACATTAAGCATGGATTCAAATCTATCTATCATGCCTTTAACACCCTTTAACTATCATGAGTGGAAACTTAAGGTGCAACTTATGTTAAAGAACAAAGGGCTATATAGGGTAATAATGGGCATTGAAGCTAAATCCATAGATAAGGATGCTAAAGTAAAATGGTTTAATAAATGTGATTAATCCTTCAAGTTTCTATGTCTTACTCTATCTCCTGAACTCATCTTTCATGTAGAAGCCTTTAGAACACCTAATGAAGTTTGTCTTCCATTAGAAAAACTCTTTGGGAAGGTATATGAAACATGAGAAGTCATGAGTTAGAGAATGAAATCATAAGCTTGAGCCCTAGTTCTTTTGACACTCTAGAGGATTAATTGTCTAAGTTCAAATCATTAAGGTTGTATTTGAAAGAATGTGGAATAAAGAAAAAGGATGATCAACTTGTTCTTTCTATACTCTCCAAATTAGCTCCTAAGTATTACATGTTTGTACCTACCTTCTACTCCACCAAAAGGGCTCTTGGAGCCATGTGGAAAATGCCATCTCTTGATGAATTTATTGATGACTTGACTAGGGAGTAGGATAAGTTAATACAGATGGGAACTTTGAAGTCCTCAAAACCTCAATCCCTCAATGCTAGGAATAGTAAACAATAACATGCTTCAAACAAAAAAGGGAAGAAGAAAAACACTTAGAAGGACAAGGGGACTAAGATAGATAAAAAAATATGAGCCCTCCAAAACCAACACTAAAAACTCTTCAAATCAAGGGAAACCTAAGAAATAAAAAGTTAAGTGTACATATTGCAAGAAACTTGGGCACGATGAGCACAAATGTATGAAGAAACAAATTGACCACCTTTCTCATCTTCTTGAGAAGAACAACATAGGGACCATCCTTGAATCTATCAAATAATCTACATCAACCCAAGAATCCACTAAGCCAAAGGTAAAAGGTAAAAGAAGTCTAGGGGAAAGGCACTAGTTGTAACTGTATCTTCATCAACTTAATCTTGGATCATTGACTCAGGTGCCTCGCACCATATGGGTTCTTCATAGGTTAAATTTTATTCCTTAGAGCCTTATAGTATGTCTTTTATCACTTTGGGTGATGGCACTCCAACAACATTTGCAAGGAGAGGATCTATTGAGATTGAAGGTGAGACATTCACAAGGGTTCTAAGTGTACATTATCTTTCATCTAATCTCCTATCAATGTATCAAATTAATCACATAGGGAAGGGCATGAGAGTTCATTTCTCTCCAGATTTAGTTTAGACTAGAGAGTTACACATCAATAATCTAGTATCTTTGGGAAGGGTAGATCACCAAGCTAGGTTGTACACCTTCTCTTAGTTTTTACTTGATGTTTCTCCTACAACATTGCTTACTCATTTAGATGGTGTTAGAAAATTATGGCATGAGTAGTTTGACCACCTTAACTACCACTACCTTGAGAAACTAAGTCAGTAGGATATGGTCATAGGGTTGCCTAGAGTTATATTTTCTAAGGGTTTTTATAAGGGTTATAGCCTTGGGAAACATCTTGAAGAGACATTTGACAAAGACAAATCTTGGATGACTACATAGGTCTTAGAGCTTGTTCATAGTGATGTATTAATGCCATTTCCCCATCCATATTTCACTAAGGCAAGTTATGTTCACTTTCATAGATGACGTATCAAGGCCATTTCCTCATCCATCTTTCACTAAGGCAAGGTATGTTCACTTTCATAGATGACTTCTCTAGATACACATGGGTCTACTTCCTTTTGTAGAAATATTAAGTTTTTGACAACTTTCAAGACTTTGAGGCTCTTGTAGAAAAATATTCTATAAAAGACAACAAGGTTCTTCAAACTGACAATGTGGGTGAGTATGTCCACAACAGGGTTGAGCAGTTTTGTATAATAGAGGGGATAGACTTATAGTGCACAGTTCCTTATACTCCCAAATAGAATAGTGTTGTAGAATGTAATAATAGATCCTTGAAAGAGATGACTAACTACATGATACACTCCAATGGCCTTACACAATAGTATTTGGTAGAAACGATCATCAATGCTTGTTACATTTAGAACTGAGTTCATCATAAAGCCTTGAAGGGTATCATGCCCTTTGAAGCTTGGACAGGTAGGAAACCATTAGTTGAGCACTTTATGGTCTTTAGATCTCTATCTATGGCATGTATACCAAAGCAAAATCACAAGGCAATGGATCCTCAATCCAAACCTTACATCTTTGTAGGTTATCCAAATGGTGTAAAAGGTTATCGCCTACTCCACGTGAACACACATGAGTTGTTCATTGATATGAGTGTTATGTTTCAAGAGATTCCTGTCAACTCTATACTTGACATTTCTCAATCTATTGTAGATTCACTTGACTTTGATTGCTCTTCTAACAATCTAGATTATCCAAAATAAATTCCTCAAGCAGAGTCTTCTTCTTCTAGTTTTGACAATGAGGATAGTGATGGGGAGTCATCCTCATCCACTTCTAGACTTGCTTTGGAAGTTGATATTTCAACATGTAACTCACCTACATCTCATCCTCTTTGGGCTAGATAGACACTTCAAAGTGCAGGCACTTAGGCAGGGAAGCCAACATATGGCAGACGTACATGATTAGAAATCACACTTGGGACTTGACTTCACTTCCTAAGGGAAGGAAAATGGTTTGATGTAGGTGGATATATCAGACAAAGTTTTCTATAGATGGGTCAGTTGACAAGTACAAGGCATGTTTAGTTGCCAAGGGATTATCACAAGCTACTAGGTTTACATAGAGACCTTTGCACCCGTGGCCAAAATGACTTCAATCTGACTTACTCTTTGTATTTCAACCATACATGGTTTGGATGTGCACTAGATGGATGTGAAGAGTTTTTTTCTTTATGGAGGCCTTGAGGAGGAGATCTACATGGAGCAACCACCAGGGTTTGTTCAAGATTCATCCTTAGTTTGTAAACTTAGGAAATCCATCTATGGTCTCAAATAGGCCCCTCAAGCTTCGTATGCCAAGATGGATTCCTTTCTTCTAGCTTCCGGTTTCACTAAGTACCATTCGGATCTAAATGTATATTTCTTGTGGTAGGATGATTCACTATTAATACTAGTATTTTATGTTGATGATCTTTTGATCACTAGGAGCTCTTCATCTACTATTGTAGTAGTAAAGACAACTTTGAAAGATAGATTTGACATGATAGACTTGGGTTTATTCCATCATCTCCTTGATATTGATATTTCACAGTCTAACTCAGGGATCACTCTTGCATAGCCCAAGTACACTCTTGGTTTACTTGCTTGATTTTGCATGACTGACTGTAATCTATATCCGACTCCCTTTCTATCTAGAGTCAAGAATGAGGTTGATTTTACTACACCATTGGTTAAAGCAACCTTGTATTGACAACTTGTTGGCTGTCTCATCTATTTGACCCATACTAGGCTTGATTTTTCATATGCTATAAGTATGGTTTCTATATTCATGTAGGAGCCTCATGAGCTACACTAGAAAGCAACTAAGGGGATACTTACTACCTTTAGGGCACTCTTAGATTTGAGATTCATTATAGAGCTGGCACAAAGGTTGACTTGGTTGGATACATAGATTCATATTGGGTTGGTGATACTTAGAATTGTAAGTCCACTTCAGGTTACAGTTTCTCACTGGGTTATGGTCCTATCAGTTGGTCTAACAAAAATAAAAATGATTTATCATCCATAGAGGCAGAGTACAGGGGATTTCTCAACATAGCTACTAAGGCTATTTGGCTTCATGGATTTCTCATTGAGTTTGGCATTCCAATCAGGTAGCCCACACTCATGTATTGTGACAACTAGAGCAACATCTAGATATGTAGGAATTAGGTCCAGCACTAGTGGACCAAACACATAGAGATCCACATGCATTTTATTTGGGAGCTTATTCATAATTAGAACATTGAATTATCTTTTTGCTAGTCTTCAGAGTAGGTTCCTAATATCTTCACCAAACCTTTTACTAAGAGCAAGTTCATTCATATACGAGATCTTCTTGGGGTGCGGTCTAATTCAACAACAACATCATCTTTTCAGGGATCTTCTAGTCCTCTTCATCTTCATTTCTCTCTTTTGGGGGGGAGTATTTTCTCACTAGGTTTTCTCCCTTTCTCTGCTTTATGAGAGATTGCATTGTACATGGTTAGCTCATTAGGCCTAGTTATCGGGACCCATTTTTTTACCCACCTAAGCTATGCTTAAGGGGAGTGTTATTGTATATATTATATCATGCACATCATGGACATGGATAATTCCATGTGGTGTTAAGTCTACTTAGGTGTCTTAGTTAGTGGGAGTTAGCTCGCCACTTCTTATGGGTCATGGGGAAGTAATCTCGCCACCAGTTCTAGTTAATGGGAGTCGACTACTTAGTCTTCTCCACTAATTATGTATGGTAGTTTATTCTGTCTCTCCTATATGTACTATTCTTTTTCATGGTAAATACATTTTGCTTGGATACAATTTCATGCAGATATTTTCTTTTGCATATTTTGTGTTTTCTAACTTGCAGGGGGATGCAATTACTCAACTTTCATTACCCAACTAGTATTGGCATTCTATCCAGAGTATCTTGGCATTGCAACAAGGTGCATCTTACAAAACTCTCATATGATATTACAATAAAATAATCTTGATATATTACCAAACTTCAATAATATTAATGGAATCAATCTTATGGAGCAAGAACCAAAGATAACTTTCTTCAAATGACTATGAGTGATGTTTATATAGTGATTGTTAGTCTTTAGAATAATCTATTGACTATAATGTGGTACATATGTTGAAGTAGGATGGCATCTGTATGTAGAGAACATGTAGATTAGGGCCTTTGAGACTAAACTTTGAGACTAAATGTAGTGAAGGATGTATTTAAATATTTATTTCATTCATTCTACAAACCTCCTTGTGATCAATGAGCTTAGAAATATAACCGAGTGTCAATACAAAGCTATGATGATTATTATAAAACAAAAGTAATAAATTTGGGAACTCTAATATGCTTGTGAATTAATCTAAACCTAGAATATGCCTTTGCAGTGAGAACCACAAGTTGTAGTGAACATATGATGGCTAGAATATTATTGTAAACTTACAAGAAAACAAACATGAAAGAAAATATATTTTTGGTTGATGCAAGATTTCTCTTAAATATTGGATGTTGCTACATTAGACACCTTACATGTATTTCAAAACTAGGTCCCTTCACTTTGGGATTAGTAGAGAGAAATATAAAGGTTCACCTCAACTTTAGATATCCAAGTTGAGTCTTCAATAAATCTTCCTTTTCATTTAACCAAATATTCTTTGTACTAATTGTTTTTGGTGCTTCTTCCAATTCTTCTATCAAAAACCCCTCAATCTTCTCTTTCTACTATCGTGGTAAGCTTGTACTCCATTCTACCTCTATTTTACCTCCTTTCCAACTCCCCTTCATGATATTGACTAAAATTTGTAATGTTAAATACTGGTGATATGCTCGAACCTTCTCACCACTCTACTTCATTTGTGTTTCTAAATAAAATTCTCTAATAATTTTGCAAGGACCAAACTTTTCATTTTCATCTTATTATATGTCCCAACTAGGAATTTCTCCTTCCTCAAATTTACAATCACTTCATCTCCTACCTCAAACTCTTTATTTGTTTTTTTTTCATCAACCTTCTCTTTATATCTACCATTCATCTTCTGCAACTGACTTCTTACATCAACATGTACTATCTTCATGTGATCTACAAATTCTTCTACTTTTACAATTCTATTTTCTAAATTATTGATATATCTTAGTTTTGATACATTCCTCAGACTACTCCTATATGATACCAAAAATGATTTTTTTTGAATTGAAGATCGTCTACCAATATATTCAGTATTAAAAGAGTCAACTTACAAAATTAGTGGCCAAGAAGGCCACTTCAAAATATACCGAGTATTGTATCTTTCAATCCAAAAAGATATACCAATTACATATTATATCATTTAGCTATAATAGGTCCATACTACAAATTAGAACAAGGTATCAAAATAAACACCATAAAGATAACATAACATCAATTCAGGTTATAATAGACCAAACTTTATCCTCTGAAATTCCTAGATTATCCCACATCTCTATTGTTCCATTTCATCATTCTTTTTGTCTGTTGAATTGATATAATCCCTATTTGAGTCATCATTATCTATCTACATCCCTGATATCATATTCTGTCGTTCCTCCGTTCTGTATTGAGCCTCCTCATATCTTTCTCCTTCCTCATAAGTATCATCTCTGTCTGTTCCAACATATTCTTCACATGCCTTCAACTCACTTTTGTTGTCATTCAATTGATCCTCTTGTTGTTGTTTGCCTTGAGACATCACATACATGCTGTTATCACTGCCTTTATAAGAGTCCATTCCTTTGAAACTTCCAATAGGAGGAGAAAACAAATGATGTTTTCCCTATGCTTTTACAGTGAATAATATTTAGTCAACCAGTGAGTATAAACATAATAATTAAGGGAAAGATGATAGTTGATAGTAAGTAAACACTTGAACATAACAACGAAGGCATAAGCTAAAGTAAAGTTCACTAGTCTTCATTCATACTTTGATAGACCAATCCATCATGAATGCACACTACTAAACAAAATCGAGACAACAAATAATAAAATTATACTTAAAATAGGAGTTAGGTTCATGAACCATAATATAAAAAATACAAAACAAAAGACTATTCAAAATTACAATAAAATTAATCTCAAATCAAAACCCCAAAATTAAAATTTCATTCTCAAATTTACAAAACTCTCAGCCATTAATACTATCCATTATGTATCGACTCATTACACATTAGTATATTTTAATATTAAAACATATTCATTTGTACAATTAATATCCTCCCAAAGCAAAGAAATTGGAGGGAAATTCATAATTACCATTTCAAAGTACATTCAACAAAAGCGCGCAAAGGTTAAAGTAACGTAGGCTCGTAACGAATCCCCTTTACATTGGGACACCTGGAACCAACCTTTACATTGAGATAGATGGTCCAAAATAATTTATGATGGTGTCACATATATTCCTCTACTTTCACGGCTCTCTATAAAGTATTCATTTTATGTCAAATCTCGTCAATCCCGAACGAATGGAATTTTGCTACGTGGCACAACACATTATTTACTAGAGCATTTAACACTTTTGGAGGGGGAGCTTTCGGAATTTTGACTGAATTCTTTTTTCTCAATGGAGTGTAAAACGTAAGAAATATGTATAGTAAAGCGAAAGTAATAATGGATCATTCGATTAAGCCTCATCAGTAGATAAGTTATTCCGTAAAGAAACTTAGAGTTTGGGTATGAAGAAGGTTTAATGGAGAGATAGACGCATACATGTCTACCAGGGCAGTTACAGCTACAACATCTGACATAATTCCTCTATCCTTTATCCTGTGATGGATGATGCTGGCAAAGGTTGCGGAGTCTGGCTTTACACCTGCCAATTGTATTTGCTTCAAAGTTTCTAAAGCATTTTCAACAAATCTATTTTATCCATATCCTGCAATCATGGCATTCCATGGACCACATGTCTTTGAGGCAATCATGGTCAAACAGTTCACGTGCCTTGTCCATGCTTCCACATGTCTACCAGAGCATTTCCAACTACAACATCTGACAAAATTCCTCTAACCCTTATCCTTTGATGGATTTCCATACCCTGCTCCAAATCTCCCATTTTGGCATAGGCTGGGGTACGCTTGCAAAGCGAAACTGATCAAGTTGGAAACATTTTTGTTGTATATGGTGAAAGAGTGCAACTGCCTCATGAGAAAATCCATGTCTTCTGTACACTGCAATAATCATATTCTATGAGAGGCTATCTCGTTCTTTTATGTGATTAAATACTTTAAAAACATCCACTAAACTTCCGCACTTGACATTAGGAACGGAAACATTATTTCACATTTATAAATCCTATTCATGTTATGAGTCAGGCCACTGTAGTTATCTTCTAAACATGATGGAAACAGTAAATTTGGTTTGGCTTATGTGCGGGAACAGTGAATTTGGTTCAGCTTATGCATGGGAACAAGGCGACTGACTACTAAAGATCATATTTATATCAATTATAAACTATGACAGACCATGAAGAATCATTTCGCAATCAACTGGTATAAAGGGGATAAGACATGGTTCATGTAAATAGAGTATCCTTCACTTCAAACCAAAATATTAAAATTCAGCATTTGATTTTGCTTCTCAAACACTAGTTTCATTAAATTTTTGATATATGTATGTATATATACACAGAATTATATATTTACCAGCCACTAGTTGGGATTTACTCATAGATCAGGGACAATGAAACCATACCTTAGGATTTTACAATTGTGCTAATAGAGTTCCACCCTTAACATTGAAACCATTTCATTTTCATACAAGAATTTCCATATTGTTAGATTTTAATGATTTATGGGTTTATTATATGAATTAAGGCTTGTCTGCTCGAAGTTCATGCAACCCTAATGAATCAAAGTTGATACAAGCTAAGTAGTTTATCAAGTTGGTGTTAAGAAGGTTTCATTCTAAGAATGTTACTACAGTAGAATATCATCAACTTATATCATTTCCTTGTAAAATTATAAACATCAATTCTTATCCTCTCCTATGTAATCATAACCATAATTGATTTGTTCATCTAGGTGGCATATAGGTTACAAATATTTATAAGATAATATACTAATCTTGTTATTATCATTTTTAAGACTTTATAACTATGACTTCCCTTTAACTACCATAGTCATGTTATTGATTATGGAGTTCAATAAGTAAAAATAGTAGCACATATCAGTGGTCATGAATAATGCATGCATCAGTGGTTCTAGTTTCAAATATAGGTTTCCCTATACCATGACATTATCATAACTAAATTCAAGGATCAATATTCAGTAACAATGATATAACTCCCAACCAAAAATATTGCCATTGCCAGTAATTTCAAAATCTCTTTCTCCACTCAAAATACCAAGCCATGAATAAATTTCCAACCATTATTGCATGATAAGTATTCACATGATAATTTTTGCATGTTTTCTTAGATGGACCAAGTCAAAGATGAATTTAGAATGCACATATGCCAATGATAGAACAAACCTTTAAGTTTAACTCATGTTTTACCCTTGATTAAATCGTGTGTTAGAAGCATGCAATAACTCATTGAAAGCCATTAGATGCAATGCCTTTATTCATTTTAGAGTTCTTCAATATTTTAGTACCATGCCATGTGAAGTGGAAATGCCAGTTTACGGATTCCTTATCTTCCACATCTACATAGATAATAGTTAAATTTAGATAAAGGTCTAGGTTAGGTTTTATGGTTAGCTTTTATTTTACCTAAGACTTAAGTTTAAATATATGTAGGATGAAATATTTATAGTATATCTATATACACACATAACTTAAGGCCATAGCCTATAGATAATAGGGCTAGGCTTAGATTAGACTATACTCATAAATCAATCAATATAAATATATTTATACAACTTAACCATTAGAGCTCAATCTAGGTTAAGTTTTATAAATTTATTTATAATATTAGGATAAGAACATAGATCGATAACAATAGGACCCTATCCATAATGTTTGCATTAAGACATGTAGGTTAGATCATTTCCAATCCCTATCCCACACACCATGAACAATTAAACTCAAATAAGCAACTTACCCAGCCAATCAAATCATCTAACATTTGTAATACAATTAGATTACTTCACACTTAGGTACAATCATTCAACACAAAAACTATCTACAAACTAAAACACTAGCAAAACTAGTAACATAAGGACCTACACATAATGGTGATTGCTACTTTTAGATGAATATATCTTGAATCAAGACTATTACATAAGATAATCATTATTAATTAGTATTTCGAAATCATTCCTAAAGTCCTAATTTGTGGAAGGTTCATTTTCTTTCAAATTCTAGATCTTCTAACCCTAGGATCCATAGATCTTTGATTGATTCTATCTTACTCAATATGAATTATCTAAACCATCAGCCATGATTGATATACATGCACAACATATTTTTTCCGATGTCAATCTTGCATGCACAGTATATGTTAGTGACTTACATGTCTAGGTCTATTTGCTTCTTATGGTGATACATCTAGTGATAAGTTTAGAAATTATTGCATTACAATGATAATGTCTTCCTTAGTGTCTCTCTTTCCATTGATTATTAGCTTCATATTTTTCAAGATGGACATATTATTAGGAAACCTAAGACGGTCTTATTTCATAGCAATTCTTAGCACAATATTTTATTTCTTCCTTCTATATGCATATGCATGATACTACCTAGTTGGTTAATGCATTAGAAAATAGATTATTTCAGCAAGCTTATTGACAAGTTAGATTTTCTACTTTTTGATGCATTTTGTTAGATGATGAGTATGACATATATATGGTTTTATTAGTAAACCTAAAACAATTTTCTATAAATACAAAAATTAAGGATAAATTTATGGGGACATATTTTATGATTAAAGCATAAAGGAAATTATTCAAAATATTAGTATATATCTTGATATATTTTCTAGTATTGAAACAATTAGTTAAAATATTATCTCATAATATAGGTGAATTGACTATGTAGTATTCTTGTCCAACATGAAAATTAGTTACATCATAAAAGATGACAACTTGTTTACTTGGTAAACATAACCTTTTATGCCATCTTTAGGTATGCAGTCACCACTACTAGTGACATCAATTGTATAAGAGTTTTCTATATATAAGCATTCTCATCATTTGCTATAATATATATTGTAATTATAGTTGAGATCATGTATTTATTTGTAAAATGTATTTATTAAGTTTTTTTGTAATTGTAATTGAGATCATGGATTGTATAAATGTATACAATTTTATTTTGGATGAACCTTTACTTGAGTAGCCTAAAAGCCCACCTCAAAACCTACCTCGAATTGATGAACAAAGATTGAGAGTAGAGATAACTGAAAGTTATAACCATGTTGTAAACCAAAATAGGTTTATTTCATATTGATCCTCATATTTCCCCTCATTTACATAGGTTTTCCACTTCTATTCAGACACTGATAGATTTAGTTAGAAGCATAGATTCTATTTTGGGTAGAAGTATAACATTTATATTTTTTGTTTAGGATATTGTTCACATCTACCAAATGTCTGCATGTAATATTGAATCTCTTTGGGAGGTTTAAGACATATTTTTTTGACTACCCTAGGAGTAGTGCAAAATAAATATTTATAGGCCATAAAATGCATACCTCAATACTTTTTTTCAGCTCTTTGAGTACAAATAAATAACAACCTTATTATAACTTGTTTCATACAATATTCAAAATGAAGAGAAGAAGGTTCTTCCAAAACCCCATAACTCCAAGATTCTAGCTAATGGAATAGATGGGGTCCACCCCACCTTGCTTTGTAGAGTGATACACATGGGAACATGCATAAACCATTCAAAAAATAGACTCATTTGTCCACATAAACAAGCACATAGATGCAAGGGTATTCTCAAAACATAAGTGTAACCCTCAAGAATCACAAGGAGAGGTAGGTGAAGAAAGACCATGGAATGTCTTTCGCCAAGGACCTCCAGATCCATTTGGTGAGTCTAATGGAGAAATATAAAAGGTTTCAATCCACACTCCATTCCTCCTAAACATGTTAAAGGCATCAAACCCTCATAGGTGACTCTCATTAAGGTGTCAAACTCTCATTTACACAAGTAAATCACCATACTTGGAATAAAACACTTTCTTTTTTACTTTGAACACATTTTAATGTAAGGTTCATCCTTTTTAAATACAAGCAGCATACTCTTAAATTTCTACATATAAAAATCATTAGAACACCATTAATACATTCTAAAGCTTTATTTCCAAGCATAAAGAAAGGAAACTGTTAAGAATTTTTCTAACACACTCATGAACATATTCATGGAAAGAATCATTTCATTTGATCATGTAACACAATGAAAATATCAAAATAAATGCAAGGGAATATGGTCCTACCTCCAAAATTCTAATTTTTTCCAAAAAAAGATTTGTGACTCTATTATTTTTTAAAGCACAATCCTTGCCTTTTCCAAACTCAAACATGCATTCCCTAGCTCTAGATCTATTCTTTAGTACAATAAATCTCTCTCAAGATCTCAAGAAAACTATGATCTTTCTCTTTTATCTTCTCTAACTTCTCTAAACTCAAACATGAAAGTGAATAACCAAATCCAAAAGTGTCTACCCCTCTCCTTAACCTATCCCAAAAGGTTAAGAAAACTCAACTCACCTCTCAAGTCCTCACCAATCAAGATCTCAAGAACACTATGCTCTTTCTCTTTTCTCTTCTCTAGTCTCTCTAAACCTAAAAATGAAAGTGAATAATCAAATCAAAAAGTGTCTCCACAAATGCCATGAAATCCCAAGTGTTGAAATTGGTTTAATGATCTAGATAGGGAAAGCAAACAAGACAAGGACCATTATCATTACAATGAATGTAATTTTGACATGGTTGATGACATGAGGTTTGCAAGCATGCAAGATAATATAGCAAACACATAGGATTTTATTGAAAACATATATGATATTGTCATCACACTTGTTTAGGTGTGTGTTAGAAGCATTTTTAAGACTTTGGAATGCTATAATGTTAATTTTCATGTTACAAACATAATTCAAATGCGCAGTTGATATCTAATTGGTTGAATTGGAGGATATGAAAAACTATAATAGTGGACCGGGATCAAGTAATAGTATGAAAAATTTTATTTATACATTTTAAAATTTTATTGGCATAATTTTCTTTCATTTAAGCTTAAATGTAAGTATTCATGAGGTAGACATGTTATTTTCCTTTTGATATACTAAAGTTAAATTACATCAAATGCATATATGTATCAATTTATGAGAGGTTTTAATGCTAAGTATTGGATTAAAAATGCATTCTTTGAAACATAGACAAGTGGAATGCCTTAACACTTTCTTGGTAGGTTCTTGCTAAAGGCATGCTATCATGTATAACTAGATCATTATGTAGGCAAACTAAATTTGTGAACCCTAACCTTGCTAGCATATCTTATATTGAGATGGTTTGTGAAAATAAAAATGGTCCTCAAGAGATTATGTTCAAGAACACATATTACTTAGTAGATTGTCTTCTAGTGTGTCAATCTCAATATTTGCAACAAGGCGAATTATGTATCAATCTATGCAACATTTTAGTGGTAATTTAATTAGCATCAACCTACTAGAAATGAATTCTAATTTGGTTAGTGTCATCATTATAACATATGTTACACTCCATTCCACTTTACTAATGTTTAGTCATGTCTTTTCCTCTTGTATGCATTAATCTAAGAATAAAGTTGCATAGTAATGGTTTTCTAAGAAAAATCTACACAAAAGAATTGAAACTGTTAATGTTGTTCACCCAATTTTTTCAAGATCTCATTGTGACATCCATACAAGATCTCCTTCAAATGTTTCTACTTCTTGTATTAGTGGTAGATAGGTTTGACAACTATAATTTCAAAATATTCTCTCTTTCTCAACTTAGGACATTGAATAGAAATATTAAACTAATTTCAACCTGAATCTCTAGCTTATCAAAACAAGTTTAGTATTTCTATGCAACTATAATTATATAGCAATAAGCTGGAGCCCTTCTTTGATTACCTCTCTTTTCTATGTGAATTATATTTTGTCTACCAATTTTACAAGTCCATAGCTATTTTATTTCTGATGTACAAGTGTTAAATTACATTAAATGCATAAAATAAGCAACTATGTATCAATCTATGAAACATTTTAATATTTAGTACTAATGGTTATCCTCATTTCTCCTCAAGGGTGGTGTTTCCTCCCTTGGTAAAGAATTTGTTAACGGATGCTTGGTTTTTGCAACTTGCTTCTTCCTCCCTTCATTGTCTATTAGACTTTGTTTCTTCCTTCCTTTCCCTATGTTTGGCTTTAGGATTTATGATGGTGTTTGGTTGATGCATCTGGCTTCTAGGGAGCCCAAGTCTTCATCATCCATCAAATCTTCCTCAAACCAATCCGAGTTTTCAGGCTCAACATTTTTTTGATCTATGAGCATTTCCTCAGTGATAGGAGGGGAAACATGTTTATTGAGAAGAACCAACTCATGATTGGTGTTGTCTTGATTTGTAGGCTTCGAGCTTCAGTTTTTTGTTCTTGGTTTTCAGTTGCGCATTCACCCATTGATTTTGTGATATCCTCTAGCTCCTTGTTTTGGGAATCTATTGATTGGTTTGGATAGTAGGGCAGTAAGTTCGGTGATTAGAAATGTGATTCCTTCACCTATAATTTAGAAAAAAACTTTTTGTCTTCCTCAATCTCCATACATTGCGACCAATTCTCCCCATTGGTGTATACATTGATTTCCTTCAGAATTGGCCGAATAGAAATGACTTTGATTCTTGCATAGAGGTAGGAATTACTTTCCATTACTACTTCATCATTATCTAAAACATGGCCCAGAGTATTGCCATTTTTTTAAAGGCATGCATTTGACCAAAATTTGAGGGAAAGAATATAAAGTATGATCTAGACAGGGTTTTCATCTAAATTACAATCCAATGGGTTAAACCGAGGGAATCATATCTCCATATACAGGAAACTATCACCATTTTTTTCATATCTTCTTATTTAGGGTTTTCTCAGAATCATGTTTGTTTAAAAGGATGACAATGAACAAACCTTTGGATAGAAATTTTAGAATAAAATAGGAGTCTCAATTTCCTTTTTCTCATTCCTTAATCTTTGATTTGGATTTCTTCTTCCTTGTAAATGTACAAATAAGTGCATTTTCCCTTAGTATTAGAAGATCCATTTTCTTTACTACCAATAAATCTATCTACACCTACTTTTTTTTGGGTGTGAGCCATCTCGTTTCAATTCTTCTTTCTTATCAGTAAATAGCTACTAAGGGGCGGCACCCTTTATATTAATTTTCAAATCATAAAAATTACATTGAGAGAATTGTAATCAGTATCCCATAGCCATAACAAGCCTACTCCTCCCACCTCCAATCCTACAAATACCTATTACAGAAGATCAACACACCCCCACACCAAAAAAGAGCTCCATCACAAATTGGAGCAAAACCACCACCTCAAAACAAAGAACCCCACAACCCACCCCGTCAACTCAAGATCAAGACATAAGACCATATAAAACTACAATTTCATTCCACAAATGGAGTGGGAGTGGAGCTACATGTTAACAGGACCTCATTTTTCTTCCTTCTCCTTTGGACCGTGCTCCAATTGTCCTCTCAATTCACAACACACACATCCATGCTCGAGTTGAGAGATGACTTTCCTCCCCTCAGAGCTCAAAGTCCCTATACTTTCTGCTTGATCAACCTTCACAACACTTGAATTGGGCTCCTTCATTTCGAGTAGGATATTTACTCCCTTTGAGGGGGATCCTTCCTTGTTCACCAGATTTAGATTACATGGTGGTGCCATGTGACCACCCTCCCTGCCTGTAGGGGAATCATCAGTATCATTATCTTCCTTTTCACCTGAATAATGTTGGGGTAAGATGTCCTTCCATCATGTGGCTTGGTTGTCACCTCACTGCTTTGAAAAATAGGTTGCAATATGTCTAGTGTGAAACCACCTATGACAGGGAAATGAAACACCCTCATAGTCTATTAGCTGATTCTAGCACCCATTAGTAGTTTTTAGAGATATATATGCTTGGACTGTCTTGGAGGTGTCCAACTCCACTAAAATGCAAGCATAGGTTGTGTGCAAGAAGTTTGAAGAACCCTCATCAACCCCCAAGAACCTCCCCATCAAATTACTGATGGCTTTGAAATAGGAATCGCACTAGAATTGTAATGGAAGGTTTGGCAATCTTACCTAAGTTGGAGTAGCATCAAAGGTATCAGTAATAGGATTGAAGGAGGGGTGCCATGGTTTAAACATATGAAGGTGTTGATCAAAGTTCCATTGGTAATTGCATAGGATTTTTTTCCTATCACAAACATCGTAAAAAATGATCACAAAAACTCCCGCGCATAGGGATAAATCTCCACATCACTGACCAAGATGGGATGCCAAGTTTTAGTGATCCATTGGTGCAGTGCAGAGAGGCCTGACTAGAACCCTTTGCATCTTCCAACCAAACCCAACTCTATGAAATAAGCCACGTTTTCAGCAACCTCCTTGTATATCTCCTCACCAAAGACCATAGACAGGGAGGTGTCTACACATGGGAGAGGCTAAATCTATTGTTTACTTGAGCCCTTGTTGGCTTCATGGGATGGATCCACCATTGCCCCTATCGCTATCCCAGACAGAGGCGAAAATCCTTGACCACAACCAGCACCCCCTGCATACAAACTTCCCCTGTCGCGCACCTCTCTAGATTGCATCGTAACGTTCTAGCATCATAGCTTCTTATCCACCACAGGAACATTCTCTACTTGATACGTAACCTCCTTCCACAATGGCTCCAAGAGAGGGCAATCATACCTAAGACAAGCAACGTAGGATGAAGGTCGTTGACCATACAAGCTCCCTCCATCAGCCCACCATTTGAATCCATCCTTAGAAACTCTAGCAGCTAAAGGAAAAGTAGGCATTGCCGAAAATCAGAAGTTAATATTTACTCAATTATTCTTATCTTGTTTCAATATATATAATCTAAATATGCATGGCAGACCCATTACTTGATTGTTGCTAATTTTGGACCAATTTAATCCTTATTAGAGTTCATATCTAAGCTTGGATTGAAATAATACAGTCATTTTGCAAACCTATCTTAATAGTACTATAAACACAAGAATATGCAACTTCCTTTTGAATTTGTTTGTGAGTGAACAAATCCCCAGTAGGAGTCGATCCATAATAATATTCATAATTTACAACAATAGAGAAGAAGATATCATTTGAAATAAGATAGTTTTGTGCCCAAAAGCTAATCACTTCAAAAGGTGTGAGTCTTGTAATAAATTCATTGCATTCAATAGAAAGATGGAGACCACTTTAGAATAATGAGCTTGGACACTGAATCAAAATATTTTAGCCAACAACTGCACAAAGATAATTTTTCATAGAATAACATTCATAGCCAAATACATGTGACAATCTAACCAAATCACATTTCCCCACTTCCTCAAGTTCCCATTTCTACACAAGAAAGAAAATGCACAAATTCTTCTAGATTTCCATCATGTTATGAGAAGATATAAGTGGAGAATGAAGAAAGAGATAAAGATGAGCTTTATAAACTTGGAGAAGGCATATTTGAAGATCAAATATGGTGAGTAATCGTAGCTATCATAGTAAATCCACATGCCCTGAAAAAAGGAAGATGGTGGCTAAGAATGATAAAATCGAGAGAGGTGGAGATCACCAAGGATTTGATTTCATGCCAAATTTAATATGCATGTACCAATAATCCCACATCAATGAAAGATAAAGTCATTAAAATCAACTTCTAAGGAAATTTTAATGACCTTCACAATAAGAAACCATAGGTTGGGGAAAAAATTAACCTCTCAAAGAGTGAGTTACATAAATCTTTTTCCTTTGATAATCTTGTATAAAACTCTTTAGAATATGTGAATTGGAGAAATTTGTAGAATTAAATTCCTTTCTTTGTGTTTCCTGATCTATTGCAATATTGGCTAAATAGTCTACAACATTGTTATCTTGCCATTAGTAGTGTACACATTCATAGTACGCAAATCAATCAAGGAGGGGCCAAACTAATTGAATGTCTTTCGCCAAGGACCTCCAGATCCATTTGGTGAGTCTAATGGAGAAATATAAAAGGTTTCAATCCACACTCCATTCCTCCTAAACATGTTAAAGGCATCAAACCCTCATAGGTGACTCTCATTAAGGTGTCAAACTCTCATTTACACAAGTAAATCACCATACTTGGAATAAAACACTTTCTTTTTTACTTTGAACACATTTTAATGTAAGGTTCATCCTTTTTAAATACAAGCAGCATACTCTTAAATTTCTACATATAAAAATCATTAGAACACCATTAATACATTCTAAAGCTTTATTTCCAAGCATAAAGAAAGGAAACTGTTAAGAATTTTTCTAACACACTCATGAACATATTCATGGAAAGAATCATTTCATTTGATCATGTAACACAATGAAAATATCAAAATAAATGCAAGGGAATATGGTCCTACCTCCAAAATTCTAATTTTTTCCAAAAAAAGATTTGTGACTCTATTATTTTTTAAAGCACAATCCTTGCCTTTTCCAAACTCAAACATGCATTCCCTAGCTCTAGATCTATTCTTTAGTACAATAAATCTCTCTCAAGATCTCAAGAAAACTATGATCTTTCTCTTTTATCTTCTCTAACTTCTCTAAACTCAAACATGAAAGTGAATAACCAAATCCAAAAGTGTCTACCCCTCTCCTTAACCTATCCCAAAAGGTTAAGAAAACTCAACTCACCTCTCAAGTCCTCACCAATCAAGATCTCAAGAACACTATGCTCTTTCTCTTTTCTCTTCTCTAGTCTCTCTAAACCTAAAAATGAAAGTGAATAATCAAATCAAAAAGTGTCTCCACAAATGCCATGAAATCCCAAGTGTTGAAATTGGTTTAATGATCTAGATAGGGAAAGCAAACAAGACAAGGACCATTATCATTACAATGAATGTAATTTTGACATGGTTGATGACATGAGGTTTGCAAGCATGCAAGATAATATAGCAAACACATAGGATTTTATTGAAAACATATATGATATTGTCATCACACTTGTTTAGGTGTGTGTTAGAAGCATTTTTAAGACTTTGGAATGCTATAATGTTAATTTTCATGTTACAAACATAATTCAAATGCGCAGTTGATATCTAATTGGTTGAATTGGAGGATATGAAAAACTATAATAGTGGACCGGGATCAAGTAATAGTATGAAAAATTTTATTTATACATTTTAAAATTTTATTGGCATAATTTTCTTTCATTTAAGCTTAAATGTAAGTATTCATGAGGTAGACATGTTATTTTCCTTTTGATATACTAAAGTTAAATTACATCAAATGCATATATGTATCAATTTATGAGAGGTTTTAATGCTAAGTATTGGATTAAAAATGCATTCTTTGAAACATAGACAAGTGGAATGCCTTAACACTTTCTTGGTAGGTTCTTGCTAAAGGCATGCTATCATGTATAACTAGATCATTATGTAGGCAAACTAAATTTGTGAACCCTAACCTTGCTAGCATATCTTATATTGAGATGGTTTGTGAAAATAAAAATGGTCCTCAAGAGATTATGTTCAAGAACACATATTACTTAGTAGATTGTCTTCTAGTGTGTCAATCTCAATATTTGCAACAAGGCGAATTATGTATCAATCTATGCAACATTTTAGTGGTAATTTAATTAGCATCAACCTACTAGAAATGAATTCTAATTTGGTTAGTGTCATCATTATAACATATGTTACACTCCATTCCACTTTACTAATGTTTAGTCATGTCTTTTCCTCTTGTATGCATTAATCTAAGAATAAAGTTGCATAGTAATGGTTTTCTAAGAAAAATCTACACAAAAGAATTGAAACTGTTAATGTTGTTCACCCAATTTTTTCAAGATCTCATTGTGACATCCATACAAGATCTCCTTCAAATGTTTCTACTTCTTGTATTAGTGGTAGATAGGTTTGACAACTATAATTTCAAAATATTCTCTCTTTCTCAACTTAGGACATTGAATAGAAATATTAAACTAATTTCAACCTGAATCTCTAGCTTATCAAAACAAGTTTAGTATTTCTATGCAACTATAATTATATAGCAATAAGCTGGAGCCCTTCTTTGATTACCTCTCTTTTCTATGTGAATTATATTTTGTCTACCAATTTTACAAGTCCATAGCTATTTTATTTCTGATGTACAAGTGTTAAATTACATTAAATGCATAAAATAAGCAACTATGTATCAATCTATGAAACATTTTAATATTTAGTACTAATGGTTATCCTCATTTCTCCTCAAGGGTGGTGTTTCCTCCCTTGGTAAAGAATTTGTTAACGGATGCTTGGTTTTTGCAACTTGCTTCTTCCTCCCTTCATTGTCTATTAGACTTTGTTTCTTCCTTCCTTTCCCTATGTTTGGCTTTAGGATTTATGATGGTGTTTGGTTGATGCATCTGGCTTCTAGGGAGCCCAAGTCTTCATCATCCATCAAATCTTCCTCAAACCAATCCGAGTTTTCAGGCTCAACATTTTTTTGATCTATGAGCATTTCCTCAGTGATAGGAGGGGAAACATGTTTATTGAGAAGAACCAACTCATGATTGGTGTTGTCTTGATTTGTAGGCTTCGAGCTTCAGTTTTTTGTTCTTGGTTTTCAGTTGCGCATTCACCCATTGATTTTGTGATATCCTCTAGCTCCTTGTTTTGGGAATCTATTGATTGGTTTGGATAGTAGGGCAGTAAGTTCGGTGATTAGAAATGTGATTCCTTCACCTATAATTTAGAAAAAAACTTTTTGTCTTCCTCAATCTCCATACATTGCGACCAATTCTCCCCATTGGTGTATACATTGATTTCCTTCAGAATTGGCCGAATAGAAATGACTTTGATTCTTGCATAGAGGTAGGAATTACTTTCCATTACTACTTCATCATTATCTAAAACATGGCCCAGAGTATTGCCATTTTTTTAAAGGCATGCATTTGACCAAAATTTGAGGGAAAGAATATAAAGTATGATCTAGACAGGGTTTTCATCTAAATTACAATCCAATGGGTTAAACCGAGGGAATCATATCTCCATATACAGGAAACTATCACCATTTTTTTCATATCTTCTTATTTAGGGTTTTCTCAGAATCATGTTTGTTTAAAAGGATGACAATGAACAAACCTTTGGATAGAAATTTTAGAATAAAATAGGAGTCTCAATTTCCTTTTTCTCATTCCTTAATCTTTGATTTGGATTTCTTCTTCCTTGTAAATGTACAAATAAGTGCATTTTCCCTTAGTATTAGAAGATCCATTTTCTTTACTACCAATAAATCTATCTACACCTACTTTTTTTTGGGTGTGAGCCATCTCGTTTCAATTCTTCTTTCTTATCAGTAAATAGCTACTAAGGGGCGGCACCCTTTATATTAATTTTCAAATCATAAAAATTACATTGAGAGAATTGTAATCAGTATCCCATAGCCATAACAAGCCTACTCCTCCCACCTCCAATCCTACAAATACCTATTACAGAAGATCAACACACCCCCACACCAAAAAAGAGCTCCATCACAAATTGGAGCAAAACCACCACCTCAAAACAAAGAACCCCACAACCCACCCCGTCAACTCAAGATCAAGACATAAGACCATATAAAACTACAATTTCATTCCACAAATGGAGTGGGAGTGGAGCTACATGTTAACAGGACCTCATTTTTCTTCCTTCTCCTTTGGACCGTGCTCCAATTGTCCTCTCGATTCACAACACACACATCCATGCTCGAGTTGAGAGATGACTTTCCTCCCCTCAGAGCTCAAAGTCCCTATACTTTCTGCTTGATCAACCTTCACAACACTTGAATTGGGCTCCTTCATTTCGAGTAGGATATTTACTCCCTTTGAGGGGGATCCTTCCTTGTTCACCAGATTTAGATTACATGGTGGTGCCATGTGACCACCCTCCCTGCCTGTAGGGGAATCATCAGTATCATTATCTTCCTTTTCACCTGAATAATGTTGGGGTAAGATGTCCTTCCATCATGTGGCTTGGTTGTCACCTCACTGCTTTGAAAAATAGGTTGCAATATGTCTAGTGTGAAACCACCTATGACAGGGAAATGAAACACCCTCATAGTCTATTAGCTTATTCTAGCACCCATTAGTAGTTTTTAGAGATATTTATGCTTGGACTGTCTTGGAGGTGTCCAACTCCACTAAAATGCAAGCATAGGTTGTGTGCAAGAAGTTTGAAGAACCCTCATCAACCCCCAAGAACCTCCCCATCAAATTACTGATGGCTTTGAAATAGGAATCGCACTAGAATTGTAATGGAAGGTTTGGCAATCTTACCTAAGTTGGAGTAGCATCAAAGGTATCAGTAATAGGATTGAAGGAGGGGTGCCATGGTTTAAACATATGAAGGTGTTGATCAAAGTTCCATTGGTAATTGCATAGGATTTTTTTCCTATCACAAACATCGTAAAAAATGATCACAAAAACTCCCGCGCATAGGGATAAATCTCCACATCACTGACCAAGATGGGATGCCAAGTTTTAGTGATCCATTGGTGCAGTGCAGAGAGGCCTGACTAGAACCCTTTGCATCTTCCAACCAAACCCAACTCTATGAAATAAGCCACGTTTTCAGCAACCTCCTTGTATATCTCCTCACCAAAGACCATAGACAGGGAGGTGTCTACACATGGGAGAGGCTAAATCTATTGTTTACTTGAGCCCTTGTTGGCTTCATGGGATGGATCCACCATTGCCCCTATCGCTATCCCAAACAGAGGCGAAAATCCTTGACCACAACCAGCACCCCCTGCATACAAACTTCCCCTGTCGCGCACCTCTCTAGATTGCATCGTAACGTTCTAGCATCATAGCTTCTTATCCACCACAGGAACATTCTCTACTTGATACGTAACCTCCTTCCACAATGGCTCCAAGAGAGGGCAATCATACCTAAGACAAGCAACGTAGGATGAAGGTCATTGACCATACAAGCTCCCTCCATCAGCCCACCATTTGAATCCATCCTTAGAAACTCTAGCAGCTAAAGGAAAAGTAGGCATTGCCGAAAATCAGAAGTTAATATTTACTCAATTATTCTTATCTTGTTTCAATATATATAATCTAAATATGCATGGCAGACCCATTACTTGATTGTTGCTAATTTTGGACCAATTTAATCCTTATTAGAGTTCATATCTAAGCTTGGATTGAAATAATACAGTCATTTTGCAAACCTATCTTAATAGTACTATAAACACAAGAATATGCAACTTCCTTTTGAATTTGTTTGTGAGTGAACAAATCCCCAGTAGGAGTCGATCCATAATAATATTCATAATTTACAACAATAGAGAAGAAGATATCATTTGAAATAAGATAGTTTTGTGCCCAAAAGCTAATCACTTCAAAAGGTGTGAGTCTTGTAATAAATTCATTGCATTCAATAGAAAGATGGAGACCACTTTAGAATAATGAGCTTGGACACTGAATCAAAATATTTTAGCCAACAACTGCACAAAGATAATTTTTCATAGAATAACATTCATAGCCAAATACATGTGACAATCTAACCAAATCACATTTCCCCACTTCCTCAAGTTCCCATTTCTACACAAGAAAGAAAATGCACAAATTCTTCTAGATTTCCATCATGTTATGAGAAGATATAAGTGGAGAATGAAGAAAGAGATAAAGATGAGCTTTATAAACTTGGAGAAGGCATATTTGAAGATCAAATATGGTGAGTAATCGTAGCTATCATAGTAAATCCACATGCCCTGAAAAAAGGAAGATGGTGGCTAAGAATGATAAAATCGAGAGAGGTGGAGATCACCAAGGATTTGATTTCATGCCAAATTTAATATGCATGTACCAATAATCCCACATCAATGAAAGATAAAGTCATTAAAATCAACTTCTAAGGAAATTTTAATGACCTTCACAATAAGAAACCATAGGTTGGGGAAAAAATTAACCTCTCAAAGAGTGAGTTACATAAATCTTTTTCCTTTGATAATCTTGTATAAAACTCTTTAGAATATGTGAATTGGAGAAATTTGTAGAATTAAATTCCTTTCTTTGTGTTTCCTGATCTATTGCAATATTGGCTAAATAGTCTACAACATTGTTATCTTGCCATTAGTAGTGTACACATTCATAGTACGCAAATCAATCAAGGAGGGGCCAAACTAATTGAAGTTCATATACTGTAGTTTCTAGTTTGAACTTTTTCTACTTTTGATGGAATTGATAATAATCATTGAATCTCCATATATTTGAACTTTCCTAAAATTTTCCCTTCTAGCCAAAGATAGGACTTAAAGAAGAGCTTCAACTTTAGCTTGATTATTTGTTCCATTAGGGAGCTTTTCTACTATATCCATAAGAACTTGGCCTTCATTGTTTCTTATTGTAACACACATACCTAAGAAACTAGGATTCCCTCTTGAAGATTCATTAAAATTAATCTTTACCATGAATTTTGTGGGAGCCACCCATTTAATTAGATTTCTATTCAATTTTCCTTTATAATTGCTTAAAGAACCATTAGATGACATTATTACAAACTAGTTAACTTTATCTTACTAGTTGGCACTAAACTCTCTTTGGGATAGTGTTCTAAAATAAATTATGATCTTGAATAAATGTACAAGGTTGTGTATTACATTGCTATAGAAAGTCTCATGTATTCCATGGTCTATACAAGAACTGATATTGTCCCAAGTAGTGGGAGTTTTGATTAGGCATATGTCGAACCTTGGTAAAGAACACTAGACTTATGTTGAAAAGGTTTTTAGATATTTACATGTAACTTCTAACCATTACATTTATATCATAAGACTACTAATGTGGGTAGGATGGTTGATTTACAAGGCTTTTCAAATTTTAATTGGCCTAGTGATCTAGATTACAGGAGGTCTACAAGTAGCTATGCCTTAATTTTGTAGGAGGTATAATTAGTTGGATGAGTAAGTGACAACTTGTAATCACATTATCCACTATATAAGAAAAGTACATGTCTATATGCCTATGTCCATAAGGAGGTAGTGTGGTTACGAAGGTTGTGTTTAGGTATTATCTTTTAATGTAGACATGTTAAAATTGGATGTAATAGTCAGAGTACCATTTATTTGGATAAAACACAACTATCCCACATAAAGCATATTGATGTACAATATCACTTTCTTTGGGAAATGGTTGAGGGTGGCAGATTCATGCTACAAAATGTGGACACCTTAGAGAATGTTATAGATTCACTCACTAAGCCAGTGAGTATAGAGAAGTTTATTAAAATGGGTGAGCAAGAATAAATCTGGTCAAACCATCTCTACACAGTAAAATAAAAACTATAGAATAATATATTATTATCTTTTGGATGATTTTACAATGCACTACATTTGTTTTTTAAAGCCTTGTTATTCCCGTATATAACTTCTTACAGGAAAGTAACTTCCCAAAACCTAACTTATAAACTAACATTTATTTAGGTAACAATGTAATACCATTGTGACTATTATGCCAACATTCCTCCCCTTATTACACTGTTCCTGCAATAGTACCAAGGGACCCCCCCTGAATGTTAAAATACTCAACATAGCTGATTACATAATATTAATACATATTTTATAGAAGATCTTCTCCCAAAGAACAAATCCTAAACCAAGTGGGGCTCCATCATGCTGTCTCATCTACCCTCGGAAAGGCATAGCTTCGAGCTGTGTTCTTGATCTCTTTAGTCCCAAGCTCTCAAGTCACAGAGTCAAAAATTATTCAACAATGAACCCTAAGAGATACGACAGATCTCTGCCATTGTCTAGTGATTGCGAAAGGGTATAATTCTTAATCATATACTCTTTGAATCTCACTAGACAACAATCCATATTGATCTCAACACCAAATCCCAAACCTATCTCCAAAACAAAATCTTCACAAAACATACATTCTTCAGATCCGTCAACATCAACAAAGAAAAGTAAAACAACCAAAACCAAAAATGCTTCTCATGCAAAGCATCATCTCAAAGCGAGAAGTTAACTTGAGATGATCGAAAATCCTCCATCCTTCGATGCCGCCTACCTCCAATATGATATGCTTATACTCTATCCATTTGCTTTAGTCTCTTCAATAGCACAAGCATGCAAGTCTCTCAAATTTCTATCAATGATAGCATGGATGGCATTGGAACCACAAACATAATGTGTGGCCATTTTCAAATGTTAAAACATTATCTTACCACAAAAATTAAATTTACCTCCAAATTAATCTTTTTAAATACTTCCCCTTATTTCTCCTAATTCCTCAAAAGTAAATATTTTAAATACCCTTTCCTTAATACTTATGTCTCCCTTTTAAAAACTTTTCTCCAAAATAAATTGTAAATTTCTTCCTTAATACTTTTTAACTTTCTCCAAACAAAATTGTTTTACTCTAGGTGAAAATTTTTCAATGTTTGTTTTAAACTTCATGAAACATAAACTTATAAATGCTTCTTTTACTTCTCACGTATGTCTTTTACACATCAACACATCTTTTACTTTTTCACATTGGCTCACATTTCATAAAGCATAACATTCATAAATTTCAGTCAATTTTTAAACTCACCCAAGGAATGTCTTCTATATGATACAATAATAGTATTCACCAGACATTGTTTCATTCTTTCATATGGGCAGACACTTTAGCCACTTTCACCAAACTTCTGTGCTTGGCATTCATGCAAATAAACTTGTTTTAATTCCCTGCGTAGTCTTTCAAAATGCCTCAGAATGAATGCCAGATGCCTTTGACAAATGCCTCATCAAACGCTTCAGAGGAATGTTTAATGCTTGACAATAGTTAATGCAGCAATAAAAAAAATGTTTAAATCTGAAGATTGTAGCGGCCAACATCAAAATTCAACACTCCATGATTTTAAAAACAATGGCACATCTCAATCAAATTTAGCAGATTTAGATGCCAAACTTGTGCTTTAAACTGATCATGAAATATTGTCAAATTCTTTAAATGGTTTCTGGGTTTTATGCTCCTATTCTTCTACTTTCAGAAACATTTTGAATGTTGAAATTTTGTTGAGAAACAAAAAATATATCAAATTTTTACTGAACTGTTATCAAAACAACATACCAATAGATAATTAAAATGCCTCTTTCATATTATTCAGGCCTTTGCTCCATGCCTTACACCCAGAAAGCTTCATGAAATAGAGGATCTCCAAGCCCCATTCAATTCCAGTGAAAATCTTCTTCCAAATCTACCATCACCTAATTAAAAATATTCTTGACAACACAATCTCAACACATAGGCACATGAATCAACAATGCTCTGATACCATATTAAAATGGGTGAGTAAGAATACATCTGGTCAAACCATCTTTGCATAGTAAAATAAAAAATATAGAATAATATATTATTGTCTTTTGGATGATTTTACAATCCAATACATTTGTTTTTTAAAGCCTTGTTATTCCCGTATATAACTTCTTACGGGAAAGTAACTTCCCAAAACCTAACTTATAAACTAACATTTATTTAGGTAACAATGTAATACCATTGTGACTATTATGCCAACAATGTTTTGTTGGTGCAAGGAGGCCACGGGTTTATCTACCTCAAAATATTGATCTACTATGTTCTTGATTATGTCATTGCAATGTGAATGTCAAGTGGGAGGTGCCATTCACCTTGAAAATCTCTAGACATTTTTAATTGTACATTTAATTATTGCTCTCAAAAAATGATGTTATATCTCTAAGGATCATGGAGAGGGTATACATGGATTCCCCTCTTAGGTGGTAGGAAAAACTATTAATTATTATTTATCCTCTCACATGTATTTTTAATGGCATTTAAGGTAGGAGTTACTTTAGAGTTCAGATATTAGAAATTGGTCAAAGATTGGGAGATGTAAGAAGATGTAAGATTTTCTACGTGAAAATAAAGAAAACTCATTTATTCATCCGATGATATGCAGATACTAATGTATATAAACTCTGAGTGAGGGAGTTGACAGTTAGGGACAATTATATGGTTATATCGAACTACCAACTGAACTGAACCATAACAATGTAATATTCCAACATTCCCCCCCCCCCTTATTACATTGTTCCTACAAGAGTACCAAGGTACCCCCCCTTAATGCTAAAAATACTCAACAAAGATGATTACATAGTATGAATACATATTTTATAGAAGATATTCTCTCAAAGAACAAATCCTGAACCAAGCGGGGCTCCATCATGCTGTCTCGTCTACCCTCCAACTTCAAAAAAAAAAAACATAATCTTCAAATACCTTTATATTCCATGTTTGGAATTCTCCTCCATGCATAGCAAGTCTCCACACGCCAGCAATCTTCTACTCTGATTCATATTTCAATGTTGTCATTGCAATGCCTATATATGCTTTATTTTGCAACAGTCCTCCTTGCAAAGTCTTCAAACAGAACAGCGGCCTCCTCTTATTCAAAAAACTATCTTTCATTTTGGATGTTAAGATAACTTGCCTTGATTCACAGGAGTAGCAAAAATCAAATGAGAGGTTTGCCCTGGATGCTCAATGCTTCATTTAACAATGTTTTAAAGTTGCTTGAAAAATGTAATGCCTTTTCAATTAATAGCAACATCTTCCTTGCAGTATTCAACGATAAATGAAGAGAATGCTATTTGCACATAGGCATAGATGCAAGACCTTTCAAACGCCTCACATCTCACAAGACCGCTCTGATACCATATGAAAATAAAGCAAACTCTTTTATTTATTCAATGATATGCAGATACTAATGTATATAAACTCTGAGTGAGGGAATTGATAGTTAGGGACAGTATATGGTTATACCGAACTACCAAGTGAACCGAACCATAACAATGTAATATGCCAACACTACAAATGATTTGGGATCTTTGTGAATTTTATTGTTATGAGAGAATCAATGACATTTATGACACATAAGTTAGGTGTAGTGTGTGTAAGAAGAGTTACATACTATTCAAGGAGTTTAACTATGTACATTGCGTTGTAAGATTCCTCATGATGGAGGTGGAAACCTAGATTTGGGTGAGTGATATTGGCATATTTTGGGATACCATTCATTGTATCTTGTATCCATATCTCCTATATATTGGTACCTTGAGATGTTAGTATTGTGAGTTTTTTGCAAGTTATTCAAGCACCAATATGTTGCTAGAATTCAGAGAGATTAGCAGATTGTATTGATGTAACTATTTTTAGGATTAATACAAGCTTGATTATCTTTGTGTGTGGAGTTTTTCCTACAAGAGTTTGAGCACATGAACATTGTGTTATGGTTTGCATTTTCTTTCATTGTTGATTTCATTTCCTCTAATGATATATTATTGCTTAAGGAATTTGGATACACTAAAAAACACCATTTTGTGTTATATTGTTTAACCCTCTTTTTAAAAATTTGGAGAATTTATTTGTAGAGAAGAAGATAGAAGAGGCTAGAAATGTAGATCTTATGTTTACTATATAGTGTGATAACATAGTAGTGTGTTTAAAACATCTCTAGGAGATGAGGCTAGAGAATAGAAAATAGAAATTAAGGAGTTGGGAACATATGGTTCTTAAATTAGTGAACTAGACAATGCATGCTAGAATACATGCACCATGGTTGAAGGAGCATCAAGTCCTAAGACATAAGCATGGAGAGGATAAAATTACCTTGAGATGCAATGAGAAAGTGTTGTTTTTCTATGAACAATGTAAACCTATTTTGTTGAACTATGTAGAATGAATTATAGTTGATATATTTAAATTTAAATACTTAAGATACCATTGTGGTAAACATGAAGGAAGAGGAAAAATGTAAAATTTCATAATTTATATAAGATTATTTTATTTGCATGTAACAAGGAAGACAAAGAATGAGAAGGGGAGAAAGTGGTGATGGAATAAATGAAGGTGCAAGTTATTGATCAAATAAAATATCTACTATTAAAGGAAGATGAAAGTGAGGTTGAATTCCATAAAGATGAGATGGAAGAACATAAGAAGTTTCAGCAATTGTTGTTGTTATTAGCCCAATCTAGTGAAGAGGAGAATGAGGTTGTAGCAGATGAAAAATGTGTTTCAACAGCAACAAAAGAGGATTTATATGTGAAAGTGGAGTTTTTACAAATTAATGATAATGCTATAGTGAGTGTGAAGAGTGTAGTAGTGGTTTATCCTTTGGAAGCCACAAAGACGTTGGTAGATATGGTGTAATAGAGTATAGAAGAAAAAGAGAGTGAGAAAGAGTACCTTGGGGTAGTATACTGAGTAGATCTTAGAGATATAGGACTTGAGGTAGTTGGTGATGAGAAAGAGGAAATATTGGTTGAGGACATGGACATAAATTTGAATATGAACTAATGGAATACTTATTTGAGCCCATCATGCAAATAGAGTTGAGTTTAGAGGATGATTTTACCTCTAATAAAGAGTAGTTTCTATGCCAAGTCTTGAGTGGATAAAATGCAACAATAATATGTCATTTGGAGGACATGAAGTAGTTGGTGAGTGTGGTGCAGTTGAGTGCAAAAGAAGAGTATAATGAGAAGGTAGTAGGTGCACAATGAGAAGTTGCAAAAATTGAACTTAATGTATTTTAATATGAGAGAGTTGGCAAAGTTGAATTAAAAGAAATGAGTGGAGAAAAAAAAATTGGTGGAGGAGGATGAGTAATGGTGGGTCAAATCCTATATGAGAAGAGGAGAGTAGAATTTTCTAGAGATGGATGGATATTAGTGGGTCAAAACCCACAAGAAGAGAAAGAGAGGAGGAAGATTGTAGAGGGAGGTTGGGCTATGGTGGAAAGAGGTCCATAATAGAAGTGTGTTGCATACATGTTGTCATTGATGTCAATAGAGATGTGTTGTGGAAGGTTCCATGTGATGTCAACAGAATGGTGATCAGTGATAACAGTAGAGTAAGTGATCAAAAGTGTTCTGAGGTAGTAAGCCAAGTGATTTGTATATGTTGTGATGATTAGAGGAGCAGATATAGGAGTGATGATCAGAGGTATTATGAGGTGAAGTAGATGATGATGAAAGTAATGAGCTTGCTATTGATCAGTATCATCTATTCATAGTTGTACCTTAACTATTGAAGTTCATGGGCAAACTTGAAAGTTGTTAGGTTAAGGATGTGTTAACAAGAAGATTCTTGTTTTAATGATAAGAATTGTGATTGTTGTCTATGCTATTGTGAATGTTGTATTCGTTGTCTCTTGATGAAAAGCATTGAAAAAGATATGAAGGAAAGTGTATAAGGTTTCAAATTGTCAAAGTCATAGGAAGATGCACTAAAGAAAACTTGAGAGAATGCTCTGCATTCCTCCACAATTCAAGGTATGGCCCTAATGTTTAGAATTTAGATAGAGACATGTGTGAAGTATGAATGTTCTTGATTTCAGAGCATAGAAGTTACCGCTAAAGATTCTAGAGCTAGCAGAGTGAAAACAATGGTATAGCATTGTAACAGTAAAAAAGAGTCAGAGGAATGCTCCACATTTCTCCGCATTTGAAGATGTGATCTTACAGCTTGGAGGATACTCAGATACGGATGAAAGGTTTGCATGATTTAAGATTCAAATGATAAGATATACTATAGAGGTTCTCCGAAGTCAGTAGTGTAAGGACATATCATGTTGTTGATTAGGGTTGTCAAAGGGAGAATGTAAAAGCCACCGCATTTCACCACTTTATAATACTTGGATTTGTTGTTTGAAGGATATGTTAAGACTGATTGTATGTTTGTCCATTTCAAGTATCAAATGTTGTGAATTGCCGCAAGTATGTTTTTCAATGTTCTATATCGTGACTGTGTGATCAAAGTTTGCAAGAAATGCTAGGTTTAGTGTTTGTTTATTTGTGCTAGGAAAGAGATCCATTTTTCAAAGAAGGGAATGTATAAGAATGTTTTTGTAAGTGATATAATGTTTGTGAAGTGATCCACATGATGTTATTTGGTTTCTCTAGTACCGCTTTAGGTCTGGAGCTAATATGTGGAAGGATAAGTGTTTGTGAAGCTGACTTGATATATCTAGTCGATTGCACCATGTGATTGTGCATTTTCTTGTGTATGTGTATTTAGTGTATGCTCATTTTGAGCCTATTATATCTAGTGAAGGCAACATTTATATTTTAATGTAATGAAAATAGTATTGATTGTGGCTTCTCCTTATCATATGATGTGTTTCTATGTGAGTGGTTTCAAGGTAGGGACACCTTTCATCATACTCCCTTGCCTAGACTACATCATATAATCAAGACCAAATTGTAAATTATTTGCTTATAAAACATGATCGATATAAATTTTAGGATTAAGGTGCAATGCCCTATAAATCATATGTAATTAATTACTCCGAATATTGTTCGTAAATTTCCATAAGGGAAAAAGTATTCACCAAGTAGCAATCTTGTCTCAGCCACATGTTTGATCCCAGTACCTGATGGATGTAGGTTATCCAAGGAGTGTAGGGGGTACCCCTTGTGAGGTCCAAGGGGCTCATCCCTTTTGCAGGGGTTCCAAGGGCCACACACCTCAATGGGAGTCTAGGGGCAACGCCCCTAGAAGCCACATTTTATACATAAATTGCCATTGTAAATTTGGACCGTTCATCATTAGGTCACAAATATGATGGTAGAGGTTATATTGGATTTTATTACCCTAGAAGGAAGCCCCTTTATGAGGATATTTTATTACATTTATGCTGTAGTAGAGAGTTAAGACTGGAAAAACATGCACTGTTCGATTGAAGACAGAAGAGGAGATTAATAGTGTTCTATTGTAAACTCTATTCAAGTTAATATAGACTGGTGTATCTCTTCTTGTGTGCAATTTTTTCTTGAAAGGGTTTCTCCACATAAACACTATTTTATGTGTTTGATCTTCTATTCTATTATTTCTTTGTGGTGATTTCATACCATCTCCATTTTAGTTCAACATAGTTATAGTTGTAATCAATTTTTTATTGATAGTTGTTTACCTTCATTTCTAGCAATAAATCATGGAATATGAATTAATAATGCATGGGTCCTTATCATAAAATCCTTAGGGTTCTTTCCTTAATTCTAATCTTAACCAAAATGAGGAAACTATGGGGAATTACATGTGTGAAGTACATCAAGTGTATGTTAATGGCAAAAAAGCATTCTCATTATCCCTTACAGAGTCCTCTAGATAGATCCACTAAGTGAATTTGAGGGAGATTAACCAAATTAGCATTTATTATACTATGAATCACATGATGTATAGGTTCACTCAATTGTGTAAATTATCTAGTAGTTTGAGGCTTTAAGGAAAAACTATTAGAAGTAGTATCCACATGGTTTGTATTACATTTTTTTTCTTATAAGTAGTAGCAACATGATTTGTATTAGGCTTGGTTTCATTACTATCATTATAGTTTTAGAAGGTATTTGTCTTGTGAAACTTGTAATGGTAAAAGACAAAATATCTATAAGAAGACCTATATTTTAAAAGTTTAGAATCAAGTAACATGACTTCAAAATGTTCTTAACATGAGCATAAAGGATCATCAAAGAAGCATAATTATTCAATCATACACTATCTTTGATAGGATATAATGACCCCTTGAAAAAATACTTTGGCATTCTTCATCAAGGAAGTGGTGTTTCCTTTTACAATAAAGAGATTGAAATAAAATGGCATACTCATTGATGTTTTCATTGGAACCTTGAGCACACTCAAATAAATTACAGATAATATTTTTCAACCTATATTTAACTAGAAATGACAATGGAAAGATGTAGATAGCTAATCAAAAGAATGAATAAATCCATGAGCCATTTAGAATATAACCATTGAATAACATAGTTTAGACTAGTGTGAGAATATAACTTAGAAAATATTTTGTCATCATAAGCATAGTCTAAGAATGATTCATTAAAGGATTACAAATGAGTATTAGGGTCCCCTATACCATGATACAATTTAGAGCAAGATTCCACAAAATGAATGGGAGGTGGATAGGTTCTAATTTCAAATACAAGAGACATGTAATGTGTTGGAGAATAAGTAATAAAATCTTTCCTAGTTGGAATGGAATCAACTTTCTTCTCAACTCTATCTAGCTTTTGTAATTGTGCATAAAGAGTGGTGGTAGGGATAATGGTGGTAACATTACCATGAGAAATAATAGAGCGAACATAAAGGTGATAAAAAATGAGACACTTAGGGTATGGAACTATTAGGATGAAAGGCAATATTATGATGTAAAGAACAAGGTGTGCTACTAGTAAGGTGAAATTAAGGGTTGGTAGTAATGGGTAAAGAGAAACGAAAGAAATTATTCAAGAGATAGGTAAGTGGGATACTAGTGCAAAATGATTTAGCAATGACACTAAAAGGAACATGAGATGGGGGAGCCACACTAGAAGTTGTAACATGGGAGGTAGGAATAAGAAAGGGCTCTACTTCATGATGAAAACATGATGAATCAATGGAACTAAAAGGGTGGGTTGGTAAGAAAGAAGATGCACCTTGCAAAGGACAAGAAGAGGCTATCATAATACCAATGCCATGAACAATATATGTACGAAAGGGCACAACAATCAATAAATTATTAATAGATGCAACTTACTATCTAGGAGAAAGAGCATTAGTTATAAAAATGTAAGTATACGATGATCATATGTGAATGTTGGTAGCATGCTCATATATCTCAACCTTACCCTGTCTAGTAATGTTGTCCCATTAGTGAAAGGAAACTAGACTAGATCCATAATAATCCTATGAGAAAAATAATGAAAGTAAAAATAAATCTATATGAATTTCAATAGAGTAACAGTTAAGAGAAAAGATAATATACATAGGGAAAACCTTTACTAGAAAAACCTAACAACAAAAGCACAACTAGTGTATTAATTAAGAATAGGTAATTGAAATACAATATATAGTTCAATTCTTTAATGGAGGTCTTTAATTTATGAATTTGAAGTCAATCTAATAGCATGTACTTGCAGTCAAATTATCTAACAATCTCTATCTTAAGCTCTCAATTTATAGGTCAAGGAGATCCTAGAAACCACAAATGGTTTGCTAAACCCATGGGCTCAAAAACATGAGCCAACACATAATCAAAATGGTATAAATTGGACCCACATGCCCTCTTTCAAGATCAACTCCTTCCATGATATTAAATAACTTTTCTATGAATCCCTTTAACCCTTGTGATAAAAGGAGTCAACTACAACTCCTAAGGGATCTATGTGGTTGCAATAATCATACTTATACAACTCTTATATGTGACTATTTTAGTTGGTCAAAGGTGCCTTTCCTAGTCAACTTGTAACACCCTTTTTTATTGATCTCTTCACCCATAATAAAACACATGACAAGTGTCACAATAAGCCAATCAAACGAACTTGATATTCTCTCCATATGTGGTGCCCCATTCTATGGTCATCCAAATATTAAAATAGATTACAATAATTAAATAGTTTACAATTTCACAAGGATTTGCAAGGTGTACAAAACCTAATCCTAAGTCTCCCACATGTTGTATACTCTACTTATATTACCTCTATTATAGTTCCTAAAATTTTCTTTTCTCTAGAATAGATCACATTAGTGATTCTTGCATGCCTCAAGATATCACCAAGAACACCTCTATTATAGTTCTTAGAACATTCTCTATCCTTGAATGCATCATACAACTTTCTTCCCTAAATGAAATCACTACTATAATTCATCCACATTTTTAAACAATGCAAAATTCAAGCATTTCATGATCAACAATTTGTACATGCCAAAAAGGTTGAATTGTGTGTCTAAGGCATGCATTTGAATAATCTTGGGCTTATTTTAACATCAAGAGTCACATGGAATCAAAATAGGGCAATATGTCCTTGTATTTATCGTTAACACTTTTTTAGGTCCACTAGATTTCAACATCTACCTTCATGATCATTCTATCTTTTTACTATTGACTCAATCTTGGGGCTTGACTAAGGATTGAGGAAATTTTGACCTGTAATGCTAGCATAGGTTGCCTTTTGCCCAAGTTTTCCTTGCATCAAATAGTTCTAGGTGAATACTCTCTATAGATATCAAAGATCAAATTTTGTTTTGAATTTAGGATTGTAGGATTTAAATAGGATCACATTGTTGGGCATGATTTTGGATTTTAGAAGACTAGATCACCCTATTCATTATGTCCCAAACATTTTGATTCTAATGATTGACTTGTCTTAACTCTTTAACTCTTAATAGAATTTTTTATCTCAGTTATCAAACCTTTGTCACAATATACAATTTGGAAAAATTCCCATCCTAAAATATGTAACCCTAATCACCTCTTATTTAGATTTGATACATATTAAATTATAGTTTTTTTTAGATTACATAACTGAACTAATCAATAAAATTTATAAACTCAACACCAAAATTATATTTTTTTACTAGATTACATAACTCAACTAATGAATAAAATTAATATACTCAGCTCCCAAATTATAATTTTTGTTAGATTAAATCACTTAATTAATTAGTCTAATTTACATACTCAAACTCTATATTTTATAATTTTCATTTGAAATTAATTTATTAGCTTTAAATATATTTGTAGTGTGTTTTGATCCATACAATATAAAGTCTAATAAATGAAAGGTCTGTAGTCCAATCAGTAGCAACTAAGTGCTTGTCAGCGAGAGGTTGAGACTTCAAATCCTGCACTCTCCCTTACTCTAGTTGGACTTTAGTCAGAAGAGGCAGATTTATAGTGTCTGCTAACTAGAACCAGAAACTTAGGAGACTACCATGTTGATGGGTAAAACAGTGACGGTGCTAAGTGCCAAATTTAAAATTCTAATCTAGATGGAGATAATGAGAGACAGGTTTATAGTGGCTGCTAACTAGAATAAAAAACCTAGTTAATTGCAATGCTAATGGGTAAAGCAATGATGGTGCTAAATGCCAGAGTCAAAACTCCTAATCTAAATGAAGATAATAAAAGATTGTAACCAATCTCACTGTAGAACAAAGAAAAGCAAAAAAAAAAAAAAAAAAAAAAAAAAAGAAAAAAAAGACAATTATCAAAATCTGTGACAGTAAATGCATCAATTGCAGTCCCATGTAAATAACCGATGACAGAAATATAGCGATGGTTGAAACCCTTTGAAACAAATTGAATGTATACATTCAAAGTACTTGGATTATACTTGAAAATAATGGGAAAATATAAGGTGTGGATTCATTCGAGGGAGCTTGGAGTGCATGCACACCATTGCGTTGGCAAGTAATTTGCGCCTCTATTTCTAGGAGGTCACAACTGCAATATAATAACAGACTCTGAATTAGAGTGATTATAATTGCTATCTTTTTTTCTGAATTTATAAAATGATTACAATCCCCTCAACAAAAGTGAGCTTCAAGTTTTGCTACCTTTTTTAAACATTTTTAGTAATTTTCACTTAAGATCCATGTACACCATTGCGTTGGCAAGTAATTTGCGCCTCTATTTCTAGGAGGTCACAACTGCAATATAATAACAGACTCTGAATTAGAGTGATTATAATTGCTATCTTTTTTTCTGAATTTATAAAATGATTACAATCCCCTCAACAAAAGTGAGCTTCAAGTTTTGCTACCTTTTTTAAACATTTTTAGTAATTTTCACTTAAGATCCATGTAAAAGATTACAATATCAGTGATTTGATCCTAGAGGTTAGCTCACATAGAATTATCTAAATTCATATTCTTGACGAAATACATATATTGTGTCATCTAAAAAGAAATGGCAGATATAAGAATGAACAAATTGAGTTGTATGTGTTGGGAGCAGCCAAGATCATCAAGAAAAGACCAAACAATTTTTACAAAAGACAATTGCACAAAATAAGCCTAATTGATATTCAAGAGATAAATGAAATGTACATAGAAGTTTTATTTAAATAGGCAAGTATGAGGAGGTGAGAAGGTCGTACACAACAACTGAACAACCCTCCAAAGGTGCAACACTTGTCTATTCAAATGACACATGTTTGAGCAAGTGACAAGTTTGCATACAATAAGTGTTTCAGAAAGATGAGTACACGTCTTCACCACGAGGTGAGACAAAGTCAAAAATAACTAAGTAAACTTAAGATAGTGTGAATAGAAATCTCCTAAACATGCTAAAAGCTAACTAGATAGATAATATCACTTTTCACACAAATTCTTTGATGTTTAACTAGAGGGCAAACAACACAGAGGGATTACAGTTCCAATGCTTTGTCCCTCTGCATTTTGGCAATCACAGGTGGCTTTATCCCCAGAGGTTAGTGTCAGAGATACATCGCTGAAAGTTATGTCTGTGCAGGGTTTGCTGTCACTGCACTCAAGTTTAATTGCTGCTGGTGTTGCTGATGTTCCGCTAATGTTCGTGTATGTTACATTGCTGATTTGCACAGCTGAGCTCTGTTAGAAGAAAACAAAATGAGAAACTGTGTAAGATACTATTGTGTAAAAATGTATAGTTTTCAGTGAAATGAGGGTTTATATCTACCTCAGTTTTGCAAGGAACCGATGATTCACAGTAGTATTGATCGATTATTATTGGGTTCTCTGCGTTTTCCATTTGAACATTCCGGAAGATTATATCCCTTGCCATGCCTGAACCACCCTGTTATATCATATTGATAGACTCTTATCAATTTCAAGATGGCTTCTTTTAATCAGCTACCATCATCTTGACTATTTAAGACGTAGATATAAATGCAAAATTTAATTGTTCAATATCAGTTTAGCTAAATGAAAATATTACCTGCCATGTTTTGATTCTTAATCCGTTTTTTGTTGCTCTCAACTTGGCCCCATCAACTTGCACAGAGTGGACCTCTGAATCTGACTCATCTTTCCCCAGGCTTCCAATACTGGAAACGGAGATGTGTTTTAGGATAAGGTACAACTAATAAAATTTTAATTTGGCTAAATCTTAGTAATCTAGCTTTAATTTAAAGCTTTAGTTTGCTTAAAAGACTGTAGATAAAGACACCTGACACCTAAGTATAAAGCTTTAGTTTCTTGAAAAGAGTGTAGATAAGACAACCAATTTAATACTTCTCCCCCTTTGAAATTGCATGTTTTGAAATAAATTTATTTAAATATATCGTAGGTAGGACAGTTTAATTTTATGCTATTTTGATTTTAAATTTACTTAGTTTTAAAACAGTTATTTTAAAAATATTCTTGATTAAAAAAAAACTAATGTAAAAAAATTGTAATAACACTATTTTTTCAATGTAAAATAAAATTATTATAATTTTTTAATTTTAAATGAAATAAATTTGAAAGTTTTGCGAAGGTTAGTTTTTTTTTTTAAATATAAACTTTTTAATTTGAATTTTAAAATAAATAAAATATGTGATAAATAAAATAGTTTTATGGTAAAATAAACTAAAATAGTTCTATGGTAAAATAAATTAACTCTCTTAATTAAATAAAATAATTGTTGGCTAAATAAATAACTTTTAAAGTAGTTATATCTTTTTAATCTTTTCAAGTGATTTATGATTGTCTTATCATTTTTTTCTAAAAAAAAAAAAAAAAATTGAAATGATTACTATCAACTGTTTGACTATTTTAATATTTAAATAAAACAATATACATATATATATAAACCTTATCCCATGCCCTGGACCGCATGTGAGATCTTTTATGACGATATCAGAAGCCCCATTTCCTACTGCGATGCAGTCATCCCCTGCACAATTGACATTCATCATATACACATGTTTTTAGTTTCAGTAATATGATTGAAAGGGTCTAATAAATTATTGATATGGATAAATACCTGATCCAATGATACAGTCTTGTATCAGAATGTTAGTGGATGTAAACATATCAATTCCGTCAGTGTTGGGACTGTCTTCTGGTGCCGTTATTTCAACACCCAAGAATTGGACGTTGTCGCACTCTGACAATGTGAAATGGAATTTTGGACTGTTTCTTACGCGCAATCCTTTTATTACCAGTTCACTGCAGCCATTAAAATTTATAGCCTACACCCAAATTGAATTAAAGCTTAGATTGTTCACTAAACTGTAACAGACAGTAAAAACACTCTAACAAAACATTAACTTACCGTTGGCCGATCATCAGAAACTTTCTGCAGAAACGACCGTAATGTGAGCCACAAAACCCAAAATATATTTGGAAAAAAAAACTACAAAAATCAGAAATCTAGCATACTGTTTCAAGTTTTAATTTTTTTTTTTTTTTTTTTACCAGAAAAAGGTGTAGCACACCCATAGATTAATTTTTTATGTATTATTTTCCAAAAAGTCAATGTTAATCAAATGAAATCATGGTATTTACCTGTCCAATATTTATTTGCGATTTGTTATCCCACCACTTACTTCCTTGGCCATCAATGCTGCCACTGCCTGTAAGAGTAAATTGATCAAGATGCTCGAATTGCAACCACACACTTTTGCTTTCCCAAGCCTCTGGATCTTCAGAAGCAATTATCATTCCATCTACCTGCAATGCAAAGAATATTATATGATATGATATATAATCTATTAATATAAATAGTTACTGAAATATTACAGATTTTAATGATCAAAACAGTCTAACAATTTCATATCTAATCTGCTCAAAAAAGTGGTAAATAATTATTAATTGTCTTATTAAACACCTTGTCTTTAATTCAAAAAAAGACATTGATCACAACATTCTATATACCCATCCTCAAAGAAAATAAAATCATTATGCAGGCTCATTGTCTTGAATACTTAATTGAATATTAGACCTGAAAAACAAGGCCAGGTTCACACTGTCCCTCAAAAGCTAAATTGTTAAGAAGAAAAGTTTTTCCGCCTGGCACAAGTAAAGTTGCTGTTGATGTCTTACAAGCTGCGTCCCATGCTTGTACAAATGCCTGTGTTTACCAGTACAGTTTTTAGAATATAATTTAAATGCCATTTACAGTTTAGAATTCAATGGTTACTACTTTATTTTAAGTAATACTATTATGATCCAGAGCTACTGATGTAGCGGTAAGTACGCACAGCTTTCTAGAGTACTTTATCAGTTATTATAAATAAGATAAAAAGAATCTAAGGGTAACAACAAAACATTAACTATAATCTACCTTGGTGTCATCATGCTGTCCATCTCCCACTGCACCATAATCTGACACATTAAAGACTGTACCCGAACCAGCAACATTATGATGATAAAATTTTGCTGAAGCTCTAATATATCGGTTGTTCGCAGTGATTAAACTGGCTTGAGAAGAGTGACCAATTGCTGTTATAACAGTAAAATACAGAGCGCAGAAGGCCAAGTTGTGAAGGAGCACACAGATTAGAGCCATGGAATTTATAAGTATTTTACATACAATTCTTCCGATTTATTTTAGCAAACTCATGTAAACTAATATATATAATAGTTTGGGTTGGAGAAGGTGATGAGGGAAAACGAGAAAAACGAGGAAAAAATGGTCTAGGATGGGTCATTACTTTTCTTGATAATCCTCTAAAAGCCAAAGTGACTTGAAACCCTAGCAATGCACTATAATGCATAATAAATGAGGAAGTAGAATAAAAATGTAAACAAAATAATGTGCTAGTGTATATATATTTAATATATATTATACACATAGGTTTAATCCTATTTAGGTGAGTCATTGTACAATCTTAACAAATGTCAAGGTTGATAGGAGGTTACTTGAGGAATCATCAAGTCTCCCACTAAACTAGCCACTCACGCTAGTTTGTAGGGAGTCAACTTGATGACCAGTCTTAGTTGTTGAGTCTTTCTCTCAACTAGTAACTAACTTTGGTTTCCTATATGTACTCATCTTCTGCATTGTTTATGCATTGCAATTTCCAATTGATTTCACTCCATATTTGATATCAGCGTTCATCTTAGTAGATTCGTGGTTCTCACATGGTATCAGAGCTTTCTGGAATAGCTTCGAGCCGTCATTTGCTCACTATGCAAATTGTCCCCATTCACACTGAAGCACAATCTGTAAGGTGTTGTTTTGTTTGGTTGGTTATTATCTATTAAGAGTGTGTTTGTTTGTGTGTGTAAGAGGAAGGGTTGGACGCCCTTAAAGGGCCTGCAAAGAGAGCCACTTGACGGACAGAGGTAGGCCTGTGAAGGCAAGTCTTGGAACACCCTTGGAAGGGCTGCGAGCGTGGGGTATAACGTCCACAAAAGGGTCTGTATTGATGGGTCCTAACGCCTATCTACTAGCAGCCTGAACATCCATTCATAGGCGGTCCGAACGTCCATTCACAGGTGGTCCGAACGCCCATTCTCACAGGGCAACGGTGCTCTCACAGATTGAATGACCTTTATTGGCCCCTAAACGCCATAACTTTGCCCCCATTTTATGTCCTTCAAATGACTAAAATTGGTTCCTTTTTGCCACAGCAAGGAAGGCTGACGCCCGTCAAGTTTTTTTACAGCAAATAGCAACACTATTTAGCTGACATAAGAAAGTTTAGGGGGTGATATCATCAAGGGAGAGGGGGCACAATCTCAAAAATTGAAGCCCTTGGTCACATTGGGTTTTAGTCCCTGGTCGTGCATAGCCTAGGGGGACTTAAGTTTTCTCCAAAATTTTCTTTTCACTCTCACAATTTTTGCATGAAAATTAATTTTCTCAAAATCTAAAATTTTTTTCTCATAGAAGTTTTTTTCTAATTGCACCAATCTTGCAACTTCAATAACTTTTGCAAATCAACTCGAAATCGAGTGCTTCTTTTTGCAAAAGTGAATGTTTTTTATTGCTAATCTAACTAGCATTAAATCGTACTACAATTATAAAATATCTATTTATGCTCTTTGTGGGTGACCTAAAGCACTCCTATAAATTGCCAAATTTGGGGGGGGGACACAATCAAGGGGAAAAACAAATCATCAAAGGGAGTAATAGTGTTCATAATGCACTAGTTTCATAAAGTGCGACTTTAAGGGGACAATTGAGTAAGAGCAATCACGCACGCACTCAAACTTATAAAGTGCCACCTTAAAAACTAAGTTTGAACTAAACATTTAAGTTTAGGAATCTAATTCACAAATTGGGGAACACATCTTCAAGAGGGTTGAAAGATAATTCCATGGCACCTTCAAAATCAGAAGTCAACAAATGGATTCTCAGTTCATGTGCAATTGATCACATGTCACCTTACAAAGAGGTGTTTGTGACACTCCTTCCATGCAACACCTTCAACATACTAATAAATGATATGTATTATAATGTTTGTGGTAAGGGAGCTATAAAATTAGGTAATGGATATGTACACAATGTACTTTACATTCCTGAATTATATAAGAATCATCTCTTTGTGTATCAACTCACTCATTCAGAAAAAATAGTTGAGTTCATAGCCACTACAGCCCTAATTCAAGAATCACAAAGTCAAAAAATTTGTGTAGTAGCTAAAGTTTGCAAGTTTGATTGCAGCTTCATTTTTTTGCAGTTTACATCTAGTGAAGAGGACACTCAAAATGAGACTTCAGAACCCAGTGTCACTTCATGGATGAGCTCAGTTGGTTCTATATAACGGGTTGTAGAACTCCAAGAGTATATATGTTGTAAATGTTGATAACTAAGAGGGGGGGTGAATCAGTTATCTTAACTATTTCATCTTTTTAAAATTCATTGTGAATTAGTGCTGCATTAAATTAAATAAGCAAACATAACCATGAAATGGAAATAACATCAATACATATGACACAAAGATTTTGACATGGAAAACGCTGTTAGGGGAAAAACCACAAGGTGATTAACCCAAGATTGTATTCTCTGTTAGAAGAATAAGATAGTACAAAATGGCACTTGCCAATTAGGGCTCACTGCCCGAGCACACTGCTCACAAGAGGCTCACTGCCTACAATAGTTTATACAAGGAAACTAGATACCTGAACTGATGAGAAGCATCCACAAATGCTAAGGTTCAGTTCCGATTAAGCTCAGTATACTGATCTGCTACACTTCATTCTTACTCTCTTAGGTGCTGCTGTCCTGTTACATTCCAAACCTGTCTTACTACCTTCACACTGCTCTTCTACTTTTCTTCACACTAATCAATACACACACACACCTTCACATCCAAATCTATCTGGTATATATATCCACACAAAGGATTTCATCCTCTTTCTAGTCGGCATCTGGAATAGTCAATATTTTCCCAAACTCTAGTCTGTCGGCTGAATCCTTGCTTACCAATTGATGCAAATCAAGGAGATACTTATAGAAGTCATCTAACATGTTGGCCAATCATGAATGATACCTTAAGAACCTTGATCACCATCAATATCTCTTTTGGAATAATTTTGATGCTCTGTCGGTCAGTTCTTCCTCTGTCTACTCTGCCAAATCAGAACCCAACACTCAAGTGCTCGTGTCTCTTCACTCTTCCATCACCGGAGGCTAAATCCATGGAATCTACCAGTCAATGTACTCCTATTGACATCCCCAAATCTACACTTTGCTGAGATACTTCCTTTGAGAGATCCAGACCTAACTGTCGGACCCTGCTGCATGCTCTGTTCTTGCTTACCAGACCACAACACTTCTTCAATCTGACTTTCGGTATAGGCACACCATGTTCTATGGATGGGTGGGATGAACTTTGTTGCCATCAATGACAACACTCATGAAGCCATATAGTGTCTCTTGCCAACAATCTCCCCTTTTGGCATTGATGGCAACACTTAGTGAAAAATGACTAAGTGTCACACTATACTCCCCCTTGGCTAATGCTCTATTCTTATGTACATTTTTTGGAGCTCCCCCTTAGCTAGATTCCTCATTTTTCACTGCTCCTCACTCCCCCTTTGACATCAATGGCAAAGGGTGGGGTCCGCACACCAAAATTTGCAAAAACAATCTATACTTAGCCGCATAAAACATATATACATGTTTTACCTACATATACTAAAATATATATGTAAAAGTGGTCTTTAGCTGTACCACTACTATCGCCTAACTCATCTTCATCCTATCCAAAATTGAGATGTGACCACTCAACAAGAATGCAAAAGCTTCTGCCCTTTTTAGATCTGTCAAATTACTGGTCCGGGCTGTAGTCTGAGCATCACTTAGGGCCTCATGCATGGCCTCTAACTTAGGGATAATGATCCCTCTAAGTTCATGAAACCTACTTATTCTATTTTTCTTCTCCTTCTCAAGTTTCTTAATTTCATTTAAGACTGCAATAGTCTAACATTCTTGATTGATTACGGGAGATGAGAGAGGATCAAAACTTTGAGACAAACTTAGTAGTTTATCTTCTTGCTCTTTTACTTTCTTATCAACATCTTTGGTCACTTTGGGCTAGGATAAACAAAATTTATAAATATTTCCACCATCTTTGAGAGCATTTTCTAAACTCTTTATCCCAATATCCATAACTCTCCTATCATTTGAGATTAGACCTTGTACTTCAGAGAATCTCTTATCCAAAAATTCTTTCCTGACTTTCTCTTCTGTTGCTTTCTCTAAAGAATCAAAATGTGTATTAACATAATTTACAAGAGACTTTAGATTACCAAATGTGGAGGCTATAAGATCCTTTTGGAAGGATGGCATGATCTTTTCCAATAAACTAGATGCAGTTTCTATGAGCTCACAGTCTTCCATGTGAGACTTCAGCATTTTTTCTTTTGCCTTTGCTTGAGTGAAGGAAGCTAGTTTCATGGTTTGGACCGGAGAGAGGGAATCAAAATTGAATGGACCTTGAAGTAGTTTCAGTTCATCAAAATCCATCATCTCTTTGGTCAAGAACTCTTTGACTGCTTTTGCTGTGTCTCTTGCTGGAGACAAAATTTCTCCCCTTCTGCAGCCTTACCACTATCATCTGTGGCCTTCTCTATTGGAGTTTTCTCTCCTTCTGTAGCCTTGCTACTGTCATAAGCTGATTCATTCTAGCTCTGCTCCGGAACTCATCCTTACAATCTTTGAAGATCATATTCTGCTTCTTAGGAGTGATTGAAGGATATAGTTGAATAGCTATCTGTTCTCGGATCTCAAGATCCTTTTCCATAGCATTATTCTTTCTTATTTCTAATTCCTTTTCTAGGCTTTTGGGAATAAGAGATGATTTCAATAAAAGTCTTGTTGTAGATATTCAGATACCTGATTGTGGCTTCTTGCAAGATTTTTTGGTCAGCTTCATTGTAATCATTATAGAATTCAGCCATTGGTTGAAGTTCCCATCCATAGTAATTGATTTTATGATGTCATCAATGCATAGAGTAGGTTTCTCAACAAATTCTTCTATTACTTCTTCAGCAGAAAGTTCACCGGATGTTTTCCTTTTCTTCTTCAATTTCTTTACTTCCTCATCTGATTCTATCTCTTCTTCATCCTTTTGGCTTGTGTAAGACCTTGTTGCCTTTTTCTTGGTTCTCTTCTCTCCCTTTCTGGATGATTTTGCTTCTAGTTTTGATGCCTTTGAGCTTTTTGTAGTGGTAGGTGTAGAGGTCTTAGAGGATCTGGTCCAGGAGGGGACTTCCACTAGAGCACCTTCTTTGTCTACTTTTTCTTTTTCTTTCTCTGCCCTTTCTGTCTTCTCTCTATTTGCATCAAGTGCCTCTTTTGAAATCCCATGCCTCTTGACAAACTCTTCTACTTCCCTCCTCACTTTTCTTTTTATTTCTGGTTGTCTTAGCTCCACATGGATCTTCACACTTAATTCTTCAAAGGTTCCAAACCTTTCTGCTTTAGGATCCTTGGATTGACTGAGAATGTGTTGAACATGTAGCTCAACAATTTTCTCATCTACTTCATACCCCATTGGCATGATCCAGACTATTCTTGGCTCTACTACCTCCATTAGACATTGATCAGTTTCTACCATAAAGCATACTGTATCTTTATACTTTTCAACTAAAGATTGGGGGATTCTCTCTCTTGCTTGCATCATGCTCTAAAAATTCTTGAAATAGCCCCAGAGTGTTGTATTTTGTGCCTTGGCATCACCAAGCCCATGTATATAATCTCTGATTTGGATGTCTATTGGTCTATCATTTTGCCATACCCAGCCACTGGATCCGGGAAGCTCATTCATGAAGTAGAAGAACAAGCATAGTATTAGCCCACCATACTTGAAGGAGTTCTTCTTGTCCTTCTTGATCTTTTGTAGGTTTTCCACTAGTTGGCTCAGAAGGAGTTCACAAAGATCATAATCTACATTTTTCCTCAATATTTCATAAGCAATGTAAATTGTAGTTCTGGGTACTGAATTTTCCTTGCTAGAGTGATATATCTTATAACCGATGATCATGGAGGCAAACTTGACATCCGAATCAGTGATGTCTTCTATTGTCATTGCTCTTTTGTCAAATTTTGATCTGGTAGCCTCACTCACAGTTTGATTCTTGACGGATTTGAGAATAGGAATCCCACCAGATGAGTGCAATCTGGTTACTGCCCTAATGGCATCCTTGGTTATCTTAAATGGCCTCATCAACCATATAAGGTTATCATGCATTCTACTTAGAACATACCGGACCCATTCATCTTTTGCAAAATAGGGGAAATGAATGCATTGTGCAAAATGCTTGTCCCAAATGGCTTTATACTGAGTTTTGAGTTTAAATGAGTCATCTATCAACTACTTGTGATAGATATCAACTAGTTAAGATTCCCCAAATTCTTCAATATTCTTATGAATATATGCCCTAACATCTTCTACATGCAGAACCCCATGTGGAATGCTTGAAAAGGCGCCTAGGAGATCAACTTCTAGGGATTTATATGGATGTTTCTTGAATTTTGGACGCGGCCTATCAATGACCTTTACAGCATTTGGTGTAGTCATCTTCAAAAGATTTTATAGAGAAATATTCAATAACAGAAAATACCTTTTGTGCTTCTAGGGTTCGTTGAATGAGCCGGATTAATTTGCTGGATGAATCGACTTCAACGATTGATCTTTTGAGAATTTGAGATAATTTGTTGCAAATCTACTTTTCTCTTCTTCTTGAATGCAAATGCACAAATGACGAGTAAATAAACCCTTTTATTTCTGGGAAAACCCTAATTTCATATTGCAATAAATGCGCAACTCAAGTCATTCTGGTTGCCTGGTTCTTCTTATTTTGAGAAAGATCTTTTTCTGGATCACTGAGATATACTTAGAGTAATCCTTGGTGATTAATAACAAATTATCTTACTTTCCCTAAACACTTGATCTATCCATAGAACAAGATGCCTCGAATTTGAATCATACTAGATTTAACTGTGATAATCCTGTTTTACCGGATGACTGTTAAACTAGATCATTCTTGGAAGATTAGACTCTTCAAATCTTCTTGCGGATCTTCCATATCTTTACCAAGCTTTCTTTAGATGTTCTCTGAGAAACCTTTTATTCCACAACTTCCCATGTGCCAATTTTAGGCACCAATTAACTGGCTGGGGGAAAATATTTTTCCTTGTGTCTCCCCCTGAGCCAGAGCTCACTTTTTAATTTCTGGAAGGAATATTAGCACCAGATTCTGGTGCGGATCCATCCCCTACATTCTCTGTACTTCTCTTCACCTAAATCATGTTCATCTCACTTTTAACTTCATCTGCATTCACTTTTCCTTTTCGTTTGTCTTGATTCTGATTATGATGCACTAGACCCTTTTTGTCCTGATTCTTGCTTCTATAGAATTTGGCAATATGACCGGATCTATTGCAATTGTGGAAAACAACATTTCTTTGCATATTTGAATGATATCCTCTTGATCTGCATTGATTAGCAATATGTCCCATTCTATTGCATGCAAAGCATCTACCATTGAATGAATTGTTCATTTGCATATTTCTGCATTCATGAGATTTGTTACCATACCTTTTGTAGTTAAAACACTAGCTGAAGAAGGATGTATTGGTCTGATTTATTCTCTTTCTACACTGATTAGCTTTATGACAAAAGTTATTGCAGTTGTGGCAGTATCCATTGAAGGATGGATATATTTGAGCATTAGGTTGCCTTACCGGAGGTCTTCTAGGCCTATTCCTTGGATTTCCTGATCCAAAATTCTTCTAACCAGATTCGGAGCTTTCACCTTTCTCGTATCCCAAGCCATGCTTGTCATCTACCCTCTTTTGGCTTTCAAAAAGAACTTCAAGTTGAGCAAAACTTATCTTAAATTTCTTTTTGTATTCATTTGCTGTTTGAAGATTTTTTTTAAGAGTGTCAATTTGATCCTCAAGTTTTTCTTCATTATCTCTAGCATCTTCAAGATCATATTCTAGATGCCTGATTATTCTATCCATTTTGTGGTAGTCTTCTGACTTCTCTTTGAGAGATTGTCTTAGATCATCTTCAGTTTTTCTTTTCTCTTCAATTTCTTGGGTGAATTTCATAACTCCTGATACCATTTCATGTCTTACCATAATGACCTCTTTTGATAATTTTTCACATAACTTGGTTTTCTCCTTTAGATCTTCATTTGTACCATTGTCTTCACTTTGACTTGCCAATTGCTGAAGTAGATCTTTTCTTTTTTTCATAGAGATACTCAGTTTCCCTTTTAGTTCATTTATGAAATCATCAGCCTGTTTGAGTATTTCCTTCAATTCATTGACTTCAAAGTTTAATTGCTCAAGATCATCTGGGGCAGACTGAAGTTGATCCCTCATACCATACACATCCATTTGAGTTCCCAGATCTTCGTCAAGCTGTTAGGCATTTTTTTTGAGAAACTTGGCTCTGATACCAATTGTTGATAACTGAGAGGGGGGGCAGTGAATCAGTTATCTTAATTATTTCAGCTTTCTAAATTTTCTTGTCAATTAGTGCAGCATTAAATTAAATAATTAAACATAACCATGAAATGGAAATAACATCAATACACATGACACAAAGATTTTGACATGAAAAACCCTGTTAGGGGAAAAACCACGGGGTGAATAACCCAAGATTGTATTCTCTATTAGAAGAATAAGATAGTACAAAATGGCACTTGCCAATTAGGGTTCACTACCCGAGCACACTGCTCACAAGAGGCTTATTGCCTACAATAGTTTACACAAGGAAACTAGATACTTGAACTGATGAGAAGCATCCACAAATGCTAAGGTTTAGTTCCAGTTAAGCTCAGTATACTGATCTGCTACACTTCATTCTTACTCTTTTAGGTGCTGCTATCCTGTTACATTCCAGACCTGTCTTACTGCCTTCACACTACTCTTCTACTTTTCTTCGTACCAATCAATACACACACACACACCTTCACATCCAAATCTATCTGGTATATATATCTACACAAAGGATTTCATCCTCTTTCTAGTCGGCATCCGGAATAGTCAATATTTTCTCAAACTCTAGTCTGTCGACTGAATCCTTGCTTACCAATTGATGTGAATCAAGGAGATACTTATAGAAGTCATCTAACATGTTGGCCAATCATGAATGATACCCTAAAAACCTTGATCACCATCAATATCTCATCCGGAATAATTTTGATGCTCTGTCAGTCAGTTCTTCCTTTGTCTACTCTGCCAAACTGGAACCCAACACTCAAGTGCTTGTGTCTCTTCACTCTTCCATCACCGGAGGCTCAATCCCTGGAATCTACCATTCAATGTACTCGTATTGACTTCCCCAAATCCACACTTTACTAAGATACTTCCTTTGAGAGATTCGGACCTGACTGTCAGACCCTATTGCATGCTCTGTTCTTGCTTACCGGACCACAACACTTCTTCAATGTGACTTCCAGTATAGGCACACCATGTTTTGCAGATGAGTGGGATGAACTTTGTTGCCATCAATGACAAAACTCATGAAGCCATATAGTGTCTCTTGCCAACAGTAAATACACTCATAAAGTGTCTTATAATTGAATGTGTGTAACACATAAAGGGAAATTGGGAATTATACTCACACTAATATATAAAGCATAATGGGGGGTTATAAAAATTAGAGCAATGAATCTTTTAGATTATCTTCTCATTCGTATGTGCCACTAATGTACATCCTTTGTTCAGATTCTTGTACATTTCTTGGACCTACATCCTAGTCTAAATTCCTTACACACTACAAATTCCAACTAGTTTGCTAATTTCTCTTAGAATTAAGGGAAGGGCAGGATTTACAACTATTTGATGCTCCAAAGAGTTCTTCATCTCTACATCAGCATCAACATCATCTTTTCATGGGGCTTTCTAAAGCTTTCCTTTTTCTCTCTTTTTGGAGGATAGCTTTTTCCCACTAGGTTTTCTATCTTTCTCTCATTTTAGAGAGTTTGCATTATACTTGAGTACCTTATCAGGCTTCATGGTCAGGACTCATTTTTCATAATACTCACCTAAGCTATGGTTAAGGGGGGGTGGTTGTTGGTGTATGCCTTTAATCCTTGGTGTATGCACATTTGTATTAATCATACTTAGGCATTTATGGCACATGTTCTTTGAACTTGCCAAGGTAGTTGAGACATTTTGAGAGGTGTCAACTTGCATCGACACCTTGCGCTATGTTTGTGGGAGGTTACTCACTACATCTCTATGTAGAGGAGTCCTATCCTCTTTTCATGGAGATTCAGGTTCCTACACTTCTCTATTTATACTCGCCTCATTTGATAATACAACCTATTCGATTCATTGCAAACTCATGTGCGTGTTTGTCTATTTCATGAGCTTGTTTTTCTACATAATGATACTACTGTAGAAACCAAGAACATTGAGTGAATGCGAGTACCAATTCTAGCCACTCGAGACAAACAAGAGCACGCTCAACCTATAAGAAAACAAGTATTACAAGCAATGGACAATTGGAATGCAAAATATGGGATGATGAATTAGCTTACAAGATGTTGTACATATAGGGCATAATCGACTAAGAATAGTCGAACCAATAATAGGAAAATCTCACTAAGAATAGTGGTGCTCCAAGAATACAAAAAGCAACCACTGAACTGGGTCACCCCACAATAATGGGTTACACTTTTTGGCCAAACTTGACATTGAAATCAACATTTTGAACTAAATCTTCACTTTCTGACACCTATAGCTGCTAAACCATTAGGAATTTGAAGATGATGCAAACTAGTGATTTGTGAGATTTTGTTTGTAGATTTGAGATATTTATTTTTTAAAAAAATTTGGAGTTAAATTGTACATTTTATGTGTCTCCTTTGATAACTAGTTTTTAATAGTAAACAACATTTTTTTTTAAAGTGATGTGTATTCTGTAGCATGTAACTTTTTTTCTACAAAGGATAAAATTATGATTCTTTTGAATTTAGATTGGTAACACCGATATATAGGGCATGCATTTGGTTTTATAATGTTTTGTTGAATATTTTTTTAATTAAGTTTTGAAGTTTAGACATAGGCATATTCCGTAAGACATAACCTTTTCTGTATGTAGCGAAACTTAGTTTTATTTTTGTTGTTGAAACAAGGACATCAATACCTAGGGCATAGATATTTTTCATATTTTTTTTTCACTAATTTACTAATTTTCCATGTGTGTAGAATAGAGAACTTGATGTTCAGTGAATAACCTACATTCACAAGAAATAAAAAATAAATATAATAATCAAATTTAATATATTTAAAATATATTTTTTGTGAATCTTACAATAAGGACTACATACTTACAAAACATAAATTTAAATGAATCCATTTGATCCCCCAAAAGGTAAATCAAAAGTGGTTTTTTATCAGCATTTTGATAGGTGTAGAGGAGACTCCATTATAGGTATGGTTTTAAAACTAGTGGGGTTCTATCCAAGGGGGTTTGAATCTAAGTGGGTTTGATCAAACCCTTTTCAATTAAAATCTTTTAAATGGAACCTTTCAAGGCTTAAATCATTATATTTTCTGAAAATATGTGATTTTAGCAAAAATCAAGATGTCCCAGAAAATGTAACTCATTATTGTGGCAGCACCCAACTTTATTAAGCTAATCTAGGCACACCAAGTATAGCTCGAGGCTAAACATAGACTGTTGCACTCCTAAGAAAGCTTAATATACACCAACACTCCCCTTAAGCATATCTTAGCTGGGGTAACTGAAGATGGGTCTTAGAAACTAGGCCTGATTAGGTACCCATGTACAATGCAATCATAAAAATGAAGAAATGGAGGAAACCACGTGGGAAAAACTCCCCTCCAAAAAGAGAGAAAAGATAAAAGAAGAGGACTAGGAAGCCTCCTCGAAGATGATAACTCTACACAAAGCCTGAAACCATGTCGCTCTGACTGTGATGATGTAGATAGCTCCCCCCATAAGGGAAAGAAATAAACTATGTAGCCCACTCACAAAGAAGTAGCCCCCATGCCAAAAGAGAATGCCCGTGTATAAATGTTGATGTATGAATGCTGAAAATGATCCATTTGTGGAAAATAACTTTTCTCCCCTTAGGAAGAAACAACTGCAATGGTGAATGCTGAAGTAACTCCAACTCAAAGAAGCAAGATGAGGTGGTAAGTCTCACGATGTATATTGTCTCATAACACTGTTCAAATGTCTCCATACTGATGTCGAAACAAGTCACAATCAAATTAGGAGTCCCAGGCCTAATTGAAACAAGTGACCTCTCAAAATCATGTGAAAACTAATGAAGAGAAAGATCCAAAGAACTGATGTATGGATGTGGAATGTCAATGCATGCCATATGGATACAATGCAAATCCCATGAGATGTCCTATGCAGAATCACTAGAATCCCTCAGTGAAGCCTCTCTGAACACTATAGTAGTAGCAGGTGCAAGATAACTTTCATCAAAGAGAAAGACAAGATCCTCCAAAGTTTCATCAAGATCCAAAATGTGAGACTCTACAAACAACCAAGAGATGTCTAGGGTAAAAGTGTATCCCAATCGGATATAAGACCCTACTCTAAAAAATTACTGGAAGCTCTTGGAGATGCAACTATGAACTCTCCAAAATAAATCTAGAGATGGATGGAGATGACACCCCATCACTGTCCTCGCCATCAAAACTAGAAGAAGAAGAAAACTCTACCTCAATATTCTTCTATGGATGGTCGGAAGGAGAAATATAAGGGGCAAAGTGTGAGAAGGTGTATACCCTAGCATGGTGATTTGCCCTTCCCAAAGCCACTAAGTTGTTGCTATGCAACTCTCTGATCTTAACTGAATATGGAGTAAACTCAACTCGCATGCCCTTCCCTATGTGAGCAATCTGATACACTGATAGAAGATTAGTTGAAAATGAAGGTACATTTAGAACATGTGTGAATGTTCAACCTTCAACTTCAACAGACTATCTCCCTACAACTGTTGTTGGTGTGTCATTACCCAAGGTGATGCTAGACATTTTATAAGGCTCCATGGAAGAAAAATCAGCCTATGAAGAAGCCATATGATGCAAAGCACTAGAGTCGATAATCCAAGATGGAGCTAATGAAGATGCTACTGCAAATAGTACCTTGCCCTTAAGTTTATCTTTTCCTTTTTCCTTGGTCTTAGAAGTTTCTTGGATTGATGAGGACTCTTTGATAGATTCAGGGACCCCTATATTATGTTTCTTAAGAAGATGAGTGAGGTAGTCTATATGTTTATTCATACATACGTTCTCATCATTTCTATGTTTCTTACAATAGGTGCACTTGAGTTTCTCTTTCTTAGGTTTCCCTTGATTTGAAGAAGATTCTATATTGAGCTCAGATTCTTGTTCCTTCTTGATCTCCTTGTCTTTTTTCTTCTTCTCCCCATTGTTATTTGAAGCATTATGTTCCCCATTCCTAGAAAAGAGAGCTTAAGGTTTTGATGTCTTCTCAGGGAACCCATGTGTATTAACTTATCTTTCTCCCTAGTTAATTCTGCAATGAATTGATCTAAGGATGCAATTGTCCATGTGGCTCCAAGGGCTCCTTTAGTGGAGTAGAAAGTAGATACAAATACAAAACACTCAGGTCCTAACTTGGAGAGAATTGAAAGCACAAGTTGATCATCCTTTTTCTCAATTCCACATCCTTTCAACTGCAACCTTAATAATTTGAATTTAGTGAAGAAATCCTCCAGAGTGTCAAATTAACTTGTAATCAAGCTTATGAGTTCATTCTCTAACTCATGGCCTTTCATTTCATCAACCTTCCCAAAGAGTTTTTCTAATGCTATCCAAACTTCATTGGGTGTTTTCAAGGTTTCTACATGAAACAATAGTTCAAGAGCTATATTTAGACTTAGAAAACCAAAGGCTTGATCACACTTATTAAACCATTTATCCTTCTCTATATTAGCAGTGGGTTCTTTTTCAATGCCCATCATCACCCTGTGTAACCCTTTATTATTTAACACAAGTTGAATTACACATTTCCACTCATGATAATTAAATGGGGTTAGTGGCTTGATTAGCTATTGTGAATCCATGTTGTTGAAGTAGTTTTGCAGAAACTAAGTGCAGAAAGGAAAATTATGGAGAAGATTCAAAAGTGCACAAGGCAAAACACCAATACAAGCTCCCTTGATTCAAAAAATGGATCTCGCTCTCAATTTGGCACTTTATCATGCAGTGCGTTAGGTATAAGTGGGTCAATTAAAATTGTGCCCTAATACTTAACCTTTTTACCAAAAATGTTTAAATTTGGCACTAGCAATTTCTAATAAGTACCTCGAAAATTAGAGTGATTGAGGCTGAAATTAGCTTAATCCAAAAAAACACATCTATGAGAAAAAAAAAGCTCCTCCAAGCTTAAAAAAAGCGTTTAGAGAAAAAAACTTCTAATTTTAGAAAAAGTTCCTCCAAATTTAAAAGCAAAACACTTAAAAAAGCACCTTTCCAATTTGTAGAGATAAACCACCCTTCCGTGGACGCCTTTTTGAGGCTAGCTCAACCACAGATTGGGCCCAAATATGCCCTTCTTGCAATCCTCACGTCTTTCTAGCTTGCACAGAGAGAATGCAACTTTCAAACAGAATAAAACTCACATCCAAATAGGAAGGAGAATATTTTGTGCCAATCAAGAAATAACATGCATGTCAGGGAGTTAAGGCTAGTGGTTTGTGGCACGTTGAAAAAAACCAAAATTACTAAATTGATGGGTAGATCGGCCCAATATGTAAAGTTTTTTAAATGAGACTTTCCAAGAGGAGATAAATCAGCCAAAAGAAGACCCTTGCACCTCAAAAATATGCTTGTGCCTTCATACCTCAAAAAACTACCTACACTTTCCAAAAGCAGATGCCTCACACCATTCAAAGGGTCTCCACACTACTTGGTGTGAATTTTCAGTAGTAGGGCATTAGTTTTACACATCAGGGAAAGAATTAACAACAAGGCATGAGTGAGAGAGTAGGTCATGAATAACAGAGCATGTCGTGAGAGTGGGGTGTGAGTTGAGATGCCAAAATATGGTTTTTTTTCTCAAAAATTGCCACCCCTAGATACCAAATTGTTGCCTCTGGATTTCCTTGACGACAAGGCAAGAAGTGACGCCTTACACAAACAAGGAAAAATTCATGAACATGGAGAGAATATCCCTACAATCTAGTAGGCACTTCCAAATTTGCCAAAATAGCTACAATAGACTATAAACTTTTTGCCAAGGGCAGAGATCCCACTGCTCAAAGGACATGAAGATATTTTTTTTGCATATAAGTAATTCCAATAATGCAAATACTCTTAAGACCTCACAAGAATTTGAAGAAAAATTCAAACAATACCGCTCTGATACCATGTAGAAACCAAGAACATTGAGTGAATGTGAATATTAATTTAAGCCACTGGAGACAAATAGGAGCATGCTCAACCTGCAAGAAAACAAGTATTACAAACAATGGACAATTGGAATGCAAAATATGGGATGATGAATTAGCTTACAAGATGTAGTACATATAGGGCATAATCGACTAAGAATAGTCTAGCCAATAATAGGAAAAGCTCACTAAGAATAGTGGTGCTCCAAGAATAGGAAAAGCATCCACTTAACTTAGTTAAGCTTATCTATGCACGCCATGTATAGCTTGATGCTAAACATAGACTGATGCACTCCTAAGCAAGCTTAATATTCACCAACAATTACATGCACTATATTACATACATTGGTAAACATGGTATATTGGATAACTCTATGAGGACTATGGATGCCTAGCTAGCAATAAAACAATGTCTTAATTTAATAAGAAATATCTCCCTTAAAGCTATAAATGCTTGAATAGTAGAGGAGTAATGTCCAAATGATATAAAAAAGTCCATGGCATTTGAGGCATTTCTTTCATAGATCTATGTTCACTCGGGTATAATCCTCTTATGATATAAAAATCACTCATACTTTTCTTAGATCTAAATAGAACTAATTTTTGAATGCAATGATTTATAAAGTATATTTTATTTATGTTTCAAGTTATTTTGAATAAGATTATTTCATGGTACAATGGTGGAATTCCTACTAGGAGTGTGAACTAAAGATTGTAAAGTTCTGAACATTTTGTAAATATTCACCCCATTGAATCACAAATTATTGTGACATATTATGTCCATACATCCTAAAATAAATCAAGCTAATTTAGAACCATTGATTTTTTCAAAATCCGGTGTCTCATTCATTCCATTTCTCTCCAAGGATTATTATTATTTTAAAGTTTCTTCATGTTAGCATTTCTTGTCCCTATCTTCCCATTTGAATCTCCTTTAGTGTTCATCTTGCAGTTCCCATTTTTTTTTTACTTGTGTGCATTCTTACTAAATCTTTTGGATTTCACGAGGTCCATGCATTTAGAGTCAAAATTGATCTATGTTTAAATTTTTTGTTTCATGAACTCTCTATGGACCTAAGATTTTAATATTTTGTATGCCTCTTGTGGGTCCCTTTAATTTAATGTGTTATCCAAGCCATTTTAATCTATTTTAAGTTTCTCATTGACAGGGTGAAAGTTCAAAACTATGTCCCACTTTTATAAGGGAACGACCAACACAAACATATTTTTCCAACTTAAATGTAAAAAAAGTCATATGTATGGGTTGATTTTTAAAATGACATAAACTAATGAAATGTAGAATTTTTATTTTAGTTTATGCTTATAATTTTTTTTTTTTAAAATAGGTGGATATTTTTTTATAAATTTAATTGATGAATTTTAAATGCTAATATTTTTTGAAAAAAGTGACATCGATGGGACGTCAAGAAAAATATAGCAATTTTTTCTTTAATTTTTTTTCCTAATTAGCCAACTCAAATATCTAGTGCATGGAATTTTTTTTTAATTTTTGATAGATATTTTTTTTCTAATAATTTTTCAAAGTCAATTTTTATCAGAACAAAGTAGTTTCCATGAGACGTCAACTTTTTTACAATATATTTTTAAAAAAAAAAAAAACCTTTTGGAGAGGATTCTCTCCTCTAGTGAACCATATATTTTTCAAATTTTTTGAATATGCTTTTCCTATTTATTTTTAATTTCTAATCACCATGTATGTTTGATTATAATAACCTACTCGCAATAAATTTTAAAATAATCCTAATAAAACTTTTCAAAATATGTAAAAAAGTACATTTCTAAGATCTAGACTCTGATATCTACCAAAGGGTATTTTTATATTTTCATGAAAATGCCCTTTGGTTGGATAAATTTATAGTTGAACTAGAAGTTTTGTTCAATTTGTTGTAAAAGGGGGGGTTGGCTGCCACATGGGATGCCACATAGACAGTTTCAGGGAGAATATTTTTAGGCAGAATAGTTACAGGTGAAACTCTTTTGGGTGAAACCTTCAATGTAAATTTGATTTAATTTTTTAAAAATGTGTCTATTTACATTGAAGGTTCCACCTGAAACTATTCATGCCACACAATGCCACATAGGCGCCACATGGTTTTGGGCAAAACCAAACCAGGTGGAATCTTACTGCTTGGAAACTATCCGCTTGGAACTATTTAATTGGCTAAAAGTGGGACACAACTCTGAACTTTCACCCATCAAGTATGTCATCTTTGCATGCTTCATCTTTTATGGAGTGTTCTTTAAAATTCAAAGTGTGGACTTAATGGTTTAATTAAATAAGTTTTTACCCATGTAACTTAAGCTATGAAATTTTCATGTCAATGAATCCAATTACAATTGTACCTCTTTTCTAGAATTAGTCATACTTTATGATCTAAAAGAACCTAGTGTTAACTTGATTACATTGGGAAACTTTTGGTCCCCCAATTTTTTCTTCTACTTTTTAAGTCTAGATGTGACAAGATCTTTAAAATTAGTAATGATTATGTCAACATGGGTAAGTTATTAGGCCCACACATTGGAAAAAAAAAGGTATTGGACCTCAAAAATTCTTTGAAGGTTTTCTATTGTACTTTTGGAATCATTGACACATAATCCACTAGTTTTATAACCCTAGTGCTTCCTCAACTATGGATTTAATAACCAGCACTACTCTCAACAATCTACTTAAACAATAAATGAAACAATAATAATCAACACAACTGGACAAAGCACATCACAACAAGCATACACATAACACTATAGTTTTCACTAGAGGAAACCCAAATGGTCAAGAAACACTAACAAGAATATGTCAATGGCATGTTACTCACTATACCTTGCATTTACAATAGAGACCCTACTATATTAATTATTTTTCTAGGTTTATATAGTGATACATGCAACTACCCTACATCCAAAATCTTATGCACTCTTTAAAACTCTACACTTGAACACCATTAGTCTATCAACACAATGAATAAGTATTTTCTATTTACCAAGTGAAATTCTCAATGGAGTATTCAATCTCCTTTTATATCTCCACTACGTATGCAAAAATGGTTAATAATTTTGGGATGGTAATTGTCACCCTTTCAACTTCCTTGCATGGGATTATAGATGATTATCTACCATGTAAATGGTCATCCATGTATTTTCCCTTATGATATCCTTCCAAAATCCACATGGCCTATCAATATTGGATATCCACTTAGCTTGGGTGGTGATAAATGGTAATTGTTAGTATATTTAATTAAACATATATTATTGTACAACTTTAAGATGCACTTGTACATTCATTGTAATATAATTCATGGATATTCTTGTAACAATCCATGGATAATCACTATAATAATTCATGGATAATGCATTAATTGGTGTTCACTTATCTACAAGCTATTTGTATTAATAGTAAAGTTCTATCTTAAGTAAATATATTTTATTAGTTAACTACTCTTAAGGAGTTGTGTTATACTAGTTGACTATCTCTTAAGTAGACTCATTCCTTCAAAGAAATATGGTCAAAATTTTATCCCTACCCTCTACCTTATCTATATAAGAGCATAGAGAGCTAGTGGTTGAGGTATTGTTGTTGAAGAGAGTTATCATAATTTTGGTGAATTTGAAACCAAAGCTTTTTAATAAAAAGTGGTAGTCATGCTACTAATGTTTTAAATTTATGTTATGCTATTAATTTACCTTTCATTGGTTTATTGTACTGCTAAATGTATATGGGTGAATGTATTCAGGTAGCTACAATGGTTTTGGAGAACAATAAACTTTAATATGGTATCTTCCATGCCCAAAATTTCACTTGTACATAACAATCTTCTAATTGAATCATTTCTTGTTTCAATCCACATCAACAATCTAATCATTGAAAAAAAACAAGACTCTATTTCTCAACTTGAAGATCTCCTCCTAACTCTACCAAAGAAATAAAAAATAAAGAATGCTAAATGACAGTTCCACTTTTCAATGAAGACTGTAGTCCCCTGATGGGACTAGGTCAAGGTATCACAAGGAATTTACAAGAAGGATTTCATTGAGAACCTCTAAATGTTTTTCCATTCTCCATGATATTAATTGCACACTTGAAAAACATGTCAGTATATACCAAAAAATAGCCAAATCAATAATAATATTCTATAATGTCATAAGCTATAAGAAAGACACAACCAACATGACTATCACAATTCAAACAATAATAATAGTAATAATTTAAATGATTATTCCCACATACAAATCACATTTATCATGTAAAGCTATCTCATAATTTTCTTTCTAAATTACATCATTATTAAAATAAAATTAAACTAATATGCACTATAACATAATTAAGGTCCATACTAGAATCAAATCACAGTAATGAGGAGGAGATGCATAAATTTAAGTCCATCACATGAATAGTATGAGTAATCTATAATTATCAACTAGCTATATCATCACAACAAGCTCATAATAATTTAACTATTCTAAACATAGTATCAATATCCATGCTAATCTATCATTATAATCACAATTGGGAACATGATGTAAAAAATTTTGAGGAACACTATCCAAAACAAGTCTACTAGGTGTGATTGAAATTGCTAGAAAAGGGTGGGCCTCACATTCTCCCCATCTAAGATTAGAATTCTTCCTAGAAGTTCTCAAGAGGTGAGGGTAGAGAAACCCACCATTGTGCCAACATGTATACAAATGTTAAAGTCAAAGAGATTCTTTAATGAAAGTTGTAAGCAAATAAATAATCAAAACTATTATTAACAAAAACAAGTATCTTAGATAGTAACTTTCCACAAAGAGAAACCATTCATCTAAGAGCAATAATTGTACAATACACCACTTCATACATCCCAATCATAAGACAAGGGTTCCAAGTCACCAACATAGTTCACAATTTATTGCAAAGGCTGCACATCAAGGTATGCTAGAATCACAATAATCATTTGGTTATCACCTACCAATATAACAGGTTATTCAACCTTAAATAACCATCATGGATACTAAAACAATGTCTAGACATTAGGTAAGAAGATTTCCAATCCATCAATTCATCAAGACATCATATACAACTAAGGCCATTACAAGTATTTAATCCTCTTTTCTTATTATTTTTCCAACATTTAGATAAAAAACAACACACAAAAACTGACATATCTAAAAAAATTGATTCCACATGACTCACATCACAAGTCTCACAAAATAGGCTTTACAAGGATGAACAATAGTTAATATATACGAGTAACCATGAGGCCATCAATCCATACATCTAGTAATTGAATAGCTATGTAACTATAAAATCCACTAATCCATCATCTAAGTAGATGTAGAATCATATAATTATGAATCCAAAAGAACCAATGTCACAAGTATCATAGAGCCATATATCAAAATGGAATATGGTCTAATGTCTCTCCTTGAGGAACCCTCCAAACATTTCCTACTACCTTCCTCTTGTTTGTTTAAGGGGGTTAGCATCCAAGAGGATGGTACATGAAATCACACACACATATTTAGGGAGGAATGTATTATTAATATCCCATATCAATCCCATTTGTATTCCTTAATCTCATAATAAAATTCCCTAGGCCATCTACTCCCCCATACAACCTACCAAGGACCTCTCCTAGATATGACAGTTTAACACAATTCACATCACTCTACACACACTAGCTAGAGAAAACATTGAGAAAGCCTAAAAAAATCAACAAAATAGAATCTCATTTAAATCCACCAGTGAAATTTCATAAAATTAAATAAAATTCAATATTATAGCTACAAAGGAAACATCTCAAATAAATAAACTAAAATGTAATTAAACAAGTCCTTGAGGCAATGAGGACCATTTCAAATTCAATTGGCTAAGTATCCCAAGAAATCAAATTCAACATAGTTGGCTTAACAATTAAGAAAAAGTCACAAATAAATAAATAATAATTCAACAATCTCATAAAAGTTCACACATAACAAACACGACATGGCTTTAATAAATCCACCTAAGGGGAGGAAAGGAATGGTGGTCTCAAACCACATGAATATCATGGAATACAATACCCATATCAAATAACCTCATGTCCTACACAACCCATGAGATCCTTTGCAATAAATGCCAAATACCTAGTGTCTAAAGTATCACATGTGTAAGAGTACCTATGGTTTTCCAAAGTTAAGAATAATATAACCCAAGCTTCCATATGAGTAATACCCAACATCATTTCATAACATCAAGTCATAACTACATCAAAGTAGTAATACCACTACTACTTCACCATACATATTCTACCACTCTATCAATATTGTCAATATTGTCACCATGCTACACTCCCCCAATGTTATTATTATCCATTACATTAATTGTTTTGAATAAAATGCCGTGTACAAATGCTAAAACTTACTAATCCAAATTGTCCACAACTATCCTAAAATCCTCATTGAAAATGATCATAACAAGTGTTTATATTCAATGATGGTGCTAAAGATCCATAATTGATAGCAGTTCCCAATACTAGTGACCATTGATGACATTAAGTACCCACAAGCTAGTAGCTACCTCAAGTGCTGATGAATGTAAGTTCAAAGCTTTGTCACATTTTTATAAAAGAAATGGTCAACATTGATCTAACTTTTAAACTTTAATCATTACAAAGTGACATATATGTTTTGAATTTTGAAATGATGTAAGCTACTAAAATATAGATTTTTAGTGTATTTTATGTTTTTAGTTTATTTTAAAATCAAAAATTAATTTGAATGTAGTTTTGTGTAAAATTGATAGTATAATTTTGTTTCTGATAAAATGCTGAAAAACAAGGTTAAGTGGTATTTAGCTCTTTATATAGTATATTTTTTCCATCAATTTTTTTTGGTATTTATAACTTGAAAATTTACTTCATGGATTAATTTTTCCCCCATTTTGATAACTATATTTTTAAATAAATCTTGGAAGTTGTGTGTAATGAAAACATAATTGTTTGAATATGACATAACTTTTTGTCTTAACTAATTATCAAAAATAGGAGTAAATTTATATCATCTCAACATGGAATCTCTCCTCTAGTTCATCATATCTTTTTCAAAAATTTCTAATAAACTTTAGTATTTTTTCTTGAGAGGACAATCAACATTATATTTTGATGTTGATGACCTATTTTTATTAAAAATAAAAAAGAAAATATAAACACTAATTGAAATATTAAAAAGTATATATTTTTACAAACTACACTTATAGATCCACAAAAGGGTATTTTTAAATATTTTTAAAAAGATTATTCACATGAGCAGGAGTTGTTAGAACATCATGTTTTTGAAATGATCTCATTTTTTGGTAAATTAGCCCCAAATTGATTCTACATATGTATTCAGTTGACACTTCTAGTTGAAAAAGTAGTGGCCTAGACCTAATTTAGTTAGAATGAATCTAGGTACAACATATATTTCACCAAAATTGACTTTCAATTATTATTATTTTTAATTCATTTATGCTAATAAGTTGGCCTAAAGTGTGACACAACTTTGAAATTTCACCTTGATGTTAATTAGAAATATTGAGTGCCTGAATCCAAAATTGAAAATAAGTTCTGATCCTAATGGCTCATTAGGGTCCATACTCAACCCTCACAACTCAAATGACAAGTAATAGGCTTGCACTATGAATCAATGAGTGTGGTTCTAAATGTGGGGAAGTCAATCAAGGGAAAAATGTCCATGGTGGATCCTTTCCATGGAGGTCCCTTCTCTCTCGGCCCCTAGTTAAACTATTGCACTCTCAATCTAGTGAGAGAGCTAATGCTAGAGGAGAAGTTGTATGATTACAAAATTTGACAGCATGGAGGGTGACTCAAACATTTCATATCATAAGAACACATCAATACCTAATTTTTTTAATTTCATGTTCAGTGGAACCAAACATAATTATTTACATATACACAAATATCATAATATGGTGTACATATGTAGATCATAGAAGATGCCCACAATAGCCTTCTCCAAATTTGGATGCCCTACATCACAACTTGAGACAAAATCACATAATTTCTTGTGTCCACATAGCACATATTTAACTTCCACATGCTTTATCACATTAAGCCACATGGATATTACATACTGTTGTCATGAAGGATTGCACCCTGAATGCTAAGCCTTTACAAGATTAACAATCCTGTGCAACATGGGAACATTCTTAGACTGTGGGTTTGTCTATTTCAAGAATGAACCTCTGGAAGAGCCAGCTCCCTTTAAATGCCCTTTAGATATGTGAATGATGGAGGAAAAAGATAGAAGAAAAACTTGCATAAACTAGAAACTAAATAGAAAATCTATCTAAAGGGATCATACACCAATGTTTTGATTTAAAACTATAATAGAACTCACAAACATTCTCCAATAAACCTATTCTTATAATCCAAACTGATCAGATTCACTACATAAGTATTTCACAAAAAGGCATGAATAATCTTGCACAAGTTGTGACTTGTAATAAACTAAAATTTGTATACTTGCATCTAATAAATGAGACAAAGAATTAAGAGGTTTTGAAGAAAAACACATAAAATTCCTATCAAATCACTTACAAAAATAACAAGACACCTGAAATTGGATAGAAGAACCCCAGATTGTATTAGAAAATGGAAGGAATCTCTGCAAAATAACAATAAATTGCTGGAAAATAATGATCTGTTGCTCTTGAAAACTATAACAATGGCTGAGTTATGAGATAATTTCCCTCTCTGCAATATGCAAAGGCAAAAAATAAAGAACTAGGAAAAAACCTAAGTCTTTTCTCCTATAATGCAAAAACATTTGTCTCTAAGGACCTTCCAAGGTCAACTGCACTCAAAAATCTCCTCCAAAGGTGATCCAGGAGCAAAACTGAAAAGCCCTGAAAAGAAGGCCCAAAATTGGTCCAAATTGAGCTAAAATAGCCCCAAACTCCCTCTCTCAATTAGTTTGGCCAAAGAGAACTCAAAAAATACTATAGTTTGACTCAAAGCCAAAAATAGAACTCCAGATGACTCCCACTGACTTCAGTTCTACTTCACTTGTGTTTCTTGCATGCTTTTGGGGAAAAGGTAAATGTTTGATTAAATATTAAAGATAATTTGTTATGATTACTTTAATATGTGTCATGTGATAGTTTTCCTTTCATGCATTACATGGCAAATATTCAAGTAATTTATAAAATATTACCTTTATATTTTATTTACATAGTTTATTTTGTCTAAAATCATGCAAAGAAAAACACAAGGACCCACTCATCATTCCCTAGGCACTTATGCCATTACAAGTCTTGACCATGGTTATTTGGCACTATGATTACTTCTTTCCTTTGACTCCAATGTCATCATTGTTTTAAAAAACCACATTAAATCTCACAAAAGCATATCATGTCCCTTATGACTTCCTATCCACCCCTTTTGCAATAGGTTTTCATGACCTAAAGTCATAGACCACATGTCTAAAAAAAAAACCTGAGGTAACTCGTGGGGATTAGGGAACACATGACAAACATGTCTAAAGACTTTGAAAACCCTAAGTGACTTCATTTTCACTCTTAATCTTTGCGTTGTCATGCTGCTCCTGAGGGTTTACACTGCTAGAGTTTCGAAGGTCTAGTTTGAGGGTTGTCTGAGGCTGTTGAAAGTTGTTTTCACATAGATTTGCACCCAGTGTTGAAGGCTTTTAGGGCTCCAACAATCTAGTGAAACATTAAGCCAACGTCCAGGTGTGGGACCCTATAGGGAGGTCAAATCTCTAGAGAGAGGCTAGTTCCTATTCTGAATGAGAGATTCAACCAACCTAAGACTAAATCTAATCTATCCACCTAATAAGAGAAGTGGAAGAGGGGGTAAAACTCAAAGTAAAGGGAGGTGATACACTAGGTTCAAATAAAGAACATTTATAGAGCTAAGATGCACAAATAAAGAAATACAACTGATAAACTTACATAGATCATGAAGATTTTAATAGAGGTAAATAATGGATTGCCAGGGATTAAACATTCACAATGACCAATTCTAACACTACACAGAGTTAAAAGCATGAAGAAGTAAAACACCATATATGTTGTTTAGGGTAAAATTGGATTTTATTAATCTTTGTTGTTTAGATGTTAAAACCCTCCTTTCCATTAAACATTGAAGGATCTAGGGTCGAGTGGCAAGCACTATCATACCCTAGGTCACTTGCAAATGAAGGGAAACTTGGATTAGGGAATTAATTATAAATTTTTCCTTCTCTTATGTCTAATTAACCATTAAAACCCTAATTATACAAATATGACAACAAATTGATGAAAGACAAAAAAAGCTCTTGTAGACGGAAGTAAAATAGCAAATCATAGAGTACCTATTTTCGGGGTTACAAGGTGAAATAGTCAGGGACTAAGGTGCGGGCACCCAAGTCCAAGGTACCTAGTTTTTCAAGGAATCTAGACCTCCTTCTGACACTGATCAACCCTGTAACTTCTATTTCCCAAGATCTATCCTTGGAGGACATTGTTGTGAGCATCCTAGTCCTAGAAGTGCTCATGTGTTTGACTTCTCTTCAGATCCTGAATCCCTGATATCTGCCAAGCCTTCCTGCAACTCCACTTTTTTTATATGCGACACCTATAACCTGCAATCACAAGACTTGGTTTGGGGGTTGTGGTGTTTAGAGGTTTGCCTTAGTCAAACCTTGGAGGACACTTAAGTCTCTGAACACCATTGTCTGATAAAGAGGGAGTGCCCTTGTGAGGCAGAGGCCAAAAACCAAAGGAATCATTGGTAAAAATACAATGATATGTCACCTTGTAGTGAAGCTCTCATGGAGGAAGATGCTCTTCATGCCTTGAGAAGTTTGATGTTCAAATATGCAAATATCAACACACAAAACACACAAGTCTGCTCTTGCAACACAATAGAAGCCTTGAATCACCTTGAGAACACTTTAGCTTGCTAGTAATCATCTAGTTGAAATCTAGTTTACAAATGAATGCCGAAGCTTGCTTATATATGCAACTACAAGCTCTCCCACCAAGAAATTAAAATTCAAACTTTACCGTGTCAGCAAAATAGCCAAATAACGGTCATAAACCGATACCCAAAAATTAGGGCTGCCCTGAAATAGGGTAGGACTAGGGTGTAGATGCCCAAGACCTCCCCCCTATTTTAGGTAGGGTACAACTCAAGGGGTCCACACATGTCCAATTTTTCATGGAACCTAGGTCTCATTCCATTGGGATGCCAAAATATGAACTAAAATATCTTAAATGCACTCTAAAGACCCGAGAGCTAAACCTTATGAGGGAAAAGCTCCCAAGGGGACATTTTTTGACGTTACATTTAGCCCCCACTTTAATGTATGTATAAATGCAAGGCCAATACATGCATTAATGTAAGGTCACAAACACAGCAAACACACCAAGCATGGAGAAGACACACCAATCACATAGAAGACAGTAACAAGCACGCAAAATGCGGAGAAGACAGTTATAGTCACGCAGAACATGGAGTAAACAGTCAATGCATAGAAGACACATTAATGCATGAAAGATAGAAATAACATCTTTTCTTTTCTTTTTCTCATATATATGAAATGCAAATGCAAGTGCTAGAAAGTAAACAAACCTCCCAAAATGTAGGAAGCACTACTCGAAGGCACTGGTCTTTGCATATGAGGCAACACACACAATACATGCAAAACCTCCCAAAATACAGGAAGAACTACTCAAAGACACTGGTCTTTGCATATGGGGCAACAAACATGCCATACAAAACAAGCACGCCAAAACACACACACTTGAAGACACAAACAAAACATGATAGAAAAGTGATGGAGTGTACCTATTTCTAGGTCCAACACCATCTCAGGCACATTACATGCACACACTGATGATTGGGCTTCACCACAACAATCGTCGAAGGCATGCTTAAGGGTTGATTTAGTCACAGAACTGCTCCCTACCTCTGCATAGGACTTTTGAAAAATGACAGGATGATGCAATCTGCTCTAAGAAATACACCATCCCCGCCTCTGCAGAGGGCTTACATGATTGATTGATTGATTGCAAACAAACTCAGGATACACGATGCACTACTTTGGGGCGCAAGTCTCTACATCTAAGGTCAAACACATTGCTAACATCTATAGCAAACAACTTACCTTATATATGCCCCAACCTTAATGTGGTTGATATCAGTTATCGATATCAAGCATGTTAAGGTAGTAAGAAAACACACAAGGGAACACCAACTTTCACAAAGCCCATGCCCCTCGGAGGTGACATGTACTTTACGATTGCCAAATATTCCCACAAACACATCCCTGTAAGAAACATGTTAGTATCTACAACATCATGATAAAAAACAACATCAATGCATATGATTAACCACACAAAGAGCCAAGGTTATACAATGAATTCAGAGTTTGAGGATAACCAGGGGCTATATCACAAAGCTCTCTGAATCGAGTACTGCCAAGGCTAGATTCAAAGGCAAACAAAGGTGCATGAAGTAGAATAATTGTTAAGGTTTGTAAATATGACAGAAACATCATAAATTCACTACACAGAAAGTATGAGTGCTTCCACTAGCCAAGCGTTGGATAAGATATACAACCCCATAGTCATATTAGGAACTAAGTCCATGTTTTTTGATTTCTCTCGAAAGGGACACTAGGTCCACATCAGTATAAATGTTTGTTGTCGTCCGCCTACTAGATGGAAACACTAGAGGAAGGGAAACAATAAATAAGAGAGGAGAAACAAGTGTCTTAGGGAGAGTCATGTTCCATAAGACACAACACACAACAATAAAATCAAAGAGACACAATATAGAAGAATGATGATACAAATAGAAGAAGGTCACAACAGAGACAGTCTCCTAGTATCCTGAACCTTACGGGAGATTCTGAGGTCATCCCAGGAGGCCTAAACAACATGTAACACATCACGGGGGAAGCATATTACGATAGAAATAAAAGTTTATAGATACTTATCTGGAGGGTCTTCATATTATATCTTGGAGCTTTGGAACCTCTTGGAGAGGTACTCGATAATGTTTAAAGCAAAATTTGAGTGGTTCTTATGAAAGTCTTGTTTGTTATCATATGATGCTTGTTCATTAAATCCTTGGTTAAATGAGACTTTTTGTTGCTTATGAGGGGGAGAACCACTATTATTTCCATTTGTTGATTGTCATCTTGCTCTTTTTTTATTTTTAGCGAGTTTTTGTTGTTGAATCTTTCTAAGATAGTAACGAGAATCATCCTGTACCATCTTGCTCATCTGTATCAGTTTTTCTTCTTGCTTTTTAAAGACATTTTGATTATCGCACGATCCATATAAGGATAATGGAGGAGGCACCTCAGTATAAATTCTGTTTCTTCATGGACAAGGTGGATTATCCATTTTTTTCTTGTCGACTTCAATCATACCCATGATACTATCATCGTCCAAGTAATCATCCTCATTTACTTCCACTAAATCTTGTTCCACCATATTATTTTTGGTAAGTTTAGGAAAAGGATTAGTGAAGATTTGTAAATTCTAATTTAGTGGAGCAACCAACTTATTTCCATTATCATTCACATCCAGTACTTAGATGACATTTGAATCAATAAGGTCCTGTATCTCATGTTTAAGACACATACATCATTCAGTGTCATGTCCTTGCATCCAATGATAATGAAAAAAGGAATTAGCATCGAAGTAAGGTCCTTGTTTACTAGGATTAGTAAGCTTGATCAGGGGAAGTTTCAGAATGTTATTACTCACAGCTTGATTCATGATAGAATGATAGGACTTAGATATCGAAGTAAACTTTCTTGGTTGATATGATGCTTTCTTAGGATTATTTATAGCTGACACATTTGTATTTGGTCCATTGATCTTAATGAAACTCCTATTATTGTTCCTTCTAAAGTTGTTTTGCGATGATCCACCCAAGGATTGACTAGCTTGAGCCAATGAGTTTTGGTTTTCATACTAACTAGACGAAAGTTGATAATCATGAAGAGAGGTGCATAAATGTTGAAAGGAGTTGTATTTCATCAAGAGAATCTTATCACGAATATTAGGTTGTAGATTTGTAATAAATATCTTTTGAACATCCTCATCTTTCATTTGATATTGAATCTGCGCATGAAGCCCTTGATATCAACCAATGAATTCAGTCAACTTTTCTTTGGGACCTTGTTTACATTGAACCAAGTCAATAAGATTGAGTTGGGGTCCGATATTTTCTTGAAAATGTTGTAAAAATTGATCAATCAACTGTGAAAAGGAGTGTATTGAATTTGGAAGCAACGAGAAAAAACATTCTAAAGCAGTATCTTTGAGAGATCACAGGAAAACTTTTGCTAACAAATCCTCTTCAAAATAAAAATCACTACACATAGCTGTCAATGCTGCCACATGAATATTAGGATCACCTTTTCCACCATATTTCTCAAAGCGAGGATCTCAAACCTCTTGGGCATAGGGGTTCTCAAGATTGCATAGGATAATGGATTATGGGCATGATATGTTGGTAGACTAGGCTATGAATAATTTATCAAGTTTGTTACCTTTTGTTGCAAAGAAGTGATGCCCTGTAAAATTTGGTTTAGTATGGCATCATTTGGAGATGCAGTTTGTTGTGAGGAATTAGAAGTGAGGAGGTGAATGAGCTTGAGATATGATAGGTAGAGGCTAAGAATATGTCAACGGTTGTTGGACATATTGGTAGGTTGAAGATGGTTGTGAGTAGGTAATAGGTGGTTGAAAATGAGTGGAATGGATGGGTGGTTAAGAACAAATCTGCATAGAGGAGGTCCCTTTAGGAACCAAATTTTGATAATTAAATCCCACAGCTTTGTAATTAGTGTCATTAGATACTCCAATACCAGTGGTAGCATTACTACAAGCATTCACATTAGTTGTTAAGATTGTTGACGTAAAAGTGGATATTCCCATAGTCAGTATAGGTGCCGAAACTTGAGTATGAGATGGTGATAGAGTGTTATTTATCATTCGCACACATTCAGTCACCAGCATGATATTGGTTTGCACAATATGTGCTAGGCCATGAATTACATTTACACCATCTTGTCCCTCTTTTATCAACTCTCTTATATTATGAATTGTAGGGACAACTTCCTCAGCTATTCTCTCATTTTCCATGAATGATTGAAATTCAGCTAGCTCTTTATCCAATTTTTCTATTTGCTCATCAGATACATAGCCTATTTCTTCAATAGTATTATCAACATCATGAAAATTTTGTTCTTCCATTATGGTTGGAGGATGTATACTATCTTGCACAATTTGAGTTTCTCCCTTTGTAAAGAAGGTGTCCAAAGTACAAACTTCTTCAAGAGCACTAGATCCCATTAATCTTTTAATTCTTATCAAAGGGATATTGTTTTTAGGACAGCATGTCATAAATCTTATACAAAATCATACAATTCTCAAACTAACAGAACAAATCCTAGGAGAAGGATATGATTGACAACCAAAATGCTTAGTTTTTTGAAACTTTTTCAATGCCAATGAATGAAACAAAGGATGCTGTAAGGATTTTGATCGAGGAAAGAAAGTTATATGTCTAATATCAATCCAAAACAGTAATTTAATCACTCCCAACACACTCTTGATGCAAATCCAAGATAATGCCAAGTCAAAATATAGTGAAAATATGTCAAAATAGGCACTTTTTTCACCAAAATTCAATGCAAAAGAGCATAACAAAGGGTGTTGTGAGGAAAATGATGATGGAAAGAAAATAATATTAAAAATAACAACCAATTTATGTAAAAATACCCAACACAATACGATTGTAGTGCCACTTAAGGTAAAACCCTTGTGAAAATATAGCAAAATATGCAATGTTTAACGTTTTTTCAACTCCAAGACCTAGAAAAAGGGGTGTTGTAAGGAATTTTAGGAAGTATAGAAAATAATATCAATAATATTAGTCACATCACTCTATAAAATTGATCACAACACGCTTGGAGTGCAAACTAGGCCAAACCCTAGGGCAAAAATAGCCAAAATGTGTAGTTTTTCACCAAATTTGCACTACAATAGCCCGATATAAGGGTGTTGTGAAGCTTTTTATAAGGGGTATAAAATTATTACCCTAATAACAGAAAAATAATGCCAAAATACCTTTCACAACACACATACAGTGCAAGTTTGGAGAATCAATAAGGCCAAATGTAGTGAAAATCGTTGTTTTTGAAGCCCTAGGTTTGAGATCTTGAAATAAAATTCTATTTGACTGATTTGAAGTATGATTTATGATGAAATTGACTTACTCTCAGATCTTAAAATGATTTTAAATACTTAACATGCAAAATCTTTATGCAAATTTAATGAAAAATGTATCAAAATTGCTAGTTTTTGTTGAAATTTTCTTTGTAAAAATGCAAATATTTTAAATCTAAATGCAAATTCACACTAAAATGCAAGAATATAGTCAAATGAAAATTTGAATGAGCCTCTAAAATTAGTATAAAATTTTGATAAAAGATTTTGCCTGCTAACCTTAGATTTTGGAATTACTAGGTTATATAAAATTGTCAAAATTTCCACAAAACCCTAGCATTAGATGATGAAAATGCTAGACAAAATTTTGAACTTTTTAGATTTTTGTGTAGTTTATATCATATCTGATGCAAAAATCATGAATTAGGAAAATTTAGGAAGAATTGATGCAATTTAGTAAGCCAAACAATGCAAATTTTTTGTATTTTTTAAAATTTTCAATTTTTTTTGAATTTTTCTCAATGCAATGAAAAAGATGACCAAATGAATGAATGAAATCAATCCAAATCTAAAGAAAAACACTCAAAAAGTTGCAATTTAAGTCCAAAAATAGGGGTTAACCAAAATGTTTAGGGTAAAAATGGATTTTGTTAATCTCTGTTGTTTAGATGTTAAAACCCTGCTTTCCACTAAACATTGAAGGATCTAGGGTCGAGTGGTGAGCACTATCATACCCTAGGTCACTTGCAAATAAAGGGAAACTTGGATTAGGGAATTAATTATCAAATATTCCTTCTCTTATGTCTAATTAACCATTAAAACCCTAATTATGCAAATATGACAACAAATTGATGAAAGACAGAAAAAGCTCTTGTAGACGGAAGTAAAATAGCAAATCACAGAATACCTATTTTTGGGGTTCTAAGGTAGAACAATTGGGGACTAAGGTGTAGGAACCCAAGTCCAAGGTACCTTGTTTTTAGGAAATCTAGACCTCCTTCCAACATTGATCGGCCCTATAACTTCTATTTACCGAGATTTGTCTACGGACACTATTGTGAGCACCCTAGTCCTAGAAGTGCTCCTATGCCTGACTTCTCTTCAGATCCTGAATCCCTAATGTTTGCCAAGCCTTCCTAGAACTCCACTTTTTCCAGATGTGACACCTGTAACCTACAATCACAAGACTTAGTTTGGGGGTTGTGGTGTTTAGAGGTTTGCCTCAGTCAAACCTTGGAGGACACTTAAGTCTCTGAACACCATTGTCAGCTAAAGAGGGTGTGCCCTTGTGAGGCAGAGGCCAAAAACCAAAGGAATCAATGATAAAAACACAATGATATGTCCCCTTGTAGTGAAGCTCTCATGGAGGAAGATGCTCTTCATGCCATGAGAAGTTTGATGCTCAAATTTGCAAATATCAGCACACAAAACACACAAGTATGCTCTTGCAACACAATAGAAGCCTTGAATCACCTTGAGAACACTTTAGCTTGCTAGTAATCATCTAGTTGAAATCTAGTTTATAAATGAATGCCTAAGATTGCTTATATATGCAACTACAAGCTCTCCTGCCAAGAAATTATATTTCAAACTTTGCCATGTCGGAAAAATAATCAAATGGCGGTCATAAACAAACACCTGGAAATTAGGGCTGCCTCAAAATAGGGTAGGACTAGGGCACAGGCACCCAAGTCTTCCCCCCTATTTTAGGCAGGGTACAACTCAAGGGGTCCACCTAGGTCCAATTTGCCATGGAACCTAGGTCTCATTCCATTAGGATGCTAAAATATGAACTAAAATGTCTTAAATGCACTCTAAAGACCCAGGGGCTAAACCTTGTGAGGGAAAAGCCCCCAAGGCGACATTTTCTGATGTTACATATGTATTGATCACGAGGCACAGTTACAGCAGAGGAAAGTTTTGTTTGGAATACAGAAGTATTAGACTAACTATTTTCCAACCCTTTTTACATCTTACATTCATGCATATATAGCATTTGATTCCAGATGACCTAATTTGTTTACAATAAAGTGCCCCATGGGCTCTATAAAAAATATCTCCACCAAAAGGAATGTTGGCCTGCAAGAATTTATTGTAGAAAAATATTTGAATCCATAGATGGCCAGAAGATATTTCTCCTTCTTTAATGCGAGTAGTTGATTCATTGATCTGCAACAATCAATGTAGTGAATATCTATTAAGGGGCGGCTGAGAAGATCAGATCTTGTTGATGGTAGATGGAACAAAACCCCTGGGTGAACCTTTTACAACACTTTAACTATTCTCTATCAGCTTTGAAAACCTTTGAATAATCAGGCTCTGAATGCCTCTGTAGATTGAACCTATATTTTTGCCACCTTCGGGATGCCTGGGGTCTTCTTTAAATTATGACCATAGATGGATTACCTTTTAGAGATCGACGACTGTTATGCATTCTATTGCTAACCATTACCTTTTAAATTTCCTTTATCCTGTAACCCCGTGGCCACATGGTGCCATATTGTAGTCATGTAGTGAATCTTCTATGCAGACAAGATTCCTCTGCGCTACCATGCCACCATTAGATCTTTAAATACTGTGGCCTTCTTCTCTCTTTCATTCTTTGACACCCGGCGTAATCTCCATCATCTGATGGATTCATCAATCATATGGCCATGGGCTCTTAATGTAATTTACACTTGTCTTGATTTCGCAGCCCTGTGGAGGGGAAAGGACATCAACGTAGAGGTATGAGATCAACCCTATTGATTTGAATGTAATTTCAAGGGGATGCCCTATTAGGCAGCTTGCCCAACTGGAGACACATCCAAGAGAGTCACCACTTGTCATGCTTACCTCAAAGCATGAAGTTTAGCATCAAAGTGAGTGGGATCAGCCCATTTATTCACCTCTTAGTAGCAACATCAACAATTAGTTCAAGTGGGTAAGTGAGTTTGTCCTCCTTCTGGGGAAGGTGTTTTGTCAATTTGTTGTACACCCATCCCTTACCCATCTCCTATTAACAGTCCACAACCATGAAAGGCATTGCAAATTGTTAAGGAAGGGCAATTACTTTCAAGAACCAGTTAATGGCTTTGTTTTGGAGTAGGTTTTTTTTTTTTGTTTTAGGTGTCTTCTTTCAATAAGTGTCTTTGCACAAGCTGCATTGTCATTAGGAGAATGCATGCCTCTTCCCCTTTTTTATGTTTTGGAGGTAGGTTTCAGTTGTCGTGATATTACAGTCCCCCTCAACTCTATGCCCAATGGATGCTAAGGCCTCTGATCTAATTGTTTAGCAGGCAAACGCCCCCTAGAGGTCATCTCAATGTTTCACTAGATTGTTGGAGCCCTAAAAGCCTTCAACACTAGGTGCAAATCCATGTGACAATAGTTTCTAGCACACCTAGTGGGACAAGCTTGATGAGCTCTATCATTCGTTAAAGGATTTGGTGTGTTCTTTAGTGCATCTTTCTATTTAGGGTAGTCTTCACAAACACCATGTGACTCTATTGATCAAATTAGCTGGAAAAAGTAGCCCAAGTGCCTAAAGAACTTCAAGGATCAGGATTTGAGTGGTATTCTTGATCTAGCTACTTTCAAAAGTATCTTCAATCACTTGGCAACTCTTTTCTGGGTATGTATCCAGTTTCTCTCTAATTGCAGACCTGTTTTTCTCTAATTCTAACTTTTTTATGATTATCTAGCATTTAGATGCTATAAAATGTCAAATTTTTATCGGAGTTATGGCTATTCCCCTCCCCCTAATCCAAATGTAGGCTATTGGCCCCCATACTAGCAATATCAAGCCCCAAATGCCTGTGATTTCATACCATATGCCCTTGCCGTTGCACAATATCAGCATCCTCATGATGTTTACCTCCCTCCCACCCCTGGTATGTCTTCATGTCAACTAAATAATGTCCATTATCAACCCCAAGAAGACTACTTTGATCCTAGCCAGTGCAGCTACCCTTCTAACTAGTTCCAAGATATTGACTATGTGAATATTGATGCGTTCACTAAGCTTATGGGCATGTTCCTAGAGCTTGATGGACTTTTGAATGATAAAAAAGAGAAAGAGGGTATAGCTAGCCTCTGTGGAACTATAATTTCAACACTATAAACTATTGCGGTCTCAAGGAGGCATTCTTAAACCTACTGAGGTAGAGTTATGAGTTTCAAGAAATGTTGAAGCACAACCTACAGTGGGAGGCACTAGGAAGGGTTTTTCAAGAAAACCTTGCTATAAGGATGGCAGCTCAAGAGAGATAGATGAGACCGGTGGTCCAATCAGTCTTCTCCATTCCTAGTTTCAAGTATCCTCTCCCTTTCACACCTATTTAGCCTGCTACAGAAGAAGCCCCAAAATTTAAGATTCCAAGCTTCATGTAGGATAATCCATCTGGGCCTCTAAAACCACTTTCCAATTTTAAAATCCCAAGTTTTAGAGGTCCATAGCCTTCATAGAGGTCTATTCCTACACCGAGTCAGCCTATTCCCCCTTAGAGGAATCTTCTTCAAGAGGCCTTTTCAGCCCATATTTCATGTCAATCCTCTTTCCCTAGCTCCAAAGTGGACGACGGACTAGTTTTCTGGCGAGATGCTGGGATTTATGAGCCACAAAAGGAAATAATTGAGGCTGCTGTGAAGCAACCAGATATTAGTGAAACTCCATGCACTAGTAAAACAAAAGGCTTAGACTTGCTACTAAAAGAAATCAAGCCAGATCAGGTGGAGCAGTAGTGTGTTGAGCATGAGATTAATGCTAATTCAAGTGCAAGGTGTCCTCTTGACTTTGGTTCTTTTGAGGAGTTTTCCCATGCTATGACCAAGATGAGTGAAATACATATGCAAAGAAGGCTTGGTGAAGATTTCCAATTGCAGAGACAACTCAAGCAAAATCTAGTGGTGCAACAACTGAGACATGTGGGCACTGTGAAGAGGGTTGTTGCAGAATCCGGTGGAGCAGTAGTGTGTTGAGCATGAGATTAATGCTAATTCAAGTGCAAGGTTAAGTCCTCTTGACTTTGGCTCTTTTGAGGAGTTTTCCCATGCTATGACCAAGATGAACGAAATACATATGCAAAGGAGGCTTGGTGAAGATTTCCAGTTGTAGGGACAACTCAAGAAAAATCTAGTGGTGCCACAACTGAGACATGTGGGCAATGTGAAGAGGGTTATTGCAGAGTTTATTCTGAAGGTGGATGGGGCCACTCCATTTAATGAACTACCCAGCCACATTGAAAATGAGGAAAGCATGCAAATGCCAACATTGGTTGCAGTTCCAAAGCAATGTGGGGATATTGAAACTAATGATATGTTGCTAGAATGTGAGGCGAAACATGATAATGAGGCTTTAGCTCAAGAAAAGGAGAAAGCATGCAGCCCTATGCTAGAAAATGCAAAGGTTGGTGATGTGGACCTATTTGAGGAGCTCACATATTTTATTGAAGATGATGATGAAGAGAATAAACATGGACAAGAACAAATTGAGGATTTGTTCTTAATTATCTGATAGGGATATCAACTTCTTGATGGGGAAGATTTCTCTATTGAGCATGTGCATGGCACATTTTTTGAGCCTAATTTATAAAATCATGAGCATCATGATCAAAAGGTGGAGGCAACCTTATTTCTAGTTGATATACAGGAGCCAGAGCATTTAGACTAGCAAGAGGAGAAAGGCTCAGAGAAGAGGCATGAGATCAACCCTGTTGATTACATGTCATTTCATGGGGATGCCCTATTAGGCATCTGGCCCAGCTGGAGACACATCCAAGAGAGTCACCACGTGTCATGCTTACTTCAAAGCATGAAGTTGAGTATCAAAGTGAGTGGTATCAGCCCATTTATTCACCTCTTGGTAGCAACATCAGCAATTAGTTCATGTGGGTAAGTGAGGTTGTCCTCCTTCTGGAGAAGGTGTTTTTTCAATTTGTTGTACACCCATCCCTTCCCCATCTCTTGTTAACTACCCACAAGCATGAAAAGCATTGCAAATTGTTAAGGGAAGTTACTTTCAAGAACTAGTTAATAGCTTTGTTTAAGGTCAATTCCTTGTTGTTAGTTTAGGAGTAGGTTAGTTTTGTTTTGTTTTGTTTTTGGTGTTTTCTTTCCATAAGTGCCTTTGCATAGGCTGCATTGTCATTAGGAGAATGCAGGCCTCTTACTCTTTTTGTGTTTTGGAGGTAGGTTTCAGTTGTCTTGACCTATTGCAATCCCCTCGACTCTATGCCTAATAGATGCTAAGGCCTCTTATCTAATTGTTTAGCAGGCAAATACCCCCTGGAAGTTGTCTCAATGTTTCACTAGATTGTTGAAGCCCTAAAACCCTTCAGCACTAGGTGTAAATCTATGTGACAACAAAAGCCTCTAGAGGCTTCTATAACTTCCATTCTGAAGGGTCTATGTTGTGTCATCTACTAAGTAATACCTTCCTCTGCTACCTCTATTCATTATACACTGAAACTTCTGTTAGGGTTTTTTCTTCTATATTTTATGATGAGTGTACTATTGTTGCTCTTTTTCTGCATTCATGATCTTATTATGTTAATGGTACTTAAAAGTTGGTTAACAAGCACTTGGGAACTTTAGATAGTTTGTTTTCATGGATGTTACTACTTTCTCTTGTGACTATCAAAGACTATCCTTTTAGGTAATGGGCCACCAACAACAACAAACTTTTTCATTTCATGAGGATCAACATCATACTGCAAACTCATAATCTATGTTGCTAATATCTTGTTCTTTAGAATACTCAAAATCTCTGAGATGAACATGTTTTTCTCATCTGTCTTCATTTGTCCTAGAGTGACTCAAGATGGAGTTATAATCTCTTAGAGGTTTGCGTAGCCATAATAGAATATCTCTTATTCATGCTCCTTTCCACATAGTCCTCTAAACTACTGTGAAACCTCTAAAAACTCATACACTATGTACCCATGATACCTTAGTCCTTTAGCATATTAGGTTTAATTTTGATAATCTTCATAAGGCTCAAAAGAAAGAACAAACTCCATTATACAGTGTGTAGGCTTGTTTGAAAATGGGATGATATAAATCCTTCAATGCTTGATAAACTCACTTGCCTCTTCTAACCTTCTAACCTATACATGCTTCTACTATTCTTCACTCATTGTTTGCAGGTCATTGTACATGTTTATATCCTTTTGACTTGTATGGCCTCCAATCTATGTATGATTACCAATTCCAAAGGCTTGTAAGAACCCTATGTAATGTTGACTAGCTTTAGACTTCACAAACCTCTTACTTATCATCCCAAAACTGTTGAATGACATTACTAATCTATGCCCTCTTGGAATGCTTCTTTCCTTCTATTAAACAGTCATCTTCTTGACTATTTTAAGACTTTTGTTGTTACCTGGAATGATTGCTACACTTTACCTTTTCTAGCTTCAAGTGCCTACCCTATCACTATTTTCTTTATGCTTTTTAGAGACTCCCTGCAAAGCACTGTCCTCTATATTTCATACACTATTTTTCTATGTTACTTTGAGTGATGTAAGGTTTCATATGGCAGTGAAGATGACTATTTATCTTCAAGGTAGTTTGAATGGTTCTCATATATGTTTGTTTGCTAAGATTACAATTTGTCCATGTTGCACCTTATTCCATGTATTTTTTATGCTGGTCCCCTCCTGATCATTATAGACTTTGTTTTCTAGCCTGTTATAAATGTTTCTTAAAACTAAATTTTTTACTTCCTTAAGAGGTGACTGCTCCATCTAGAATGTATACCCCTTTCTTTTGACTGCTCCTTGGGGTTTATTGAGAGTTTTGATGCCCCTTATCTAGTCTATTAAGCACTTTAGCATCTTTTGATATGAGGCTTTGATTGGGACTGTCCCCTTAATACACAAAATTGCCTTCATAGTCCTCCAAGCATGAATGATATTTTTGGTTATGACTATGACTGCAACTTTTTCCTATACATTGTGCTTTGTTTGCTTACAAGATTGTTTCACCTTTTATTAAAACTTGGTAGTCATTATGAATGACTTTGTTGTCCCCTAAACACTTGACTGTTTCAAGATATTTTCTCTATCATAGTTAAAACATTCAATAGCAATTTTACACCTCATTCACAACAAAAGTGTAAATAATTGCTCTATTTCATTTACTTGCATAGTTGATCCTCTTGATTGCATTAGTGACTGAATGTGCAAGCTATAAATGTTCTTCTATAGGTATGATTTTTCTCAAACCTCCTCTTTCAATTTGATAGTACTGATGGGCTGCTCCCTCTTGTCTTTGTCACATTTTATATACTTCAATAGTGACAATTCTCTCTTTGTTTGCAATAAATGACATTGTCATTTGACTGTCTAGATATATGACATGGTCATCATGGTTGTTGTCCTCATCATCTCTATTATGTTGTCCTCTTTGCATGACTATCCCCTCTTGATTGTAGCACCTCATGCATGATGACTATTCATGTCCTAATCACTGTCCTAGAAAATGATTCCTTGTAAACTACAAGACCTTCTAGTTGTTTCTATACATCATTGGACTGCCTCTTGTTTGTTCTCATAAGACTATTCTCTAAACCTTTTATCTTTGTCTGTGCTTTGTAGATGTTATTAAGGAACAAGCATTGCTTTGGAAATATTGATAATGAACATATTTTCACAACCCTTTGAATGGATCAGAAGTCTCTTAGACAACCCTAGCACAAACTCAAAAAACTGTTATTGCTTCTACAGTTATCATTTCGCTCTAGATACAGGGACCTACATACTTATGTACTCATCACATGAATATTGCTAATTTTCTCTGGGTATTTGCACTTCAATTATGTATATCTATTCTTGCTTGAATGTAGATTACTGTATTGGTTACCTATCACCTTCTCATGCTATCCGGCACTTAATATTATGATCATTGTTCCAAGAAAAGACTGCAATTGTCCATGTTAAACTTAAGAACAACCTAATGAATGCTTGCATATTTGGTTTGTATACCTTGAAACAATGTTGACAAAGGATAAAGGATATGGCAGAGAGATCACAACCTTTTCCCTTTATGGATCTAATTTTTTTTGTCTTCATTCTCCTATTCACTATCATGCCCAGTCTTTTCATTGTTGCATGCTTTATAGTTAGTTTTCAGACATCTTTAACAATCCTTTCACTTCTCATGACTGATTTCATTGTATGCCTTGACTAAGGATGTTTTTTCTATTGTATGTTGTTACTGCTCCAAGACATATGACTTCTCCATGACATAATGACTACTCTTCATTGTTGACTATCTCATGTGTTTATGCAAGACTATCCTCCATTAGTTGTTCTTGATAGTTTTGACTTTCCTTGATAGCTTTTGATTGTGACTCGGGTGTTTTATTTGCCTTGGTGATTTCTCTTTCAGCTATGACTTTTGTTATAGTCATCATGAATGCTCTCCTATGTTGATTGAACTGCCCCCTAATCATGCTGACTATAGTCTTGCATTATGGCTACTAATTGCTCCTGGATACCATGACCACATTATGGGAGTTATGGCAAGTAACATGATATTAATGAATGATCTTGATATGCCAGAATCTGCACAATGAACAAACATGTTAATTAAATCATTGAGGCTGAAGCCTCTTGTTTGATGGTTTAATCAGATTTCCTCCTTTTCACTTCATTCCTCTATATCTGATGTTCAATTTATCTGTTCTACTTGCTAATCAGATGTGGGATAATAAGTACATATTGAATTGTTGTGTATATAAACAGAGATAGTACCCTAAGATCTAACATCATTTCCTTCCCTCTCTTTGCAGGTCTTCCTTCAGAGCTATCAATTGGACAACTGGAGATGTTGGTGTAGACTCAAACAAGGGGATTCATCATTACTCAAGCAATGCCGGGTCCCATTCCTATTTTTATACACTTTCTTTTCTTGATTTGTACTTATTTTCATATATCTTATTAGATACAGTTACTCCCACAGCTTGTGTGGGATCACATAACACTTCTCTTTAGAATAAAAAATAGCTACTTCATCTCATATAGTGGCTCATGTATAATTTATCTTTGTAAGTCAATTGCATAGCACAAACTAAACATTATGGCATGAAATATGTGTTTATAATCATGAAAATTTTGGCAAAGCTATAAATATCTTTCTGAAACTATACCAATCTATAATCAATGATCTGTAATAGAGACATCTAAAACCTAATCTACAAAGAACTAGCTTAGTTTCAACTTGTTCTATCATTATCTTAGTACCTCCTTCCTTGCTGGGGCACTTCCTCATTTTATCCAGACCATGTAATAGATCTGTTTGAGCTGTTAAATGATCTTGGTAACATGATTTGCAAACTAGTCCTCCATCAAGGTAGTAGGTATTGAATGGATGCCTTGTGCACTTAGATTTTTTTCTAGCCCTTCCTTTGAATTGTCTACTTCTCCAAATTAGCTACAAAGCACAATTTGGTAACATTTTTGGCGATCTCTATGCCAATTTTGCCTACTAAAATTCCAAGGCCAGTTTCCTAGTGAATCTATTGCGCAATAGAGTCCCTTTTTAGCTTGATCAACTTAGAAAACTTTCCTGAAACTCAGCTGCTAGGAAAACAACAACAGTAGAAAATAAAACTAAAAGAAAACCATGATGGCTCCAAATAGGTCCAGCCAACTGTGCAACTGTACTTCTTGAAAAACAAAAACTGAAGTAAATGGCCTACCTACCTACACTAATCAATGAAATAGGCTAGCTAAACAAAGCCATTAAATTGTTGTGTAAAATATCTCCCTTTTTTGACCAACCTAGGGTGTTTTTCATGCCTCTGAGCAGCTAACAAAATGTTGAAAAATGACAATTTCATGATCAATTGTTGCAATATCTCCTAGAGAGTGAAAACAAGTCCACTTACCTCATCAAAATGATCGCACATGTTGATTCTTTGTGGTACATGGGTAAGATGAAACTATTGTTCTTTCACTGCAACTTCATGCTTGGGTGCAAGCATGACCAGTGAGTCTCTGTTGTACTTCATCTAAGCTAGATGTCTAATAGGACATCCTCCTGAAAGGAGAAAAGGTAAGGTCTCCTTGCTAGTTTGTTGCTCATGAATTTTTTCATTCAAATGTGCTTGTTTGTCATCCAATTGTGAAACAAATACCTCAAGATCATCCCAAAATAGGTCCTCTTCAACCTGCTCTTTTATTTTTTGTATGAGAGGATTATTTTTGACCATATGAACCAACCTTTCCTCATGATTCACTTCTTCGTTCAGCTGCTCCAAAACTTGTGATGATTTTGAAGTTTGTATACTCTCTACATTTTGTTCAATGAAAGAAGGGAGTTCATTAAATAAGAACATGAAATCATGCTTCTCATTACCTTTCTTGAGTTCTTTAACCTATTTTCTTGGTTGATCATGCTCCTCCATTTTTTCTAACATGCCTGATTTGCCATCTTCTATTTTGAGTTTAAGCACACCAACAACAAAATCTTCTTCCTGTTTCTGCTGAATTACCTCCTCTTTATGCTCACTAAACCAACTACTTTGATGATTAGAAGGTGACTCTTTTATAAATATGACCATCTCTATCTTATGTTCATGTTGTTCATGAACCTCTTCCTCAAGAGGTGTTGATTTAATTGTTGGCAAGACACACTTCTCTGATGAAGGATTGCATGTTGTCATTGATGGCAACAAGGCAAAGTGTTTTCACTAGAATGACAAAGAGATATTTCTCTGGAAGACCAACTTGGTTTGGCAACAAGGCACAAAAGTATTTTGGTCCGGAAGGCTAAAATGACTAAGTGTGGATAGTATATAAAGTAAGTGACAGAGATTGGGTCAGTATGCCTCCGCTATAGAAGATCATTATGTGTAGTTCAGGTATGTGGTTCATAGCTTTTTGATGATGATATGTTCAAGTGCTCAAGACCTGACTTCCTTTGGAAGTCATACTATGAAATGTCTAAGTCTGAGTGAACAGAACTAAGATAGGAATAGTGCACAGTGCTAGAGAAAAAGGGTCCGCATTCCTCAATAGTTGCATAATTTGTCTTGTGGTTCTAGAGGTATGATCTATGATGAGTGAAGATCCTCTAATATGGGTTTGAATAGGTCTTTTGGCCTATAGTGGAAGTTGTTGTCTGACAGTTGAATTGAACTAGTAAACAGTCTGTGAATTAGGATGACATAATAGTATGATGTGTGTGCAGTAAAGTTTTGGTGTTTGAAACTTAATCCTATGTGGTAAAATAGTTGAGACCAACATGTGTGATGGTGTTTCAAATAATTTTTAGGTCCGCCATATATTTTTGGAAATAAATTTGGCCGACAGAGCACATAATGCATGACTACACGATACACTTTATTAGGCCGACCTAATATGAAGATTTTGTTTGTTGCAGATATATATATGGGATTGATTTCAGTATTTGGTGTATGTGATATGGATATGAATGTGTGTAGAATGTGAACAGTAGAGTAGGCAACAAAAAATAGAAGAAGAGAGATCCTGTCTAATTTAAAAGTAGAGCAGTGAAACAGAGTAGTCAAGATGAAAAGTTTTGAGACAATATTTTGAGCATACATTGAAGCTGCATTCATGCATCCGTGGATGCAATCTAAGTAGTTTATTTTGGTAGTGATCCATCTCCTTCTTTCTTTCTTTCTTTTCTCTTGGGAGTGAGCCTTTATGTAGTGAGCACTTCTTCATAGGGAATTGAGCCCTGGGCAGTGAGCCTTCTTGTAATTTGGTATTGTTGTATCATAATATATTGTGAGCTGACACTCACCGTGGTTTTTCCCTTTTGGGGGTTTCCATGTAAAAATCCTAGTGTCCATGTGTTATGTCTTTATGGTTGTTGTTCTTATGCTTATTCTGCTTTCATGTTATTGATTTTGGAAATTGGATAAATAAACTTGTTGAGATGTGGTTTTGTGGAATACTGATTCACCCCCCCTCTCTATATTCCTTATATTCAACAATTGGTATCACAGAAAGGTTCCTTGGAAGAATCCTAACAGCTTGAGGAAGATCTGGGAAAGTTTACTCATGGCTTGCCCAAGATTTGGAAATTTCTCAAATAATGTTGAACTAGAAGCAGCTCTTATTGATCTTGAAAAATGAAAAGCAAAAATTAGGGATCTGAAGGATAACATTCAAGAAGCTGATGAATGCATTCTAAAGTTGAAAGAACAAGTCAACAAACTCAAAGAAAAATACAGAGATATTACTGAACAATTAATATCAACCAATGAGACCCTGGATGATTTGAAAGTGGAAGTTATAAAAAGAGCTAAAATAGAAGAAGGTCTAAATCTGATGGTAAAAAGCAAGATACAAGATTGTGTCAAACTAGAAAAAGAAGTTGTGATCCTGAAAACTGAGTTGGAAAAAACTAAGAACTATGAGGAAAAGTTCAAGATAAGTTCTACAAAACTTGATGAGATGATTGTTAGTCAAAAGATTTCTGATGAGAAGCAAGACTTGGGATTTGAGAAAGGCAAAATTTCAAAATTAGGTCAAGCAAACACTGAGTCAAAGAAAAATAAAGGCAACCAGCTCAGGAATCAAAGAAGAAGACCTAGAAGAGCTCCGGTCAGACAGCCAAATGCTCAAAGGTACCCATCTTTCAATGGTTACTATTTTAATTGAAATAGGTTTGGAAAGCTACTCAGTGTAGGAGCAGAATAAATCAGAATGTTCCATCATTCTTTGGTCAATGTTTCAATTTCAAGAAAATTGGTCATAGATCAAATGAACCCATAAGTCTGGTAAGGAATGGTTTTCACAATGTAAGGAATACTCAATCATTCAATGGAAAGTGTTTTTCTTGGAATAGATTTGGACACATGGCTAATCAATGCAGATCAAGGATGAATCCATTCAGAGGAAGGAATCAAGGATAGGGAAAGATTGCATGCTATAATTGCAACAAACTTGGTCATATGGCAAAATTTTGCAGAAGCAAGAATGTGAAAAGAAACTACTATGCTAAAGAAAGGAAAATTGAGTAGAGGAATGAAAAGGGAAAGGAAAAAGTTGATCCAGTGGAAACTAAGAAGGAAATGAGAAAGATCTAGATCAAGAAAGATGTGATTGAAGTCAAGGATGGATCTGCACAAGCATTTGGTACAGATACTTCCTCTAGGAAGTGAATTTGTGAGCTCTGGCTCAGGGGGAGCTGCAATGGAAATCTTAATCCCCTAGCCAGATTGTTAGTGCTGGAATCCGACACGAAGATATGTTGAAAGGATTCATATAAAAGATCTTTTGAAAGAAATTCTAGAAGAAAAGGACCAAACACAGAACATTGGGGAGCAGTCCCAATAGACTACATTCTACAGAGATATGTTTGACAGCCTTTTTTAATAAAGGCATTTATGATGACTAGGTCATCCTTGCGGAAGATAAAAAGTAGCTCCTTTGACTGATAATTCACTTTGTATTCCACCCTTCAAGCATCCAAGAGAATTAAAAGCAAGAAGCAAAGTGCCTACAAAGTTTTCCAAAGCAACTCAAATCAATTCAATTTCAAGAAAAGAAAAACCCTAATTTGGTAGAAAATATATTTATAGCTTGAAAACCCTTTTGTGTACCTTAAATTATTCCAGAAAATGTTTACTCCCCAATTAATTGAGATAATAGAAAATCTCTACCCCAAGTTCAAGAAATATTTCTTCAAACCACCAGAAAATGATTCTGTAGGGCCATTTTCTATCGTTCCTCATGGAATTATGCACATGGAAGATGTTAGGGCATATATTCATACCAACTTAGAGGAATACGATCACATGAATCTTGGCAAATTATACTTGGATGAACTGACTACTATTGATGTTGAGTTGAAAGAAGAATATAAAGTTCTAGGAGAAAAGAAATTGGACTCCTAGTTGGATTTTCCTATGATCCCGAATGATACATGGGTTAAGTTCATTCTAAGTAGAATTCATGATAACTTTTTGTGGCTTGATGAACCATATAAGATAGCTAAAGAAGCTATCAAAGCTGTAATTGGCATGAATTCCTCTAGGAGGATTCTAAGTGAAAAGAAAATTAAGAACAATTTAGTAATGTAGCTAACAAGGGCTAAACTTGATAAGAAAGCTCTCACAGTAAATGATATTAAGGATGCAGCTGTCAGATTTGCATCAATGATTATGGGATACAAAGTATACTTTTCCCACTCAGAAAATTCTATGTCTACACTAGCTATATACACAGCTTATGACATGGCAAAAAAAATATGGATTATAACTTATGTGAATTTCTCTGGAGTTAATTAATGGAGAACTTGAAAAGAACAAAAGAGACAAATTATCCCTTCAAATATGGAACTTTGATTACTTGTCTAGAGTTCTTCTACTTCCCGAGAGAGCTACCTAGCTTGGGAAGCATTGTCTGGCTTGATCACACACCAGTAGCAACTCAAATAAGAAATCACCTATAGAGTTTGGGAAATGCAGGTAGATAGAATGAAATTTTATGGGGATACTTCATGAACTTTCAAAATAAAATGTTATGTAGAGTCCAGATACTTGAAAAGGTAGTGATGAAATATGAAAATGACACTGTATTCATGGTGAACAAAGACAAATATGGAAGTTGTCGAACCAAGAACTGCATGGGTCCCTCCATTAGGGTATGAAGTTGCAGAAGATATCCTGATTGAACTAGCTGATGAAATACTGAAGAAACCAAAAGATCTCAAAGAAGAGAGGTTTGGAACATTTAAAGAATTATCTATGGAATATAGCATCCAAAGAACATTTCTGATGAACAATCAAGCGAGGCAAAATCAAGAACCTTAAAACCTCCGATGGAATGGAAGTCAAGTACTCTAGATAGAAAAGATGAAAAAGATGAAAAGGAAAAACATGTATCTAATCCCAAGAAAAGGACAAGTATCTCATCCAATACAGAAGCCACTATCAAAGTAGAGAAAGAAAATCCAATAGAAGGAAAGAAAAGAAGTTACACTTAGTGATGAATATGAAGCAAGAGACACTGTTGCAGACCAAATTTCAATTGATTATGCTAGAAATTTTTTAGAAAAAGAACAAAGTGTACAAATTCTAGATTCACCCAAGACTCTACAAGGACCAATAAATCTAGCTTTTATGTCTCCTGTGGAGAAATTCAAACTACTATCAATCATGCAAGCTAAGGCTCAAGAAGAAATATTGAGAACATACATACAGGACAATGAACTCATTAATGAGACATTAGGTATTCTGGAGAAGCTAATACCCTCTTACCAAAAGGATATATCAACATCATCAACTGCTCATCTCAAAGGCCTTATAAATTTTTGTAAGTACTCATTTTGAATCCTTTGAAAAGTCTGCTAATATTAAGGTCAAAAAGGAATATTAAGACATAAAATTAGTAGTATCAAAAACCAAGTTAGACAGTGATAAAATTATGTTAGAATGTAGTATCAAGAACATGATAAATGCAACTAAGGAAGCATGTGATATATACAAAGCTTGTCTATCTTGGCCTGAAATCACTAAGGAAATAGATGAGAAAGTCAAAAGCATGTAACTTTAACTCACAAATATTTTTGAGACCTTTGATCCAACAGTTGACTTAATCAACAATATAGAAACACAAGTTGAAAACATTCAGAATAACATAAGTAGTCTTCTCAGTAGACAAGAAGAAATTAAAAGCAAAATGTGTTCACTGAGAAGGATTTTAAGCTTAAAATTTGAGTTCAAGATTGTATGTGTACATATGCAGTAGAGTATGATAGATTTTGTAGTTTTGACACAATTTTTACTTTTTGTACATACACCTTTGCCATTGATGTCAAAGGGGGAGAAGAAGACTAGTGAAAAATGGGCAAACATCTAAGGGAGAGAAGGAATACCAAGTAAGGGGGAGCAGACACAAACATTTTTCACTAAGTGTAGCCATCAATGCTGAAGGGGGAGATTGTTGGCAAGAGACCATGCTCTGATGAAGGATTGCATGTTGTCATTGATGGAAACAAGGAAAAGTACTTTCACTAGCATGACAAAGAGATATTTCTCTTAAAGACCAACTTGGTTTTGCAACAAGGCACAAAAGTATTCTAGTCTGGAAGGCTAAAATGACTAACTGTGGACATTATATAGAGTAAGTGACAGAGATTGGTTCAGTATGCCTCTGCAGTAGAAGATCATTATGTGTGGTTCAGGTATGTAGTTCATAGCTATTTGATGATGATATGTTCTAGTGCTCAAGACCTGACTTCCTTCGGAAGTCATACTATGAAATGTCTAAGTCTGAGTGTACAGAACTTAGACAGGAACAGTGCACAGTGCTAGAGAAAAAGGGTTTGCATTCCTCCATAGTTGCATAATTTGTCTTGCAATTTTGGAGGTATGATTTATGATGAGTGAAGAGCCTTTGATATGGTTTTGAGTAGGTCTTGTGGTTCGCAGTGGAAGATGTTGTCTGACAGTTGAGTTGAACTAGTAAATAGTCTATGAATTAGGATGACATAATAGTATGATGTGTGTGCGGTAAAATTTTTATGTTTGAAACTTAATCCTAAGTGGTAAAATAGTTGAGGCTGACATGTGTGATAGTGTTTCAAATATTGTTTGGGTCCACCATAGATTTTAGGAAATAAATTTGGGCGACAGAGCACATAATGCATGACTACACGGTACACTTTATTAGGATGACCTAATATGAAGATTTTGTTTATTGTGGATATATATATGGGATTGATTTTAGTATTTGGTGTATGTGATGTGGATATGAATGTGTGTAGAATGTGAATAGTAGAGTAGGTGACAAAAAGAAGAAGAGAGATCCTGTCTAATTTAAAAGTAGAGCAGTGAAACATAGAAGTCTAGATGAAACGTTTTGAGATAGTATTTTGGGCATACATTGAAGTGGCATTCATGCATGTGTAGATGCAATCTAAGTAGTTCATTTTGGAAGTGTGCCATCTCCTTCTTTCTTTCTTTCTTTTCTCTTGGCAGTGAACACTTCTTCATAGGGAAGTGAGCCCTGGGCAGTGAGCCTTATTATAATTAGATATTGTGCTATCATAATATATTGTGAGCTAACACTCACCGTGGTATTTCCCTTTTTGGGTTTTCCACGTAAAATTCCTGGTGTCCATGTGTTATGTCTTTATGGTTTTTGTTCTTATGCTTATTTTGCTTCCATGTTACTGATTTTGGAAATTGGATAAATAAACTTGTTAAGATGTGCTTTTGTGGAATATTGATTCATGCCCCTTTTCAATATTCCTTATATTCAACATTTATAGCCAAGTTAGAGAAAAAATCCTCTATGATATCCAAGAAAAGGTCTTCTTCAAAAACATCTTCACTTTTTTGTATAAGAAGGCTTACATTATCCTTATGACAGATGTCTTGTTCTAAAGTATTAATATCATCTTCTTGAACATCTTGGTTGACTTTATAGGTAGCCTCATGAACATGAATCTCTTGAATCTCCAAAACATGACTTATTTGGTGCTCTTGGACTAGCAACTTATCAATTTGTTCAACATCCTCTTGCTGCTCCAAATCTGCTATTGGTGAAAGTGAACTCCCACTTTCTTTACCATTTTCAATGAAAGAAGGTAATTCATTAAACCAAACTGTGGAATGCTCCTCTTGATCAGCCTCTTTTATCTTTTCATCATGTTGTCCTAGCTGATCTTCTGAGATAAGTGTTATAATATTTTCATCATTTTAAATAGAACAAAGAAGCTCATACAAAGATTCTTCTTGATAGATCTTTTCTTGTTCGATCTATTTCTGCTCTAACTTATACTGCCCCATAGATTTATGCACAAAATTTATATTCCTAGCTTCCTTCATGGTGAGTGAGTTATCTTGAAAGAAAATAGGGCCACCTTTATAATGGTAAATACTGATAGGACAATCAGATTCATCCGGTAGGGAAACTTGGGAAGTTTCTTGAGTTACTTGGAGAAAAAAAGGCTCTTTAAACTTGGCTGGTTTTGAAGCATAACAAATTAAAAATCGTGCCAACTTAGGATCTTGCAATGGTAAAGGATGTTTAAAACTTGGAATCTTGATTTTAGGAGGGTTAAGAGGCTCATTTTACTTCAAACTTGAAAACTTACACTTTTATAAATGCAAATACTGATAGGACAATCAGATTCATCCGATAGGGAAACTTGGGAAGTTTCTTAAGTTTCTTGGAGGAAAAAAGGCTCTTTAAACTTGGTTGGTTTTGAAGCATAACAAATTCAAAATTGTGCCAACTTAGGCTCTTGCAATGGTAAAGGATGTTTAAAACTTGGGATCTTGATTTTAGGAGGGTTAAGAGGCTCATTTTGATTCAAACTTGAAAACTTATACTTATGAACCTCCTCTTGAATAGGCTGACTTGGAATGAAAAGGGCTATTTGGCCCTCATGCCTTTGTGATTGAGCAAACAAAAGTTTGATCTGTTCCTCTTTTGCAGCTATCTCCCTCTCAAGACTTTCTTCAAACTATAACATTTGTGCCTCCAACTCTTGATCATGAAGATAGGCTTGATAAGCCAGTTCCTCCCACTACATGTTATACTCTCATTCTCTGTCAATATCATCTATCTTTGAAAATTCATAGCAAAATCTCAAAGATCTAAAGTCATATCCTGAATGCTCATGCTATCATTATACTAAGGTTGATCAACAGAAAATGTTTGCTAATTGGGAACAAAATTGTCATCCTGGGACTGGTTATAAGCATGGTCAGGCTGCCATGAAGGTTGAGTAGGGGTGGGTGGGAGATAATCATACTATGCATGTTGGTTTCTTAGGAAATCACAAGAATTAGGTGTAGAACCAACATCATGATTAGCCTGGTAAGGCTAGAAGGAGGGTACTCTAACAGCTGCTTCATAAAATGGAGCATGATAAAGCTTTTCTCCATGAAATGGATACATTTTCCAACATTTATATAACCTGGAAACTCATTGAAATACCTAAAATCAGAATAATCAAAACTAATTTTTATCAAAACTTAAGAACATCTAGTAGATTTGCTTAGAGTCACTAGATGTGTGTAGATTTTTGCTTCCAAAGGTAGATCTTACTGATATACACACCTAACATCAACAATATTTTGATATAAAGATTATCACAATCTACTCTAGATCTACTTGAAAATTAGATAATTGAGTTGCAAGGTATGCTGCTTTCACCTCAAAAGGTTGAAACTCTATTGTGCATACCAAAACAACAAAGAAAAATTATGTTTAAGTGGCCTGAACCTCAGTTCAGAGTCCCACTAGGTGTGCTAAAAACTATTGTCATGAAGGATTGCACGCTGAATTCTAAGCCTTTACAAGCTTGGCAATCCCGTGCAACATGGGAACATTCTCATACTATGGGTTTGTCTATTTTAAGAATGAACCTCTAAAAGAGCTAGCTCCCTTTAAATTCCCTTAAGATCTGTGAATGATGGAGGAAAAAGATAGAAGAAAAACTTGCATAAACTTGAAATTGAATAGCAAATCTATCTAAAGGGGTGATGCACCAATGTTTTGATTTAAAACTACAATATAACTCACAAACATTCTCCAATAAACATGTTCTTACAATCCAAACTGATCAGATTCACCACATAAGTATTTCATAGAAAGGCATGAATAATCTTGCACAAGTTGTGAACTGTAATATACTGAAATTTGTAAACTTCCATCTAATAAATGAGACAAAGAATTCAGAGGTTTTGAAGAAAAACATAGAAAATTCCTATCAAATCACTCACAAAAATAACAAGACATCTGAAATTGGATAGAAGAACCCCTGATTGTCTTAGAAAATGGAAGGAATGTTTGCAAAATAACAATAAACTACTGGAAAATAATAAAATGCTGCTACTGAAAACTGTAAAAATGGCTGAGTTATGAGACAATTTTCCTCTTTGCAATAGGCAAAGGTAAAAAAGAAAGAACTAAGAAAAAACCTAAGTCTTTTCTCCTATAATGCAAAAAAATCTATCTCCAAGGACATTCCAAAGTTAACTGTAGTCAACTGCACTTGAAAAAATCTCCTCCAAAGGTGATCCATGAGCAAAACTAAAAAATCCCTGAAAAGAAGGCCCAAAACTACTCCAAATTGAGCTAAAATAGCTTCAAACTCCCTCTCTCAATAAGTTTGACCAAAGAGAACTCAAAAAACACTATAGTTTGACTCAAAGCCAAAAATAGAACTCCAGATGACTCCCACTGACTTCAGTTCTACTTCACTTGTGCTTCTTGCATGATTTTGGGGAAAAGGTAATTGTTTGATTAAATATTAAAGATAATCTGTTATGATTACTTTAATATGTGTCATGTGATAGTTTTACTTTCATGCATTACATGGCAAATATTTAGGTAATTTATAAAATATTACCTTTATATTTTATTTACATAGTTTATTTTGTCTAAACTAATGCAAAGAAAAACACAAGGACCCACTCCTCATTCCCTAGGTGCTTATGCCATTACAAGTCTTGACCATGATTATTCGGCACTGTGATTACTTCTTTCCTTTGACTCCAAGGTCATCATTATTTTAAAAAACCACATTAAATCTCACAAAAGCATATCATGTCCCTTATGACTACCTATTCGCCCCTTTTGCAATAGGTTTTCATGACCTAAAGTCATAGACCACATGCCTCTTTTGGTGTTAAGGATTTTCCTTTTAACCAAGTTAAAAAAAATCATGAGGTAAGTCATGGGGATTAGGGAACACATGACAAACATGACAAAAGACTTTGAAAACCCTAAGTGACTTCATTGTCACTCTTAATCTTTGTGTTGTCATGCTGCTCCTCAAGGTTTGCGCCACCGGATTTTTGAAGGTCTGGTTTGATGGTTTGCACTGCTAGAGTTTTGAAGGTCTGGTTTGAGGGTTGTTTGAGGCTGTTGAAAGCCTTTGGAGGCCTCTACAACTTCCATTTTGAAGTGTCTTTGATGTGCCGTTTGGTAAGTAATACCTTCCTCTGCTACCTCTGTTAATTATACACTGAAACTTCTGTTAGGGTTTTGTCTTCTGTATTTTATGACGAATGTACTGTTGTTGCTCTTTTTCTACATTCATGATCTTATTATGTTAATGGTACTTAAAATCTAGTTAACAAGCACGTGGGAACTATAGACAATTTGTTTTCATAGATGTTAGTACTTTCTCTTATGACTATTGAAGACTATCCTTTTAGGTAATGGGCCACCAACAATAGTAAACTTTTTCATTTCATCAGGATCAGCATCATACTGCAAACTCACAATATGTGTTGCTAATATCTTGTTCTTTAGAATACTCAAAATCTCTGAGATGAACATGTTTTTCTCATCTATCTTCATCTATCATAGAATGACTCAAGATGGAGTTATAATCTCTCAGAGGTTTGTGTAGCCATAATAGAATATCTCTTATTTATGTTCCTTTTCACACAATCCTCTAAACTCCTGTGAAACCTCTAAAAACTTGTACACTATGTACCCATGATACCTTAGTCCTTTGGCATATTAGTGATAATTTTGATAATCTTCAACCAGATCAAAAGAAAGAACAAACTCCATTAGACAGTGTACATGCCTATTTGAAAAAGGGAGGATATAAATCCTTCAAAGCTTTATAAACTCACTTGCCTCTTCTAACCTTCTAACCTATACATGCTTCTACTATTCTTCACTCATTGTTTGCAGGTCATTATACATGTTTATATCCTTTTGACTTCTATGGCCTCCAATCTCTATATGATTACCAGTTCCAAAGGCTTGTAAGAACCCTATTTAATGCTGACTAGGTTTAGACTTCACAAACCTCTTACTTATCATCCCAAACCTGTTGCATTTCATTACTGATCTATGCTCTCTTAGACTACTTCTTTCCTTTTATTAAACAATCATCTTCTTGACTATTTTAAGACTTTTGTTGTTACCTGGCATGACTGCTACACTTTACCTCTTCCAGCTTCAACTGCCTTCCCTAGATCACTATTTTCTTTATGCTTTTTAGAGACTCCCTGCAGAGCACTGTCCTCTAGATTTTATACATTGTTTGTCTATGTTGCTTTGAGTGATGTAAGGTTTCGTATGGCAGTGAAGATGACTATTTATCTTCAAGGTAGTTTAAACTATTCTCATATATGTTTGTTTGATAAGATTGTAATTTGTCCATGTTGCTCCTTATTCCATGTATTTTGTATGTTGGTCCCCTCCTTATCATTATAGACATTGCTATCTAGCATGTTATAAATGCTACTTCAAACTAAATTTTTTACTTCCTTAAGAGGTGACTACTCCATCTGGAAGGTATACCCCTATCTTTTGACTACTCCTTGGGGTTTATTGAGAATTTTGAAGTCCCTTATCTATCCTTCTCAACACTTTAGCCTCTTTTGATATGAGACTTTGATTGGGACTATCCCCTTAATACACAAACCTACCGTCATCATCCTCCAAGCATGCATGATATTTTTGGTTATGACTATGACTGCAACTTTTTCCTATACATTGTGCTTTGTTTGATTGCAAGATTGTTTCATATTCTATTAAAATTGGATAGTCATTATGAATGTCTTTGTTGTCCTGTGAACACTTGACTGCTTCAGGATATTTGCCCTATCATAGTTTAAACATTCAATAGCAATTTTATACCTCATTCACAACAAAAGTGGTAAATACATGCTCTATTTCATTTGCTTGCATAGCTGATCCTCTTGATTGCATTGGTGACTGAATGTGCAAGCTATGAATGTTTTTTATAGCTTTGATTGTTCTCAAACCCGCTCTTTCAATTTGATAGTACTGATGGATTGCTCCCTCTTGTCTTTGTCAATTTTTATATGCTTCAATGGTGACAATTCTCTCTTTGTTTGCATGATATAACACTGTCCTTTGACTTTCTAGATGTATGACATGGTCATCATGGCTGCTGTCCTCATCATCTCTGTTATGTTGTCCTCTTTGCATGACTATCCCCTCTTAATTGTAGCACCTCATGCATGATGACTATTCATGTCCTATTCACTGTCCTAGAAAATGATTCCTTGTAAACTACAAGACCTTCTAGTTGTTTCTATACATCATTGGACTGCCTCTTGTTTGTTCTCATAAGACTATTCTCTAAACCTTTGCTCTTTGTTTGTGCTTTGTAGCTGCTATTAGGGAACAAGCATTGCTTTGGGAATATTGATAATGAACATATTTTCACAACCCTTTGAATTGATCACAAGTTTCCTAGACAACCCTAGCACAAAATCAAAAAAATATTATTGCTTCTACAATTATCATTGCATTCTAGATACAGGGACCTACATACTTATGTACTCATCACATGAATACTGCTAGTTTCCTCTGAATATTTGCACTTCAATTATGTTTATCTATTCTTGGCTGAATGTAGAATACTGTATTGGTTACCTGTCACCTTCTCATGCTATCTAACACTTAATATTATGATCGATGTTTCAAAACAAGACTGTAACTATCCATGTCAAACTTAAGAACAACATAATGAATGCTTGCATATTTGGTTTGTATACCTTGAAACAATGTTGACAAAGGATAAAGAATATGGCAGAGAGCTCACAACCTCTTCCCTTTATGGATCTAATTTTTTTTACTTCATTCTCCTATTCACTGTCATGCCTAGTCTTTTCATTGCTATAGGCTTTATAGTTAGCTTTCAAACATTGTTAACAATCCTTTCACTTCTCATGACTAATTTCATTGTATGCCTTGACTAAGGTTGTTCTTTATATTGTATGTTGTGACTACTCCAAGACATATGACTATTCTTCATTGTTGACTATCTCATGTCTTTATGCAAGACTATCCTCCATTAGCTGTTCTTGATAGTTTTAACTTTTCTTGATATCTTTTTATTATGACTTGGGTGCTTTATCTGCATTGGTGATTGCTCTTTTAGCTATGACTTTTGTTATAGTCATCATGAATTCTCTCCTATGTTGATTCAACTGCCCCCTAATCATGATGACTATACTCTTGCATGATGGCCATTGATTGCTCCTGGATACCTTGATAGCATTATGGTAGTGGCTTGATATTAGTGAATGATCTTGATATTCCAGAATGTGCACAATGAACAAACGTGTTAATTAAATCATTGAGGCTGAAGCCTCTCCTTTGATGGTTTGATCTGATTTCCTCCTTCTCGCTTCATTCCTCTGTATCTGATGTTCAGTTTATCTTTTCTACTTGCTGATTAGATGTGGGATAATAAGTACATCTTGAATTGTTGCGTATAGAAACAAATCTATTACCTCGAGCTCTAACATCATTTCCTGCCCTCTCCTTGCAGGTCTTCCTTCGGAGCTATCAATTGGACAACTGGAGATGCTAGTGCAGACTCAGATAAGGGGATTCATCATTCCTTAGGCAATGACAAGTCCCATCCCTATTTTTATATGTTTTCTTTTCTTGCTTTGTACTTGTTTTCATATATCTTATCAGATACAGTTACTCCCATGGTTTGTGTGGGATCACATAACACTTCTCTTTTGAATAAAATACATCTACTTCATCTCATGCAATGGCTCATGTATAATTTATCTTTGTAAGTCAATTGCATAGCACAAACTGAATGTTATGGCATGAAATATGTGTTTATAATAATGAAAATTTTGGCAAAGCTATAAATACCTTTCTAAAATTGTACCAATCTGTAATCAATGATCTACAATAGAGACATCTGAAACCTAATCTACAAAGAACTAGCTTAGTTTCAAATTATTCTATCATTCTTTTAGTACCTCTTGCCTTCCTGTGGCACTTCCTCATTTTATCTAGATCATGTAATAGCTCTGTTTGAGCTATTAAGTGGTCTTGGTAACATGATTTGCAAACTAGTCCTCCATTAAGGCAGTAGGTATCGACTAGATGCATTGTGCACTTAGATTTTTTGCTACCTCTTCCTTTGAATTGTCTGCTTCTCCAAAGTAGCAAAAAAAACTGCTATTACATCCTAACCAAATTGGCTACAAAGCACAACTTAGTAACACATGTACACAAATTACACTTATTTAAATACCTAGATCATACATCAACCTGATAGTTTTCTTTCATTCTATCCTAGTTTCCTTCCTACCATAACATAACTAAGTTTTCTAGCTATCAAGATAAGGTTACATTCACATGCAATTTCTAATCCTCAAAACAATATGTGAGGAGAACCACATTTCCAAGTGCTTTTGAAACACTCATGATTGGATAATGATAAGTTATAGTTTATAAAATATAAAAGTGCATGTATCAATAATGGAAACACGAAACAAATTATCTAGTACCATCTTATAAGTCCTATTATTCAAGAAAGTGTTGAATTTATACAACCTATGTTATAATCATCTAGCACAAATAATAACAACCTCTTCACATATAATATTCACTCTATATCTTAGAACACAAGATCTCTCACACATAAGGTAAGTTTTCAAGAAAGATTCGAATCCTAACCCTAATTGACTCATACGATGGTCATATACAAGATATCCCCATATGAATATGAAAGAATTTAGTACACACTATTTTTTTGATCTCTAGAAATATATTTTTATATAGATCTCTCTACTTACTTTTAACAAATTTAACTTTAACCTCTAAACTTATCTTCAAAGAAATAAAATATAGAAATTATGAATATTTGGAATGAATAAATCCATTGTGGTAACATGCATTAGAAATAAAATATAGAAATTACAAATATTTGGAATGAATAAATCCATTGTGGTAACATACATTTATTTGGAAAGAATAAACAATCATATATTTTCTACCTCCTAAACAATTTAAATGATTTATAATTTATTAAATTATATATTTAACATTTTCTAAAACCAAATCAATTTATCATTTAATAAATGTGCTAACAAATGAAACATACATTTAGGGGATCACAAAGAGAACTAGGTTTAAATAGCACTTTAAGATTTATGGAATGTATAGACTCATGATCCAAACATATGCATGATTTAGTCTAGTGACCTAAAATGAGGTGAACTTTCTACATTAAGGTCAATTAAGTCACTTCTCTAAGAGGTTGGCTTTATTTCAAACATGTCTCTATATAAGAAACATGAAGAAAACTACAACACACTTATTTAAATGAAGTAGAATGTCCTAAATAATGATTTTCACAAATCGCTTTGATTATCTCATTAGAGACCTTTTAAAAGTATCTACACATGTAATTATGATGGTTCCACAAGGTAACCACATTCTTACACAATCAAATTTTAACCTCTTCCAAGGAATTTATAATTCAATAAATGTAAGAAAAATTACACTTACAAATGATTTATACCAGATTTTACCAATCAAACACATTTCTTTCATCCTTACATTTCTCTAGTATTGAATTAACTACATTAAATAATCAAGTAATACGAAAACAATAACCTTATATTAACATAGATAACATAACAAAATAGAACACTCTTTCCATTCAATTGCATTCTCTTATTCTACTTAAAGCTTTCATGTAAACTAGAAGAAATATGTAGATAAAATATCAATTTTAGTAATAAGATATAATTTATAGAATATTTATTTATTTCCAATCAAGAATAACAGCCTTCATGCAACAACACTCACATAATATACAAGTTCCACAATTACTTGATCAAGACAATTATCAAAGCTCCCAGTGTTGCAACTTATGCTTTGATACCTAATGTCACGCCCAAACTTTTACTTGGACATAACATGCTTAAAGTAATAACACAACCCAAATTCTTTTTTTTTAAAATATGAGTTAATACTATAATGAATAGAAATCATAGTTGAATAATTTCATAATTTTATTAAATACAATAAAATAAAATACAATAAATAATCAAAACATTAAGATGTGATTTAGTAAAATACAAACTAAAATGATTATAGGTATACTTAAAAATATCATAATTTAACTAAAAATTAATTAAAACTCAATTAAATCCTAATAATTAAGTGCTATGTATAGCTAAATATGAGTAATTATTTGATGAAATACATAACTCAATTTTAATTCTAAAATTAAATCTGAAATTTAAATTTTAAATATTATTTAGCTAATAAAATATGATATCTAAAATGTAGATTATTTAAATAAAGCTAAACATTTGCCTTTATAATTTTTAAATAGTGACTGAATGTGAAATTAGCAAGTAACTTATTAAAAAGAAATTCTTGTAAATTTTTAGGACAACGCCATGAACTAATATAACTAATTAGATTTCTAAATAATTATTTCATTTCTTTGCATGCTTTACAACTTTTATCTGAGCCCTAACCTCTATTTTTCTTTTGTAGTTCTAAAGAATTTTTACAGGGAATTGATCAAAGATTTATTTCTCTAACATTAACATTATTTTCTTTTCTCTTTTCTTCTTTATTTTGCAAGGTTTTCTTCAAAATATTGATGGCTTTTAGTCTTCTTAGAAATATTTTTTTATAATTTGATGTATATTAATATTTTTTGTTTACAACAATTTAAGGATTTAAGACATTCTAATAATAATATTGTTGAATATAAATTTTGTTTTAATTTATATTTATATTTATTTCTCTTATTAACTTTTGTTTGATATATCAATTTTTTTTTAACAAATGTTTAGAGAAGCAATGGAAACCAATCCCAAGGGATGGCCCCTTTGAGGTGTTATACCTCCATGGAGGGGTATGTAGAACCCCAAGGAGCTATGGCTCCTTTGGGGTGGGGCCCTCAACCCTCGTAGGCTACACCTTGATGCAGCTATGGGGTTGGGGACTCCTAAACCCCATATATTAAAACTCCATGCAATCAACTTTGAACATGTTTAATAATTGGTTTTTCTTAAGATCTACTATATATATCCCATTTCATTGAACTAAAAGTAAGAAAATAGAACCTGCATGGCTTGAAGATAGAGCGTGCTTAAGTAGAAATTTATGGCTTCTTCCAGTGAATCAAGAAACGAAGCCCTTCACATACTTTGCTCACTCATTCAATGTGTACAGGAGAGCAAAATTGGGAAAGTGGTATAATCGAGACTAGACAAATCTTTGTACAATCTTTTTTTTAGATTCTCATCTAAAATGAGGCACTTATGACTACACTCGTCATAGCATAACCTCGATATCAAAGGATATTATTTTAGTCTCTATTTGATCACAACCTAAATTTTCCAGTTTATCTACTATTACATTTGCCTCTCGATATACATGCTAAATGGTAATGTCTTACAAGTTGTCTATAGTTGTCCAAATGGAAATGACCATATTTTTCAATTTCTAAACTTTGGTAATGTTTCAGCTACTTATCTTTGTCACCAATAAATGATTACACAATTGAAGGATTGTTTACAATGGCATTTCCCGCTCTATTTCCCAAAGGGATGGCAACATTCAAACAATAAAAAATGAAAGAGATTAAGCTACATGAATATGCACTTTACCTTCTATGATACCATGATAATAGGTTTGATCAACACCCATGATTTAGGTACTTCCTACTCAATATACTTATGCATCATTGAAGTCAGGCTACATTAGTGGTATTTGTTCAAAGTGAATCAGATGATAGCCTCACCACAACAATTGTTGACCTTCATTAAAGATTAAAAGAATTACATGATGACAATCTTGTATATCAACTAATGTACTTTATCTCAAAGCTTCATGGAACGCAACCCTTTTGGAATCAGTGTAGAGGAGAGATTATTGACATGACCATTCAAATTGGTTGCCCAACAATGTTCTTCACACTAAGTATAGTAGATACAAAGTAGCCAAACTTGCATAGCATTATGCCAACTACACCACCTTCAAATCCACATCAAGCTTCTAAGTGGCTTGGGTACAAAACATAGTTCAAAATCCACACCTAGCTATACTCTACATGCACCATAGAATCACAGCCTTCTATGAAGATATCTTAGAAAATCTTCTTGGTGCACATGACTACTAGTATAGGTAACAAAACTTCTTCAACCTTTGAACAAAAAAAAATTATGTGTCACTCCTCTAATAATTACTTAATGATGATCTCTTTCAATAGGTATGAATGGAAACATAGAGGCTCTGCACATATTCATGGTTTCCTCTAGTTCTAACAAGAACCTGATATTAGCAAGTTACAATGGAATGACTAGGAGTCTATACAAAAAGTACTTAACTACTTTGACAATTATGTCTCTTCCTAGAACCCATAAAGGATTGAATTGAGAAACCATATTTTACATCAATCTATACTTATTATTGATGCTACCACCCCTTCCATTGATTGCACATAGCTACTCAATCTTGTGCAGTGACATATAGAATTTACCTTGCATACATATTTGAAAAGGAAAGGAACATCTCTTGCATACCATTACAAATCCCCTAGAGCTTGTAAGAAGAAACATCTCTAACAATTGTTAAGTATGGCCAACCTAAACACACACTTAATTGTAATAATGATTGATTGAATATTCACAACCCACTTATCATTTCCATCTAGAGAGCTAATGTAGATAGATAGATAGTTCTTTCAACCAGTGCAATGCTCAAATATATTACAAAATATGCATCCTTGAGGCTAAGAATATGTTTGAAACATACCACAATATGATGACTCGCATATCTTGACCAATGTCGATTTTTATAATCCAACCCTAGTTGCATGTCAAAAGATCCTTTTAGATAGACTTGTTGACCACAATATAAGTTCCCAATAAACTTGTCACCCATTGTTAAAACTACCCCTCTCAATATCCCACAGACCATTTGTTTGTTTGAATGTAAACAAAAAACACTTCCAACATGTACCTATGTCTAGTGATGACAATATGTCACCTCCAAGCTTCATTGGTTCATACATGGAACAACCACTATAGTTGGAAATAATACCTCTTATTGAAGTGAAACAAAACTGGACATTTGTAGCTTCTTGCAAGACCAAGAAATGGAAATAACATTCACCAATAGTTATTGTTTGAGTCTCCCATTAATTCACCACTATCCCAATAAAAAATTATACATGTTTTGAAGCATTCTATTGGATTAAGTTGCTATTATATCAATCATTCTGAAGCATGCACAATGATATTGGATCATCAAAGTAAGATATTGTATCCCTCTGGGAAAGAATTTCCACCAGAAATCATCCACATGTACACCATACACCTCCATATACATTGATAGACACTACTGATGAATCTCCTTGTGATAGGGAGCATGCAATGCAAGAAGATAGTCCTAACAAATGGCAAGTCTTATCAATATTGCACCTAGGTCTTCCTTTTCAACTAGATAAACTTGACATGCTTGACTGACACATGAGATTGACCATAGCCACAATTAGGCTACACCAACCTTCAATCCAATTTAAAAATGTTAGTAATTGGTTTCATTGATTCCAACCATCTAACATTCCACATCCCACATGCTAGGACTCAGCCTACACCAAATAGTTTATCTATCAAGCAACAGAAAGCTTATGATATAATTATGTCACACTCTTCTACCATGGAACTAAAGGTGCCACTTAAAATAATCATACAAGGAATTGTATGTACTATAAAATCACACTTGATAACTAACATCAAGTCTACCCTCATGGGAACAGTCCCACTTGGTCAGTCACCATTTTCATTACTCACACCGACTAGAGTCGTAGGTTTCAACATACAAGCATCCACCATATAATTTTCCCTTCACATACTAATAGAAGATATATGAACTCCTTACAAGGAAAAAAAACACTTGCAACATTCCAAGAAATTATGTATTTAATTTGATACATTTTAATAGATGAAATGAGATTCATAGGGAAAAGGTTGTTGGAATGAATTGATAGTAGGTTGTGCAAAGCATTTCCCAATCATAATCAAATCCCATTTGGAACCTATTCAATCATCCTCTTCGGTGATCTAGGGAAGGTCCCACTAGTCAAAGACATTCCCATGTATGCTAGAGCATCATATGGGGTGACACTCTAGAAAAGATTTGACATAGTAATTACATTGAGCAAGATATTTCATCAAACTAGAGAAGAACTAGCACAAGTTGCTTTTCATGCTCTTCTCTCAAATATAAGAAATGCAGAGCCAACACTTGCAGATTGGGAGGTTCTCATATCATGTTCCAACTCTTCACTTACCTCTACTAAACATTCACTTCTTTATCCTCAATACATTTATTTACAACAAATGAATTGGTTTCATGACATAATAATGTATCTCCAATCTTTAGCAATGGTCATTGTAAGGTCCAATGCAGAAAAACATAAAGAGACATCATGCCCAAATCTAGAGAGAGAACAACATGATGCTAAGATCCTCTTGTGCATTAGCTAGCAAGTTATGCTATGTTCTAATTAGTGGGTGGGGAGATACCTCATAAATGGTGTACTAGGCCAAGCTAAAGCAATTGTATAAAAGAATGACCAAAAACCACCTGACCGTCCCTTATTTGTTGTGGTACAATTCAAACATTACATAGGTCCATCTTGGGATCACAACAAACCAAAAAATGTTCCTATCATCCCATTAAGTCATGGTGGGAATTATTAAATTCCTTAAAAAAATCCATGGGCCATGACAATATATAAATCACAAGGTCTTACACTTAAAATGACAACAATCAACTTCAGCAACATTCATTGTCAAGGACTTAAATTTTCAACTATATGAAGAGTGTGAAACCTTGCAAGTCTTTGCATATGCCCTAGCTTCACATTCCAAAGATATGCACACATGCAACAAAATCCATATGTTACACTGAGAAAGAAAGAATAGGACCGATTAAGTGCACTTTCACATGCAAATAGTTAACACACACCAAAAGGGAAAAAAGTTTTGTTATCTCCATAACTATTCATTTTTTGCCCTTTGACACATTCTCTGATTATTCACAACAAATTTTATTTACAATCATGTATGTACATATTTATTCTATTCCGTTTCTTTACCAATGCCGAAAAACAACACATATCATTACATGATTTCATTGTTCAAATGATGGACTAACAATGAGCAATCAAAGTGGACAAAAAATGGCTTCAAATATTCTGTATACTCTCTTTTCAAGAATACTAATATTAGAAACAAAACAAAAAAATTCCTTTCTTGATGCAGGAGCATCCTGGGTAATCAGCATCACAGGTAATTGGCATCACCTCTCTTGGTGTGGAAGGATATGAAAAGAGTAAAATGACTTAAGTTTCTAGAAGATGACTTGGAGAGATTCTATGCTACCTTGGTTATCGATCATAATCTATCATATGATAGTGCAGATCTGGAAATAATTTACACACCATTGAGTGAAGGAGAAGGTTCTATTATTTGTGGAGTGCACCTAGAACTTCTTCCTGAATGTTTCCCTTTGTCATCAACCAAATTCATTGGTCTTTGATAGATTGAAGATCCTGTCTCAATATTTTAGTCAGTGTTCCAGACTATGGGCAATCCTAAGCTCCTTGTCATCTTTTAGTGTTTCTTGAAGCTATAGATGCATGTAATAATTTTATTGAGTGTAGTTGTTTTGTCAGTAACCATTTATTAGTCATGAATCAAAGATATGAAGAAAGATCAGTCACAAAAGAATCTCAAAACCGTTATTCCAAGACCCTACATAAATTTCCAATGCTTCTTTACTTAAATTGATGTATGGTGGGAGGTAAAACAAATGTATATTGATTTCATGTAATGCATAGTCATTTCCAACATTGAATGGAGGGTTGTGTGGGCTGCAAGACCCATTACTTTTAGAAACATTAAATATTGTCTTTGAATTGAAAAGGACGTAGCGTTAAGATTCAAAGGGATAATTTCTTTATCATTTACAAAGAGAAATACAATATGAGGGCATGATGCTAGGTGGAGGAAAAAGTGGAAGATGAAAGAGTTTGTTGTGATACCACAAAGAAGAGGCGTCTGATTTGTAATTTGACTAAATCAATTGAACAACATAAAGAGGGAACCTTTTGGGATAGGCATCGATTCCTCTTCTTAAATAGTGGTCTTCTAATATTTTTAATTGTATTAAAAGGGATTAATGGTTGCAGGGAACGTCACTTCCCAAAGAGAAGGAAGATAGAGTGGAGGGAACTTGGTGGACTTCCAGAGGAGAGATAAGGACAGATAATTGCTTGAAACAACAAGTTGATTGGGAAAAGGGGTGAGCGCTGCCTAGAGAAAAGACATAAGATTGAAGTTGTCTAAATTCAGAAGAGAGGAATAGTTTGGTTTGAGGCATGACTTCCAGAGGGAAATGGAGTTGCCACTGCCAAAGGGATTTTAAAATATTTTTTGGGAGGAAGCACCATAGAAAGAGATGGAATGCCTCATTTTGGACGCCAAGTCATAAAAGTGAAGGATAAACATAATACAATGGGTGGTGTGGAATGGGAGAAGAGAGAGCTTCCTATAAAGATAGAATGTGGAATTAGATGCCATCATATGGAAGAATTGAATGGAATTTGTAGAAATTAGAGAGTGATTTCATGTAGGCTGAAGACGGAGCCATGAAAGGCCAATAAATTGTAATTGTTTGTTGCAGACTTATCTATTTGATATCCTACATATAGACAATTTGAGATTAAGAAGAATTTATGCTTTGATAATCTATTGCAATCTGAGTTCTATTTATTTGAAAAGAGAGTCTCTATTTTGTGTAAATGTGGATTATGTGGGGTTGTGTGTAGAAGTATTATCTTATCGCAGAGAGGGTTTTTATTGTTTTGCATCAAATGGTATCAGAGATGGTAATCCTAAACATGGAAAGGATCCACCAAGACTTGCGAGACAGTAAAGTGGTTGTGGAAATCTCATTTGAGGATTGTTGCAGGTAGAGAAGCCCTAAGCAATCAAGAGCTAGAGAGTCGCGAGTTAATTGTAGATTGTGAAGAGTGTAATGTAGATTGAGGTGAGATTGTAGTAGTGAACAAGATGGGTATAGTCATAAGGAAGAGACCCATGATATGGGAAGCTTGGAGGTAGTATCAAGAGTGAAAGACTCTTGAGATGATGGAAGGTATATGTGAGAGATTAGATAAGAGATTGAGCAGATTGGAAACATGGCAGCATGGTGAATTAGTCAAGCATGATGTAAATAAGTATGATGAAGAGTTGTGTGTAGCAGCGGTTGAAGATGAAGATGGAGCGAACAATGAAGAGCATGTAGCAGAGGTAGTTGAAGAGGAGAAGAATGAAGTGCAGTGAAGGAATACAAAGAGGTTGCAATAGTTGTTGATGACGAAGATAATTTGTAGTTGTTCAGATGTTGGTGATAGAAGAAGAATGGATGGAAAAGATTGTTGTAGCAGCAAAGGGTAAAGAAGGAAAAGTCATAGCTAATGGTGATGAGGAGGATGTCATAGCAGAGGTAAACATTATTGTATTTTGTGATATTGTTGATTTTCCTTCATTTACTATGATGATAGTTGCAGAGTATGAAGAAAAGTACATCAAAATCTTTTATTTCCATGGAGTTGTAGATGTAGCTTTTGTTGAGGATTTTGCAGGTAGTGATGTGGATGGTGAAAGATTTTGGTGGAGGTGGTCAGATGATGGTGGGATGGATCCCATGAAAGAGGAGAGGAGAGTAGAGAGCATTTGGTGGAGGAGAATGGCAATGGTGGATGTGAATCCACAAGAGGAGAGAGGAGTGTGAATGGAGCTATGGGAGGAGGATGACGTGTGTGCGAATGAGATGTTGAAAAAATAGGAAGAAGACATTACTTGTGCACATGATTTAGCAATGGAGTTCGTTGTAGGTTGGTTGCATCCTGAAAGGGTAGTTCGACTACTCAACTCCACATTTATGAGCCTATGCTCACCAAATTTCTACCTAGTGTGTCTAATATAGGAGCATCCTGGTCAAATGAGTTATCCAGCATCAACAAAAATGAAGTGCAGGTTTAATTTTTAGTTTTATGGCATCCATTGGTAGTTAGAAGCTGCAACATTATTATGGAGAGTCTAATTTTTGATCAAAATTGAAGCATAGCCACTCTAGCTATTAATACACTATTAAAAATAGGAAATGAATCAAGTGTGGATCATTTGATGAATCAAATTACAAATTTCATGTCAAATATAATAGATGAGTTCAAGATTGTTGTTGTGGAAGCTATTAGATCTTTGTGCTTGAAATTCCCGCAGTAATATCATACACTAATTTTTGAGTAATATACTCAAAGGAGGAGGAGGATTTGAGTATAATAAAGCTATTGTAGATTATATTCTTATTCTTATAACAAATATTCCAGAAGCAATGGAAAGTGGTTTGTCTCCTCTCTAGTAAATTTATTGAAGATTGTGCATTCATGGAAATAAGAGAAGGTGATGGTCAAATGGAACAGGTGGTTTGAATTGGTTACTTGACCACTGACGAAGCATTTTCCAAGTAGTATATAAGTAGTGGGGCTTGTTGTATGACAACGTCAATAAGAGGAGGTAACATGGTAGTTGTCAATGCTCGAGATTGCCACATAGTTTTAAGCAAAGATAGACAATGTTGTACATGGCATATAAAAATCCAACGCTATGTTTTGAGTGTTTGGGCAGTTAATGTGTAGGAGGAGATAAAGACTTCCAATGTATGTTGCCTAAGTCATTTTATTGGTGGTCCTTTCAAATTCCAACGTTGAATTAAGGCACTTGCCAATGAAATATTTAACACTTAATTTTTTTCCATGAAATGAGTTGCTTCAGCTTACCAGACATGGGGAAATATTATGATTTCAGTTTTCAATAGTTATGAAGCATCATAACATAAATGGGAAGGTGGATTGACCTCTTGGAAAGAGGAAAATTCTAGGATAAAAGGTTTTGTATTGTTGTTACCTAACACTTCAACTACCACGCATGGAATAATAAAACATTTGCTTTGAATTTTGGTTGGGGGTTGATGCTAGGAATGTCGCCTCCACAGAGAGGAAGTTGGGGTATTTTGGTGCAATCATCATTCTCATTGGTGAAAAAAGGATAGAGATAAAAATAAGAGAAAAGTAGAGAAAATCCAACTAGGGGATTGTTAGCCTGGAAAAGTGAAGTGAGTTGCCAATAAAGAGAGAGATCAAGGTGAGCAAAATGCCATTATAAATTGGGTGGCAAGTTTTGTATTCCTTATTTTTGAAAAGACAAGTTTAATGAATTGTAATCTTGTTGCAATCTGGTTTGTGAGTTTTGGTTTTGTGTTTGAGATATGTATGTTAGAGGAAGGGAGAGATATTGTTTTGCAGCAAATGGTATCAGCATGGGAGTTTCTAAGTGCATAGGTAGAGTGTCAAACATGAGGCAACCTATGTAGGACCTGTAGGAGAGTGAAGTAGTAGAGGAGAAGCTCATGTGAGGGCTATAGTAGGTAGGAGAAGTCTTGAGTAACGAGAGAGCTTGAAGTCATGAAGGAAAGTGTTTTGTAGATTGTAGAGCGTGGGATGTGTATGTGAAAGATTGCAACAGTGAGTAGGATGAAGATGCATGTGTGGAAACCAGTCATATGGGATGGCTGGAGAAGGTACAAAAGGAAGGAATTCCTTAGAGAGATGCAAGAAAAGATTGAGAGGATTCACAGGATGTTAGAAAAATGTGACTAATTGGAAACCATGCAGCATGACAAAGCCAAGAGGGATGAATTTGTAATGAAGACATGTCATGGAGATGGAATGAAAGAGAAAGATGTAAAGAAGAAATAAGTGGTAGTGGTTAAAGAGGAAGAGGTGGACAACAAGAATGAAGATGCAACGATGGAATACAAAGATGTTGTAGTGAAGGATGAGGTAGAGGATGACTTATTGTTGTAGATTTTGGTGGTGGAGAATGAATGGTTGGAAGATATTGCAGCGGTTGATAGTGAGAAAGCAACCATCACAAGGAAGAGAGTAGAAGATAATGATGCAACCGATGGTAAATTCACAGTAGTGAATGAAGAGGTAATCCTTGTTGCAATTTGGATGATGCTTTTGTACTTCCATTTGAGGTAGATAAGGTTGAAGAGTGTAGAGAGGAACCCATGGAAATCTTCAATTTCCATAAGGTATTCGATGAGGATTTGTATACTATAGGCAGTGATATGAGTGACATGCGAGTTTGGTGGAGGAGGCCAATTATGAGTGGGTTGGATCCTATGAAGGAGAGGAGGGGAGAGATAATTTGGCAAAGGAGGATGACACATGGTGGATGTGAATCCATGAGAGGAAGATGATAGTTGTTCTGGCATGGTACTAGAAGAAGAGAAAGAATAATTGATCTTGTGCATATGTATCCCAACAATGGAGTTCACTGTAGGTTGGTTGCAACCTGGAAGAGTAGTTTGACTACTCAACTCCACCTTTGTGAGCCTATGCTCACAAAATTTCTACTCGGCATGTCTGATGCAGGAGCATCCTGGATAATCGGCATCATGGGTAATTGACATCAACTCTCTTGGTGTGGAAGGATATGAAAAGAATAGAATTGCTTAAGTTTCTAGAGGATGAGTTGGAGAGATTCTATGCTACCTTGGCTATCAAACATAATCTGTCATATGACACTGCAGATCTGGAAATCATTTACACACCATTTAGAAAAGGAGAAGGTTCTATTATTTGTGGAGTGCACCTAGAACCTCTTCCTAAACGTTTCCCTTTGTCATCAACCAAATTTAGTTCTCTTTGGCAGATTGAAGATCCTGTCTCACTATTGCAGGTAGTGCTCTAGACTATGGGCAATCCCAACCCCCTTGTCACCTTTTAGTGTTTCTTGAGGCTATAGATATGAAGAAAGATCAATCACAAAAGAATCTCAAAATCGTTATTCCAAGACCTTGCATAAATTTCCAACACTTCTTTACTTAAATCGATGTATGGTGAGAGGTAAAACAAATGTATACCAATTTCATGTAATGCATAGTCTTTTCCATTGCTGAATGGAGGGTTGTGTGGGTTGTAGGACCCTTTACTTTTAGAAAAGTTAAATATTGTCTTTGAATTGAAAAGGAGGTGGCCTTAAGATTCAAATGGATAATTTCTTTTTTCATTTACAAAGAGAAATACAAGATGAGGGCGCGGTGTTGGGTGAAGGAGAAAAAAACATGGAAGATGAAAGAGTTTGTTGTGATACCATAAGGGAAGAGGAGTCTGATTTGTAATTTGACTAAATCAATGGAATAGCATAAAGAGAGAACCTTTTGGGATAGACATCGATTCCTCTTCTTAACTAGTGGTCTTCAAATATTTTAAATAGTATTAAAAGTGATCGATGGTTGTAGGGAAGGTTGTTTCCCAAAGAGAAGAAGATAGAGTGGAGGGAGCTCGGTGGCCTGCCAGAGGAGAGATAAGGACAGATAATTGCTTGAAACAAGCTAATTGAGAAAAGGGGCTCACTACCTAGGGAAAAGACATAAGATTGAAGTTGTCTAAATTCGGAAGAGAGGAATAGTTTGGTTTGGGGCAACTGCTAGAGGGAAATGAAGTTGTCACTGCCAAAGGGATTTAAACATCATTTTTGGGAGGAAGCGCCATAGAAAGAGATGGAACACCTCATTTTGGAGGCCAGGTCATAAAAGTGAAGGATAAACATAATACAAGGGGTGGCGTGGAATGGGAGAAGAGAGAGCTGCCTGTAAAGATAAAATGTGGAATTAGATTCCATCATATAGAAGAATTGAATAGAATTTGTAGAAATCAGAGAGTGCTTTCCTGTAGACTGAAGAAGGAGCCATGAAAGGCCAATAATTTGTAATTTTTTGTTGCAAACTTACGTATTTGATTTCCTGAATATAGACAATTTGAGATTAAGAAGAATTTGTGCTTTGATAATCTATTGCAATATGAGTTCTATTTATTTGAACATTATTTTGTGTTTGTCGATTATACGGGGTTGTGTGTAGAAGTATTTTATTATTGCAGAGAGGGCTATTCTTGTCTATGTCATTTCTACTACTCTCAAAAATAAAATTAAGTAAATCAATATTACAAGCTATGTTCCTTACATCAAATCTATACTTCCACTATCTTACATTGTATATTTTCAACTATTTCCTTGCCCAAAATTTACTTTTAACTTGAACTCTAAATGTCTATGAAAACAAATCACACTCAACTTTTTAATGTTCATTATGCAATTATAAATTATATCGAAACCACTATAAATAAATCTTTTTATAAAAATATTTAATAAACTTTGCATGTACAATATACAATTTTCTACATGCACTGTCGATGTACCCATTGAACACTAGGGTGCGATTGCTAGTGTATAAAAGAGCGGTATGATACACATTGGGCACATTAAAGTGATGTGTGCATGGATTATCATCTACCTAACTTGCTGGAAATATATGGATTTACGCCTATACCTATTCAGTCCTGGGAATATTGTCACAGAAAACAACAATAAAAAGAAAACATACGGACTAAAACAGTCTCTGGTAGCCATTCATTAGTCATGTATATGAATTCGGGCACATGGTAAGATTTTGACGTCTCATAGTCACGTATAAGAATTCACACATGGTAAGATTTTGACGTCTCATAGTCATGTATAAGAATTCACATATGGTAAGATTTTGACGTCTCATTAGTCATGTATAAGGGACACATGCTAAAATTTTGACGTCTCATTAGTCATGTATATGAATTCGGACACATGTTAAGATTTTGACGTCTCACTTATTCCAGAAAGCTTTAGAAAAAGCAGTTTGAGGACCCATGAATGAAAAAGTAAAACTTTTGCAAAGGTTTTATTATATTGTATAGTGTCACCATACATAAACGAGAAAAAATTCCATTAGGGTCCTACGCCCTTTGTAAAAGCTGAAACTATGATGTGCACAAACATTTGAAATTGTCAGTGCAATACATGCAAGCATTTTTGCGAGCAGCTTTTTGGACAGCTGCGCCGTTGTCTTATTTATTTTATTAAACAGAAAAAGGTGAGAAGCACCCATACCAGAAATGTATTAAAATTGAAAACGAAAGTACATAGGGGGGCCCAAAATGGGCAAAGAGGCACAAAGGCCAAGCTAGCCAAGACATGTTGGCCTATGGAAGCATCCAATAAAGCAACATTAAAGAAAGGCAGCTGTCAAGGAGAAGAAATGAAAGACAATACATGATAGGCGGTAAACCGTTAAATCAACTGCAGGCACAACCAAGAGACTCCCCAAAGTGGCTAACTACTAGCTTGAGTAGCCACACATGCTTTTAATGTATACACATTAACAAGCCACCCCCAAGTCAATTGCCACCTGACAAGGCGGGAAATTAAGGTGAGATCTACATAGGATCTGCCTGTTGGGGTCAGAAAGGACATTGATCTGTCACCGATGTGACTATCCGGGGAAGGCATATGCCTAAAACATAAAAACCTGAGATTTGACAACCTCAAACTCAACCGCACCACCACCTGTCCCTCAAAATTGTCAAGAACCACCGCCAAGCTTGCTGCCGCCACCCAACACCTCCAAAGACGTTTCCAAGACCTACCAAAGGCTAATGCCACCACTAGAAACACCCACAACTCCATCTCCAGGAGCATCAACGACACCTTCGTCCAACAAGCCATCCGGCAGCCCCAAAAACAACTGCCTAATACCACCAAAGTCACCACAGAAAACTAGGGAGAGAGCGAACAAATATTCCTTGCCTCAACCAAAACAGGCCCTACGAGGGGATAAACGCCATATATCAAGGCCTCAAGCACCTTTGTACTAGGTGCCTATCAATGGGATGAAGCCCCACCAACACCATCGATCACACCATCCACCTCACCAACCTTTCCTCCAGAGCCAACTCTGATACACCACCAGGGCCACTTCCTCATCTTGGCCCTCCAACAGATCCTCTTTCCCTCCATCTGCATTCTCTCTATACATGAAAGCAGGCTTAGCGAGGGCAGAAACTTCATACATTGCGAAAGACCGCAGGTGAAACTTAGAGCATCAAGCTCCTCAAAAGTCCCATCATCTCTAACAACCACACCACCATACGGGAAGACATCCAAGAAAATAGCATTAAAGAAGGCAGCCATGGAGGAGAAGAAAAGACAAGACAATACATGGTGGGCAGTAGGCCATAAAAACTACCGCAGGCATAGCCAATAGACTCCCCAAGGTGGCTTCCTACTAACTTGAGTAGCCACAAATGCTTTTAATGTAAAGACATTAACAAGCCACCCCCAAATCAACTACCAACTGAGAAGGCAGGAAAGAATGGCAAGATCTACTCAGGATCTGCCCATTGGGGTCAGAAAGGACATTAATCTGTCACTGATGTGACTGTCCGGGGAAGGTATATGCTGAAACTTAAATGTTGAGATTTGACCGCATCTAAATCTACTGGCACCACTGTTGCAAGTATGAGGTTAATAGTGTTGTCTTGATGTCAGCATACTCATATTGCATTGATAAGAAGGATTAGATGAGCTGTGTGCTGAGGATATTGATAAAATTAGTCTCAATTAGGAATAGTGAAGAACAGTGATAAGAAGAAGGCAAAAGTACTCAATGGGTTGAGAATCAGAGGATGCGAATTAAAGGGTTTGTAGATATGAGTCTTGAGATGTTCTAGTTAAGATTTCAGAGGTCCGCATGAAGATCTGAAGAAGTTATGTTTGTTCAAGTAGAACCGGTTCCGGCAGGCGTTCAGTGGTAACAGAGTGTCACAGATTGGTCCGGTGAGTTCCAGAATTACATTCTCTCATTCTATGGATTGGAGGGAGTGTTGAAGAAGTCAGTGTGAAGTGACAACTTGATTTGTGCATTGTTTGGAGGTCTGGAAGAACCTTTTGCATTATGACAGTGATGATAGACTGTGTTCTTGAAGTTTTGGATGAAGGAGAGAAGGATTCCAGCAAGCAGATGAAGTACGGATGTTCTTGGTGATTCAGGAAAGCTTGTGGTGATCTATGGATCGTGTCCAGTTCATGTTGGTGGTCCACATTGAAGTTAGAGTTTGTATTTGCAGAATAACCATGGATTTTGAGACTGGCCGACCAGATGTATTACACATCTTGCAAATGATCTTGTAGGTGTTTTCTGACTTAGATGATTGTTCCTAAGTCGATGCCTTATATAAATAAGGGTTTGTGAATTCATTTTGAAGTTTGTCTTGTGGTGATGAGATTGATATAGCGAAGAGAAGTGCAAAAGGCAGAGCAGGCGTTTTCGGGCTCAAATAGAACTGATCCAGGCATGATAAAGATGTCAAACTCCAGTACAAGTTTGTAATACTTGTTATCTTGTAGATAGTGTGTCTCTTGTAGGCAGTGTGCCTCCTTGTGAGCAGTGTGCTCGGGCAGTGAGCCTTAATTGGCATGTGCCATTTATTTTTCTTATTTTTCTAATAGAGAATAATCCTTGGGTTAATCACCCTGTGGTTTTTCCCTTAACCGGGTTTTCCACGTCAAAATCTTGGTGTCTCATGTGTTGATGTGTATCTACTCTGGTGTTTATGCCTTATGCTTCCATGAATGATTAATTGCTATGCTATTGATTAGCGAAGTGGATTTAAGTGTTTGAATTGAAAGCAAATTAAGGATAACTAATTCACCCCCACTTTCAGTTATCAACAATTGGTATCAGAGCCAAGTTACTCTAAAAGGAGCTTAACCACTTGAGGAGATCCAGGATGTTGTCATACAAGAAGGAAAGTTTGAAGTTTGATGGAACCAACTTCACTCTTTGGAAAGGCCACATGAAATGTCACTTGGAGTGTATGGGAAAGGTGTACTTGTCCATGGTCACAAAAGCATATACACCTCCACACGGTGGTCTGACAACTCTAAATGAAATCACAGATGCTAAAAATAATCTATGGACTAAAGAGGCTCTTCTAAGTGCATTAACTGATTCAGAGCTCTCAAATGTTATTGACCTACCAACTGCCTATGAGATCTGGATTAAATTGGAACTTCTGCATGAAGGAGATGTGTTTGTTAAGAGTGCAAGGTTGTAGAGTCTCAAAGGGAAATTTGCAAGATTGAAGATGAGAGATGATGAAAATATCTCTACCTTTATGCCAAGAGTAAATGCGCTGGTGTGTGGAATTAGGAATGCTGGTGGAGTTTTGGATGAAAATGAGATTGTTTGCAAAATTCTCAGATCCCTTCCTGCTGCCTACAAAATCAAGGTTGCTGCCATTGATGAATTCAAAGCCCATACAACTATCACAAGAGAACAATTGGCTGGCAAACTAGCTGCATTTGAAATGACCAAGTTTGGAGATGATCCCCCAAGACTGAATCTGCATTCAAAGCCAGTGCCTATGTGAAAGGCAAACAAAGATTTGATCTGGGAGAAAACTCTTCAAGGAAGCTGTCATGGTATGATCAAGCAAGAAAATACATGGAAGAGGAAGAAGCAGAAACAACTCAACTTGAAGCCCTCATTGCAAAAAGACTGTTAAGAGGATCCGGTAAGTATGAAGGAAAATTACCTTTTAAGTGTTTCAACTGCAATAAGATTGGTCACTTTGCCTCAAGATGTCCGAAAAGATCCACAAGATCAAATTCTAACAGACAAAGGTTTCAAAAGAACTGTTCTTATGTTCATGAAGAAGCTGATAATGAAGAAGTAACAGATGATGAATCAGGGATAGGAGACAAATCCAGAAATGAATGGGTGTTCATTGCCATCAAGGAAGAAGATCCAATATTCCCTAAATCTATCAATCATAAGGTTATAGAAAGAGCTTTGGCTACCCAAGTTGAAGAAAAGGATGATTGGGTTATTGACAATGGATGCTCTCACCATATGACAGGTGACAAGAACAAGTTTCTAGAATTGGAAAGGTATGAAGGAGGAATGGTAAAGTTTGGTGACAATTCAGCTGGTAGAATCAGAGGTAGGGGAACTGTCTCTCTTGATAGAAAGAACAAAACCGGTAATGTACTATATGTTGAAGGATTGAAGCACAATCTTCTCAGTGTTGGTTAGTTTGTGGACAAAGGCTATGATCTCCGGTTCAAGAATGGAAGATGCAGGATCTTTGAAAGCTCTGGAACTGAGATTGCATCCGATACTCAAACAAAAGGTAATATCTTCCATCTAGTTGGTACTAATAAAAGTTGTCTGTTTGTTCAAGTTGATCAAAATTGGTTATGGCATAGAAGGATGTGTCATTTAAATTTTGATAACATCATCAAGATAAGCAATACTCAGGCTGTAAGAGATCTTCCAAAGTTGGTAAAACCTACAAATAGTATGCGCAAAGAATGTCAGCTAGGTAAACAGAGCAGAGTTTCATTCAAAAGCAAGGGTCTATCCTCTATCAGATTATTGGAGTTAGTTCATACTGATCTATGTGGTCTGACAAGAATCAAGAGTATGCAAGGTGATAGATATTTCATGTTACTAATTGATGACCATTCCCGGATGATGTGGGTTACCTTTCTGAAAGAGAAATCAGAAGCCTTTGAGAAGTTCAAAATCTTCAAGGCTTTGGTAGAGAATCAAACCAGATTAAAACTAAAATGTCTGAGGTTTGATAGAGGTGGTGAAGTCACATTCGGTGAATTCATAGACTTTTGTGAGAAGCATGGTATAAAGAGACAGTTATCTACTCCTAGGACTCCAAAGCAGAATGGAGTCATTGAGAGAATGAACCAAACCATCCAGAAAGCATGCAGGACAATGATGATGGAAGCAAATGTTCCCCAAATGTTTTGGAAAGAAGCTGTCTGCACTGCAGTCTACACTCTCAATCGAGCTCAAATCAGAAGCAATACCGGTAAGACTCCTTATGAACTTTGGTTTTGCATCACTCCTACTATGAGATATTTTAGAGTATTTGGTAGCAAGTGTTCCATTAAAAGAGATGAAGATCTAGGAAAGTTTGATGCTAGAAGTGATGAAGAAATTTTCTTGGGTTACTCCACTCAAAGCAAAGCATACCGGTGTTACAATAAGAGACTGAGAAAAATGATAGAAAGTATAAATGTGAAGGTTGATGAAGGTATTGAGAAGCCCTCAAGGTTTTATGAATATGATAAAGATGATCAGAATGATGTTCTAGTTCAAGGAGCTCCATCCTCTCCTAAAAGTTAGATTCAGACTGATCTGGTAAATCAGGAAGAAGAGATAGGTCTGAATGAGCATGATCAAGAAGCAGAAGTGCAAGAAACTTCCAAAGTTCCAAGGTATGTAAGACTGAACCACTCTAAAGATTAGATCATTGGTGACAAAAGCAAAGGTGTGCAAACTAGAAGGAATGTTGCTCAAATTCAGATGAATGTTGTCTGATTTCAAAGATTGAACCTAAGACAATAAATGAAGCATGCAATGGTGAAAATTAGACAAAAGCAATGGAAGAAGAATTAATGCAAATTGAGAAAAATCACACTTGGGATCTTGTCTCTAGACCTATAAACAAGAATGTGATTGGAATCAAATGGGTCTTCTAGAACAAACTATATGAAGTTGGTGAAGTAATCAGAAATAAGGCCAGATTAGTCTGCAAAGGCTACTCTCAAATAGAAGGGATTGATTTTGAGGAAACCTTTGCTTTGGTGGCAAGAATTGGAGTAGTTAGACTATTTATTGCATTTGTTGCCTTCAAAGATTTCAAAGTGTATCAGATGGATGTCAAATCTGCTTTCCTAAATGGTGACCTAGAAGAAGAGGTGTACATTGAACAACCGAATGGATTTCAGTTATCAGAGCATGGTGATATGGTCTGCAAATTAAGAAAGGCACTGTATGGTCTAAAGCAAGCCCCAAGAGCATGGTATGAGAGGCTGGATAAACATCTTTTAAAGATTGGTTTCAATAAAGGTACTGCTCATAGTAACCTATATTTCCAAATTGATCATGAAAACATCTTGATTATTGAAGTATTTGTTGATGATATCATCTTTGGAGGAAGAGACAGTATGTGTAAAACCTTTGCAAATCAAATGAAAAGTGAGTTTGAAATGTCAATGCTCGGTGAAATGAATTTCATCCTAGGTCTACAAATTACTCAAACAGAGAAATGAATCTTTATCTCTCAGACCAAATATGTGAAAGAATTATTGAAGAAATTTGGAATGGAAGATTCAAAGCCAATGAACACTCCCATGGCTACTGGATGTAAGTTGAGCAAAGATGATGACTCTCCTAAGACAGATCAGACAAAGTACAGATCAATGATTGGTAGATTACTATATCTCACTCAAACTAGGCCAGATATAATGCAGGCTATTGGTCTTGTGGTGAGATTCTAGGCTGATCCCAGAGAATCTCATGTCATGGAAATCAAAAAAAATTTAGGTACTTGAAAGGAACAGTTGAGTATGGCCTATGGTATCCCAGAGATCATGACTTTTCTCTTCATGCATATATAGATATAGATTGGGCAGGAGATGTGGATGATAGGAAGAGTACAAGTGGAGGAGCACTCTTTTTGGGAAAAAAGGTTAGTTTCTTAGCAAAGCAAGAAACAAGAAGCAATATCCCTGTCTACAACTGAAGCTAAATACATTGCAGCAGCAGCAAGTTGCACCCAACTTTTGTGGATGAAGCAAATGCTAAGAGATATTCAAGTAGAATATGAGGAACCTATCACAATTTTCTGTGATAATTCGAGTGCAATACATATTTCTAAGAATCCGGCATTGCATTCTAAAACAAAGCATATATCTATCAAATTTCACTTTTTGAGAGAACAAGTGAACAAGGGTGAAGTCAGATTGGAGTATGTGCCCTCCAAGGATCAAGTTGCAGATATTTTTACCAAACCTCTTCCCAAGGACTCTTTTGAGTATCTTAGGGAGAAGTTAGGGGTCATGCCCCCTCCAGTGATGAACTAGGATGCACTAATGTGCATCAGTTCGGTGGATATCACAGTCATATCTTGTGATCCAGATTGATGATGGGGAGCTACTACTAAGGGGGAGTAGCTGGTATGATTCTGATGTGTTAGAATTGCAAGTATGAACCCTTTGCCATTGATGTCAAAGGGGGAGAGAAGACATGTGAAAAATAAGTGGTTGATGATCAAAGGGGGAACAATAAAGGACGAAAAGACATGTGAAGAGTTGTTGCTGATAGGGGGAGCTGTGACAGAAAGGAGAAGTTCTTGTCTTGATGGTTTTTCACATCATATGTTGCCATCAATGACAAAGGGGGAGATTGTTGCAAGTATGAGGTTAACCAGTGTTATCATTGATGTCAACATACTCATATTGCATTGATAAGAAGGATTGGATGAGCTGTGTGCTGAGGATATTGAGAAAATTAGTCTCAATCAAGAATAGTGAAGAATAGTGATAAGAAGAAGGCAAAAGTACTCAATGGGTTGAGAATCAGAGGATGCGGATTAAAGGGTTTGTAGATATGAGTCTTGAGATGTTCCAGTTAAGGTTTCAGAGGTCCATATGAAGATCTACAGAAGTTATGTTTGCTCAAGTAGAACCGGTTCTGGCAGGCATTCAGTGGTAACAGAGTGTCACAGATTGGTCTGGTGAGTTCCGAAATTACATTCTCTCATTCTGCAGATTGGAGGGAGTGTTGAAGAAGTTAGTTTGAAGTGAAAACTTGATTTGTGCATTGTTTGAAGGTCTGAAAGAACCTTTTGCATTATGACAGTGATGACAAATTGTGTTCTTCAAGTTTCGGATGAAAGAGAGAAGGATTCTAGCAAGAAGATGAAGTGCAGATGTTCTTGCTGATTCAGGAAAGCTTGTGGTGATTTGTGGATTGTGTCCAGTTCATGTTGGTGGTCTGCATTGAAGTTAGAGTTTGTATTTGAAGAATAACCATGGATTTTGAGACTGGCCGACCGAATGTATTACACGTCTTGCGAATGATCTTGTAGGTGTTTTCTGACTTAGATGATTGTTCCTAAGTCAATGCCTTGTATAAATAAGGGTTTGTGAATTCATTTCGAAGTGTGTCTTGTGGTGATGAGAGTGATATAGAGAAGAGAAGTGTGAAAGGTAGAGCAAGCATTTTCGGGCTCAAATGGAACTGATCCAGGCATGGTAAAGATGTCAAACTCCAGTTCAAGTTTGTAATACTTGTTATCTTGTAGACAGTGTGTATCTTCTAGGCAGTGTGCCTCCTTGTGAGCAGTGTGCTCGGGCAGTGAGCCCTAATTGGCATGTGCCATCTATTTTTCTTATTTTTCTAATAAAGAATAATCCTTGGGTTAATCACCCCATGGTTTTTCCCTTAACCGAGTTTTCCACGTCAAAATCTTGGTGTCTCATGTGTTGATGTGTATCTGCTCTGGTGTTTATGCTTTATGCTTCCATGAATGATTAATTGCTATGCTATTGATTAACGAAGTGGATTTAAGTGTTTGAATTGAAAGCAAATTAAGGACAACTGATTCACCCCCCCTCTCAGTTATCAACAATTGGTATCAGAGCCAAGTTCCTCTAAAAGGAGCTTAATTGCTTGAGAAGATCCAGGATGTCGTCATACAAGGACAGTCCCAAGTTTGATGGAACCAACTTCACTCTTTGTAAAGGCCGCATGAAATGTCACTTGGAGTGTATGGGAAAGGCATACTTGTCCAAGGTCACAATAGCATATACACCTCCACAGGGTGGTCCAACAACTCTAAATGAAATCACAGATGCTGAAAACAATCTACGGACTAAAGAGGCTCTTCTAAGTGCATTAACCGATTCAGAGCTCTCAAATGTTATTGACCTACCAACTGCCTATGAGATCTAAATTAAATTGGAACTTCTGCATGAAGGAGATGAGTTTGTTAAGAGTGCAAGGTTGCAGAGTCTCAAAGGGAAATTTGAAAGATTGAAGATGAGAGATGATGAAAATATCTCTACCTTTATGCCAAGAGTAAATGAGCTGGTGTGTAGAATTAGGAATGTTGGTGGAGTTTTGGATGAAAATGAGATTGTTTGCAAAATTCTCAGATCCCTTCTTGCTGCCTACAAAATCAAGGTTACTGCCATTGATAAATTCAGAGCCCATACAACTATCACAAGAGAACAATTGGCTGGCAAACTAGCTACATTTGAAATGACTGAGTTTGGAGATGATCCCCTAAGACTGAATCTGCATTCAAAGCCAGTGCCTATGTGAAAGGCAAACAAAGATTTGATCTGGGAGAAAACTCTTCAAGGAAGCTGTCATGGTATGATCAAGCAAGAAAAGACATGGAAGAGGAAGAAGCAGAAACAGCTCAACTTGAAGCCCTCATTGCAAAAAGATTGCCAAGAGGATCCAGTAAGTATGAAGGAAAATTACCCTTTAAGTGCTTCAACTGCAATAAGATTGGTCACTTTGCCTCAAGATGTCTGGAAAGATCCACAAGATGAAATTCTAACAGACAAAGGTTCCAAAAGAACTGTTATTATGTTCATGAAGAATCTGATAATGAAGGAGTAATAGATGATGAATCAGAGATAGGAGACAAATCTGGAAATGAATGGGTGTTCATTGGCATCAAGGAAGAAGATCCAATACTCCCTTAATCTATCAATCATAAGGTTATAGAAAGAGGTTTGGCTGCCCAAGTTGAAGAAAAGGATGATTGGGTTATTGAAAGTGGATGCTCTCACCATATGACAGGTGACAAGAACAAGTTTCTAGATTTGGAAAGGTATGAAGGAGGAATGGTAAAGTTTGGTGACAATTCAGCTGGTAGAATCAGAGGTAGGGGAATTGTCTCTCTTGATGGAAAGAACAAAACTAGTAATGTACTGTATGTTGAAGGTTTGAAGCACAATCTTCTCAGTGTTGGTCAGTTGGTGGACAAAGGCTATGATCTCCGGTTCAAGAATGGAAGATGCAGGATCTTTGAAAGCTCCAGAACTGAGATTGCATCTGGTACTCAAACAAGAGGTAATATCTTCCATCTAGTTGGTACTAATAAAAGTTGTCTGTTTGTTCAAGTTGATCAGAGTTGGTTATGGCATAGAAGGATGTGTCATGTAAATTTTGATAACATCATCAAGATAAGCAATACTTAGGCTGTAAGAGATCTTCCAAAGTTGGTAAAACCTACAAATAGTATGTGCAAAGAATGTCAGCTAGGTAAACAGAGTAGAGTTTCATTCAAAAGCAAGGATCAGTCCTCTACTGGATTATTGGACTTAGTTCATACTGATCTATGTGGTCCGACAAGAATCAAGAGTATGCAAGGTGATAGATATTTCATGTTACTGATTGATGACCATTCCCGGATGATGTGGGTTACCTTTCTAAAAGAGAAATCAGAACCTTTGAGAAGTTCAAAATCTTCAAGGCTATGGTAGAGAATCAAACCGAATTAAAACTGAAATGTCTGAGGTCTGATAGAGGTGGTGAATTCACATCTGGTGAATTCATAGACTTTTGTGAGAAGCATGATATAAAGAGATAGTTATCTACTCCTAGGACTCCACAACAGAATGGAGTTGTTGAAAGAAAGAACCGGACCATCCAGGAAGCATCTAGGACAATGATGATGGAAGCAAATGTTCCCCTAATGTTTTGGAAAGAAGATGTCAGCACTGCAGTCTACACTCTCAATCAAGTTCAAATCAGAAGCAATACCGGTAAGACTCCTTACGAACTTTGGTTTGGCATCACTCCTACTGTGAGATATTTCAGAGTATTTGGCAGCAAGTGTTACATTATAAGAGATGAAGATCTAGGAAAGTTTGATGCTAGAAGTGATGAAGGAATTTTCTTGGGTTACTCCACTCAAAGAAAAGCATATCGGTGTTACAATAAGAGACTAAGAAAAATGATAGAAAGCACAAATGTGAAGGTTGATGAAGGTATTGAGAAGCCCTCAAGATTTTATGAATATGATGAAGATGATCAGAATAATGTTCTAGTTCAAGGAGCTCCATCCTCTCCTAAAAGTCAGATTCAGACTGATCTGGTAAATCAGGAAGAAGAGACAGGTCTGAATGAGCATGATCAAGAAGCAGAAGTGCAAAAAACTTCCAAAGTTCCAAGGTATGTAAGACTGAACCACTCTGAAGATCAGATCATTGGTGACAAAAGCAAAGGTGTGCAAACTAGAAGGAATGTTGCTCAAATTCAGATGAATGTTGTCTGATTTCAAAGATTGAACCTAAGACAATAAATGAAGCATGCAATGGTGAAAATTAGACAAAAGCAATGGAAGAAGAATTAATGCAAATTGAGAAAAATCACACTTGGGATCTTGTCTCTAGACCTATAAACAAGAATGTGATTGGAACCAAATGGGTCTTCCAGAACAAACTATATGAAGTTGGTGAAGTAATCAGAAATAAGGCCAGATTAGTCTGCAAAGGCTACTCTCAAATAGAAGGGAATGACTTTGAGGAAACCTTTGCTCTGGTGTCAAGAATTGAAGCAGTTAGACTATTTCTTGCATTTGCTACCTTCAAAGATTTCAAAGTATATCAGATGGATGTCAAATCTGCTTTCCTGAATGGTGACCTAGAAGAAGAGGTGTACATTGAACAACCAGATGGATTTCAATTATCAGAGCATGGTGATATGGTCTGTAAATTAAAGAAGGCACTGTATGGTCTAAAGCAAGCCCCAAGAGCATGGTATGAGAGGTTGGATAAACATCTTTTGAAGATTGGTTTCAATAAAGGTACCACTAATAGTAACCCATATTTCCAAATTGATCATGAAAACATCTTGATTGTTGATGTATTTGTTGATGATATCATCTTTGGAGGAAGAGACAATATGTGTAAAACCTTTGCAAACCAAATGAAAAGTGAGTTTGAAATCTCAATGCTTGGTGAAATAAATTTCTTCCTAGGTCTGCAAATTACTCAGACAGAGAAAGAAATCTTTATCTCTCAGACCAAATATGTGAAAGAACTATTGAAGAAATTTGGAATGGAAGATTCAAAGCCAATGAACACTCCCATGTCTACCAGATGTAAGTTGAACAAAGATGATGACTCTCCTAAGACAAATCAGACAAAGTACAGATCAATGATTGGTAGATTACTGTATCTCACTCAGACTAGACCAGATATAATGCAGGCTGTTGGTCTTGTGGCGAGATTCTAGGCTGATCCCAGAGAATCTCATGTCATGGCAATCAAAAGATTTTTTAGGTACTTGAAAGGAACAGTTGAGTATGGCCTATGGTATCCCAGAGATCATGACTTTTCTCTTCATGCATATACAGATGCAAATTGGGCAGGAGATGTGGATGATAGGAAGAGTACAAGTGGAAGAGTACTCTTTTTGAGAAAAAGGTTGGTTTCTTGGCTAAGCAAGAAACAAGAAGCAATATCCCTATCTACAACTGAAGCTGAATACATTGTAGCAGCAGCAAGTTGCACCCAACTTTTGTGGATGAAGCAAATGCTAAGAGATATTCAAGTAGAATATGAGGAACCTATCACAATTTTCTATGATAATTCAAGTGCAATAAATATTTCTAAGAATCTGGTATTGCATTCTAAAACCAAGCATATATCTATCAAATTTCACTTTTTGAGAGAACAAATGAACAAGGGTGAAGTCAGATTGGAGTATGTGCCCTCCAAGGATCAGCTTGCAGATATTTTTACTAAACCTCTTCCCAAGGACTCTCTTGAGTATCATAGGGAGAAGTTAGGGGTCATGGCCCCTCCGGTGATGAACTAGGATGCACTAATGTGCATCAGTTCGGTGGATATCACAGTCATATCTTGTGATCTAGATTGATGATGGGGAACTGCTACTAAGGGGGAGTAGCTGGTATGATTCTGATGTGTTAGAATTGCAAGTATGAACCCTTTTCCATTGATGTCAAAGGGGGAGAGAAGACATGTGAAAAACAAGTGGTTGATGATCAAAGGGGGAGCAGTAAAGGATGAAAAGACATGTGAAGAGTTGTTGCTGATAGGGGGAGCTGTGATAGAAAGGAGAAGTTCTTATCTTGATGGTTTTTCATATCATATGTTGCCATCAATGACAAAGGGGGAGATTGTTGCAAGTATGAGGTTAACCAGTGTTGTCATTGATGTCAACATACTCATATTGCATTGATAAGAAGGATTGGATGAGCTGCGTGCTGAGGATATTGAGAAAATTAGTCTCAATCAGGAATAGTGTAGAACAGTGATAAGAAGAAGGCAAAAGTACTCAATGGGTTGAGAATCAGAGGATACGGATTAAAGGGTTTGTAGATATGAGTCTTGAGATGTTCCAGTTAAGATTTCAAAGGTCCGCATGAAGATTTAAAGAAATTATGTTCGCTCAAGTATAACCGGTTCCGACAGGCATTCAGTGGTAATAGAGTGTCACAGATTGGTCCAGTGAGTTCTGGAATTACATTCTCTCATTCTGTGAATTGGAGGGAGTGTTGAAGAAGTTAATGTGAAGTGACAACTTGATTTGTGCATTGTTTGGAGGTCTGGAAGAACCTTTTACATTATGATAGTAATGACAGACTGTGTTCTTGAAGTTCTGGATGAAGGAGAGAAGGATTCCAGCAAGAAGATGAAGTATAGATGTTCTTGGCGATTCAGGAAAGCTTGTGGTGATTTGTGGATCGTATCCAGTTCATGTTGGTGGTCCACATTGAAGTTAGAGTTTGTATTTGAAGAAAAACCATAGATTTTGAGACTGGCCGACTGGATGTATTACACGTCTTGCGAATGATCTTGTAGGTGTTTTCCGACTTAGATGATTGTTCCTAAGTCGATGCCTTGTATAAATAAGGGTTTGTGAATTCATTTTGAAGTGTGTCTTGTGGTGATGAGAGTGATATAGAGAAGAGAAGTGCGAAAGGTAGAGCAAACATTTTCGGGCTCACATGGAACTGATCCAGGCATGGTAAAGATGTCAAACTCCAGTTCAAGTTTGTAATACTTGTTATCTTGTAGACAGTGTGTCTCTTGTAGGCAGTGTGCCTCCTTGTGAGCAGTGTGCTCAGGCAGTGAGCCCTAATTAGCATGTGCCATCTATTTTTCTTATTCTTCTAATAGAGAATAATCCTTGGGTTAATCACCCTGTGGTTTTTCCCTTAACTGGGTTTTCCACATCAAAATCTTGGTGTCTCATGTGTTGATGTGTATCTACTCTGGTGTTTATGCCTTATGCTTCCATGAATTATTAATTGCTCTGCTATTGATTAACAAAGTGGATTTAACTATTTGAATTGAAAGCAAATTAAGGATAACTAATTCACCCCCCTCTCAGTTATAAACAACCACCACCTGTCTCTCAAACCACTCCAGAACCACTGCCACCCAACTCCACCACCAAGGATGCTTCCAACACCTTCCTGAAACCAACGCCATCACCGAGATCACCCACAACATCATCACCATGGGCGTCGACAACACCTTTTCCCAGCAACCGGACCATCTGGCTAACTCCATCAAGGTCTCCCTAGAAGACTACAGAGAGAGCAAACATACATTCCTTGCCAATGAGGGGATATACGCCATCGATGGCATAACAACATGCGAAATCAGGGCTTCAAGCTCCTCTGTTCAGATGCCTATCGATGGGCCGAAGCCCCACCAACTCCATCAGACACACCAACTACTTCTACAGGTCTGAAACCATCCTCCTCCCCAAGCATTCCTCCAGTGCCAACTCTATTTCACCACAGAGAGGCCATTGCCTCCGGCACATGAGAGCTCTGATGTTATCTACAAGTATCATTATCCACTCACACCCTCAGTAAGTCCTCTGCGCTCCCCACTGGTCTTCACCCACTTAATGCCAACAAACCAAAATGGGGAGAGCACTTACACAACCACTAGGCTTTACCATACCACCAGTGCTTCCAAGCCCAACACCTCTACCATCTTCAGCTCTTCAAGAAAGGCTGCCTTTCAACCACCTCCCAAACTCTACCTGGATGCTAACCACTCACCAAAGCCACAAAGAGGGCCATCACCTCTAACTGCCATAGGACACTAGCCATCGCACACTCCTCCACCCTCTTTCCCTCATCATCATATCTGGCCAAAACATTTGCAAGGACAACCCTCTTTTTGCTCAACAATATAGTCCCAAAAAAGCCACCAGCACCTCCTCCCCCATATCTTTTCCCGCAAGGTGTTCACTACCCCGCAAGAAAGCTTTATGTCTTCACTTCAGCTCCATCTCTGCTCAAGCCACCCCAAGTACCTCCTTAAAATGTTAAGATGGTGACCCATTCATCTGGGTCATCGTCGTCATCTTTGTCTTCGTCATCGCCACTGCCATCACTGGCCTTCAGCCCGCTCCCACTCTCCTTCATCCCACGCCGTCGTTTTATTGCTCTTTGTTGTCTTTTATATTTGTGCTCTCTAGTATCTAATTCAATTATTTTTGGTGCAAGGATTGTTGAAGCAAAAAGGAATAATTATTATTGTTATTGTTATTACTGTTGTTGTGTTTTCCCTATCTATAGTGGAACCCAATACAACATTGCATGAAGAAAGGCTATCCATACAAGGGCATTGCTGGGTATATTAGAAGTATAAACGATTTCAAGACTCACTCTTGTTCATTTTTTTATTTAGCTATTTATTCTACTTATCATTACAACGTTGCGATCTGTGATTGTTGCAGTTTATGCGCCCCAACTCCCGACTTATAACAGCTTCAATTTCTCTCTGCTTTCTGGTAAGTTTTTCCCTTCAAACTAAATTAAAAAAAAAACATACAAGTCTGATTGCTTTTCTAAAAACGCCTCTAAGTGCTATCATCAATTTAAGGGGCCACCTCACACCTTCCTCAAAGGCACCCAAAAATTTGTAACCTCTACAAACAATATTAGAAGGTTTCCAGCAAAATATCATAGAGTTGGATTTCTTTCATTTCCTACACAAACTCAGGGGAGATTTCTAAGGGTTTCAAGAGTTTAATTGGAGTAAAATTTGAGCAATTTATTTGGAGAACCTGCAAGGCCGCATCAATGGTGGAACACTTGGCGTCCAATTATGTGGCAAATGTAGAAATGTGAGCTTATAATTTTTACCTTTTGTCAGGTTTTACTTGGGAATATATTTTTCCGATCCTTACCAAAACATCCTCTTAATTACTATATAGAACAGCCAACATCCTGAAATTCATACCTTTGACACAAAGACCAGGAAGGTTTCTGGAAAATGTATAGAACAACTCTTTTATCCCACAAAGTGCCGTGGAGATCAAGGGAGGTGCAGGGACAAGGAAGGGAAACCCGCTCTATTCTAAGAAAAAATGGACACCACGTCCAACAACCTTCCCAGAAAAAAGTCTGGTTTCAAGATGGCCATCAATACTTTGGAGATAGATGCAAAGATGCGAGTAGGGAGCGCAAAATAGGTAACAGAGAACCATTGAAACCACAGCATGTTGCTTTCAGAGAATTTCATACAAAGAAAGAATATGATATAGTCAGAAGCAAAAGGTATGTGGGAAGGATAAGTGATCTGCCAAGAACTTTGTGGCACAAGGATTTTCCGAAAGGTAAATGAGCCAAATATCAGCGTTTCAAGGGCCGAAGGTCAGAGGAAGGTCTCAAACTAAAGCAAAAAAAGGTATGGGCACCTATCTACAAGAGAGTTACAAGACAGAATGAGTTTGAGGAGGTTTCCCTAGATTAGGTGGAAACAAAGATTAGAAATATTTCAGCTACACTATCCGATTCTGCCCTCATAGTAGAAGTCTTGACCCCCCATTTTTCAGTTCAAGATCTAAGAGACTGGCTTCAAGCAAACTGGACAAGAACAGAATCTTTTTGTTAGATGGGTAATGACTTCTTCTGTGTAACTTTTTCAAATAAGGAAGAAAGAGATAAAATCCTTTCAAAGAAAACTTGGAAGTTTAACCAAACTATGATTTGCTGTCAATAATGGAGACCTAATTTCCATGTGGGAAAAGAACAAATCCCTTTACTTCCCCTTTGGGTGCAGCTCCCATACCTTCCATTAGAATATGGGGATGTGAAAATTTTGAAATGTTTAGGAAACTCCATTGGAGTGTGTCAGGAAGTAGACATCCCAAAAGAGAACCTCGCTTTCTTGATGGTCAGGCTATGGATCCTAATAGATGCTAAAGAGTTACTTCCCAAGAGACTCAAACTGAAATCCAGCCATGGGTTATGGCTACAAGAAGTCATGCTGCAAGATGGAGCAGATGTAGATGACTTTGAAAGGGTAAAGGAGTTTTTGGTGATGGGGACCACCTCGGATATTCAAGGAAATCAAGGGCTTCAGAGTGGCTTCATAAGGCCAGCCTTGGTAGAGGAAACGATGACTGAGGCTTTTGTTAGCATCTACAAAGAGAAGGAAGGGCCTGAGCTCCAGAATGAGAAGGATATGGATTCTCAGTTAGCACAAGATAATACTGGGGGTTTATAGGTAGTTTTGGAAGGATCAGAGAAAAACAAATGGGTGACTAATGGTGAGGCCTCTGACGGGCCTTGTGAAAGGACTCACCACCTGCAGCAAGAAGAGGACGGGTATGTAGAGGAGATTACCCAGCAAAGAGAACCAGATCAGGAGCATGAGATAGAGCAAAGAGTAGATGGGGCTCAATGTTTCTCACATCTAAGAGAGGAGGAGGATTGGCTGAACTGGGAAGAGGACACCCCTCTAAAAGATTTGAATCAAACAAATAAAAACGGTCCTGAGTTTAATGCGGAGGAGTGCATAGAAAGAGATGAGGTGACTAACGAATTTTCCATGGACTTACTGCAGGATAATAAGACTTTAAAAGCTCTACTGGATCAGGTGGTCATGAAGGTGGCAAACAATGTTATTAAGGAGATAGTGGATGAAGTCCTTCAGGAAAACCCAGAATCTGTGGAAAATAGGTCGCTAGAACTTAACAGGACAATAATGAAAAGTCCCCTAAACAAGTTGTCTCCCCCTTCCACTAGGAAAAGCTCCAGGCAAAAAAAATTAAAAAAGATTAGAGATTCCACAAGTGTGCAAACTCCTCCGGCCCATCATAGTTCAAGCAAAAGGAGAGTTGAATACTCTCCTAGAATGACATGAAGATATTATCGTGGAATGTTAGGGGCCTCAATGCCCCTAAAAAAAGAAAGCTCATCAAGTTCCAAATTGATGAGGAGAAAACAAATATTATAATGCTACAGGAAACAAAAATGTCAGCAGATCAGTGGGAACAAATGATTATAAACTGGAAAGGATGGTTGTTTGAGATAGTGGCCACTAGAGGTTCCTCTGGTGGGCTCGCTATAGGGTGGAAGACACACGTTCAACCCCTGGAGGTGATAGAAAAGAATGATAACTTCCTCATAGGTATGTTTCCCTCTTTTATTTATGGTTCAAAGTTTTGGATTATTAATGTTTACGCTCCAACTGATCCACTCCAGAAAAGATTTGTTTGGGGAAGTCTATCAGAGTGGCTAGGGATGTTGAAATGGAATGATTGTATTTTAGGGGGAGATTTCAATTCCATAATTGATGAGTCTGAAAAATTGGGGGGCATTACTCACCCGAATGGTTCACAGAAAGATTTTAAGGATTTTGTTAACAAAAACAATCTAATAGATTGCATCCCTAAATTTGGCAAATTTACCTGGACGAACAGAGGGAAAGGTTTCTTAAACACAGCGGAGCATCTAGATAGATTCCTTTTGACTCCAAAATGTTTTAATCTACCAGTCAGATTTGAGTCAGAGATTCAGCCTTTAGCGAGTTCAGATCATTTTCTGATTAGTCTTATATTTGGAAATAACCATCTCCCTAACAAAAAGAAGTTTAGATTTCAATCAATGTGGTTCAGAGATTTGACTCTCATAGAGAAAATTAAGGGCTAGTGGGCATGCAGTCCTTTTGGAAAAGGCTCGCGTATGTTCCAGTTAGTCAGCAAACTAAAGTTCTTAAGACATAAGATCATGGAATGGAATAAGGATCAATTTCATAACATCTTCACAGAAAAAGCAAGAGTGCAGGGAGAGTTGAGATTGCTAGCGAAAATTATCATCAAGGATGGCATGGACCTTTCCGCTTTTCAAAAAGAGAAGAAACTCAAAGGGGATCTTGAAGAGATCCTGAAAAGAGAAGAAATATATTGGAGGCAAAGATCCAAAGAATTATGGCTCAAAGAGGGAGACAGAAACACATCCTTTTTCCATCTAGCAGCTAAGGTGAGGGAGGGCACAAATTACATCAAATCAATTCAGTTGGATTCGGGATAGATTTGCAAAGAGCCAAGTGAAATCCTTTTTGCAGCTCAAGTCTTCTTTGGAAATATTTTAACTAGCACAAACCCGCAAGAGGATACACTGCTCAAAGTATCTGCAATCACATCCCTAAATTAGTAAAAGAAGAGCATAATAGGTCCATTATGAGAGACTTCTCACTAGAGGAAGTTAAGGCATTTGTTTTCTCTTTGGTGGGGGAGAAAGCTGCAGGTCCAGATGGCTGGACGGGTGTCTTCTTCCAAAAATGCTGGGATATAGTAAGCAGAGATGTTTTCCTGGCCATGGAAGAGTCGAGGAAAAATAGGAATGTGCTCAAGGAGATGAAGACCACCTGCATTATGCTCATTCCAAAATCTACCTCTCCCCAAAATTTTGAAGACTTTAGGCTAATCTCGCTGTGTAATTTCATCTATAAAGTTGTCTCGAAAGCTTTGGCATTGTGGCTATCGTCCTTTTTGCCAGAGGTGATTTCACTTGAGCAGGGGGGTTTCGTTCCAGGAAAAGAGACTCAGTAGGGCGCCATTTTAACCCATGAAATCCTTCACTTAGTCACTCAGGATAAAAGGCCAGCTATGGTAGTCAAATTAGACATGTCCAAGGCTTATGATAGAGTTGAATGGAGCTTCCTGGGAAAGATTTTGGATAGTTTAGGGTTCTCAAGAGGAGTGATTAAGTGGATTTACTCCTGTATCTCAGGGTTTCGAGTCTCAGTCCTTGTAAATGGCAGGGAATCAGGATCTTTTAAACCCTCAAGAGGGTTGAGGCAAGGTGATCCCCTATCCCCATATCTTTTCATCCTTATGACAGAGGCCCTCACATGGTCAATAAAGGTAGCAAAGGGCAGCTTAGATTGGAAAGGAATTAAGCTCAAAGGATTCCAAGAATCCTTTACACATGCACTCTTCGCTGATGATACAATTCTTTATGGTGACGCCTCTGCTCAAGAAGCTAGATCTATGATGCATACAATCTTTTCTTATTGTCGTGCCTCGAGCTAGCTGGTTAATTTTAAGAAGTCCATGGTTTTCTTCCAAAATGTGCCACTTCTTCTTCAGGCTGAGATCCGTAATATACTTAGCCTCAATATTCAATCTTTACTAGGTAACTACCTAGGGCTACCTCTTTTTAATGGTAGATACAAAAATGATCTATGGAGTAAGGTGCTCAAAAACTTGAATACAAAGTTGTCCAATTGGAGAGGACGCAGGCTATCTCTGGCCAGGTGAATTGTGTTGATAAAGGCTGTGCTTGTAGCTGTGCCAGTTTATATGATGTCGATCTTTCATAGTCCAAAATGAATAGCTGCTAAAATTAAGGGTGTATGTAGGAGATTTCTGTGGTAAGGATCTTTTCAAGAAAAGAAAATTCATCTAATGGCATGGGATAAAGTTTGTAAGCCTAAAGAGGTAGGCGGAACGAGAATTCTCAATCTAGAACTTCAAAATCAAGCTCTGTTGTATGGAACATGTATGCAAAGCCTAATTCTCTTTGGGTAAAACTTATGAAGGCAAAATATCTTGATTCTTTGGACAATGAAAGAGTTTTCACAGTACAAAACCCCCCCAAAGGGTCAACAATATGGAATTTTCTAATGAAATGTAGAGATATTATTCAGCCGAGTCTAACATGGGTTATTCACAATGGGGAAAAGGCTGATTTCTGGCACGACACATGGGGTAGGGGGCTAGCTTTGGCAGACAGGAATGAACTGATAGAAGCTAGATTGTATCTCCAATCTCACTGGGGTTTGAGAGTTAAAGATTATTGGGCAGTGGTGAGAGGGGGGACGTCAATAGTTTGGAAGAATTTTTGAGATTGTGAGTTTTCGACGAATCAAAAAGTGCTTCTCAGTTCATTACTCAAAGAAAAGTTGGTCATTGTCTCTACTAAGTAAGATGAAGTGGTTTGGACTGTGTTGAAGTCAGGGTCTTATACAATTAAAGAAGGGTATAAAATATGCATGCAAAAAGCCTCTGCAGAGTGGCCTTCAAAACTATGTTGGGGAAATGCATTACTCCCTAAAGTAGGAGGTTTTGCATGGTGCGTGCTCCATAGCAAAATTCTTACAGGTGACAAAATTAAAAGGTTGGGATTAGGCTCAAATTTTTCCTGTGTGCTTTGCGGAGGAGAGGATGAATCACCGGACCACCTTCTGTTACATTGCTCTGTTAGTAGAGAATGCTGGCTATGGTTTTTTAGAAAGCTAAATTGGGCAAGCCCATTGTCTGAATCATTATTGCAAATGTTTAGGAGTTGGCCTCAGCCCCTTGATAATTCATATTTAGCTTGCTTATGGGAGATAGCCCCTCGACCATCGTATGGCATATATGGTGGGAAAGAAATCTCTGAATATTTAAAAAGGAAGGAAACTCGATCCCTAAGATATGTGATAAATTAGAAGGGGCAATTTCAGACTTGGCCATGACTTTTCTCAGACGTTCTCACTTGGATAATGCAACATGGACCAAGTGGGACGTGGGAGTTATCACCCATTGGCCATTAATTAGCAATATACTCTGAAGCCGTATTGCAGTCTCTTCCAAGGTTCCCTAAAAAAGAGAGCAAGTTAAATGGATCCCACCCTCTCCCTCCTTTGTTAAATTAAAATTTGACAGTGCTTGCAGAGGAAACTCGGGTCCGTCTGGCACAAGTTGCGTCATCAGAAATGAATTTGGCTTGGTGCTAGCAGCCAAGTTGACTAAATTACCTCCAGGCACCAATAATGAAGCAGAAGATTGGGCGTTAGTACATGGGCTTCAACTAGTGGTGGAAAAAGAATTTAAAAAGGTTTGGATTGAAGGCGACTCACTACTTCTAATAAATGCAATCAAAGGAAGAGGGATAGACAATTGGAAGCTCAATTACATTCTTCAGCAGGCCTTTTCTCTTCTAAACAGGTTAGACAACTATCTTATCTCCCATACTTTCAGAGAAGGTAATAAGGTGGCAGACATGTTAGCAAACATAGTCGTGGATATTGGAAGTCCACATGTGGTGTTTACAAATAGGGATCAACTGTCAAGTTCTCTGGCCAGTATTGTGATAAAGGAGATGGATGAGGTGGCAAGTAGTAGTGTGGATTGATGGTTAGCCGGATGGGATACGCCAAGTTTTTTTTGTTTAAAAAGACCTACCATCATTGGCGTGCTCGTTAGACGGAGATCTAATGGTCAGGTTACTTAATGTGGGTGTAGTAAGGGTAGATAGATTGCTATCTATACACAACCCAGATTGAGCTAGGTACACCTACTGACAAGTAGTTCCCCATTTTAATTAAGGATTTATTCAGCTGATTATATTCTCTGATAGAGTACGAAGTTGACAAACGCCAGAAGTTAATGAAAGAAGATGAATCGAGCCGGGTTAGGCTCTTTCAGATCTTTTGAGGATAGGTGAAGATGGCGTATCTTGTTTGCTCCATTCCGCATTAAGTGGAGGTGACTGGTTTTACCCTCCTGGAGTAAATGAACCCTTGGAAGGCATCATGATTCCAATTTAAGAGATGGGGTGGCCTTGTCAGCAACAAGCAGCAAAACTCCTCCGGCGGTGTTATGGTAACATCTAGAAATCTTGTCTCACATGCCCGATGATACACTGATGTAATGTATTCCCTCTTTGGACATAATGGTCCCCTGACTAGAATTTATGACTTGTAAGATCCCTTTGCGATGGACAAAGTATTTTGTGCATAGTATCTTTCGAGCATAGGCTGTGTACATTCACATTGCCTTTTTCTCCCTGTGGTGCGGTGTATATCTCATCTCTTGCCTTCCCGTCCCTAAATGACTGCTTGCATGGCAGACATACGTCTCAATCAATGAATGTTTTTTCTAGCATTGGAGTGGGAACCAGAAATAAGAGGGCAGGTAAAGGCGTTGGCCCTAATGACCTTGCTGGACAAGGACTGCACCCTCACCCAAATTATTGTCCGTAACATTTTGGGACATGCTTGGATAAGAGGATATGAGGGTCGGGTGCTTAATTTTTCAGATGTAGTTTCATAGCTCCTTTCCAACATCATGGATCTGGTGATGGATGGCAATTTTGTTCATGCACTGGCAGCTGGACTGTTCTTCAAAAACATCTATACCGTGGATAGATGGGAAACAGCGGTATCTGCTTATCGTATAGAGCATGGGGACGCTCTCATTGGTGGCTTGTTCAATTTAGCAGCACTCCGTTCTTCCCCCCCCCAACAAACAATCTACAAGGCCCTACAAACAAGCTTTCTATCCCTAAGCAATGGAGATATAGAAGCCACGTTGAGGTCTCATTGCTTTCTACTAACAAAGAAAAAAACTGAAAGAATTATGGATGTCTTTACTACCATCCGGTTCCTTCGAATACACGCTGCTAATCTTGCCCCAAGCATGCCTAGATATGCTTTCGTGGAACCTGATGTAGGAAACCAGGAGGCTGCAGCAGCGGAGATGGATGTGCCCGGTCTCCCGGAAGCTCTAGCTGCAGCATGATGTGAGGGCGGTGGGGAATGGTGGTCATGTTTTCAGGGTGTCTGTAGATGGCTTCTGGCAGATCGGTGTTGGGGTAGGTGGTTGTTTTGTTTTTTTGGGTTCCTATTTTGCCAGCGCCTGCGGGTGTTTTTGTTTTTTTCCTATGTTGTTTCTGTTGACCTCCCTGCGCGGAGGAAGGCATAGCGGATGGTGCTCAGATTTTATTGCTTGCTATTGTTTTTTCTATGTTTTCATGGGCATGTCCGGGGCTGTCATGGGACACTGGCTTGTTCCCGCTTTCGTTGTTTCTGGACTGGCGTTAAGCCTTTTTTTCTGTACTGTGTTTAATATTATAAATCTATGGGTGCTCTTTCCCCTTTTCTGTTAAAAAAAAAAAAAAGTGCTATCATCGATTTATTAGTCTATACTGACCATAATTGTTTATTTCTGAATTCCATTATTTTTTTAAACGTAGTGAATGCCTAGTTTTAGACCAATTTATTCGTCGAATATATACAAAGAGGTTCTTGTATTTTTACTTTTATTTATATATTAAAGATAGTAGATCAAAATAGTTGCATCACAGCATCACATAGACCTGCCCTTATACATGGCAGACCACATAGGATCTCATAGTCTATACTTTTGTGGAACAAGCTTAACAAAAAAAAAAAGATTATATCAGTCTATTTCAGGAATGCATAGCAAATCCAGCAGTCTGTAATCTGTACATACATTTGGAAGATTATCCTTCAATTCACTTCCACAATGAGATCTTCTCCATTATTGACATGGAAGCTTGTTCTACCCTGGAAATTTAAATCTCTTTTCAATGTTTCCTCTGAGTATTTCTTATTGTACTTCTTCTGGAACTCCATATATCCTTTCATGAAGGGGATATTATTTGATCTGTTAAATGGCCAGTGTCATCCATACTTGATTTCAGCTCTATTGACCTCCATTGTACCTTCTTTTAGCAGCTTAACAAATTTGCTTTTTGATGCCTCCACTGTCAAGGTGCCCTGCATAGAAACATCATGGAACATAAGTCTTTTGAAAGACTCAGTAAGTGTCCTCCTTGCACCCTGGAATATTTCCTCATTTCTAGACTTCCAGACAAACCACAAGATTTCAGTAGAAAAAATAAGCCAAAACAAATTGTAAGAGCTATTTAGTCCATTCACAGTACCAACAAGAATTTCTTTCTAGTTAATTTTACCTTTATCCCCCCAAACCTCCAAGTCAGCACAGAAACAATTCCAGATTTCTTTAGCAAAAATACACTCAAAAAATATATGTTTAATAGATTCTAGAGATCTGCAAATACTGCATATATTAACACTTGCAGAATTCACATTACATGGTAATCTCTGAAGCATAAAGAGCCATTTAAAGCAAGCCTTTTTAGGCTCAAGAGCATTATTCCATAGAAAATTAAAAACATTAGACCACTGTTTATCTGTTAGATTAAAATTCCAGCTTTTGTTCAATATTAAGTCATACAGAAACATTTAACATTTTATAAACAGTTTTTGTTTTAGAATTGAAATACTTATTTATATCGACGTTATAAATGGGTAGTTCTCTCAGCAAACTAACGTTTATATATGAAATATTTCAATTTAAATATTAGAACATCTTCGTATGTATTTCAGACTATTTCAATTGAGTCTGTTGAAACGTGTGCTGATAATGTGATTTAGGGCTTAGCTTAAACAGCACACTCTAAGTTTTAACTTAGATTGTTTGTCCTCCGTTAACAATATATCCACCGCGCTCCAAACTCGGCTCCACGCTGACCGCCCAGCTACTTGCGGTTTTCCCGTCCCTTCACTGTCCACTCTGCCCCCGTACTTATTCTGTCGCTCGGCAGTCCCATTACTGTCGCGATTAAATTTTCATATTTTGTTTTAATTTGTCTCCTGCAAAAACCGTTTAAAGGTCGCCCAATATTTTTTTTTAATTTGTCTCCTGCACAAACCTTTTAAAGGTCGCCCAATATTTGTTTTAATTTGTCTCCGTTTAAAGGTCGTCCAAATTATTTTTGGAAAACTCATGGAAACAATTACTAACCATTCATAAATGGAATACGCCACTTTTTAACAATGAAAACAATTACTATTTTCTTTGGTTGTAGGGGAGAGGAGTCGGAACGTGCGCACCCAATTTTCAAAGGTTCATGTGGAGTGCCACCTAGACCAGTAAAAAAAATATGCAACTTATTCGGATAAATAAATTAATAATAAACAATATATATATATATATATATATATATATATATATATATATATATTGTTTTACATTTGGGGCTATTTGACACGTGGGAAGATGGGATTTGTCGGTCAAGATAAAAAAAATCAAATTTTGGCCAAGCGATGGAAACATAGGCGGTCGGAGTGCCAATTCGTCGTCACGTATTACTCCGCCACCTTAAGACTCCACTGCATCGCATTAATGTCTCGCCGCCCCTTCCAATTCTGATGTACACTCCTCATTACTGGACGCCCCCTCTTGGTGCTTCCACAGCATCCCACGTAAACTTCAAGCCAACCTCCATTCAATGCTCACAGTGCCTCACACAACTCACCAACCTTAGAGCCTTTCAATCTACCATCTTCTCGAATTTTCCTAACTTGTCCACCAAAAGGTGCTCAGTTCGGCTCTCTGCAAGTTCCATCCCGCCACTACAACATGCTATGCTCTGACTCCACAGAATGCGATGCCAAGCGCCAGTTTTCAAACGTTAAAAGACACTCCAGCTCTACCATGCCTTCTCCCGCGTTTGCTGGTGCCATGCAGATGAAGGAATCATGTATATGTTTACATTCTTTATATGTTTTGCCCCTAAGGTCTGTGCTAAAGGGTTTAATTGCAGGTGACGAAGCGTGAAGGCCACGGCATACTCATCAATGTGCGTGGGGGCAATCCTTTCGACTCAGGTGAGCATGCTCACTAAGGCCTCGCCATTATTCAGTTTTGGCTTGTTTACTCTGTCTTTTTGTTTTTTTTTTTAACTTTCATCTGTTGCAGATTTCCTTGTTGGTATGAAGCTTTCGTGTTTTTGAACACTATGGATTCTGTGTTCATAAATGTACACTAATTATATAGAAATTAATCTTCTGTTCAAGCATTGGTCTCTTAAAAAATGAGGTTTTTTTTTCATTACAGTAACAAATAATTTTTTTGGTTGTTTCAGTGCCATACATAAATTAGAGGTGTTTTTTGTTATTATAGAAACAAATAATATTGTTGGTTGTTTCGGTGCCATAGATAAATCTAGGGTTGTTCTTATTTTCATTACAGTAACAAAGAATATTGTTGGTTGTTTCGGTGTCATAGATAATTCTAGGTTTGTTTTTTTTCATTACAACTTAGCAAATAATATTGTTACTTGTTTCAGTGCCATAGATAAATCTTGGGTTGTTTATTGTTTATTAGGGTTTCTCTTTCAATTAGGTTTTTATTTCATCTTTTTCAAAGGTTATTTCATAGGTTATCATTGTTTATTTGTCATAAATCTTTTTCATTGTTTATTTCTCATAAACAATATATAGCAAATATTATAGTCATAGGTTAGCATTTGTGTTTCCCTATGATTTATATTGCAGATATTATAGTCATAGTTTAGCATTTGCGTTTTCCTAGGGTTTATATTGCAAATATTACATTCATATTTAGCATTTATGTTTTCCTAGGGTTTATATTGCAAATATTACAGTCAAAGTTAGGTTCTGCATTCAGTTATGTTTTATTTGATGCCAGTCATAAATTTAGGGGTTTCTCTTTTTATTCTAAAGTTTTATAGGTTATCACTATTTTTTTGTCATAAATCTGTTTCCTAAGGTCTATATTGCACATATTACAGTCATAGGTTAGCATTTGTGTTTCCCTAGGGTTTATACTACAAATATTATAGTCATAGTTTAGCATTTGTGTTTCCCTTGGGTTTATATTGCAGATATTACAGTCATAGTTTAGCATTTGTGTTTCCCTAGGGTTTTTATTTGTTGTCAATTTTTAATCTATGATAACTACAGATGCAACATTACTATTTTGATTTGCAATGTTTTCTGATCAGATTGCAATTTGTGTTGTTTTTATGCTTCTTGTTTCCACCTATATTCAATTGACAGTTTCTCAATTTCAATTTTTATTTTTTATTGAATTTGCAATCATTCACTCTGGTTATCCTATTCTCATAGGTTTTGCATTATCATACACTTAGGTTTTCTTGATGCCATAGCAAATATTAAGGTGTGTTCTCTGTTTCATAAACCAAATATAATATTGTGGATTTGTCTTTTAATTAGGTTTTGCTTAATCTATTCCATGACTTCAAATATGTAGGTTTTTTCAGTGCCATAGATAAATTTTGGGGTGTTATCTTTTTCGTGGGTTGTGTTGCATCAATTCAGTCATGCAAAAAAGAACTAATCATTTGACTTCACAATTTTTTTATGCCTGCCAATGACTTGGTCAGGCACAAAAGATGTGAGATTTTTTAAACTCTTATTGTTTTCCAATTGTAAGCTTTATATTATTCTTTATTACAACCATTATAGTTATAGGTTAGTAGTTGTCCTTCCCTATGGTTTATATTGCAATCATTACAGTCATAGTTAAATGGTTTGTATTGCTTTCTTAGGTGCAATAATTGCATCAATTCAGTAATGCAAGATAGATAGTTTTAGATAGGTTTTTAGATGCCTTAGATAAATTTAGGGGTGTCTTCTTTTTCATAGGTTTCTCTTCATCAATACAGTCATGCAACTATTGTATCTTATTTTGGTGCCTTAGATAAATTTGGGGATGTTCTCCTTTGCATAGGTTGAGCTTCATCAATTTAGTCCTCAAACTATTCTATCTTTCTTAGGTGCCATTGATTCATTTGCCATAGTGGTACTCTAGTCCTCCACAAGTTAGGAAAAAACTCTTGCATAAAAAAGCACTATGAGATCAAACACAAATCAAATATTAAATGGACATTTAGTCGTATATATTTGTCAACAAATCAAGCTAAGACTGATAGCCAAACAAGTGTAAGTGTATTCAAATTGTATCTGACATATGGGAGAGAAGCTAGAATGTGTGCACCTAATTTTTGATGGTCCACGTTGAATGCCATGTGGACCAGTAAAAAAATTTGCAACTTATTCAGATAAATAAATTAATAATAAACAATATAAAATCCAACTTGGAAATAAAACAACCATATAATAAAATTTTACACCCTTCCCCATAAACATTCAAACCTAATTGTCACACCAATCCAAGCATCACTTACAGATTAATCACAACTACACAACAAAATAGAGGTGCCACATCAACACAGTTCAAACCCATGTGTCGGATCTTTGACCGAAATGCTAACCCATTACAACCATGTTACCCACCGTAACATAACCTAAACAATTCACAAATGCATCTACCTATCTCATCAAACATGAGACGTACAACACGTATCAGTAGGAGTCTCTCCCATCTCGCCAAGTAGGTTGCGCACATACTAGCTCCTTCCTCTAAAAATCCACCTGCATCCAAAAATACAAGATGCAAGGCCACCATTATTCATAAAAAGTTTATGGAAACAAATGCCAACAATACACCAAACCAATCAACTCAAGAATTAATGGCCCAAATCAATCAAATCTACAATTCATACCACCCAGTATTCAAATTCCAAACAGGACAGGGATTTAATTGACCACACCAAACAAGCATCAACCAGATTCAAATAATTCCCAATTCAAATAGCCCTTGATTATTTTTTGTCACATTGATGCTAGAATATGTTGGCTTAAGGTCTCTATAACTTCAATCCCACCACCACTACATGTTACACTTGGAGTCTGGTGTCCCTTCCAACTTTTTTATATATATGTAAATGCATATGTATATATATAGACATATACATATACATATACATATACATATACATATACATATACTAATTCCATGACATCCGTGTAAAATTTGAGCCAACCTACATTCAATGTTGAGCCTAGTGCCTCGTACAGTTTGCCAACTTTAGAGCCTTACACTCTACATCAATTCAGTCATGGCAACTTTAGAGCCTTTCAATCTACCATCTTCTCAAAATTTCTTCACATTGATGCCGAAATGTGTTTGGGGGTGTTCTCTTTTGCATAAATTCTACTTCATCAATTGAGTTCTGCAACTATTGTATTGCAATTAGGTGCCTTAGATTGCAATTTGGGGGTGTTAGTTTTTTTATAGGTTATGCTACATCAATCCAGTCGTGCAACTATTATAGCTTTCTTAGGTGCCATTGATTAATTTGGGTTTGTTCTCTTTTACATAGGTTCATTATCATCAATTAAGTCCTGCAACTATTGTATGTTTTTAGGTGCCATTGATTGATTTGGGGTATTCTATTTTTTATAGGTTCTGCTACATCAATTCACTCATGCAAAAATTGTAGCTTTCTTAGGTGTCATTGATTAATTCGGGGATGTTGTCTTTTGCATAGCTTATGCTTCTTCAATTCAATCCTCTAACTATTGTATCTTTTTTAGGTGCCATTGATTAATTTGGTGATGTTCTCTTTTTTAGAGGTTCTCCTACATCAATTTAGTAATGCAACTATTGTAGTTTTCTTAGGTGCCATAAATTAATTCGGGGGTGTTCTCTTTTGCATACTTTATGCTTCATCAATTCAGTCCTGCAACTATTGTATCTTTTTTAGGTGCGATTGATTAATTTGGGGGTATTCTTTTTTGCATAGGTTATGCTTCATCAATTTAGTCATGCAACTATTGTAGCTTTCTTCCGTGCCATTGATTAATTCAGGTGTGTTCTCTTTTGCATAGGTTATGCTTCATAATTTCAGTCCTCTAACTATTGTGTCTTTCTTAGGTGCCATTGATTAATTTGGGGGTGTTCTCTTTTGCATACCTTATGCTTCATCAATTCAGTCCTACAAATATTGTATCTTTTTAGGTGTCATTGATTAATTTGGGGGTGTTATCTTTTACATAGGTTCTGCTTCATCAATTTAGTTATGCAACTATGGTAGCTTTCTTAGGTACCATTGATTAATTTGGGTGTGTTCTCTTTTGCATAGGTTATGCTTCATCATTTCATTCCTCTAACTATTGTATCTATTTTAGGTGTCATTGATTAATTTGTGGATGTTCTCTTTTTTAGAAGTTCTACTACATCAATTTAGTCATGCAACTATTGTAGTTTTCTTAGGTGCCATTGATTAATTTAGGGGTGTTCTCTTTTACATACCTTATGCTTCATCAATTCAGTCCTGCAACTATTGTATCTTTTTTAGGTGCCATTGATTAATTTTAGGGGTGCTCTCTTTTGCATATGTTCTGCTTCATCAATTCGGTCATGCAACTATTGTAGCTTTCTTAGGTGCCATTGATTAATTTGAATGTGTTCTCTTTTGCACAGGTTATGCTTCCTCATTTCAGTCCTCTAACTATTGTATCTTTTTTGGGTGCCATTGATTAATTCAGTGGTGTTCTCTTTTGCATACCTTATGCTTCATCAATTCAGTCCTGCAACTATTGTATCTTTTTTAGCTTCCCTTGATTAATTTGGGGGTGTTGTCTTTTGCGTAGGTTCTGCTTCATCAATTTAGTCATGCAACTATTGTAGCTTTCTTAGGTGCCATTGATTAATGCGGGTGTGTTCTCTTTTGCATAGGTTATGCTTCATCATTTCAATCCTCTAACTATTGTATCATTTTAAGGTGCCATTGATTAATTCAGGGGTGTTCTCCTTTGCATACCTTATGCTTCATCAATTTAGTCCTACAACTATTGTATCTTTTTTAGGTGCCATTGATTAATTTGGGGGTGTTCTCTTTTGTATAGGTTCTTCTTCATCATTTCAATCCTGCAAATATTGTTTGTTCATCAAATAGTGATAGATCATGAAAGATGTCTATCTGTTCAAGACATATGTGATCTACCATGGATGTTTTGATCCATGGACATCATGTATATCTTGAATAGATAAGACTTATATTCATGTGTTCATCATTGTAAAAACTTTCACAATACAAATTGTTTTTAATATTTGTATGGATGGAAGTTAAAAGTGTTTAAAGAGTAGAAGTTGGCCACCCTTTCACTCCACTGGCTCACATTAATCTCTCACTGCCCTTGCCAATTCTTTTGTATAGTCCTCTTTAATGCACATCCCCTCCTATTAGCTCCATGACATGTTACTGAAATGAAAAATAAACAACCCTAGATTTATCTATGGCACTGAAACAACCAACAATATTAGTTGTTATTGTAATGAAAATAAAAACAGCCCCAGATTTATAAATACATGTGTAAATTGGTTTCTTGCATTGTTTTGCTTACATTGGACAAACCAACAATATTTATATGTCTAAATTGAAGAACAACATCAAAATATATATATATATATATATATATATATATATATATATATATATATATATATATATATATATATATATATATATATATATATATATATATATATGTATGTATGTATATATATATATATATATGTATGTATGTATATATATATATATATATATCTGTATATGTATATATATGTGCATACATATTTACATGACAATAGATGAATCAGAACCTATGAAAAAGAGGTATATACTTATACATACATGCATACATTGGTTACTTGCATTGTTTTTCTTACATTGGACAAACCAATGATATTTATATGTCTGAATTGAAGAAGAACAACAAAATATAATTATGTAAACATATATATACATATTGATATATATGTATATGTATATATGTGTGTATACATATTTACATGACTAAATAGATGAAGCAAAACCTATGAAAAATAGAACACCCCGAAATTAATCAATGGCATGTAAAAAATCTACAATAGTTGCAAGATTGTATTGAAGAACAACAACAAAATAGATTTATGTACATATATGTATATGCATATTTATGTGTATACATATACATATATGTATATGTATATTTATATGTATACATATATGTATATGTCCATGTCTATGTATATGTATATACCACCTGCATAAACATATACATATATGTATATGTAACAATATAAAGAAGCTAGAAGGGAGACTCGAGTTCAAGTGTAGCATGTTGTGGTGGCAGGATGAAAGTTGTAGAGACATCAACCAAGCACCTTCTGCTGGACAAGTTATGAAAATTCAAGAAGATGGTAGATTTAAAGGCTCTAAAGTTGGCAAGGTGTGCGAGGCACTGCAAGCATTGAATGCAGGTTGGCTCGAAGTTTATGTGGAATGTCATGGTAGCAGCAAGAGGGGATGTGCAGTAATGAGGAGTGTACACAAGAACTGGAAGGGGCAGTGAGACATTAATGTGATGCAGTGGAGTGTTATGGTGGTGGAGTGATTTATGGTGACATGGCAGGGCTTTCCACTTTGGATGCCATGCCACACACCAAATGGCACTCTGATTGCCTACATTTTGGTCGCATGGCCAAAATTTGATTTTTTTAATCTCAATCGATGAATCCTATCCTCGCACATATCAAATAGCCCCAAATATAAAAACTTAAAATTAGAAACTGCCAATTGAGCATAGGTAGAAACAAGTAGCATAAATACAACATGCATTGCAATCTGATCAGAAAACATTGCAAATCAAAACAATAACGCTGCATTTGTAGTTATCATAAATTTAAAACTGTCAACAACAAGGGTGCATTTGTAGATATAAAAACTTATAAAGTGTCCAAAACATGAATTGCATATGAAATCAATATAAGGCTACATCTAGCTACTATGATAGAGAAATTGTGGTTGGCTGCTCAGGGTGCCACTAGACATGTTCTTGTCCCCTTCCAGTCGATGAGGAGTGTTGCTTACATGACTGGGAGTTGGACTAGAAAACTAGGTGCAAGTGACATGTGTTGGGGGTGGTGGTGAACACATCTATACATCGTAAGTGGTAGTATGATTTGGATATTGAGTGCGCATGATGTTAGATTGGGAGATGGTTGAATAATTCATTATCGTGGAGAAGTTGGGGATATTAATGTTGAGAATATCATGGAATACTGCATTACTTTGAGATAAGGGATTAGCAGGGGTCCTTAACCGCCTTTCTCTTTGTAAAGCCCTCTACGCCTCCTGAATCTCTTTTTCCTTTCAGTCCTATTCCCTTTGAAGCCTCTCTAGCTCCTTTTTGTCATATTTATCTTTCTTTTGTTGTATTTTTTGCCACTCTTTTTCTTTACATTGTATCTCCTTCCCTATTTTGGCCTACTCCTTCAACTCCTTTTCCACTATCTTTGCTCCCTTTTTCTCCTTGTTCTCTTGTCTCTTTCAGGCTTTTAGGTCCTCAACCTCTTTATTCCTTTCCTCTTTCTCCATCAATAGTTTCATGTAGTCATCTATCGTCAACAGCTGAGATTACCTGTTCAACTGAATTGAACCACCTTTGGATTTTTTTTATGGACGGTGTGCATAGGAAACTTGAGGAATGTTTTGATGTGAAGAACTATTTCTGTTTGTTCTATCTGATCCAACTATGAGACAATGTTCTCCTCCACTAACTGTAAGTCCTCAGTGAAATCTTGATTGCCTCCTAAATCTAAAGTGCATGAAGTAGCATAGTAATGCACAACTTCAAATAGGTCAATTGCAAATAGTGGTGATGGGAAACTATAAGTACCCTATTGTTCTAGGACATGCAAATCAATGCCTTGATTCATTGCCCCCTCCACCAACCAGGAGGAGTAATTCATTGTGATTGAAGACCTAAACTCTCACTGAATTGGTCAATGTGGCTATCCGCCATTAGAGGAGTTTGTTGATCATCCACCACTTGTGCAACATTATCAACAGGATATCTATCAGGTGACTGGTGTGATTCTGTTGTAGACTACAATTGTCCTTATGGAAGAGTGGACTACAATTGTGCTACATTATCTCTTGAGAGAGAAACTCCAGAAAGGCTAAGAATGTTTTAAATTGCACAAGCATCCTCACTAACCTGAAATGTGTCATTGGGATGCATGTCGTCTATGAGTGCATCTGGATTGAGTGGCCATATCCTAGTCCTTTTAAATCTTTCTTTGATGTTGTCAATTGTCGAAGCTCTTATGAGTGCTTTGTTGCCCAACATTACAAGTTTTGTCCTTCTCACTTCAATGTTTGGAAACCTTGCCAAAAAGGTTGCACGTTCTAATTTGAAGTAAGATTTAAAAGATGAAAAGACACTCACATCCAATAGTTGTAGCTTATGTGAGGTGTGTGATGGCAATGTTAGCAAACCTACACCCAATGCTCTTGCTTCTTTGATGGTTTCAAACACTACATGGCTTCCATGCCCATCAAAAATCAGCAAGTGCCTATTGGTAGGTGACACACCGCCTGGAACTAAGTTTTTTAAGTGGGTCAACCAATCAATAAACAAGTCTTTAGTCATCCATGCATGGGGCTGGGATACCATGCAAGCATTTGGTTCACAATCTACAATGTAATTATGTATGTTTTGTTTCCCCTTGAAAAAGTAAAACCCTGGAATGCACTGCCTGACAACATTGACACAACATAGAATGGTTATCCATTCACAACTCTACACTGTAGACAACAATAATGTACGAGATATTCCTGTGACCTTTTCTAGCCAACACCTTCATGGACCCATTTCTGCCTGCATGGACCATATGGCAGTGCTTGATACACTATAGACAATGTATCATAGAAAGCTGATACAACAACAGGTCTAAGGTTGAGTGCCCTCTCTTTGTCTAGGCCTTCAGCAGTCCGCAACACAAGTTCAGTATGTTGTTTCTTGAAACCTATCCACCAAGACTTCCCTGGGAACCCATTGCTAAAAGGGTTTAGCCAATTTTGACAGATTCGGGAAACCTCTAACTTAATATTGACTATCTCAAGACCATGGCCAACCTCAGCCATTTCCTTGCACCATTCCACAATGAGATGTTCTTCCTCTTCAGTGAGGACTATTGGTGGACCTTTCTTGGACATTGTTGTTAGTCCCCCTAGCCATTTGGAAAGTGTGGCTATTAGGATTTTCCACTTTTTGGAAGCTCCCCTTATTGACATGTCATTTTCCTCAATGTCATAGAGTGCCCATTTCATGTCCTCCTCAGACCACAGCCATTGTTTCATTGTTACCTTCTATGGTATTTGAGGTGTAGGAACCTCATTCTGTGGTATTCAAGGAGTAGAATTGTCCTCTACTGGTATAACAGGATCTACTTCATCATGGGGAAAATTACAACCTTATTTGTGGGACGGCAACCATATCATGGCTCTTTTGTTTCTTTTGGTTCAAGTATGGGACATCCTGTTGTGATGCTCACAACACGCCCCATTTTATTCTGAGCAAAATAAGGACCCCTGCTATGGCTATTGCTTTTTGCTTGTGTGTGGGTCTGTTTGGGTAGTAAAGGGAAAAGGAAGCATAGGTTACAAACCTTGTTGAAAATTGAAGAAAGCTAGCATTAAGTACCAGAGTAGAATAGAGGTGAATTCTTTGTCAAAAATGAATGAGGGTTGCTTTTTGAACCATTTCAAAATTCTCAATATTCTACAAGATATGAGTGTTTTGGTTAAATGCATTATAAGAAGGTCTGTAGGTTGCATATACAAGGTTGTTTGTATGTGAAGTTGTTGTATTAGTCACATAAATTGGTCAGGTTTATGAATCATTGTATTTTGTATGCATGTTGTTAATGTATTATTCTTTACATACAAGTCGGACTCGATGAGATTCGGAAGTAAGGTGGATAATTGGTTAAGTCCATAGGTTGTATATCAGGTTGTATGTTTGGTGCAAAGTAAAGATACAAGGTGATATACAACACGATATACATGTCACGGACCCAAAAAACTATGAAATGAGGTTTTATTAAAGTATGTTTTGTTGTTTGTATGTTGCATGATTTGAGTTTATACCTTTCGATATACATACAACGTGGAAGTCAAAGAGAATTAAATTAGATGTAAGTGATGCATCATACCTGAATGTATATTTAAAAAGATGCATTTACGTTATATACATGTGTAGATCTGAAGGGTTATGCAATATGGTTTATAAAAGATGAGGAGTCCAGAATGATTATACAAAGGAGTTTGCATGTATGGAGGCTTGTATCTAAGAGTAGATATAAGTATTATTATTTTGAGATATAAGTGGGAAAGTAAAGTGGGTCCCACAGGTTGTTTCTCAAAGTTGTATATTGCACCAATAGACCTATATACAAGCCAACATACAAGCAAAGATACAAACAAAAGATGCAAGATGGATTTGAAAAAGGAATTAAATAAAGGAAAGGCTTTGTATGTTTGGGGGATTGTATGTTAATGATATACAATCTCGATATACAAAGAAATAAAATACATTGCCGAAGAGATAAAAGGTAAAAAGGGACTTGTATGGGTTGTTTGTATATGCACTTATATCTATGTCACATACATTGTGATATACAAACCAAAGGTACAAGTGCAGATATAAAGTAAAAAGGGTTAACATTATTTATAGCTCGTTGCATATAGGCTTGTATATTGAAAAGATGCAAAAGGGACATACAAAGAACAATATACAAAGAAAGATACAAGAAAATCTGATGTATGCAGAAAGTAAGCTAATGGATAAAATGTTTAAAATAAAATTTTGAGATAAGAAACTGAAGCTGTAGGCGCATTAATTGCTGTAATTAATGTTGATCCAACACTAAAAAGAGTAAAATTCAACAAGTTAGGGCAAATTAAAAGATATTTTTCTTTCAGATTTGCATTGTTAGAACCAAAATTGTAGAAAGAGGAATTGCTTCAAAAATTGAACAAAATTCATCGCGGGATGGAATTCCAAAATTTAGAATATAGTAAAAACAGTAAAGTAAGTCAACGACGTAAGGTTGAGCTGTCGAAAGATACAGGTATTTATCTTAAATGCCGTTACAGTTTAGTTTGCAAGTAACTTACAGTAATTTCATTTTGAAATGTAAACATTTATTAAATTATGGTGTTTAATTGTTAATTAGCTAGGTTGGGTTCAACAATGTGAAATTCAAAATGGAAAGGACACACGAGAGGTTAGTGTAAAATGTAAAAACTAGAAAATTCATAGTAAAACCCTAGGGAAGAAGGTAAAACAGAAAGTTAAAAGAATGCATTTTTTACAGGATGGCCCCAAAGCAGAAAAAGGTAGATACAGGAGGTGAAGTTCAAAAAAAAAGGATGCTGTACAAAGAAATAGAAAAAGAGGAGTTGCCAATACACAGAGGGTACCCATCATTGATCAGTACAAGTGGAGTGGGGACGGACACAAACATAGGAAATTATGATGCGGATGATGTGTTGCAAAAAATTACAGCAGCAGACGCTACGCCTGACATGAGGTGTTTATGAGAGAGTGCATTATATAGGGCTGCAGGTTTTCTATTAGCTATGGAAGCTAAGGACTTGTTGTCTAGATTGCATATACTTGTATGACCCAGCTACCAGGAAAATAATGTTCCACGATAGACTCATTGCAGACTTATCTACAGAAGGGATTGCAAGAACATTTGGTCTGGAAATACATGAAAAAATGGTGGATATTGATATAGATCAATATAATGAAGATTTCAATAACAATCAGAGGGATTAAAGAAGCAAGATCTTCTACAGTTGGTACAGTGCAGAAAATAAGCCCAAAGATATGGCAAGAGTACACAAGAATCTGCAAAGAATATACTTTAAGGAAGAAATATACTTGATGATTACAATGTTAAGTAGACTAGCGGGATTGAGAGATGGCACTAAGTGTGAGCGTTGGATGTTCACTATCATCCAATTCATGAGGGAAGCAAAAATGGAACAAGGACAGATTCACTGGGCTAAGGCTATAAGCATAGCCATATGGAAATAAACAATGTTGAGAAAGCAAAAGATGATGCCTTTCTATTTGTCCTCATATATATTATATTCATGTGTAGTAGAGGTTCAACCATTCATACATGGGATAGACAGGGTTGGAACCTTTGGAAATGGTCCAGGTCAGAAGCTGGTATATGAGCATTATCCTGATTTATAGGAAGAGAATGCATTGAGGAAGTATGCTCTAGTGAATGATGTACAGTATACATACATGGCTAGAATTTTGAGGAAAGAGCCAGATAAGAGATTATCTAAAGATGTAGAGGATACAATTGGTCTGCACAGTTCCTAGTATATACAACTTCAACATTTTACATATATCAAAACTGGGGGATTTGAAGGAAAACATTTCATGTTGCCTAGGTATCCTTCCAATAAATTTATTGTTCTAGAGTTATCAAGGTAGAATTTGAATGCCTTTAAGATGTATAAGAAGAAGTTTAACAAAGGAAATCTTAAATTACGTTAGGTAATTGGTAGATAGTCATGCTATAGTGAAGAGGTTGCTAGTTATTCAGAAAGGGAGTTGAGGTATTATGGATTTGAGGAATTTGAGTTGGTCCAAAGGTTTGATCCGTTTCATAGAATCCAAAATACATTTGACTCTAAATTTAAACATCAAATACATATTGAAGATATTTGGTCAAATTGTAAGAATGATAAAGAGGTAAGAAAGAGAGCTCATAAAAGATTAACAGTTGAACAAATGAGGCCCATGGGGGATATCTATGTACCCTAGGAGGTTAAACAAGATGATAAAATATTGCACCATAGTTATGAAAGTGCCAGGCTTGCTCCAATTGGAGAGCCTGATTGGTCACAACCATATAATACATCTTTGGACACATTGTTCGAACTAGTTATCTTGTTTTCAAAAACATGGTTGAAAGATAGAATTGAGGAGCTTAAGGCTGAAGGAGTAGAAATTACATATCCAAAGAATGGGAAAAAGACAGTGAGGGAGCAGAATGTTGATCTCTAATGCTTTTATGAAAAGAAAAGGAAGATTGTAGAAGCTAAGATTCTCAAAAAAGATAAAAATGCTACATTAATGGATCCTTATGCAATAGGGGTGACATTAGTAGTATCAATAAGCACAATTGTAGATGTAAAATCATTAAGTCATGATACCAGTGCAGAGAAAGCACAGGCAGCTCAAGGATTAATAGGGAAGGTCATGAACGCAATAGCAATAGGTATACCAAAAGGAGAAACTTCAAAACAAAGTGAAGTTATAGGAGCATAGCAGGTAGGTGATAAATTGAGTGACATACCTGGTGCATCTACTTTGGCATATAAAAGAAAGGTATATGCTAAAGTAAAAACAAAGATGGCTGAAGAAATGCTGCATGGGTCAAAAATGCATGAAGCCAAGCAAGTTACTGAGATAGTCAACATTGAAGATGATAGCAGTGAAAGTGAAATTAGAGAAATGGATTCAGGGAAAGAAAGAGAAATTGGTATAGAGGAAGAAGAATCCAGTGAATTTTTAGGTGAAGAGGAGGAGCAAGACACTCAAGCTGAAATGGAAATTGATCAAGGTTCAGTATCTGAATAGGAAATGGTACAAGAAGAATCAGGAACAGTAGAACCTGTTGGTACCTTGGTTTCTCCTAAAATAATAAAGGATGTACAAGATGTAGTACATAAAATTGAAGAGTCTGAAAAAGAAAAGGCACCTAAGGAAATAGTAAAGGAAGCACCTTCTCAAGCTAAAGAAGAAGCATGAGTTAGTACCTCTAGTGTAGATGTATTAAACATCCTGAACATGTATGTTGAACAAAGTGAAGAAGAGAAGAATATAGAAAACATAAAAGAACATGAAAAGGAAACAAAAGAGGCTAATACAGTGGTAGGTTCACTTACACATACAGAGCAAGTACAAAAGGAAGGTGAAACTAAAGAAGATGCAGCAAATAAACCTGAAGGCAAAGAAAACACATAAAATATTGATGAAGATAAATCTAAAAAGCAAAAGGAGGATATAGACATAACAAATGTAGAGCAAGAAAATAAATAAGAATATCAAGAAAAAGAATCATTAAGGAAAGAAGGTCCAGAGGAAGAGGATGAAGGTGGAGGGGATACAGAAATTGAAGAGGAAGAAAAAGAGGAGGAATCTAAGCAACAGAATGATCCAATGATACTAGAACTAGCCCCTCAATAAGAACAACCTCCTCCACAATAGCAAGAACAACAATAACAACAAGAGCAACAACAGCAACAACAAGAGCAGGGAGAAGTAGAAAGCCCTCAAGAAGAGGTAATCAATGAAGAAAAGGTTGTTGAAAGCACAAAGGAGGCCCCAGCTTGGTTAGGTGCTGAGATAAGGAGAGAAAAGGTGGAGGTACAGTTAGTACCTATAGACATCAAAAGTCTATTAGGTGATGTAATGCAAAGAAAAGAAAAAAGAAAGGCTAGGACCATGTTAGCTATACAAAAGGGTCTAGATGGATCCAAAACACTGAACCTAGCCATACCACAAAAGGAGAAGGCAAAAGGAGAAATAGCCATAGATGAGTATAAAATACTAAATTTTGACTTAGGACACACAACAAGAGAGCAATACATAAGTGAATGGGAGGATATGCATCAAGTTACAGTAGAAATGTTGAAAAGAGACAAAGATAAGCAGGAATATTTAAAAGGACACATTGTCCAGCTACACCAATTCCTTAAAGGGATATTTGATCCCAATGTGACAATACCAGAATTGCCTAGTAAAATAGCAGTTCTATCAAGAGATGAAATGAAGGATATAGAAACTAAGAGGCCTAAAGCCAATGTTTTTAAAGAATGGTTCAAGGACTTCATGCAAGAAGGAGAAGAGGTAATCAAGCAAGTAGTTAAAGGATGGGAATCGGCTGCAATAGAAAAAGAATAAATGCAACATGCTTGTATATAATGGTCAATTTAGAAAAGAGGAGTGCAAATTTGAATTGGAACAGCTAGAGGAAATTGAAGATAGAGAAGAGGAATTAAAAAATGAAGGAGTAATTACCCCTTCAATGGAAAATCAAGTGCCATAGGCAAAGTTGGAATTAAGATTTGAAGAGGCTAATCTCAGAAGGTGGATCACAACCACTCAAGGTTTAGAAGAAAAGGTAGACAGCATGCTCGTGATGCACAAGAGGATAGTTGAAAGGATTTTTGATCATGAATGTATGGATATGCCAGCATATGAACTTCAAAGAGCATTAACAGACTTCAATGCCATTTTTACACCATGTATGGAGAATCGAGAGGCATATCTAAGTAAACAAATGATTGATTCATTGATGGAGGAAAATGCCAAGATGAAAAAATACAAGAAGAAGAGCCAAGGCTCGGATAAAGAAGAAAAAAAATTGAAAGCAGTGGTCATAATGCAAGAATATATATGGACAAAGAGTCCAGGGGGGATCACACCTTTATAGAAGGTATAACAAATAATTTTGAAACATATTTGGAGTAGGAAAGTGAAGAAGAGAACAAACAATATTAATAAAAGATCAAGTAAAGGGTATCTATGGGAAAGGTCAACAGGAAAGAAGAGGTCAAAAGGGAATCCTATTTTGAAAAAGATTCCAATGGCATCCTTGGAGGTAGAAAAGATACCACAAAGATATTTTGGAAAGCGGTTAGAAAGGAATGAGCACCCTTGATTGAGAAAGTTTAAATTCTGACCATAGATTACATTTTGTAACCGTAGCAAACGCAGCTTCAAACTCTATATATGAAGATTTGCTATTTGTATATTACTTACATAGGGATTTCTGAAATAGAGCTTGCACTTGTAATTTGTTTGAACATTTAAATAGAGAAGTATTTTAGTTTAGAGTAGAAGGAGGTCGCCTATGTCTACACTGAGGAATGCACGAAGTGTCTAGCTTCCTTATTGTATCTGTAAGACGTTTGTAAGTTTTTCTGTTGATTTGATTAATGAAGCAAATAGGTCATTCATACATTGTAAACCATATATGACTATGTACTTTAAATACAAGTAAATTTGGGATTCTGCATCTATTTTCTGAGTGTTTTCTAACTCTTATATTTGAATGTACTACTTGTTTAAAAACTTGCAATCTTGGATGTGTGTTCATGAAAATACTCAAGGCTTCACATTTAAAGATTTAATATGTTGATTTGATCAAGTTTGACGTATTTCTTACAATGTGGATAATAGAGCATTTAGATCCTATAGTAAAATGATATTCAAATTGAATTTCTCTAACTTTTCCCCAAACATTTGAAATAATTAGCTCAAACGTAGAGATTTTAAGAAAATTGTCTTATATTTGAAAGAAGCATGAAGAATTGTGTTAATATTTGACAATTTTCATAGTAATTTGAAAAGAAAAGCTTGTTTCATCATAAATCATACAAAGCTTTGTAATACAATAGTAAATTTATGCAAATGAATGAATAATTTGTTTGTTTTTACAACAATTTGCATAATTTGAGTCCAGTGAGTCATAAATCATATTAAATCAAGTAAGGCCCCTTGAATTTTATAGTTTCACATCAACCTGCTGAATTGTCCACAAGGTCAAGACCTGACCATATAGAAACTTGGGATTAAGAACTCTTAAATGATTTCTTCATATCTTTCAAGACAGTTTAGGTTCATTTTTGTGAATTTTAACTTTTGTTATGAATGTGTAAAAACAATCATCAATAGTTTTTGGCACTAGAAGGAGGGCCTAATTGGAGTTAAGGTAGGATTTAAGTAAAGTTGACTCATGATAGTGGTAAGGTGACCAAGTCTAGATCTAGTTCAGAAGATATATTTGTGCAATTACCTGATAGAAGGTAGGGTAAGGGTCCTTTGATTTGGAATCCTAGAATATCACATGTAGGAGGTTCATTTGGAATGCCTCCTAGATTACCTTTTAACATTTGTAACATAGTGAGTCCTGACAATTCTTCATTTAGCCCTTTGAATCTTGGATCAAGTCCTCCTAGAGGTCCTAGTCTACCTAGAAATCTAGGTACTCCCAAAGGTCCAAGCCCACCACGTGGCCCTGCAATGGCTTATTTCAATGTCAATTCCCTGATAACATTCAATCATTATCATGAGATGCCAACAAATCCTAAAAAGATATGTCCTAAATATCAATTACATCAAGATCCAGAAGATCATATTAGGATATTCAAGGAGGCATGCTTTAGAGCCAGTTTAGAATATGAAGATGTGGTGTGTAGGTTGTTTCCTTATACCTTTAATGAGTAGGCCTCTAACTGGTATGTTAACTTACCTAATGGTTATATTTCTTCTTGGGCACTAATGGAAGAGGCATTTTTGTCTAGGTTTAGGGGACCAGTTGACCCTTCAACCTTATATCATAAATCAGGGCTGCAATCAAGAGAGGTGAAGGAGAGTCGATTGATAACTTTAATCATAGTTTTCAAAAGGCTTATTCCAGGATAGTGGCTCCTTACACAGTGACTACAGATGCGTTATTGGCCATGTATTATGTCACTCTTGATCCACTAACTGCTATGTTTGTCAAAAGAAAGATTGATATAGATACAATATCCAAATCTTATAAGGATGCGGCCTCAGTAAATCAAGAAATGAGGCGAAGAACCTATAGTCCTTTTCTTAATGGAGCAAATCCTAAGATGCAAAGTCAAGCACAACCTTGGAATGGATTTCCTATTTATCATACTCCATTATTGAACCCAATTCCTACATACACCCCTGTGTATAATCCTTCCCCAATCTAGACTATAGTCTCTTATACTGGTAATGGTACCAGTAACAATTTGAGTAATGGTCAGTCATTCTTCCAACCTCCTCAAGATACATTTGTGGCAAAGGCACAAGAGGATAGGGAAGAGATCAAAGAAATTACTGCACACCTAAGGAGATTGACTACTGAAATGACACACCTAAGAAATGAAAATTTCTATGGTAGAAATAATCAAGGATATAGTGAGAACCATAACCAAAACCATAACCAAAATTACAACCAGGGTCAGGGTTCCAATAAAAACTAGAATTATAATCAGAGTCAAAGTTATAATCAAGGACAAGTAATACAAAATAGAGGTCCTGCTGTAGATAACAAGACATGGGGTAATAACAATAAAAATTAGAATTGGCCAAGGGCACCTAAGACATGGAACACATGGCCAAATAATGGTAGTCTAGCTTCTCCATTTGAGAATTTGGATAATTAGGAGACAAAACAAATAGCTAGAATTCAAATGGCCAACAAAGCATTAAAAAATTGGTCTAGGATTCATAATACTAGTGCACATGCTGAACTAGATTGCCCTCAATTTCATCTGGCAGCAAGTATTTTCAATGTGGATGTACAAGCTCCCACCTCTAAGTTTCTCATTCCCAAAGGTAATGAAATAGTGCCCTCAGGTTTTGAGACTACTTTAGTCTTAGAAACTTTTACCTTTGCAACTAAGAAGGAAGAGGATTAGTTGTTAGAAGATGAGCCTTACTTTTGTTAGAACTTATACCATAAGTCAGCCTTAGTATTCCTTTGAAACTGAAAATGAAGTGTTATACGAAACAAAGGAGGTACAAGATTTTCATCAGTCTAACAAAAATCATATACCTACAATTTGAGAAGTAAGACTAGGCCTAGAGGTCCTTTCACTACTTCCACTCCTCCCAACAATTTCAATACTCCTCTAGACTAGTATGCTAGTAATAATCCTGCTATACTAAAGGCTAACCATTCTGTGAGTGGTGGGGTAGTAGCATGAAAAGTTCAAACAAGGAAAACAAAGACAGTAGAAATGATGAGGTTAATGAGTTATAATTGTTTGAAGAAATAAAAAAAAATCAAGGTCAGTATACCTTTATGTGAATTGTTGAAAAGTTCAAGGGTCAGAAATGCTTTCATAAAGTCCTTGGATACATCTATGGCAGGTGAGGTCTCTGTTGATGTGAATGTTCCTAGTAAAGATCCACAGTCTAAAGACAAGAGTAAGAAAACTAAACAGCCCTCCAACACTAATGTAGTCATGTATGCAGATAAGAGGGAAGCCCCTCCTTTCTTGTTAACCATTAGAATGTTGGGAAAGAACATACATAATTGCATGATAGATTCTAGTGCATCAACTAACGTAATGCCTTTAGGGATATGCAAAACTCTAGCATTGACTCCTACCAAATCTGCCAAGGTTGTTACACAATTAGACAAAACTGAGGTCAATGTTGTAGGAGAATTAATGCATCTTCAAATGCAATTGGCCTCAGATCCTAAGGTGATTCAGTTTATTGACATTCAGGTAGTAGATATACCTATGAATTACGGGATGTTATTGAGTAGAGACTAGTCCAAAACGTTAAATGGATATATGGCCACTAATTTTTCACACATGTGGTTACCTTGGACAGGTGTTCCAAATCAAATCAGATAGAAGCTCAGCCTAGAATGAAACACATGATTACAGAGTATAATAGAGCAAATGAGATATTATATGCTTCTGTTAATCTGGGTGTTTATAGAGTCACTAATAAGGGAGTGCAAATTGAAGAGTTCCTAATGTTGAATTTTAAAGAGAAACCTGTCAGTAAAGAAACAGTAGTGTTCATTGAGTCTGATGGAAATTCTTCTGATGAGGAAGACAATGTTGTAAATAGTTTTGGTTAGATCATTAGGTAAGAAATAGAAAGGCGCATTGAACAAAAAGTTCTGGTTTAGTGTAAGTTGTACAAAAACATGTGTAGTGTCCATAACAAGCCTCATTCTGAAGAGAATTGTGGAATGTGTAGATACATTATAGAATATCAATACATAAAGTGCACAAAAGGGATGGAACTACAAGAAGAAAAGGTTAATCCTAAGAAACTAGAGTTATACTTACATGATAGCATGGATGTATTAATTCTAGATCTAGAGAAAGAAATAAAAGACAAGAGTGTCTGTCATTCTGATTTACAAATTAAGAATATAAATATGCAAGTAGGTCAAAATGAATCACCCATGAAGAAACAAGATATTACAATGCAAGTTATAGAAAAGGTGAGACATGCCAAAATAAAGGGTCAAAGGAATAAAGAAGGCATGTGGACACTAAAATGTGATGGGTCTAAATCTAAATAGGGTGGAGGTGTTGGTGTTGAACTTATAGGTCCTAATGGTAGGTCTTTTCTAGTAGCATATAGGCTACAATTTCCTTGTACTAATAATGTAGCAGAGTATGAAGCTTTGATTTATGGGCTTGTTATGGCTATCAAGAAAAGGGTGAGAATGATCAGAGTATTTTGAAACTCTGAGTTAGTAGTCAGACAAGTGAGAAAGTTATATGCACGCAACTATAAGAAGATGGTTTGTTATAGGCATAGAGTGTGGGATTTAATAGATTCATTTGATGCCTTTAACATAGAACATATCCCTAGGGAATTGAATCATAGACCAGATGCACTAGCAATTGCTGCTAGCACTTTGGAGCCCTTAACATTGTCAGGTCTAAAATGATTTATTGTTGAATTAGTGAATATTCCGAGCATATTAGATAATGTTACTCATTTTCAAGTATTTGACGGGGATCAGTAAATTGTGGATTTTCTCACTTGTAATGAAGTGTTTGAAGCTCAAATCATTGATGAACAGGAAAGGCATGATGTGTCTTGGGATGAAGCAGACATAATAGAATTGAAAAGTAATTTCCTACCTAAGGGGGTAATTGAGTTGGAAATGATTTTTGACTTTGATGGGGTAGTAAGACAAAAAGATTTGCCTAAGACTGAAGTGGGTAAATGTGACCCATACAACCTGGGAACCAAACAAAGCCCATAGAATGTATTGATTGCAAAGGCTTGCTCTTAGAAGTTAACAAAAGAAATCGTGTATGTTTTGAAAGAATACAAACATGTAATAGCATGGACGTATGAAGATTTGAAGACATATGATACATCCATCATAACTCATGTAATACCCTTGAAACCAGAAGTTAAACCATTCAGGAAAAAGAAAAGGCCTGTAAATGCCATTCTAGAACCTTTAATCTTTAAGGAAGTGAAAAAATTGTTGTCAGCCAGAATAATCTTCCTAGTAAGACATTCAACCTGGGTAGCTAACTTAGTAGGAGATCTTAGACTATTTGTTGACTTTAGAAATCTGAACAAAGCATCTGAGAAGGATAATTATCCCTTGCCTCCAATAGATGAAGTACTGCAAGCAGTAAATGGGGCTAAGATGGTGTCTTTCTTAGATGGATTTTCAGGATATACCTAGGTCTTAGTTGATAAAGAAGATAGGTTGAAGACTACTTTTACATGCAAGTGTGGTAATTATGCATATAGGAGAATACCTTTTGGTTTAATAAATATAGGTACCACTTTTCAGCGAGCCATGGACATTGCGTTTCATGGATTATCAGGTAAATGCATTGTCATTTATATGGATGATTTAACTATGTACTCTAAAGATGCATCCACTCATGCATAAGATTTGAGAAGAGTACTTAAAACATGTGAAAGGTATGGGATTTCTCTTAACCCAAAGAAATGTTCATTCGGTGTAACTGAAGGAAAATTGTTAGGACATGTCATTTCTAAAAATGGGATATCCATTGATCCTGATAGAGTAGAAGGGATAAGAAAATTGCAATTACCTAATAGTAAGAAGGAATTAAAATATTTTTTGTTAAGATTAACTTTGTCAGGAAGTTTATTACAGGATTTGCAGAGATTGTGCAACCATTGAATGCCATGCTCAAGAAGGATGCAAAGATAAAATAGACACCTGTAGCCAAAGCCGCATTTGAAGACATTAAGGAGGCCATTTTTGATGCTCCTGTGTTAGCAAGTCCAAATTATACCAAGCCATTTTACATATATTCTTTTGCATCTACACACTCGTTTGCGACTGCATTGACACAAAAGGGAGAAGATAATGAAGAAAAGCCCATAACCTTCATGAGTGCACCTCTAAAAGATGCACAACTGAAGTATCTAGACATAGAATGATAAGCATTTGCATTAGTAAGGGTAGTTAAAAAGTTAAGACACTACATCTTATGAAGTCAAGTCAAGGCCATAGTACCAGATGCAACAATAAAAATGTTGCTAATGTAGAATGAGCCTGGAGAGAAAAGAGCCAAATGGATTACAATATTGCAAGAGTTTGATATGGAGATCATTCCAATGAAGTTTGTTAGAGGACAAGCATTAGTACAGACCATAGAAAACATAGATCCAAATTTGGTAAAGCAGCAGTATGTATTAAATGCTAATGATGCATCAAGCTGGTATGATGATTTGAATACATTTTTGATATCAGGTAAATATCCAAGTAAGATGAAGTCTTCTTAGAGGAAAGCTTTAAAGATTAAAGCATAGAAATACATGGTACAACGAGGTCTTTTATTCAAGAACCATGAAGGTATATATTTAAGATGTTTAAACAAAATTGAAGTAGATAAGGTGTTGTTAGAGTTGCATGATAAGTATGGAACTGCTCATGGTTCTCATTTAGCTACTATGCATAAGATATTAAGAGCAAGCTACTATTGGCCAACAATGTTTAAAGATACCGAGAGTCATATTCGAAGTTGTCACACCTGTCAAATTGTCACACTTGTCAAATTATAGAGGACAAGGGAAGGAATCAGGCTAATCCATTACAACCAGTCATTGAGTCTAGGCTATTTGCACAGTGGGGCTTAGATTTCATTGGAGTTATAAATCTTCCATCATCTATAGGACATAAGTTTATATTTATAGTGATTGCCTATTGTACAAGGTGGACTAAAGCCACATGTTGCAAGTTTTCTACTACTAAGTTAGTTATCAAATTTCTTGAAGAAAACATCATAACAAGGTTTGGAGCTCCATATTCGCTGGTATGTGACAATGGCCCTACATTTTCTTCTTTAAAATTTTCTAAATGGGCATTTGAATATGGGATAGTTTTAAAATTTTCTTCAAATTATTATCCTTAGGGGAATGGTTTGGCTGAGTCCACAAACAAGATTTTATTAGATATAATCAAGAAACTAATTGTAAAAAATCCCAAAGAATGGAATACATTGCTAAAATATGTACTATGGGTAGATAGAACTAAGGTTAAGTCAGCCTTAGTCAATGCACCTTATCACTTAGTTTATGGGACTGACCCCATACTTCCACTAAATTTAAGAATACATGTTTGGAAGTTTGCTAATGAATATTTAGGATTTGATGACCACAAAGAGGCTAGGATAATCCAAATGTTACAATTGGATGAGAAGAGAGATCAAGCCATTGAAAGGTTTGCCAAACATCAAGCATGATCAAAAGATGGTTTGACAAAAGAGCAAGAATCAAAACATTTAGAATATCAGACTTGGTGTTGTGCTGGGATAAAGCACATGAAAAGAAAGGAAATCATGGGAAGTTTGACAAATGATGGTTAGGTTCCTGTACAAGTCTCAGAGATAATAGGAGATAATATGTTCAAGCTCAATACCTTGACTGGAGAAGATGTGTCATTACATGTTAATGGCCAACATTTGAAACATTACTTTCAGGCTTAAGGTGAGGGTAGTTGGTATGTTATGTATCATAGTGTAAATAATGTATAGTTGGTTGGGTTTTATTTGGTTTTGTTTTTTTTTGTGGTTGTGTTGGTTTATGTGTTGTGTTCCCTTGGCATGGATGTTTCTTTTGTTTTGAAGTATACAGGAGCAGATTAACAATCACTAAAAACAATAGAAAATTTAGGACATTCAGGTTAATTATTTGAAACTTATGCATAACTTGTGACTGTCATGAATGTAGAAAATGGTCTGGCTTGTGAAATTTTGTATTCAATAATTGTGGGTTGAGTATTCAAGGGAAGTTTCTCACAATGGCACACCTCAAATCCTTGCGTTTGTTGAACATACCAGTGTAGGTGTTAGGTGAAAAATTAGAGGTCACCCTTGCTACCATTACAATTCTTAGGTTAATTTCAGCAAGTGATCACACCTTGCATCATGAAGTTATAATGGTAATATCTTATAAAGTCTTTATCTTACACTAAATATTAAAAAATAAGTAAATAAATAAAATAGATTTTACTAAAAATCTAGATTAAGCCATCTAAGTAACACTACTGGGGCTATAGATGCTTGCTGGTAGTGGGGCTCTACTTAGGAGAATTGTAACGATAACCTTGTCGGGGCTATAGACGCCTGCTGGCAGCAAGACTCTATCTGGTTGGCTATGAGGGAATGACATCAACTATGTAGTTTAATATCAGTCACTAGTTTATTCAACTCATTTTCAAGATGAGGATTATTAATCACATGCACCCACTTAAACTCAATTAGGAGATTCATGCACCTTATTGAATACATTAAGTCTCAAGCTGAGTAATGATCTGCAGAAAAGAAAGTTGGAAGTTAGACTTTATTTCATTTAGTTTTCTTTAATGGTTTTAATTTAATTTTTTTGTTTGGTTGCTAGTTGTTGTGATGCTCACAACATGCCCCATTTTACTTCTGAGCAAAATAAGGACCCCTGCTGTGGTTGTTGCTTTTTGCTTGTGTGTGGGTCTGTTTGGGTGGTAAAGGGAAAAGGAGGTACAGGTTACAAACCTTGTTGAAAATTGAAGAAAGATAATATTAAGTACCAGAGAAGAATAGAGGTAAATTCTTTGTCAAAAATGAATGAGGGTTTCTTTTCGAACCATTTCAAAATTCTCAATATTCTGCAGGATACATGTGTTTTGGTAAAATACATTATAGGAAAGTTTGTAGGTTGCATATACAAGGTCATTTGTATGTGAAATCATTGTATTAGTCGCATAAATTGGTCAAGTTTATGAATCATTGTATTTTGTATGCATGTTTTTAATTTGTTATTCTTTACATACAAGTCAAACCCAACGAGATTCAGAAGTAAGGTGGATAATTGGTTAAGTCCACAGGTTGTATATCAGGTTGTGTGTTTGGTGCAAAGTAAAAATACAATGTGATATACATGTCGCAGACCTAAAAAAGTATGAAATGAGGTTTTATTAAAGTATGTTTCGTTGTTTGTATGTTGCATGATTTGAGTTTATACCTTTTGATATACATACAGCATGGAAGTCAAAGAGAATTAAATCGGATGTAAGTGATGCATCGTACCTAAATGTATATTTAAAAAGATGCATTTACTTTATATACATGTGTAGATCTGAAGGGTTATGCAATATGGTTTATAAAAGATGAGGTGTCCATAATGATTATACAAAGGAGTTGGCATGTATGGAGGCTTGAATCTAAGAGTAGATACAAGTATTATTGTTTCAAGATACAAGTGGGTCCCACAGGTTGTATCTCAAAGTTGTATATTGCATTGACAGACGTATATACAAGCTGACATACAAGCAAAGATACAAACAAAAAATGCAAGACAAATTTGAAAAAGGAATTAAATAAAGGAAATGCTTTGTATGTTCAGGGGATTGTATGTTAATGATATACAATCCTGATATACAAAGAAATAAAAGACATTACCGGAGAGATAAAAGGTAAAAAGGGACTTGTATGGGTTGTTTGTATATGCGCTTGTATCTATGTCACATACATTGTGATATACAAACCAAAGATACAAGTGCGGATATAAAGGGAAAAGGGTTAACATTATTTATAGCTCATTGCATATAGGCTTGTATATTGAAAAGATGCAAAAGGGACATACAAAGAACAATATACAAAGAAAGATACAAGAAAATGTGATGTATGCAGAAAGTAAGCTAACGGATAGAAGGTTTACAATAAAACGTTGAGATAAGAAACTAAATCCATAGGCACATTAATTGCTATAATTAATGTCTATCCAACACTGAAAAGAGTATAATTTAATTGGTTAGGGAAATTTAACAGATATTTTTCTTTTAGATTTGCATTGTTAGAACCAAAATTACAGCAAGAGGAATTGCTTCCAAAATTGAACAAAATTCATCACGAGACAGAATTCTAGAAGTTAGAATAGAGTAAAAATGATAAAGTAAGTGAATGATGTAAGGTTGAGCTATCGAAAGATACAGGTATTTATCTTAAATACCATTACAATTTGGTTTACAAGTAACTTATAGTAATTTCATTTCGAAATGTAAACATTCATTAAATTACCGTGTTTAATTGTTGATTAGTTGGGTTGGGTTAAATAATGTGAAAGTCAAAATAGAAAGGACACATGGGAGGTTAGGGTAAAATGTAAAAAATAGAAAATTTGTAGTAAAACCCTAGGTAAGAAGGTAAAACAACAAGTTAAAAGAATGTGTTTTTTACAAGATGGCCCCAAAGCAGGAAAAGGTAGATACAAGACGTAAAGTTAAAAAAGAAAGGAATCCGTACAAAGAAATAGAAAAAGAGATGCCAATACATAGAGGGTACCTGTCATTGATTAGTCCAAGTGGAGTGGGGATGGACACAAACATAGGAAATTATGACGCGGATGATGTGTTGTGGAAAATTATAGTAGCAGATGCGACACCTGACATGAGGTGTATATGGGAGAGTGGATTGTATAGGGCTGTGAGTTTTCCATTAGCTATGGAAGCTAAGGATTTGTGTGTATATTGCATATACTTGTATGACCCGGGTACCAGGAAACTAATGTTCCATGATAGACTCATTGCAGACTTATCTATAGAAGGGATTGAAAGAACATTTGGTCTGGAAATACATGAAAAAATGGTGGATATTGATATAGATCAATATAATGAAGATTTTAATAACAATGAGAGGGACTATAGAAGCAAGGTCTTCTACAGTTGGTACAGTGCAAAAAATAAGCCCAAAGCTATGGCAAGAGTGCACAAGAATCTGCAAAGAATATACTTTAAGGAAGAAATATACTTGATGATTACAAACCAGACTAGTGGGATTGAGAGATGGCACTAAGTGTGAGCCTTGGATGTTCACTCTCATCCAATTCATGAGGGAAGCAAAAAGGGAACAAGGACAGATTCACTGGGCTAAGGCTACAAGCACAGCCATATGAAAATAGACAATGTTGAGAAAGCAAAAGATGATGCCTTTCTATTTGTCCCCATATATATTATATTCATGTGTAGTAGAGGTTCAATCATTCATACAAGGGATAGATAAGGTTGGAAACTTAGGAAATGGTCCAAGTTAGAAGCTGGTATCTGAGCATTATCCTGATTTATAGGAAGAGAATGCATTGAGGAAGTATGCTCTAGTGAATGATGTATTCTATACATACATGGTGAGAATTTTGAGGGAAGAGCTAGATAAGATATTATCTAAAGATGCAAAGGATACAATTGGTCTCCACAGTTCCTTGTATATTCAATTTTAGCATTTACTTATATCAGAATTGAGGGATTTGAAGGAAAACCTTTCATGTTGCCCAAGTATCCTTCCAATAAATTGATTGTTCTGGAGTTCTCAAGGCAGAATTTGAATGCCTTTAAGATGTATAAGAAGAAGTTTAACAGAGGAAATCTTAAATTACCTTAGGCAATTGGTAGATACTCATGCTATAGTGAAGAGGTTTCTAGTTATTCAGAAAGGGAGTTGAGGTATTATGGATTTGAGGAATTTGAGTTGGCCCGAAGGTTTGATCCCTTTCATAGAATCCAAAATAAATTTGACTCTAAATTTAAACATCAAATACATATTGAAGATTTTTAGTCAGATTGTAAGAATGATAAAGAGGTAAGAAAGAGAGCTCATAAAAGATTAACAATTGAACAAATGAGGTCCATGGGGGATATCTATGTACCCCCAGAGGTTAAAGAAGATGATAATTTTTTGCACCATAGTTATGAAAGTGCCAGGCTTGCTCCAATTGGAGAGCCTGCTTGCTCACAACCATGCAATACATCTTTGGACACATTGTCCGAACCAGTTATCTTGTTTTCAAAAACATGGTTGAAAGATAGAATTGAGGAGCTTAAGGCTGAAGGAGTAGAAATTACATATCCAAAGAAAGGGAAAAAGAGAGTGAGGGAGCAGAATGATGATCTCCAATGCTTTTATGAAAAGAAAAGGAAGATTGTAGAAGCTAAGATTCTTGAGAAAGATAAATATGCTACATTAATGGATCCTTATGCAATAGGGGTGACATTAGCAGTATCAACAGACAAAATTGTAGATGTAAAATCATTAAGTCATGATACCAGTGTAGAGCAAGCACAGGCAGCTCAAGGGTTAATAGGGCAAAAGGTCATGAAGGCAATACCAATAGGTATTTCAAAAGGAGAAACTTCAAATAAAAGTAAAGTTATAGGAGCACAATAGGTAGGTGATAAATTGAGTGACATTTTTGGTGCATCTACCTCAGCAGAGAAAAGAAAGGTATATGTTAAAGTAAAAATAGAATTGGCTAAAGAAATGCTGCATGGGTAAAAAATGCATGAAGCCAAGCAAGTTACTGAGACTATCAACATTGAAGATGATAGCAGTGAAAGTGAAATTAGAGAAATGGATTTAGGGAAAGAAAGAGAAATTGGTATAGAGGAAGAAGAATCCAGTCAATTTTTAGGTGAAGAGGAGGAACAAGACACTCAAGCTAAAATGGAAATTGATCAAGGTTCAGTGTCTGAATAGGAAATGGTACAAGAAGAATCAGGATCAGTAGATCCTTTGGTACCTTGGTTTCTCCTAAAATAATAAAGGATGTACAAGATGTAGTACATAAAATTGAAGAGTCTGGAAAAGAAGAGGCACCTGAGGAAACAGTAAAGGAAGCACCTGCTCAAGCTAAATAAGAAGCAGGAGTTAGTACCTCTGGTGTAGATGTGTTAAACATCCTAAACATGTATGGTGAACAAAGTGAAGAAGAGCAGAATATAGAATATAGAAAAGAACAAGAAAAGGAAACAAAAGAGGCTGATACAGTGGTAGGCTCACCTACACATATAGAGCAAGTACAAAAGGAAGGTGAAAGTGCAGAAGATGCAGCAAATAAACCTGAAGGTAAAGAAAACACATAAAATGTTGATGAAGATAAATCTGAGAAGAAAAAGGAGGATATAGACATGACAAATGTAGAGCAAACAAATAAAGAAGAAGATCAGGAAAAAGAATCATTAAGGAAAGAAGGTCCAGATGAAGAGGATGAAGGTGGAGGGGATATAGAAATTGAAGAGGAAGAAAAAGAGGAGGAATCTAAACAACAAAATGATCCAACGATACCAGAACAAGCCCCTCAACAAAAACAACCTCCTCCACAACAACAAGAACAACAATAGCAACAAGAACAACAACATCAACAACAGGAGTAGGGAGAAGCATAAAGGCCTCAAGAAGAGGTAATCAATGAAGAAAAGGTTGCTAAAAGAACAAAGGAGGCCCCAGCTTGGTTAGGTGCTGAGATAAGGAGAGAAAAGGTTGAGGTACAGTTAGTACTTATAGACATCAAAAGTCTATTAGGCGATGTAATTCCAAGAAAAGAAAAGAGAAAGGCTAGGACCATGTCAGCTATATAAAGGGGTCCAGATGGATCTAGAACACTAAACCTAGCCATACCACAAAAGGAGAAGGCAAAGGAGAAATAGTCTTAGATGAGTATAAAATACTAAATTTTGAGTTAGGACACACAACAAGAGAGCAACACATAAGTGAATTGGAGTACATGCATCAAGTTACAGTGGAAATGTTGAAAAGAGACAAAGATAAGTAGGAATATTTAAAATGACACATTGTCCAGCTACAACAATTCATTAAAGGGATATTTGATCCCAATGTGACAATTCTAGAATTGCCTAGTGAAATAGCAATTCTGTCAAAAGATGAAATGAAGGATATAGAAAAAAAGAGGCTTAAAGCCAATGTTTTTGAAGAATGGTTCAAGGACTTTGTGCAAGAAGGAGAAGAGGTAATCAAGAAAGTAGTGAAAGGATGGGAATCAACTGCAATAGAAAAGAATAAATGCAGTATGCTTGTATATAATGGTCAATTTAGAAAAGAAGAGTGCAAATTTGAATTGGAATAGCTAGAGGAAATTGAAGATAGAGCAGAGGAATTAATAAATGAAGGAGTAATTACCCCTTCAATGGCAAATCAAGTGCCACAGGCAAAGTTGGAATTAAGATTTGAAGAGGCTAATCTCAGAAGGTGCATCACAACCACTCAAGGTTTAGAAGAAAAGGAAGATAGCATGCTCGTGATGCACAAGAGGATAGTTGAAAGGATTTTAGATCATGAGTGTATGGATATGCCAGCATATGAACATCAAAGAGCATTAACAAAATTCAATCCCATTTTTACACCATGTATGGAGAGTCCAGAGGCATATCTAAGTAAACAAATGATTGATTCATTGATGGAGGAAAATGCCAAGATGAAAAAATACAAGAAGAAGAGCCAAGGCTCGAATAAAGAAGAAAAGAAATTGAAAGAAGCAGTCATAATGCAGGAATATATATGGACAAATAGTCCAGGGGGGATCACACCTTTATAGAAGTTATAACAAATAATTTCAAAACATATTTGAAGGAGTAGGAAAGTGAAGAAGAGAACAAACAATATTAATAAGAGATCAAGTAAAGGGTATCTACGGGAAGGGTCAACAGGAAAGAAGAGGTCAAAAGGGAAGCCTATTTCAAAAAAGATTCCAATGGCATCCTTGGAGGTAGAAAAGGTACCACAAAGATATTTTGGAAAGCGGTTAGAAAAGAATGAGCACCCTTGATTGAGAAAGTTTAAATTTTGACTGTAGATTGCATTTTGTAACCGTAGCAAATGCAACTTCAAATTCTATATAAGAAGCTTTGCTATTTGTATATTACTTACATAGGGATTTCTGAAATAGAGCTTGCACTTGTAATTTGTTTGGACATTTAAATAGAGAAGTATTTTAGTTTAGAGTAGAATGAGGTCACCTGTTTCTACACTGAGGAATGCGTGGAGTGTCTAGCTTCCTTATTGTATTTGTAAGACATTTGTAAGTTTCTCTATTGATTTGATTAATGAAGCAAACAGGTCATTCATACATTGTAAACCATATATGTGACTGTGTACTTTAAATACAAGTAAATTTGGTATTCTGCATCTATTTTCTAAGTGGTTTCTGACTCTTACTTATATTTGAATGTACTACCTCTTTAAAAGCTTGCAATCGTGGATGTGTGTTCATGAAAATACTCAGGGCTTCACATTTAGAAATTTAATATGTTGATTTGATCAAGTTTGATATATTTCTTATAACATGGATAATAGAGCATTTAGATCATGTAGTAAAATGATGTTTAAATTGAATTTCTCTAACTTTTCCCCAAACATTTGAAATAATTAGCTCAAACGCAAAGATTTTAAGATAATTGTCTTACATTTAAAAGAAGCATGAAGAATTGTGTTAATATTTGACAATTTTCATAGTAATTTGAAAAGAAAAGCTTGTTTCATCATTAATCATACAAAGCTTTGTAATACCGTAGTAAATTTATGCAAAGGAATGAATAATTTGTTTGTTTTTACAATAATTTGCATAATATGAGTCCAGTGAGTCATAAATCATCTTAAATCAAGTAAGGCCCCTTGAATATTATAGTTTCACATGAACCTGCTGAATTGTCCACAAGTTCAAGACCTAACCATACAGAAACTTGGGATTAAGAACTCTTAAATGATTTCTTGATATCTTTCAAGACAATTTAGGTTTATTTTTGTGAATTTCAACTTTTGTTATGAATGTGTAAAAACAATCATCAACACATCCCTGCATTACCCTTAGCCATCTGCACAGAATAAGTACAATCAAAACCAAGAAGGGAAAACAAGAGATATTTACTTCTTGTGACATAAATAGGAAGGCATTTTCATATTGAATCTTGTTTATCTTTATGTATGAAGACAATGATGCTTGAACAAAAGATTAATTAGTTTATGTATGTGTTTGTTTTTTTGCATTTCATTTATTTTGTAGTGAGCGACATAAGGAAAAGAGGAGTGACAAGCACAAAATTACATTATATGCAAGGGAGTTAGAGTTTAACAATATCTCATATCTCTTAGGCATGTACAACATAAACATGCTCAGGCACAACAAACTAGGAACCACACTCACATTTTAACTATGACTATAATGATTGCAATATAACCCATATGGAAACACAATTGTTTTACAATGACTATAGCGATGAAGAACAGTTAAAAGATTACAAATGTAGAACAGTAAGGTTGATCTTAACAGATCTCATATCATAAATGTAGGGAAACACAACTGCTAACCTATGACTGTAGTGATTGCAATATAAACCATAGGGGAACACAGCTATTTAAATATGATTGTAATGGTTGCAATATAAACCATAGGGAAACACTATATAAAGATTACAAATGAAAAATAGTAAGAGTTTAACAAATCTTGCATCTTTTGTGCATGACGAACTCATTCACAGGCATAAATTATTGTGAAGTTAATTGATGTACTTTTTTGAATGACTGAACTGACGAAGCATAACCTATGAAAAAGATTAAACAAAAACCTAATAAAAAGATAAGCCCCCAAATTTATGACTGGCATCAAAGAAAACCTAACTGAATGATAATGCAGAACCTATGATAAAAAGATAACCAGAGTGAATGATAATCCTGAACTTATGTGAAAAAGATAAGCAGAGTGAACGATAATGCAGAAACTATTAGAATAAGATAACCATAGTGAATGATAATGCAAAACTTATGAGAATAAGATAACCAAACTGAATGATAATGTAGAATGTATGAGAATAAGAAAACCAGATTGAATTATAATGCAGAAACTATGAAACACAAATGCTAAACAATGACTATAATATTTGCAATATGTAACCATTTGTTTGCAATATACACCCTAGCGAAAGACAAATGCCAACCTAAGACTATAATGGTTGTAATGAAGAACAATATAAATCTTATGAATGGAAAACAATGCAGAAACTATGCAACACAAATGCTAAACAATGACTGTAATATTTGCAATATAAATCCTAGGGAAATAGAAAAGCTAAAATATGACTATAAAATTTGCAATATGGAAGCATTTGTTTGCAATATAAACCCTAGGGAAAGACAAATACCAACCTAAGACTGTAATGGCTGTAATGAAGAACAATATAAAGCTTATGAATGGAAAATGGTAAAAGAAATACCTGAAACAATATGGAAGTTGTTGAACTAGAATCTGTGCTTGTCACTCCTCCTTTTCTTATGTCGCTCACTATAGAATAAGTGAATACTTGAAGGTTTTCATAGTTATTTGAATTGGGAATTTTTTGAATCTGATTGATGCTTGTTTGGTGTGGCGAATTAAATCCCTGTCATGTTTCAAATTTGAATTCTGGGTGATATGAATTATAGATTTGATTGATTTGGCCATTAATTCTTGAGTTGATTGGTTTGGTGTTTTTTTTACATTTGTTTCCATAATTTTTTTTAATAATGGTGGCCTTACACCTTTAATTTTTGGTTGCAGGTGGGTTTTTAGAGGAAGGAGCTAGTATGTGCGCATCTTACTTGGTGAGATGGGACATAGTCCTACTGATAGGTGTTGTAGGTCTCATGTTTGATGAGACAGGTGGACGCATTTGCGTGTTGTTTGGATTATGCTACACTGGGAAACATGGTTGTAATGGGTTAGCATTTTGGTCAAAGATGGGACACATAGGTTTGAATTGTTTTGACGTGGCATTGTTGTTTTGTTGTGTAGTTGTGAGTAATCTCCATGTGATGTCTGGATTGGTGCAATAATTGGGATTCTATGTTATAGGGAAGGGTGCAAACTTATATGATACGGCTATTTAATTTTTAAGTTCGTATTTTATGCTGATATGTCAAATACAAGTTGAAAACACATATACGTGTTTGGATGCAAAATTTAAAATATATTGTTTTCAAATATATACCATTAAATGTGCATTTAACATCTAATTTGTGTTTGATATGATCGTGCTTTTTTATGCAATTTTTGTTAACTTGTGGAGGACCGGCACCTACGTGTGGGCCCCAACATGTGCCAATCCTATCACACGTTCTAGCCCCTGTGCACGTTATGGCTCCTCTCCCCTATTTAACCTAAAGAATATCAAAACAATACTATATATTTATTTTAAATATTATTATAATTTTTTTCTATGAAATAAACATTTATATAATTATAAAACTTCATTAAAATGCATTATATGAAAAAAAAATGGATATAGATGGATATAGATAATTATACCTTAAAATGCAAACATTTAATATTTGAATATTTTTTATTTACTATATAATATTAAAATATTGATTTAAATAAAAATAGTGAAATTTATTATAATATTTTATTACTATTTAATTGTTTAATTTTTTAGTCAAACTTATTGATTCATATTAAAAAAATTAGAAATAACATTTTGTTTTGAAACGAAGGTGTCTCAATCCTAACCTTTCAAGTAACTCGAAGGGTAGATTGGAAGGATTGTTGTTATTAGTTGATAAGCTTTTTAAATGGACTTGCAAGTCCAAAATAATACCTGCAAACTAATCTCATGTTTAAAGACAATTTATAGGCTATCGGAAAACAATTCTCAACTTGTAGAAAATATCTTCATAAGACAATTCTTGATTATCAATCTGTTAGCTCAGATAATTTAATTCTATACCACCTAGCACACCCACCTTTTACACTACTCTAACTCTTGCCAACTCTCTGACCATCCAAGTTGTTAAATACACTTCGAATCGAAGTATTCCATAGTAGAACATAGTTGTTAGTGAGGTATACTTGCAATGGAAAGTGTCGAGGAAGATATGGATTGGATATAAAGAGGCATTCAAATGATATCATATCAACTTTTTCAATGGAAATGACAACAATTGTTGTATCCTTGTTGAACCCCATGTTGCTTATAAAGGCACCTCTAAATGTCTCTCTGAGGAAGCTTTAGAGTTGTCTCTTCTTCATCTTTTTTCCTCATCCTTGGCATCTTTTTCTTCAAGGCCTTTACGAGTCAAGAAAGGCTCGATGATAAGGAGGTAGGTGTCACACCCTAATGTAGTAGAAATCAGCTACAAGATTCCTATTTGTCTTTCAATTCATATGTGGGTGGGGCCCTATTACTTCTCATTTTATAGCCATATGAAATTCCCAAAACTTAAATTTTATTAGGATTATTTAAATGCAAGTAATATCTAGAAGGTAATTGTTAGGCTTTCACAAGAACCCAAAATTATTAAATTTTGGGTTGTGATTCCATTGAAGCAAATTTAATTTTTAATAACTATTATGGGGTAAAAAGTGGACACAAGCCTTTTTACCTCATTGTTTAGCTCCTAGGTCCCCATGTTAACATTATACATGCAAAATATTCATCCCAATGAGAAATCCACTGAAACCCATGTCAAATGGGAATTAGGGGCCCCTTTAATGCTTAAGTCTAGACCAAAAAGGTACCTTGGGACTTGGGCACCCCACACCCAAGTCCTCCCTAATTAGTCAGGGTAAAATTTAAATCATGTCGGCATAGGACCTTTAAATGGGTCTCTCCTTGTCGTCTCTCTCAATTAATTTGTGAATGTTTAATGAGAAAGCATATATAAGTGAGCATTTGACTTCATTTTTAGACAAGTGGATGATATCAAGTTATGATATTGAGCAAAGAACATTCAAAGCATTCATTTTGTTATTGTTATAGATTTGTGTGTGTATTGTGTGGTGCAATCATGGATGGAGGGTCCAAAGGATGAACTTTCCAAACCATGCAGCTAGAATAAACACAATGGAAACAACATAATTATAGAATGCAATGGAATATTCATATACTCAATATATCGAGGAATTACAATGTTCATATGCCGGCAACATGCGAGCTACAATCAAAGGGCTCACAGGCTTGCTTTTCAGGTTACAACAAATATGCAAGATATAGCATTGAAGTACCTTCTGAAAAGAATTGATCTTCTCAAACTATCAAAATCACATTATAGAACTACTAACTTCCTAATGGATCTAAGAGATCTATATATATCATCTTCAAGCTCATAGAATCCTCCACGTCAGCCACAAGAGGTTACAATCTCTAATGAATGATTAAACATGTAGAAACATGTAGGTCAACCTACAACATATGGTATTGGTCCACAAATGAATGAAACATGGTGCAGACCTCAAGGAAGGTCTATCTGATCCTTATGTACTGTGTATGGTGTTCCATTAGGCTTTGTAAGTCATGGAAGTGCTATGCAAACCTTCTCCTTCAACTAACTATCTAGATGTTCTACTCTATGAAAGCTGACCTTATCTTCTGATAGCAATAACTTTCTATAGACAAATCCAAATATCTTGAAATCTGAATATGATGTGGCTGACATGGCATAGAAGATAATTCCTGCTCCATGAGATTTGATATGAAGATGTGGCAAAATGTGGTAGAAAATGCTAAAATGCCAATTAATTAACTGAACTGAAATTAAAAGAAAAGAATGAAAATATTTTTGGTTGATGCAAGATTGCTTAGCAATCTAGGATGCTCCTGCATCATTGTGTGTTTATTATAGATTTGGAATCATCATCAACATCCTTAAATGAGTTGAAGAATCTTCATCCTCCTAAGGACTTCACCTCCAAGGTGGCATCATTGCTATTTGAATCATTTCATCATTTGGGTTATATTTAGTCTTTACCCTACAAGGACACGCTCTCTCTCTAACAATGGTGTTGGCAAAGCTTGAGTGTTAACCTGGTATTTGACTGAGACAAATCCCTAAACACCACAACCCCCAAAGCCCCTTTTTTTCTTCTGTTCAGGTTACAGGTGTGAGGATTGAAGAAGTGAAGGTATAGGGAGGTTGTTCAAGGGATATGGTTTCAAGATCTGAAAACAAATTATAGAAATTCCTTTGCATAAGACTTAGCTGGCTACCTTGGCATCCTCCTACCAAATTAGACACTAGACACAGCTTACAGACATCATCTATATTAATTCTCTAGTTCTGAGCTCTCAAAGATTCTAACTTTCAAGACTTGGGTGCCCGCCCCAAAGTCCTCTAATATTTTATCTTCCATGAAATAGGTTATGATATCTCACTAATCATCTTTGTACTTTTAGAACCTGAGTTTCTATTGCTATTTGTCTGTTATAAGATGATTATCTCATATCTAGGGTTTTGCTCATATTTAACCTAGGGTTTGATAAAAAGCTTGGTTGAATCACATCTTTCCATAGCACTCTTAAGAACAAAATCAGTAGCTGAGTCCTTTTTCATCTTGTAGTGACTTATCTCAGTTTTGTCCTTGAATGTTATAGTGCAAGAGGGTTTAACCTTGTGTACTTACATGCTTGCATTCATCCTCTCTTTTCCCACTTAACATTTTGGTGAACCCGTGTTTAAAGAATTTGCATCTTACTGAGTGTTGAAATCAGATCTTGCATTTATTCATATCATATTTTGAAAAAATTGAAAAAATAAGCATTCTAGGCTTCCATAAAGGCATAGTTTTGCATTATTTTCATTGCATATCATCGGAAACATTAGATTTTCTGATTTTTATATTAGATATGAAATGAAGTACAAAAATTAATCATTTCATTATATCACATCTTGCATTTGTATATCTCATTTGTTAGGGTTTTGTTGAAAACTTGCATCTTTCATCTAACCTAGCTTTTCGCAAAAGCTAGGGTTGATAGTGAAAATCTTATTTCAGATTTTGTGTCTCTCTTTAAAATGCTGATTCAAATCTAATTTTGAATTGTAGTGTTGTTTCATTGCACATTCTTGCATTAAAATTTCAATTTTTTTAATTACACATTGTGTATTTCAACAATCATACTTGCCTTAATCCTTTTGATTACTCTATTAGTTTGTGCATTGAGTGTTATAGGAATTTGCATGAGTTGTATAATCTTCTTCCCTAATAGAAACATATTTTTAAGGAGAAGTCGTAGACTAATAGGTTCTAGTGCTTTCAATAGCGATGATACGCAAACATCAAAAACCCATTGCACACTTACTTTACAAAGGGTGAATCAACTTCTTTGCAAAATATCATAAATACCAGCATGACAGAAGAACAAACATTTCATGATGTTGAGGATATGTGATTGATGTATTTTCACATGTGTCTGATGAACAAATTAAGAAATTGGACACACAACTAGCTAAATTCCAACAAATTGTAGAATGTGCACATCTAGCTCAAGAGATGGTACCTATTGTTGAGGGTATAAGAGGAATATTACAAGAAGGACAAGAAGGTGTTGATATGCTCTGTGGATTAGCTCACATAGTGGAACAAAACATTAATCCAACATCTAGCCATGTGAATGTCATTGAAAATGTATCAACATCGGCATATATAACTTCACCAGTCTCAGCACCCATATCGACTACTGGAATATCCACTTTTACATCATCAATTATTACCACCAATCCACATGCTTGTAGTAATGCTACCACTACTATGGGAACATCTACCAGAAATAATTACAAATTTGTTGCATTTAATTATCAAAATTTAGCACCTCATGTCTCCATACCAATGCATACTTATTCTCTACCACCCATCACCTCCACTTATTACCAACCACCTTTTAATTTCATGACTACAACATCAAATGCACCTCTCTGAAATCCACAAGACATCTCTTCATCTAATGATAATCTCTTAAACTAGCTTTTGTAGAGTATGTCTTCCTTGCAGCAAAAGGTAACAAACTTGATTAATGTTTCTTCTCAACCTACTTACCAACATATCAAGCTTGAAGTCCTTTATCCTATACAATTCTAATAACTCCAATGCCTAACAAATTTCATACTCCTCGCTTTGAAAGTATGGTGGTAAAGGTGATCCTAATACTCATGTGGCAATATTCACAGTGATGTGTAGTAATTTCTTCTTTGATGAGGCATTGTTAGCAAAACTCTTTCCTCAATCTCTCAAAGATACTACTTTGGAATGGTTTTGCTCTCTACTTCCAAATTCAATAAATTCCTTCTCACAGCTAGTTGATCAATTCTTGCAACACTTCCAAGCAAACATTGGACCTGTTGTCTCCTTGATTGATTTGGTTCATTGTAAACAAGGTCTGAAAGAGAAATTAATGGAATTCATCAGTCGATATCAAGGTCTCATTTCACAAATATAGTATCTGATTAAAGATGAGGATCTTTAGAAGGTATTCATTATGAATCTCCAACCGAACATACACGACAAGATCTTGTTGATGAAGTACAGTTCTTTTCAACACTTATGCATAGCTCTTCGAGATTACCACTTTCAGCTAGTTAGTATGAGAATCATACCTCATAGGCTCTTGTTGGTCAATCCGCAGCTGGCTCATCTCAAAATTCATTCAAGAAGAATAACAAGAATTTTATCAAGATCAATGGCCAACATTCGAATAATTTTCACTCACAATTGTCTGCTATTACAAAGCCTCCTCAGGTGCCATTTCATTGCAGATAGGAATATAGACACTTTACTCCATTATCAGATTCTCTTCATTGAGTAATGACTCAAGCAATGAACAACAATCTTTTGAAGCTTCCTCTTGCTCATCCTTTTGATAGTAGTAAGCCACAAGGGCCTTCATTTAGTGCTAATGCTTATTGTCACCATCACTGCTCACCGAGACATGACACCAAAAAATACATGCATCTTAAACATGAAATTCAAGACCTCATTGATTCTAACATGATACAAGTTACTGGTGTGAATGACAATGGAAATAAGTCAGTAGTGCCTCCAAATCACAATCTACAAATCTTCACCGATCCTTTTCCTAGACATAGTGACAATTATATGGTGGAACAAAATACAATAGAGCTTGAAAATGACTATCTTGACTATGATGAAATAGTTGGCATGATAGAAGTGGATAAGGAAAAAAGTGAAGATCAATCTCTCCCATTCAAGGAAAAAGTATATACACTAAGGTTCCTCCTCTATCATGCATTTATGGATCAGGACATAACCAAAGTGCATAGGATATGCAAATGGAACAACCTATATGTAATCACTCGAAGCAAGAAGTGGTTATGATGAGAAGTATCCCATTTCATTGTGAAAGGCTCATTAATCACACAAAGCATAATAAGAAAGGAAAAGAAAGGAAAAGAACAAGGTAACAATCATTGGTGAGAAAAAGAAATGGTTCCCCTCCCCGCAAGCAACAAAAAGTTTTAAACATACAGTCTTGAGAAACAAGCACCGCAAGGCTGTTCTGGAAATAAGCATCAATCAAGTATGAGTTCCTCACACATTTTGCCTCACTTGATGGAGCATCTCTCTAAGATTCTCGCAAGTTTAGCTTCCTCTTAAATAAATATGGTTATAGTTTGTTGTGTTGTGTTGTGTTCCCTCATGTTGTGTTATATGTTGTTTAGGTCTCTTTGGATGACCCTTGATACTCTTGTAAGGTCAAGGATACAAGGAGACCGCCGTTGTTGTGATCATTCTTCTATTTGTTTCTCTATTCTTCTATTCCTCTCCTCTATTTTATTGTTGTGTGTTGTGCCTTGGGGGCATAACGTTGTGGGGGATGTCTTGGGGGCATGTTCCCTTGTTGTAAACCCAAGTCACTTTTATCTCCTCTCTCATTTTTACTATTTTCATTCTTTAGTGACTCTACTAGTCGGCGGATGATGAAAACAAATAAATACTAATAAGGACATGCATCCCTTCAGCAAGAAAATCAAAATGGACGTAGTCCATATATGAAGATGGGGTTGATATATTACTGACGCTTGACTAGTAGAATCACCTTGTGTTGTGATTTGTATTGTGAAATTTGTTGTAACAAACCTTTGCAATACTCTAAATCTACTTCAATCCACTTTGGATTGTTTTGTATCTCACCTTGTAGCTACACTCAGTTCTAAGATAAAAACCTCACAGCTATACTCAGTTCTAAATCTGCAAGTGTAGCCTTGGTCTTGTTAGGTCACAAAAATGCATCTTGTTAACCCTAAGAGGTTGCCAAGCTCTCTTGATGTTTTTGGCTAATGACAAAAAGAAAATATGGCTAAAACCCCCTTCACTTCAAGCTCTACTAGACCTAGGTGGGTGTACTTTAATTGCTAATGCAGATTTTTATAACCTTCACAGTGGCAAATGGGTGTGAAGTAGATGTAACTGTGAAAGTTATTCGTAATGCTAATGTTTGAGATTCTAAATGTGTGAAAGGTTTTGAAATGTTTCTTGTAATGACCAGTGCTTTATCTATTTTAGGGCAACGGAGTTAGGATGTGCAAGATAGATGTGTCCTCCCTCTTGGTTTAACTCTAATTATTTGGCACTTTCAAGTGTTTATACCTTGTATAAATGTGCAAGGTTGTAGGTCATCGGGCTCTTCTTACCAAATCCCAATGATATTTTCCCAAGTTACTATGAACAACTAAAAGGAATTTTAATTCTATCAAGAAGGAAACCAATTAAGATGATCCATTCAAAGGATTTTAATTCTAGGTGGAAACCAGTAAACTAAAATCACTTAAGAGGACTTAAATCAACTTCTATCAGAAACCAATCAAGTAGCACACACAAAATCAACAAATGCGATTAGACAAATTAATTTAAATAACATGGGAGAACTATTCTAGAGACAGCATAGATAACACATAAACTTTAAATTCCACAAGATAATTGAACACTAGAGGTTGAGACATCAGATAAAAATATTCCATCTCCAATTGCTTCAAAAGATTTTATAATGTATAGAAAGTCTTCATTGTGATATTTTATTCTTAACCCTAATGCTTGCTGCTAAGGTTGTTTGTTATTCGTTGATGATTCCCCCCTTTGACAATGGTTTTAATCTCCCCTTTAAATTTTCCAAATTTAGGGTTCTGACTCTTCATACATCCCTTTGGTACAACTCTTCACTAAATAAATTATCTTCAATAGATCTGACAATTAATTAATTCTTGATAAAAAAAGTATTTACCAATACTTTAGTCTTTATTTCAATTATATTTTCCTTAGTCTGTTTTCACCTACTTGATTAACTCTTCCAGAAAAATGTTTCACTTCGAGTAAAAAATATTCTCAAATAAAATCTTTACTTAGCATATTCATTATGTCCACGTTATAACCCCTTTAATGAGAATACTTCATTTTCTTGTGAAGCTATTTTATAACTTTATAAAAAAAATTCTTAGCACATGAATCTTATCATTATCCCAGCAGCATACTATTTGCATTTCCTCATTAGTAGATTTAATAAATTCTTTCCCGAAGATTTTTATCATTTTTTAATGAGATGACATTTTTCCCATGCTTCCACTGTAATTTTTCTTTCACTTGCTTTGCAATACTTTTCACGCCTTTAGGAATTTTGAAGAGACTAGGATTTCACTATCTTTGATATCTTGAAGCCTCTCAGAGATAAGCTTTTTGGTAATAATGTTTAATGGTCATAGTTTTCAGTGGCCCATTTCAATAAATTTTCACCGATTATAGTATTTTCTCCTTCCAATAAATGTTTTTTATAAATTTTTATGTGCTGTGGATATGATAAAGTCTGCGGGATCTTTATGTGGTGCACTTTATACCTTTTAATTTCTTCATTTAAAAGCTTTCAGGACCCACCTCATTCGAGATATCAAGGAAACTCAAAATCCATCTCACCAATAAGTTATGTTTGCCTGATATTAGGGTTTCCTATGTATTTTCAACTTTGCCCTATCTGTTCGTTTTGCATCTTCTATTTTGGTACTAGCATAGAAGATGCTGGCATAAGTTGCAGATGAGAGACTTGTTCATCACTTTCGGTGAAAGCCAAATTTTGAGAGACACAGGTCATGTATAAGTCAGAATTCACTCTTCAAAGAATAATTAAGTTCCTTAATCTTCTATTGTGCCATCTCCCCTTGAGAAAGTCAAACTTCTTCACTTAGTAGCTTCAGAATAGCCATACAATTTTCACGTATTGTTTCACTACTATCAGGTCTTCCTTGAAACTCACTTGTATTTGTATTTTCCTATTCTGTATGCATCTCCACCACGATAGTTGCAAATACATCTTCTCACAAAAAAAAATGCTTTGTGTTTTAATTGATGCCCATACCTATTCTAAAGCTCTAATTTTAGCACAGGCAGTGAGTATACTGGCAAATGTGAACTAACCAGATTGGAGACATGTGTGTTGTATTTGGTGAAACAATGTGACTGCATCGTGAGGGTACGCATGTCTTTTTTATTCTACAATAATCATATTCCATGATACGTTGTCTCATTCTTTCATGTGCTCAAACATTTTACGGGCATATACTAGACTCTCGCACTGGCCATACATGCAAATAAGCTTATTATTTATATGTGCAGCAAATGCAAATTGCCTATGGGCGATTGAAGAGTGGACTTGTTTCCTTCTGTGAGTCTGCAATAATCAAAGATATGTTGTGTGTAGGAAGCAAAATTTGCAGCACCTCCTTTGATTGGCTCCCTCTACATAATGTTGTGAGATTGAGATGAGTAGTGGATGATAGTGGCATTTTATGATTGCAATAGGAGAGTGGAAAATGAGCAGTATTATCTATGTCTTCCACAATGGCCATGGCTTCCATTTGAGGCTGAAATTTTGATTAACCATGCTCCTATGTGAAGTGCCATACCTATATGGCTTGCATTTTGTACTCTATGGTTGTGTCACTCTTCAAACATACTCATGCCTTGGAGCTTTGTTGTTGGTGACACATTGTTATATCATGGCTTGTGCTATTGTCTTGGTTTTAGATCATTGCCAACCATCAAAATGGGCTGAACCTTATATTTTATATGACATTGCTCCTTAATATGTTGCACCATTATAATAGAAGGTTACACCACTTGTTTGGGGACTATCCCATGTTAGAATGACTTTTTCCTTAGCTTTGAACAACTAGTGCTATCTTGAGGGGGATGTACCATTATGAATATCACTCACTCATCCTCTTAGGTTGGAGACTTATTGAAATCGTGCCATATTTACAAAGCTCAATTCCTGCTTATCAAATGCAATCCTCCCAACTTAGAAGAGGGGAAAATTTCTTACTTGAGGCTCCAACACTAGTCTGATTCAACAAATTATCTTTAGCATCTTCTGAATTTAGCACTCCTTGTTCATCTCGATGATGGACATTGATATCAATATAAAGAACTATATTGTGGCCCTCTAGAAGCTCAAGTATTGCCCAGACACCATCATTCACATAGTAAAATCCTGATGCCATACAACTTTTAGTATGGTGAAGTGCACCAACCTAAATTAATGACAATATTTGCACCCCCATAGTTGAGTTTGATTGCTAATTGATCATACAGATAGTTGACAGTTGGACTAGTTCAATACACATGCAAATGTCACAAATCTTAATGTAGGCTAGGATATGAAACCTTAAAATAGGCTGGATATTTTTCTTTATCTACAAAGGTTTCAATCAATTTAAGTGTTTCCCACTTCACAGACCTCAGAAGTTTAACATGTGATGTTTTTAGAAGCAAATGGACTACCCTCACTCTTGTATTTGTCTACAGTATCTTTAGCACTGGTTTAACAACTTCCTGGTTTTTTAGAAACTCAACACTTTGCATTTCCCATCCAATGATTTCATCTCATTTCTGATTTGAAAGTTTCATTAACCTCTAAAGATACTCATCTCATTTTTGTGGATCTGATTTAGCTTGAATCATCTATCTTACAGATGCACCAATATCTCAAATGGGCACTAATATTTCTAGGTGCAATAATCATTTTTCTTATCATGGGAACCTAAAATTTTGCAAAAAATGATAGGAAATTTTAGGTCCCAATAGGTCTATCATGTGATATGTTTCTATGTTAAACTTTCATGAATTGATTTGGTTGTTATCTTAGAATAGATTTTCTAACCAAAGCTTATATGTTGTGGATTATCTTAGTAAATGGTATTGATGTGTTTGTGGGAACATTCAGTGATCATGGCACATGTCACTTCAGGGCATGGGCTTTGTGAAAGATGTTGTTCCCTTGCGTGTTTTCACTTTACCTTAATATGCTTGATACTAGCAAGTAGGATCAACCATTTTAACGTGGGGGCATATATAATGGTAACTGCTTGATTATCTTAAACATTGATAAAGTGTGTTTGTGTACATTGATCTATTACGTATACCTCCTTTTCACTATAAGGCATCTCCGTGATGTGGGTGGGGTTGTATGCTTTGAGCACATGCTTCCTTTTCACTATAAGGTATCTCCATGATGCAGGTGGGGTTGCATTTTGAAAGCCCTTATGTGGAAGGTGGGATGGTTTTTCTCTTGAGCTAGTGCATATCCTTTTAAACAGAGTCCTCATCACGAGGTGGGGTTGGATCTTGAGTTATTCACCCTTAAGCATATCTTTAGCAGTTGTGGTAGCATAGATCAACCATCATGTGTGTTTGGCATGTCTTAGTGGAGTATAGTGATGAGTTCCTTCCTATCACCCGTGTTTGCCGTGTATAAGACATATAGTGTGTCGATGACATACTGTGCGGTGCTCGTGTATTCCATGTGTCTTTCATGTGTTTTATGTGTCTTCCTTGCATGCCTTGTGTTCTTGTGGTGTGGTCTAAAAATGTGTGGTGACAACCCCCCATGATGTATGTATTTTGTGTGCTTGTGCATGGTCTAAAGACATGTAGCAATGAGCTCCCCCCACGCTATGTGTTTTGCTTAGTTAGAATCATATATAATTGCTTAATAATGTCTTCTACTCATGTCTTCTTTGTGTGTTACGTGACTGTATTCATGTCTTCTTCGTGTATTCGATGCTTCCGCTATCTTCTCTATGTATTGTATGCTTCCTTACTGTATTCACTGTGTCTTATGTGACTGTCACGTGTCTTCTTATGTTTACCCTAGTTCAGGGGCTAGAAATAGTCCTTCAAGCTTAGGGTGAGTCTTCATTCTTGTGTTTGATGTGTCCAATATGATTCAACCGTACTTTAATACATGTGTTGAATTGTAGGATCGTACACACATTAAAGTGGGGGCTAAATGTTATGGAGTAAGAAGTGGACACATGCCTTTTTATCTCCTATTTTAGCTCCTAGGTCCCCGTGTTAATGTTATACATGCAAAATATTCATCCTGATGAGAAATCCCCCAGAACCCATGTCAAATGGGAACTAGGGGCCCATTTAATGCTTAAGTCCAAACCAAAAGGGTACCTTGCGACTTGGGCACTCGTACCCAAGTCCTTGCTAATTGGTTGAGGTAAAATTTAAATCATGTTAGCATAGGACCTTTAAATCGGTCTCTCCTTGTCATCTCTCTCAATTAATTTGCAAATGTTTAACAGGAGAACATATATAAGTGAGTGTTTGAATTCATTTTGAGACAAGTGGATGATAGCAAGGTTATGATATTAAGAAAAGAGCATTCAAAGAATTCATTGTGTTATTGTTATAGATTTGTGTGCGTATTATGTGTTTGTTGCAGATTTGGAATCATCATCAACATTCTTAAATGAGTTGAATAATCTTCATCCTCCTAAGGACTTCACCTCCAAGGTGACATCATTGCTATTTGAATCATGTCATTATTTGGATTATCTTTAGCCTTTGCCCTGTAAGGGAATGCTCACTCTAACAACGGTGTTGGGAAAGCTTGAATAATACCCTAGGATTTGACTGAGACAAATCCCTAAATACCACAACCCCCAAAGCCCTTTTCTTCTTGTGTGTAGGTTACAGGTGCGAGGATTGAAGAAGTGAAGGTACAAGGAGGTTGTTCAAGGGATAGGGTTTCAAGATTTGAAAATAGATTACAAAAATTCCTCTGCGAAAGATTTGGGCACCTGCCTCAATGCCCTCTTGCTAAATCAAACATTGGATACAGCATCAAGACATCATTTACAACAATTATCCAGTTTTGATCTCTTGAATATTCTAACTTCTAGGACTTGGGCACCCACCTCGGAGTCCTCTGACATTTTAGCTTCCATGAAATAGGTTACAACATCTCACTGATCATCTTGGTACATTTAGATCCTAAGTTTATGTTACTATTTGTCTGTTATAACCTAATTATCTCATATCAAGGGTTTTTCTCATATTTAACCTAGGGTTTGATAAAAAAGATAGGTTGTATTAGTGCCTGCATAAACAATCAGGTTTCAAGCATTAAAATATGCAGGCACCTTTCCAAAAAATCCAAAAAATTCTGAGTCTTTGGGCCTTTATAGCTGAAAAGTGCAAAACGTCTGTTGTATGCATGTCACTTTGTATATACAAGGCTGTTTGTATATACATACACGTCAAATGTGTATTGGCAGGTCAAAAATCTCAATCTTCCTTCAAAAAGTGGTGAAAATCAGTTGTATTCATTTCACAATGCATATCGAGCTTAAAAAGGGTGCATATACATTGAGGAATCTTTCACAGCTTCAGGGAATATTCTTTGCTTGTATATCGGGCTGCATGTATATTTTGTGTTGTATGTTCAGACATACAACAGCTAGATACAGAACATGCAAAGAAAATATACAAAGAGGCCCATGTACATTCGCTACAGTGATAGATACATTGGCCGATGCATGTGCAAGAGGAAACATGTACATTAAGAAGATACAAGAGGTCTTGTACATTTGGCGACATACAAAGCAGGAGATACATTTGGTGGGGTCTACCTCACATACAAGATGGGATGTATATGCAATATACATTCATTATGTGCAAAGAGAAAAGTGCAAGGGGCCGATATACAAAAGGTGGGGCCCATTGACTGCATGTTTTGGCGATTGTTCGCACATACAATCAAATATGCATTTGCAAATATACAAGAAGGACCCGAAAGGTTATACTTCCTGGTTGATAAAGGTTTTAAGTACGGATTGTATGTTTTGTTTTGTATGTCCGCATTGTATATTTTTTATATACAAGGCATTGATACAAGGAGAGGAAGGTGCAACCCGGACACGAAGGAGAAATAAAATGTAGTGAATAAAATTTGAGGTCTGTGGGTTGTATAAAGTGCTTGTATATGTCGATATACAAGACGATATGCAATGAAAGGGATACAAGCCAGATTTCAAAAGGAGTTACATTCTGTTTCATAATATCTTGATGTCCGCGGCTTGTATGTATGTCTATGTTGTATATTGCGAATATACAAAGGAGAAAGATATAAGCTAGACCCGAAAAAATTTTGAATCTATTTCATAAAGGTCTGGGGTCCACCTTCTATGTAAGGTGGTTGTATATGCTTTTGCATATACAAGGAGGAAAAATGCATGTTTGTGATAGGAAAAGTCAGCGATGGTAAAGAAGCATCTACGTGGCACATTCTCATTGGCCAGTGACTTGCCTATTTGATTTGAGCTATAGATTTGGGAGATACAAAGAAAGATCGATGGCTATGTTTGAATGCAGGGTTTTCTTCATGACTGTAGTGGCATTCTTGGCAGGAAGGCTCCTAGAGCACGTGGTTTCCTGCATTTTCATAGGACACCGGTAGGTTGACCATTGATTGCAGAATTACAGAGGCATGGGTTGATGATGGACGTGCCACCTACCAGTTTTAAGAGAAAAATCTCCAAACAGGGCTCGAGTCCAACTACTCCTTGCCTCTCTTTCTGCCTGTTGCATTGATGTTTTAGGTGCCATTTTTAGTGCACTGTATCTAGAGGTTTTTTTTATTTTTCCCTTTTAATTATTGCTGAGTACACAGCCTTGTTATAAAAGGCAAACGATGTTACTCATGGTTTGTTGTTGAAAACTAGACAAATTTTGGTGTTGTAATAAGATACAACTTCATTGGTGGCTCTATTCTAGGTAATTTGTGAGTTTATGAATCATATGTTATATGTTTCATGCATAAATTTACTGGTTTCATATTGTTTTATATGAGTAATGCTTCATTGCATGTATTCTATTATTTGTCTCCAAATTGAATGTCTTCTTCTTCCGAATCTAAACAACTAAGGGGTGTTTGAGATTCTAGAACATGGGTTCACTCTATTGAATGCTTAGTCTTTTACTTCTACTCAAGGAGTAGATTAAATGTTTTGGGTTAAGTGTTGGGAAGAATATATTGCAATAAGGATGTTTCTAAGTAGAGATAACTAAATACTCAGTTTTGGGAAGTATCTGTAAGGCAGAAACTAAAAATCCCCTTGAAATATAGTCATTAATATATGTTTATGGCAACCATTCACATGTGTATGTCTATTGACTCTGAGCCCTGAGACATGCACCGATCCAGTCTTGTATTGAGGTTACAACTAAGGTCCTAGTTTTGCATCCAAATACCAAAAAAAATCAAACTCAAACTTCAAATACAAACCTTTAGAACATTAGAAGTAGTTTTAGGACCAAAGTCCTTTGACTCACAACTGAACATAGGCCCAAAGATAGCCCCTTTGCACTTATTTCACAGTTTTGGTCTGCATAAGAGAGGATTTATCTACTTTGTATCAACATCCTAGTAAATTCAGTGGTATATGTTATAGATGTTGAATACGGAATACCCCCCTTGGTTCTGCAGAGCCTAAAGAAGAAGAGGAGATATTTGTAGAGTCTATCTCCTGTACCATTGGCCCCTGGCCCAGAAATCCTATTGATCAATGTTGGCTACCTTGTAGGGATAACTGGGAAGCATCCAGGTGGATTGAACACTAATAGATTTGGCAACTCTACTGGGGACCCTTTGTATAAGAACCCTGGTTTAAAAGAAAATAATTCCTAGTTATAGGTGGTGACTCCAAACTAATCTCCCAACTGATAAAGTAAAATTTGTATGCAAGGGAGAAGATCCCTGCATAATTCTCTATCTGAAGAATTACCCAGAAAAATGATGTACAAGAAAAAAGGAACTATTCAAGCCAGTCAAGAGGGTTCTGCCAGAAGTAATGATAATATTCAAGACAATCTAGGATCTTTAGAGCAGACAATACCTTATTTTTCAAACACTAAGGCTGAAATCCAGAATGTATATGAAAGACAACAAGGTGTTAATTTGAGAGTGAGATCAGAGGTGTTTGAGGAACACCCTTTCGTAGATCCCTCTGACAGATTTGAAGAGACTAAGTCCCCAAGGGATGATGATGATGACCAATATGGAAAGGGACCATCCTCTTCTATGCCCAAAGATGAACAATTAGCTAAAGAAATCAAAAGCTTAAGAGTTGAATTAGAATATTTACAAGATGTGAAGATTAGAGATGATATGAGACAAAAAGTGCAAGCTCTGAGAACTACTCAACATGATGTAGTCCCCACCCTTGATAATGCAAATGTCTTGAGAAACCAGCATAGAAATAGATCCAGTATCAATAGAATGATCAGAGACAATGTAAACAATGTTAGGGTACCATTAAATAATGTGAGAAATCAAAATGCAAATAGGAATGCCAATGTTAATCAGTTTGGTAGACAACCTATGCAGCTGGACATATTCAGGTAGCTTGTTTTTTATGGTATTCCTAGTTACCCTAACCCCATTGAAAAACATGTGAGACCGCAGGTGCCAAAGTTTTCAAGAAACAATATTGTGTCAGGTGAGGATCATTTAATGGATTTTCAGAACATTATGGACAACTTTGAGGTTGAGCATGAAGATGTGTTTATGAAATTGTTTATGCAATCCTTGGTTGATGAAGCTAGAAAATGGTATAAAGGTCTGCCTGACCAGAGTATCTCATCATGGGACGATTTCAGGAGGATATTCAAATAGCAGTATGGTGACAAGACTAACCCAAGCTTTTTTGTAAATGAGTTCACTAATATCACTAAGGGGTCAAATGAGCAAGTTGTAGATTTTAATGCTAGATTTACTAAAGTGTTGAATAAATTACCACCTCATATGAGACCTAATGAACCAATGTGCATGGTGCTATACATAAATGCTTTTGATACCAAAACAGCCTATGGATTAAGAGATAAGGGCCCTATTAGCCTCAGGGATGCTTTCAGAATTGTAACAAATATTGAAAATAATAGAAAAGCATCTGGTAAGACAAATAGAAGGGATGATGTGAAGATTCTGCAAAATCCAAACAAGCCTCAGAGTACTCATGGTAATGCATCTACCTCTGAGGATAAATTAGATAAATTGACCACTGTTGTTAAGGACCTAAGTTATAGACTTGCAAAAAATGAAAAGGGAATGGGTCCTGAGAGGCAGGTTTACAAGAGACTAGAAAAGAGGCCATCATTGCATGATATGCCATATAACACTAATTGGCATAATGGTAAACCCATCCTCCCACATAGCAATACCAATCAAAGAGCCCAGAATGCAAAGGAGACTTCGGATCCTTTGAAGAAGGCTATTAATATTGTTGATGACACCCCATGGTGCATAATATGTTAGATGCCTCACTCACAGTTGCAATGTATGATCGCTCAGTCTCTGTATAATAATGATGTTGCCTATGATGAATGCAATGAGTTACATTGTATGGAGGATGATAATATAAATATGTTGTCCACAAATAGGGAGTATTCTCCCTATGATGCTGATGAAAATACAAGTTGTGGGACTCAGGTTTGCCAGCAGTTTCCCTGTGATGAAGATGATGAAGATAATTATGCGTATGCTCAAGACACACACTTTTTTGAATAACTTGAGGAGGCCTTCTGATGAAGACATTAGAGCTCTCACAGCCATAGCTGTAGCTCAGGTCAAAAGCAATTATAATCTTAGAGGTAAAGCTCAGGTAAGTGACCTACGTCAATCAGAAAACACCTTTGTAAGCCAACCAGTGCATATCCATAAGAAGGCTGAACCACAAAAGACATAATGAAATAGTAATAAAAAGAACTCTAAGCAAAAACTAGGTCATGATTCTTAAGGACCAGAAAATAAAACTCCCCAAAGCAAGGATCAAAATAAAGATTCTCAGGTCCTGGATAACGGTCAGCAGGCCGCTAAGATTAAAGCTAGATTAGCTCAAGATAAGAGTAAAACCACAGCTCAGGCTACAACTGTTATACAAAATTATGCTCCCTTTGACATAACTCAGGTTTTGTCCCAAGTAAAGATATTTGTTCCATTGATGAAAATGATGAAGGTTGAAGAATTCAGAAATAAGGCGTTGTCCTTAAATTTAGGGGTAGCTTGTCAAGCTGAATAGAATGTTGAAACCTAGGGTAAGAAACAGGCCTTGTGTATTGAAGAGGATGAGGTTCCTGAAGTTTATCTGGGGATGACCATGACAAAATGTCCTTCACAGGTTGAGCCATTTTATGTCTCCCTTGTAATTAACAGAAAAATAATCAAAAATTGTATGCTTGATTTTGGAGCGTCAACAAATATTATGCCTCTGGCTATCATGCAACAAGCTAGGTTGAAGATAGATAAAGCGTGTGGAAAATGCTATGCAATGGATGCTAGGGAGGTGCCAGTTATTGGAATTATGAAGGATGTGGATTTTAGGTTAGTAGCATATCCATAGAAAACATACAGAATGAACATAACAGTGGTTGACATAAAGCCACAATATGGTATGATGTTGTCAAGAAGATGGGTAGCATTGATTGGTGGAAGTATGCAGCTAGATCTATCATATGCCATGATCCCTATGAATGGCAAGGATGTCAAACTAGTTAGAGAAGAAAGATCACTAGAAATAGTTGAGGATCTAAATTCAGAAGAACATGTCTATTTTGTGGATACTAACTGTGAGAACTTCAAAGTTGTCTCAGATGATCAAGGAGATAAAGGGAGAGATATTTGCATTCAAGAGATTAACCAACAGAGTCTCTTGACCATGTATTTTGATGGAGCCTGCTCAAAGGAAGGCTGAGGTGCTGGAGTTGTGTTTTTGTCTCCAACTGGTAAGCTTCTAAAGTTTTCTTTCCTGTTAAAATTTGCTTGCGCAAATAATGTTGCAGAATATGAAGCTCTGTTACTAGGATTGAATGTTGCTCTGAAGCATGGAATTAAGATGATAAAAGTATTTGGAGATTCAAAGTTAATTATTTCCCAAGTTAGAGATAAGTATGCTTCAAAAAATAAAAGGTTAAAATAGTATAAGCATGCTGTGTGGGATACAATTGAATTATTTGATGCATTTTCAATAAACTGGATAGAGAGATCAAAAAATGTCATGGCAGATTTTTTAGCTAATGTAGCCATAAGGCCAGATGATATTACTCTATCTAATGTTATGAATGTTGAGGTTAAAATTAGACCTGCAGTACCAGAGAATATATGCAGTTGTCAAGTATTTGATGATGATAAAGATTTGTTGAGGTTCCTGCACTGCATAGATGAATATGAGAATCAAGAGATTGACTTTCAGAATTTTGTGGAAGTTGTGGATGGAAAAGAGACTCTTTTGGTGAAAGAAGTGATTCAACTCAAAACAAATAAGATTCCCAGAGGGTTAGTTGCTTTAGAAAGAGCATTTGATAATAGAGACCAATTTGTTACAAAGACATCTCCCACAAACAAGAATGACTTAGAGGAGATAAACTTGGGGACAAGCCATGCCCCCAAAAAGGTGTATATTGGCAAACAACTCAAGCTACACATTAGGAGTATGTTGATTGCATTACTGAAGAGATATAAGCATGTCTTTGCCTAGTCATATGAGGACCTAAAACCTTATAGGGAGGATTTATTCCAACATGAGATCCCATTGAAGCCTGGAGCTAAGCCATTTAGGCAAAAGCAAAGACCTATCAACCCAACTCTAGCTCCAAAGATGCAAGAAGAACTCATGAATCTTAGGGAGGCTAGAATAATTTTGCCTATCAGAAATTCAACTTGGGTGTCTAATCTTGTCCCAGTTAGAAAGAAAAATAGTGACATAAGACTTTGTGTTGACTTTAGAAATCTGAATGTATCTTCTTTGAAGGATAATTATCCATTGCCTAACATGGAGGCTATGTTGTAAAAGGTAACTGGATGTGAGCTTTTATCCATGATGGATGGATTCTTAGGATACAATCAGGTAAAGGTAAAAGAATCTAAACAATACAAGACTGCCTTTACCACTCCATGGGGAACCTATGTATATGTAAGAATGCCATTTGGACTAACAAATGCAAGTGCCGCATTTCAGAGGGCTATGGATGTTGCTTTTGCAGGATTGATTGACTCAATTCTTGATGTATATCAGGATGATCTAACTACCTATTCAAAAAGGGAGGAGCAACATTGCATGCATCTTGAACAAATTTTTATTAGAGCATTCTAATATGGTATTTCACCTAACCCAAGGAAATGTTCTTTTGGGGTAGTGGAAGGAAAGCTTTTGGGGCACATTGTTTCCAAGGATGGAGTCAGGATTGATCTTGAAAGAGTTGCTGCAATTGACAGAATTTAAATCCCTAGAACTATGAAAGGCATTCATTCTTTCTTTGGACAAATTAATTTTGTTAGAAGATTTGTTCCTAATTTTGTAGAGATTACAAAAGATATCTCTAAAATGTTGAAGAAGGGTGAAACTATCAAATGGGGAGATGAAGCAACTAAATCATTTCAGAGCATCAAAGAAGCTATAAAGATGGCTCCTATACTAAGATCTCCTATTTTTTCTAAGCCACTTCAGTTGTTCTCATATGCTTCTTTTCATACTATTGCTACACGTTTATTGCAGAAAAATGAGGATGGTTTTGAGCAACCTATTGCTTTCTTTAGCATGTCATTGCAGGCAGCTGAGTTAAAATATGATATCATCGAGAAGCAAGCATATGCATTAGTTAGAGAAGTCAAGAGCTTTAGGCCATATTTAGTAGGCTCTCAGGTAGTTGCATATGTGCCCCATGCAGCAATTAAAGATATTTTTACTCAGCAGGAGGTGACAGGAAGAAGATGCAGGTGGATAAATAAATTACAGGAATTCAACATTGAGATACAAATCACAAAGTTGGTAAGGGGATAAGGTTTAGCTAAGACGATGACCCAGTCAAATCTAGAAGCATGCCAAGTGAATGTAGTTCAAAATGAAATTGTCAATATGTCAGAATCTGAATGTTACAAGGACATTATATATTACTTACAGAATTTGAATTGTCCTTCCTACTTCAGTGATAGTCAGAAAAGGACTTTGAAACTACGTGCTATCAAATACATAATTGTTTAAGAAGAATTGTATTGGAAGGATCCTGATGGTGTCCTACTTAGGTGTGTGGATGAAAATCGGGCTATAGATATTTTAAATGACATGCACAAGGGAGTGTGTGGTGGACATTACACTACCAAGACAACAGCCCACAAAATTCTTAGAGCAGGCTATTGGTGGCCTACACTTTTCTCAAATGCACAAAAGTTGGTAAGAAGATGTGATCCTTGCCAAAGGTTTTCGAGAAAACTCAAGCATGAAGGTACATTACCCCTTAGAACTGTAACTGTGGGGGCTCCATTTCAACAATGGGGAATCAATTTTATAGGGGAAATTTTAGAAAAATCAAGTGGAGGGCATAGTTGGATTCTGGTTGCTACTGATTATTTTACCAAATGGGTTGAAGCAATTCCAACTAAAAAGGCTACGAGCAGGGTGGTGATGCATTTTATTTTGGAACACATTATTATCAGATTTGGAGTGCCAGTCACAATGGTCACAGACAATGCCATGTGCTTCAGATCTGGTGAATTTATTAATTTTTACAACAAATATGGGATTAATTTGTCATATGCATCACCATATTATCATCCACAGGGAAATGGTCAAGTAGAGTCAAGTAACAAAAGCCTCATGAAAGTCATCAAAAGGATGGTGGACAAGAACAAAAAGGCATGGGATTCAAAGTTAAAGATGGCATTATGGGCTGACCCGATAACAATGAAGATAGCAATTGGAAGGTCACCTTTTGAGCTAGTGTATGGTGCAGCAGCTAGGTTACCTATGAATAATCTCTTGCCAATCTATAGATTCATATAGGAAAATGATGAAGAGATTGAAGACTCAATAAATGGGAGGATAAATCAGTTCATCGCATTAGATGAAACTAGAAGAGAAGCACAGAGGACAAATATCAAGATACAATAGAAGGTAAAATATTTGTTTGATAAAAGGGTTGTAGAAAGAAAGTTTCAGATAAGTGATTTGGTCCTTGTTTGGAACGCAAAGAGCCAGGATAAGGGTAAGCATAATAAATTTGAGCCGTTATGGGTGGGCCCATATCAAATTAGCAATATTCATGGAAGAGATTCCTACTTTCTCCAGGCCTTAAATAGTGAATTACTAGAACTGACTGTGCACAGTCAGTTCCTAAAGCCCTATTTTTCATAAGTGGTTATCCTGTGTACACATTGTAAATTAGGTGTAGATAGTATGTGTGTGCCTTGTGTGGTCGCTGGTGTTTTGTGTTTAGTGTTTTGCTTGGTCTATCCCAGAGTGGGTGGGTTCTTGCTGTAGCCTTGCGCCTGCAGGTCCCTAGTCAGAGCCATTGTTAGTGCCTACATAAATAATCAGGTTTCAAGCATTAAAATATGCAGGCACCTTCCCAAAAAATCTAAAAAATTTTGAGTCTTTGGGCCTTTCTAGCTGAAAAGTGCAAAAAGTCTATTGTATGCATGTCACTTTGTATATACAAGGTTGTTTATATATACATGCAGGTCAAATGTGCATTGGTGGGTCAAAGATCTCAATCTGCCTACAAAAAATGGTGAAAATCAGTTGTATGCATTTCACAATGCATATCGGGCTTAAAAAGGGTGCATATACATTGAGAAATCTTTCGCAGATTCTGGGAATATTCTCTACTTGTATATCAGGCTGCATGTATATTTTGTGTTGTATGTTCAGACGTATAATCGCTAGATACAAAGGAGAACATGCAAAGAAAATATACAAAGAGGTGCACGTACATTCGCTACAGTGAAAGATACATTGGCCAATGCATGTGCAAGAGGAAACATGTACATTGAGAAGATACAAGAGGTCTTGTACATTTGGTGACATACAAAGCAGGAGATACATTTGGTGGGATCTACCTCACATACAAGACGGGATGTATATGCAATATACATTCATTATGTGCAAAGAGAAAAGTGCAACGGGCCGATATACAAAAGGTGGGGCCCACTGACTACATGTTTTCACGATTTTATGTTCACACATATAATCAAATATGCATTCACAAATATACAAGCCGGACCCAAAAGGTTATACTTCCTAGTTGATAAAGGTTTTAAGTACGGATTGTATGTTTTGTTTTGTATGTCCGCGTTGTATTTTTGTGATATACAAGGCATTGATACAAGGAGAGGAAGGTGCAACCTGGACGTGAAGGAGAAATAAAATGCAGCGAATAAAATTTGAGGTCCATGGGTTGTATAAAGTGCTTGTATATGCCGATATACAAGCCAATATGCAATGAAAGGGATACAAGCTAGATTTCAAAAGGAGTTACATTCTGATTCATAATATCTTGATGTCCGTGGCTTGTATGTATGTGTATGTTGTATATCGCGAATATACAAAGGAGAGAGATACAAGCCAAACCTGAATAAGTTTTCAATCTATTTCATAAAGGTCTGGGGTCCGCCTTGTATTTAAGGTGGTTGTATATGCTTTATCATATACAAAGAGGAAAAATGCATGTTTATGATGGGAAAAGTCAGCGATGGCGAAGAAGCATCTACGTGGCACATTCTCATTGGCCAGTGACTTTCTTGTTTGATATGAGCTGTAGATTTGGGAGATGTAGAGAAAGATCGATGGCTATGTTTGAATGCAGGGTTTTCTTCACAACTAAAATGGCATTCTTGGCAAAAAGGCTCCCAGAGCACGTAGTTTGCTATGTTTCCACATGACACCAGTAGGTTGACCATTGATTGCAAAATTACAAAGGCATGGGTTGATGATGGACGTGCCACCTACCAGTTTTAAGAGAAAAATCCCCAAATGGCTGCACAGGGCTTGAGTCCAACTACTCCTCGCCTCTCTTTCTGCCTGCTGCATTGATGTTTTGGGTGCCATTTTTAGTGCATTGTATCTAGCAGTTTTTTTATTTTTTGCCTTGTAATTATTACTGAGTACACAGCCCTTCTATAAAAGGCAGATGATGTTACTCATGGTTTGTTGTTGAAAACTGGACAAATTTTGGTGCTGTAATAAGATACTTCATTGGTGGCTCTGTTCTGGGTAATTTGTGAGTTTATGAATCATATGTTATATGTTTTATGCATAAATTTACTAGTTTCATGTTGTTTTATATGAGTAATGCTTCATTGCATCTATTCTATTATTTGTCTCTGAATTGAATGTCTTCTCTTTCAAATCTAAATAGCTAAGGGATGTTTGAGATTCTAGAACATGGGTTCGCTCTGTTGAATGCTTAGTCTTTTACTTCTGCTCAAGGAGTAGATTAAATGTTTTGGGTTAAGTGTTGGGAAGAATATATTGCAATAAGGATGTTTCTAAGCAGAGATAATTGAATACTTAGTTTTGGGAAGTATCTGTAAGGCAAACACTAAAAATCCCCTTGAAATCCAGTCATTAATATATGTTTATGGCAACCATTCACATGTGTATGTCTATTGACTCTGAGCCCTGAGACATGCACCGATCCAATCTTGTATTGAGGTTACAACCGAGGTCCTAGTTTTGCATCCAAATACCAAAAAAAAATCAAACTCAAACTTCAAATACAAACCTTTAGGACATTAGAAGTAGTTTTAGGACTGAAGTCCTCTATCTCACAACTGAACATAGGCCCAAAGCTAGCCCCTTTGCACTTATTTCACAGTTTTGGTCTACATAAGAGAGGATTTATCTGCTTTGTATCAACATCCAAGTAAATTTAGTGGCATATGTTATAGATGTTGAATAGGGAATACCCCCCTTGGTTCTACAGAGCCTAAAGAAGAAGAGGAGATATTTGTAGAGTCTATCTCCTGTACTATTGGCCCCTGGCCTGAAAGTCCTATTGATCAATGTTGGCTACCTTGTAGGGATAACTGGGAAGCATCCAGTCAAATTGAACACTAATAGGTTGAATCACATTTTTCCATAGCACTCTTGAGAACAAAATCAGTAGTTGAGTCCTCTTTCATCTTGTAGTGACTTAGCTCAGTTCTGTCTTTGAATGTTATTATGGAAGAGGGTTTGATCTTGTGTACTTACTTGCTGGCATTCATCCTCTCTTTTCCCACTTAAGAATAATAAACCTCTTGTATCAAGAAACTTAGTACAATCACAATAGAGGTTAGTATTGTAGCTTTCCTATTTGAGGTCAAATCCTATTTGATGTGAGCAATATCAATTTCTCATTGTTTAGGCTCATCATTAAGGATATCATATGGAGCACTCATCAAGTATGCATGGCCTTCGATAAACCCCAATTCTAAGAAAAATCTCTATTTTAGAAAACCCACTGCCATTTTAACTACATGCGTTCAAGTTGTCACAACTTCCCCCAAAGCTCCATGAAATTGTACAACTATTTGAGGTGGTCTCTAAACCTCATTCAAAGTATGAACAAATCATGCTCTATGGAAAGATATTAAAAACCCTAGCAAAATAATTCTAGATCAAGGAGAACAAAGTTAAAGGTTGTGTTTCCCAAATGTGGGTCAGAGCATTTTTTGTTTATAAAAAAACATATTTTGAGGAAGATTCTAACTCTGTTTAGAAAAATCCATTGGTTACCCTTTGTATAGAGTATCTTTCTAGGTTGTCCCTTGTTCAAATTCTTGATGTTCTTGATTTTGTACAGATGTTGGGGTAGTGACAAACATATTTTACCTTGCATATATATTTGAAAAGAAAAGGAACACCTCTCGCATACCATTTCAAAGCCCTTGGAGCTTACAAGAAGAAACAACTCTAACAATTGTTAAGAATGGTCAACCTAAACACACACCTACTCGTAATGATGATTGATTAATTATTCACAACCTACTTATCATTTCCATCTAGAGAGCTAATGTAGATAGCCAGCTAGTTCTTTCAACCAATGCGGTGCTTAAATATATATTACAAAATAAGCATCCAAGGATGAGCATAAGTTTGAAACATACCAGAATATGCTAACTCACATATCGACCAATGTTGACTTTGATAATCCAACCCTATTTTCATGTCAAATGATCCTTCTAGAGAGGCTTGTTAACCACAATATAAGTGCCCAGTAAACTTGTCACTCACTATTAAAACTACCCTTCTCAATATCTAGTCGACTATTTGTTTGTTTGAATGTAAATGAAAAACACTTCCAACATGTAGCTATCTCTAGTGATGACAACATCTCACCTCCAAGCTTCATTGGTGCATACATGGAACAGCTACTATAGTTGGAAATAATGCCTCTTATTGAAATGACACAAAAATGGACATTTACAGCTTCTCGCAAGACCAAGAAATGGAAAGAACAGTCAACAACAACTATTGTTTGATTCTCCCATTAATTCACCACCATCCCAACAAAAAATGATACATGTTTTGAAGCATTCTATTGGAATAAATTGCTACTATATCAACCCTTTTGGAACACTCACAATGATATTGGACCATCGAAGTAAGATATTGTATCTATAATGTCCCCTTCCTAAATTGCCCTAAAATTACAATTGCAACAACTTAGGGTTAGGGTTATATTTTACCAATGTAAATATCTCTTGAATAAGGCGATTCTAAATTTGAATCCTGCAATCATAACATAAGAAAACATATACAATTTTCTACACATATATATAGATATTTATTCATGAGGGTTAATCAAAATTATATTGCATTCAAACTCATAATTAATATTACTATTGAGAAATTATATATGTAATTATCATGTAGCTAACTCAGTTTATTTACAACACTCAGCCATAGAAGAGGAGATACAAGGAGGCATGACAGTGTGCCTTATGATAGTAGTTCTCCCTCCAAGAAGTCCCCTCACCATTCTTCTTAGATTGGTGAACCTTAATGTACCTATTTTCAATCAGATATGCACCCTATACTACGCCTACAGAAGACTTAGCTATCTGTTGAACAATGGAAACACTCTCAAGATGTGGGTTTCCTATATCGAGAGTGAATCTCCAGAGTGAGTTGGTTCTCCTTAAGATTTTTCCTAACCTAATGACTTGAATGAGAAAAGGGAAGAGGAATAGCTGAAATGAAATTCTATTCTTATCTAAAGATGATTCTAAAATCTAAATATTCCCCACAAACAAATCTTAAGCCTATAACTTTCTCAGTTTCACCTAAGTCCAACAATCCAAAAGTACTTCGTATCAAGGTTTAAATTAAACACAACACACAACCTGGATTAGAGGATTAGACATCATAATCACAGTGAAAACATCAAATCAAAGTTATAAAAGAGGCAACAAATGTGAAATAGGAATGCTTTGCTGTATTGAAATGAAAGGGGTACATCTAAGTCTAAAAAATATGAGTTAAAATCAGTTTACAAGCTCTTTGCCTATGCTCAAGAGAGAAGAAAAAAAGATATCAACTCCTAAAACCAAGTCTTCCACCCTCCTTTTATAGCCAACAGGCTTTCTAAAAATGAGAAAGGATGGAACAACTTAGTAAAACTCAAAAAGGCAACTTCCCAAGCCATTCTCGAGCTCCAAAAGAAAGAATCCAAAATAGGGCCTAAATTGCCTCCAAATTGGAAATAACATCTGTCAGAACTTTTGTCAAGTGGTCTCCACCTAAAAAGGTGAAAAATTTCAGGCCTTATTTGGTTGGAGACTGAAAATAGAAGGTCTATTCTGATAATTTTTTTTCAATTTCGCCCATGAAACCTCAATTTTTGTCTTTATCTACCTCCAAATAAAACAAATCAAATAGGAATATTTCAATTTTCTTTATTAGCTTTAAGGGCCTAAAATGGTTTGATTCTAAAGTAATTAATAGATTATTGTTTTAAAACAACTTTACAACACTGGCAGTTTTGTCCTATCCCCCTATTCAATTTGACTTTGCAAAAAAATAATTACACATGGCTTATAATTTTGCCAAGTCTATTGCAATTACAATATTTGATTTTTCCATAAAAAATCATAAAAATAATTATGGGGATCATATGATATTTGCAAAAATTAAAAGGCCTGATGGCTCATCTGCATATGACCTAGCAATCTCTAAGGCACATGTGGCATGTGGACTTGTCTCATACCAAAAATGAAAGGTTTGCATATTATTCCTAAGGCATGGACTCCATCTCCAAGGGGTCAAATATGTTTGAGGCATATAATACTTTGAGGAAACCATGGGCTCGACCTCACTTGATGTTATGGAACTTAGGCATCACAATGTGAACACATAACACCATGAAGGTATTATTTGTGCCACAAAAATAAATAGATGAAATAAAAATGCAACATTGGATTAGGGTAAAAATAAACCCCAATGACAAAACAAACTTGCCCTATTCTTTCGGGCCCATTTGCAACACATCTTTTGGTAAAAACAGGGCTCTGTGGCCACCATGAAACCCTATGGTTTCAAGCTCCAAACTTGGACTTCTCTAGCATGTTTGTGCTAGTCCTCCATGAATTTCCGACAGATAAGAAAGGTAAACTCTTTCTGGTGCATGTTTGGTTCTACATTATTTGACTTTTCTTTCAAATTCTGAGGTTCAAAGGCTTTAAAAGCCATGGCTTGTGCATTATCTCTGATGTTTTATTGCATTTATTTCTCTATCACTTCTCTATATTCTGCCTGAATTATTGCATTCTTGAGAGGAAAAATGAGGCCAAAAGGAAACTCTCTGGCTTTGCACCATTTTGCATTGTCTCCAAACACAGGTAATCTCCTTATCTGTCACTACTTATTTCATTTCTTTATAGCATTCTGTGTATCTGGAAGTCAAACCACAGCCATATTTTATACCTTCTATAGTTGTATTTACATAATGAAAATGAAATGGGTTTTCTTGAAGCATATTCGACCACGACTTAACTTTGTATTTTTGTGCAGTCCCTTCTTAGCACTTGAATCTTCATGGCTTGATATTACTCATGATAACTCTATATCTGCATAAAACTCATTGTGTGTTGTTCTTGCTTCTAAAAACACTAAATGGTTTGAGAAAAAAAATTTCCTCCATTTCTTTCTGTAGCTGATACTTCTAAAGGCCACGACTATATAATACATTCTTATGCATCCAGATGGTTCGAAACCCCTTAGTATGATAGTGGATGTGGTGTAGATGCAACTATTTCTATTCATTTGAGTATCACCTCTGAACACTTGAACCCACAATAAAGAACAACTTCTTCATTTGGCTTTGGCTCAAAATGCTGAGAGGGTTTTGAAACAATGACCTCCTGTAGTAACCCTCTGTGGGAAGTGCACATTATTTCTATATGTATCTTCTTAGAGGCCGTGGATGGCTATATTTTTGGATATTATCTCTGAGCTTTACACATTTGAAAGGTTTTACTTTTGAAACCTACATATTTTGTCTCAGACCCTCCAAATGGGTATTATCTTTCTATGTAAAAAAATGCATTCCTTTACCATATATAACATTTGTCTCAGGCACATAATCTTTCTTTCTATATTTGTCATTTCAAGAGGTCGTGGCCTGTATAGTCTTGAACTTGGAAGAAAACCTAGATGGGCATATGCAAAAAATGAGTTTGTCTTTTACCTTTTGATACATGCTTATTCTGTGGCTATGCAGTTGCAATTGCAACACTATCTCTGACTATTATATGCTTGAAACACTCCCTTCTACATCTGCATCATTTGTTTGGTTACCTCTGAAACAAGATGAATACATTTAAAAATTATATCATATGCCATTTGAATGACAACACTTTTCTTGTAGCATAGTAATATCATATCCATGATGATTATTAGTTGGATGTTCCTTTGAATCTTTGTATCTTTTGTGGATGACACCATTTTGATAGACACAGACCTAAGATGATTTGATAATCTATAACACATACACTTGATGTTGATTGATTTCATTTGTTTGTAAGCATTTACTACATATGGGATGGAATCTTTCATTGGTTGTTTTAGTTGTGAAAACTTTCATCGATGACACCTGTAGATTATTTGACCATTGGTGATGATCCTGTAGCACACATTTGATGTCTGAAACAAAAACATAACAACACTATTGAATGATGACACTTGGCATTGTAGTCTATTTCACTGTAGCTCTAGCAAAACATGATTTGTCTGCTTTCACTTATTGGTTGTTCTATTTATCTCTTTCCTGCAGCATTGTCTACTATAGTTTATCTTGTTCTCTCTATGATATAAAATCATCTCATGCTTAATAAGAGACATGGCAGCATGTGTTGTTCCTTGGTGGCTGTCTGTCATTGTATTTAGCCTCAATCACGCAGTCATACTCATACTTTTCTGAAACAGGCCTATTAATGTGAAAGAAAACTGTGACAACTTGTATTCTATGTTTACTTTTGATATGCATACACTGGATATTTTCAATCAAATCTGCCTCATTGCATTGACTTTTGGTTATTAATTCAGCATATCATATCAAATGCAAATACATACACATACCAAATAAATCATTCTAGCTCTTTCACTATCTGCAACTGCATTTGGTGTATTGTTTATTGCACTCATCTGATATTTGGCTCCACCATGCATATATCTGATATTATTTCTGATGAATTGAAAAAGTAATGAGAGCTATCCTTTTGCATTAAATGTTATCCTGAATTAGTTCAGTTTACTCCTTCAATTAAAGCAATGTGAATAATAATCTTTCCTTTTCATTTCATCCCATCTAAGATTAAGGGGAAGCACCATACTAGGCTCAACCCTTGTGGGAGCCTCATTTACACCACATGCTATTATGTCTTCAATCAACTACATGACTTATCCTATCCCTACACATGAAGCAAACAGATTAGAATAAAACAATGAAGTTCCATGATTGTTTCTTTCTTAGTTCCTCTTGCATGTGGATGATGTTCATTGATCAATGCATTATAAGCAAAGTGTTATGCCTCTTCTGATAGGACATATTGAGATCTCATAACTAGAGCTTTAACAAGACCTTTCCACATTTTTTGTAGGTTTATGTCGAAGATTGGGAGCAGAGACAGGAGACAACTTCAAAGATTGAAGACGTTCAAGGCAATGATGGCTATGACCTTCTCTTTCTTATCCTTAGATGGATAGTATTTTCCTCATACATGCATTTGTTCAGCTATACCCATGGTTTGTGTGGGACATTTGATATGTCATTATTTCTTTCAATGCAATGCTTATCCCTTTATGTATTTCAATTGTAAATGAATAATCATTGTAGTGAATGAAATATTTATCTCTCCTATGAATGTTTTGCAATGCAATGAATGATTCGAATTCTTTTCTTTCTTGAACAACTGAACTACAATATCACTAAAACACAATAATTATGCAAATAACTTATAACAGAAGCATTGTAACCTTCACTCTAAAAATGAATTTATAGCACCACCTCTGCCAATTTTTGAACTGTGGTGAAAAAATGTTAACATTTCTGGTGACTTCTGCTATATGCTTGCCTGCTAAGCATCGGATCAGTTGCCTTGAATATCCATTGGGCATTGAGTCATACGTTGCTCTTCTTAAACTCAGAAAACACTGCAATTCAACTCTCCAATAGTTCAAATTGCAACAGAAAATTGAAAGCAAACTAAACTGGAAGCAAACTAACAGGCCCTGGCAGCCAGAAAAACTTGTGCAGCAGCACTTAGGGAAAGAAACTAACTGAAAAGAAATGTGAATGAAGCACTTATTAATAGCAACACTACTTTAACCTACTCTAATCAACCAAAATTGATGGTCAAACGAAACCATTCATAGGTTCAAGACAATAACTGCCCTCTCTTCATAATATGCAATACTCTATAAATTTGTGACTTGACCATAAGAGGTGGAATAAAAACAAATAGCCACCAAATAGATGCAACAACTCTTTGATCTGAATCATACAATCACTTGCCCATCTAACTTGTTTAGCAAATTGATCAAACGGACAAGTAAACTTATAGTACTCAACTTGATATCCTTCTTGTTGATCTGGGTTAGTGTCAATATGACATTGTTCTTTCTTGTTGGTTTCCAACCTAGCTAGATATCTAATAGGACACCCCCTCAAAAGTGTTGAATCAAAGAGAAAGTAATTTGAATGATTGGAAACAACAGCATCACCTTCACTTTGCATAATAGTCTGTCATGTTACTTCTTCCTCCATAGTTAATGGGCCATCTTCCTCTATCGGGGTTGCTAATAGCTCATCAAAGCTATCAACTCTTGCTAAGCTCTTAGGAAGAGTTGGACTAGGCTCAAAATACACATTATTAGTCAATGAAGAACATTCTGAAACAACAATATCTTTTCCAATGAATGAAGGTAAGTGGTCAAATAACAAACTAACCTCCTTCAACATACCATCAGTTTCAAGTTCATTTGTGTCATGACTATCCTCACTGGATTCTTCCCAAATCTGTACCTTGCATAATTGATTCTCTTCATATTGTTTATCACCCTCATCCTCTACTGGCTTGGGATTTTGATTGCTGCAAGAGGTCAGCAGAGTGGCAAGCACTTTGCAAGCTAAATAGTTAAGATCCTAACAATCAAGTATGAAGTTGTCTTGGACAGGTTGATCATCTTCAGTTGGTCAACTTGATTGTTCGTCAAGGTAAGCTGCCTTAGTCTCATTTATGTCAGCTTCTTCATTACAGTACAATGGGAGCTCTGAGAATAAATTAAATGTCTCATCCTCATAAAGAATATGATCTGATTCGACCTTGTGTTCAACCTGGCAGTCAGGGTCTTCATGCAAAATAAGTGTGCTAGATTTGGAAAGCAAATTGTCTCTTTGCTCCTCAAACTAAACTGAGGTCTCAATCTCATCATTGCCCTTTCAAAACAACAACACATGACTTTCTGCAACACCTTCTGGTTGTCCTGAATCAACTGATAAATGGGTTTCTGTATATTGCCTTCAACATTATTAACATAAATGGGCAGCTGATCGAACAAGAAAACTACATCATCTCCCTCTTCCATTCTATTCTCCATTTGAACCTGAGCAATGTGTCCTTGCAGTTGGAGACTTTAACCCTCCAATCTCTGCATCTTGCTTTGATTCATCTTATAAAAAGCATAAGAAAACTTTTCAAATGAATCAAAATGCAATGGGTTCAGGATCAAGTTTGAATCAACTTCCTCTACACAATCATTGTGTTCATAATCAACTAGGCTTACAACACAAACAATAGTAACCTCTTGGTCTCTATTTGATCTTTCATCTGTTGGTTTGACATTCGTGATTTCAATTGGTTTGGGTTCTTGATATCGCTGATATTGAGGACTAATGGACTAGTCTTCAATGTAGACAGGCTCTTGAGCAAAATTAGAACTTCTAAAACTTGGGAGTTTGATTTCCTAGGGGATCTATTTGCATTCAAAACCCATCTCTTGCCTTGGGGATAATTCTCTCCACAAAATTTAGTGCCTTGCCAATTCATGAAAACCACCTCAGGGTTACAATCTATTCTTGGGCCTTGTGGATCTGCTTGGAAGGATGGCCTATTTGGATGATTAGACTGATACAGGGCTTGGTATGACTTATGTTCTTGACTTATTTACCTCTTGAAATCAACAAACTCATCTATCATGTTTTTAATTATGTTTTGAAGCTATTGGAATTCTTGAATTTAGATTGGAACAACAGTCTCTTAAGTAGCAGCTTGGTATCCTATGGCTGGGATAGCTGGGACAGTAGCCAAAAAAGAAACTGTCATGGCCACAGGTGGTTGGATTTGTTGAAAAATAGGTAAGGGAGGTCTTGGGGCTATTTTCCCTACTAGAATAAGGTAGTTTTATGATCTAACAGCAATCTCAAAAGCATCGAGAAGGGTAGATCCACCTAGAGACTGAATCATAATGGATATCTCGCTATCTAAAGCTCTAAGATAAAATAGAAAGGCATGATGTGGTGTAGGCCTTATCATCACAAGGATTCTATCCTAGGTCTTCTGGAAATGGTAATTGAAATCAGACAATGTTCATGCAGATGCCTCCTGATGGAACTCAACTACTATAGCAGAGACAAAAGATCAGATCTCTCCTTAAAATGTTTGTGCAATCCATCTCCCAGATCATCCCATGATGTGATTGAGCCTATTGTGAGTCCTTGAAACCGCTACAAATCTTTCCCTTTCAGCGATGTAGTGAAGAGTCAGATTGCTACGTTCTCCTGGGTAAAATTATGTACTGAACATAGCGTTGCCACATCCTGAATGTGCTCAACAGTTGTAATGTGATCTTCTCCAGTGAAATATGGCAGTCCCTTGAGGACTGCAATAGGAATGTCATCATGCTAGACAAGTTGTAACAGGCTACCCCCATTAAATGCAACAAAAGGATATGGTATGGCCATTTACTTAGAGTTTCTAGGGTCTTTAATGCCTCCAAAGGCTGTTGATGCTAAAGAAAATTCCCAATTCTTTAGTATGTGATCTTCTTCATCTGTTGTTCACCAGATCTACTTGAAATCTAGAGATTCAAGTTGCAAAGTATGCTACCTTTACCTCTAAAAGGTTGAAAACCTTGCTGCGCATACCAAACAACAAAGGAAAGATGTTCTTTTGTCGCTTCGGGAGTGCGAAAAACTATTGTCAATTAGATATGTACCCTATGCTAAGCCTATAGAAGACTTAGCTATCTGTTGAAACATGGAAACACTCCTAGGATGTGGGTTTCCTATATCAAGAGTGAATCTCCAGATTGAGTTGGTTCTCCTTAAGATTTTTTAAAATCTCATGACTTGACTAAGAAAAGGGAAGAGGAATAGATGAAATGAAATTTTATTCTTATCTAAAGATGATTCTAAAATCTAAATATTCCCCACAAACAAATCTCAAGCCTATAACTTTTTCAGTTTCACCTAAGTCTAACAATCCAAAAGTACTTTATATCAAGGTTTAACTTAAACACAACACACAACCTGGATTAGATGGGCAATAGCCACAAAGATTTCAATAACATCAAGACATAATCAGAGGATTTGACATCACAATCATAGTGAAAACATCAAATAAAAGTTATAAAAGAGGCAACAAATGTGAAATAGGAATGCTTTGCAGTATTGAAATGAAAGGGGTACATCTAACTCAGAAAATAATGAGCCAAAATTAGTTTACAAGCTCTCCACCTGTGCTCAAGAGAGAAGAAACAAAGATATCAACTCCTAAAACCAAGTCCTCCACCCTCCTTTTATAGCCAACAGGCTTTCTAAAAATGTAAAAGGATGGAATATCTTAGTAAAACTCAAAAAGGCAACTTCCCAAACCATTCCCCAGCTCCAAAAGAAAGACTCCAAAATAGGGCCTAAATTGCCTCCAATTTGGAAATAACAGCTGTCAAAACTTCTATCATGTGGTCCCCACCTAAAAAGGTGTAAAATTTAAGGCCTTATCTGGCTGGAGACTGAAAATAGAAGCTCTATTTTACTTAGTTTTTTCTAATTTTGCCCATGAAACCTTAGATTTTGTCTTTATCTGCCTCCAAATAAAACAAATCAAGAAGGAATATTTCAATTTGCTTTATTAGATTTAACTGCCTAAAATAGTTTGATTTTAAAGCAATTTATAGATTATTGCTTTAAAACAACTTACAACATTGGCAATTTTGTCCTATCCCCCTATTCAATTTGATTTTACAAAATAATAATTACACATGGCTTATAATTTCACCAAGTCTATTGCAATTACAATATTTGATTTTTCCATAAAAAATCATAAAAATAATTATGGGGATCATATGATATTTGCAAAAATGAAAAGTCCTGATGGTTCATCTACATATGACCTGTCAATCTCTAAGGCACATGTGGCATGTGGACTTGTCTCATACCAAAAATGAAAGCTTTGCATATTATTCCTAAGGCATGGACTCCATCTCCAAGGGGTCAAATATGCTTGAGGCATATAATACTTTGAGGTAACCATGGGCTCAACCTCACTTGATGTTATGGAACATAGGCATCACAATGTGAACACATAACACCACAAAGGTATTACTTGTGCCACAAAAAGAAATACATGTGATAAAAATGCAAAATTCGATTAGCACAAAAATAAACCCTAATGACAAAAAAAACTTGCCCTATTCTTTCAGGCTCATTTGCAACACATCTTTTGGTAAACACAAGGCTCTGTGGCCGCCATGAAACCCTATGGTTTCAACCTACAAACTTAGACTTCCATGGCATGTTTATGCTTGGCCTCCATGAATTTCTTGCATAAAAGAAAGGTAAACTCTTTTTGGTGCATGTTTGGTTCTACATTCTATGACATTACTTTCAATTTCTAAGGTTCAAAGGCTTTAACAGCTGTGGCTTGTGTATTATCTCTGATGTTTTGTTGCGTTTATTTCTATGTCACTTCTTCTCTGTATTTTGCCCGCATCAGTGCATTCTTGAGAGGAAAAATGAGGCCAAAAGGAAAATCTCTGGCTTTGCACCATTTTGCATTGTCTCCAAACACAGGTAATCTCCTTATATGTCACTACTTATTTCATTTCTTTATAGCATTCTGTGTATCTAGAAGTCGAACCACAGCCATATTTTCTACCTTTTATAGCTATATCTACTTAATGAAAATGAAAATGGATTTTCTTGAAGCATATTCGACCATAGCTTAGCTTTGTATTTATGTGCGGTCCCTTCTTAGCACTTGAATATTCATGGCTCGATATCACTCATGATAACTCTCTATCTGCATAAAACTCATTGTGTATTGTTCTTGGTTCTAAAAACCCTAAGTGGTTTGAGAAAAAATACGTTCTTCCATTTCTTTCTGTAGCTGATACTTCTAAAGGCCACGGCCATATAATACATTCATGTGGATCCTCATGGTTCAAAACTCCTTAGCATGATAGTGGCTATGTGTGTGGCTACAGCTGTTTCTATTCAATTGAGTATCACCTTTGAGGACTTGAACCCACAATAAAGAACAACTTCTTCGTTTGGCTTTGGCTCAAAATGCTAAGAGGGTTTTGAAACAATGACCTTCGATAGTAACCCTCTATGGGAAATGCACTTTATTTCTATATGTATCTTCTTAGCGGCCATGGCTGGCTATATTTCTGGATATTATCTTTGAGCTTTACACATTTGAAAGGTTTTACTTTCGAAACTTGCATATTTTGTCTTGGACCATCCAAATGGGTATTATCTTTCTATGTAAAAAATGCATTCCTTTATGATATATAACATTTGTCTCAGGCACATAATCTTTCTTTCTATATTTGTCATTCCAAGAGGTCGCAGCCTACATAGTCTTGAACTTGGAATAAAACATAGATGGGCATATACACAAAATGAGTTTGGCTTTTACCTTTTGATAGATTCTTATTTTGTGGCTATGGAGCTATGATTGCAACACTGTCCCTGAATATTATATGCTCGAAACACTCCCTTCTATATCTGCATCATTTGTTTGGTTACCTCTGAAACAAGACAAATACATTCAGAAATTATATCATATGCCATTTGAATGACAACACTTTTCCCGTAGCATAGCAATATGATATTCATGATGATTATCAGTTGGATGTTCCTTTGAATCTTTGTATCTTTTGTGAATGGCACCATTTTGATAGACATAGACTTGAGATGATTTGATAGTATGTAACACATACACTTGATATTGACTGATTTCTTTTGTTTGTAAGCATTTACTACACATGGGATGGCATCTTTCATTGGCTATTTTAGTTGTGAAAATCTTCATTGATGACACTTGTAGATTATTTGACCATTGGTGATGATCCTGTAGCACATATTTGATATCTCAAACAAAAATATAACAACACTATTGAATGATGACACTTGTGATTGCAGTCTATTTCATTGTAGCTCTAGTAAAACATTATTTGGCTGCTTTCATTTATTGGTTGTTCTATTTGTCTCTTTCCTGTAGCACTATCTACTATAGTTTATCTTGTTCTCTCTATGATATAAAATCATCTCATGCTTAATAAGAGACATGAAAGCATATGTTGTTCCTTGGTGGCTGTCTGTCATTGTATTTAGCCTCAATCATGCAGTCATACTCATACTTTTCTGAAATAGGCCTATCAATGTGAAAGAAAATTGTGACAACTTGTATTCTATGTTTACTTTTGATATGCATACACTGGATATTTTCAATCAAATCTACCTCATTGCATTGACTTTTGGTTATTAATTTAGTATATCATATCAAATGCAAATGCATATACATACCAAATAAATAATTCTAGCTCTTTCACTATCTGCAACTGCATCCTGGTGTATTGTTTATTGCACTCATCTAATATTTTGCTCCACCATGCATTTATCTGATATTATTTCTGATGAATTGAAATAGAAATGATAGTTGTCCTTTTGCATTAAATGTTGTCCTGAATGAGTTTAGTTTACTCCTTCAATTAAAGCAATGTGAATAATAATCTTTGCTTTTCATTTCATCCCTTATGAGATTAAGGGGAAGCAGCATGCTAGGCTCAACCCTTGTGGGAGCCTCATTTACACCACATGATGTTATGTCTTCAATCGGCTACATGACTTATCCTATACCTACACATGAAACAAACAGATTAGAATAAAACAATGAAGTTCCATGATTGTTTCTTTCTCAGTTCCTCTTGCATGTGGATGATGTTCATTGATCAGTGCATTATAAGCAAAGTGTTATGCCTCTTCTGATAGGACATTTTGAGATATCATAACCAGAGCTCTAACAGGACCTTCCCACATTTTTTGCAGGTTCATGTAGAAGATCGAGAGCAGAGACAGGAGACAACATTGAAGATTGAAGACTTTCAAGGCAATGATGGATATGACCTTCTCTTTCTTATCCTTAGATGTATAGTATTCTCCTTATACTTGCATTTGTTCAATTATACACACGGCTTGTGTGGGACATTTGATATGTCATTATTTCTTTTAATGCTATGCTTATCCCTTTATGTATTTCAATTGTAAATGAATAATCATTTTAGTGAATGAAACACTTATCTCTCCTGTGAATGTTCTGCAATGCAATGAATGATCTGAAATATTTTCTTTCTTGAACAATTGAACTGCATTATCACTAAAACACAATAACTATGCAAATAACTTATAACAAAAGCATGTTAACCTTCACTCTAAAAATTAATTTATAGGACCAGCTCTGCCAAATTTTGAACTGTGGTGAACATGGTAACAGTGTCAATAAACCCTCAACATGGAGATTAGCGAGAAGAATTTTGCCCTAGGGTGCCCTTATTTGTTTCTCCCTTTTACATGAAAGTAGGGTGCCCTACTCGTTGTTCTCCATATCTATCAATGTAAGGGTGCCTTTAACTATTCTCCATAGTGCATGTTTTCCCCTTCTCCATGTTGACAGTTTATTTCAATAATTTTGTGTATTTCTAGATATGACAGTGATATGCAATAAGTAAATATAATTGACAATCAATAATGATTTGCCCTGATGTATATTTAAGAATGATTCTTGTTGATATCCTTTTGTCATTACAATAATTTATATGTCTGAATAAATATCTTTGCTGATGTAGTTCGAATACTCTCGGTTATGCTCAATCACTACTTGAATGCCTTTATGTGAAGACTGTTGTTTATTATATAAGTTCCTTTCTTATTGTTTTAATATCTATCTATTAATATATTACTGCAGATATATATCTCTATATTTAATCTACAGATATATTCCTTCATTTATTTCTGAGTATATATTCCATATATTTTCCCTTTAACTTCCAATTCTATCTTTCTCTTAAAGGTAAGCAATGACATGCTCCATCACAAAGGGAGGTGACTTCTCCCAAGAGAGGTAGCCTCTTTAATAATTGTCTTTTCTTTAAACATAAGGAGTCAACCTCTTTATTAAGCATAATAGTTAGACATAAATTATCCTATATAGTCAGCCTTGCTTCACAATAAAAGGTCAGCCATTATAATAGAATTTATTTCCTTCATAAGAAGTCATCCTTCATCACAATTTATTTATTTTAACTTATATTCCCTCAAGAGTGGCATCAATGACAAGGGTTGGCCTTGTCAATCAACTCATTTAAACTTTAATCTAATTTTAAACTTGGCGTTGCATAACCATAAGATTTGAGCGATTAATCTTTACTTATATGCCTTTTGTATTCCTTATATGTAATTGTTCCTCTTCATAAGATATGGATAGTAAAAACTAAAGAAACAAGTCGACTCCTTTCATCGATATGTCTTTTACAAGTTGGCCCATAGGGGAGGGGACATGACAGTATCTCACTAGGAAAGAACTTCCATCGGCTACCATCCACGACATGTACACCATACACCTCCATATCCATTAGTAGACACTAATGATGAATCTCCTTGTGATAGGGAGAATGGAATGCAAGAAGATAGTCCTAACAAATGACAAGTCTTATCAAGATTGCACCTAGGTCAACATGCTTGGTCAACATGAGATTGACCATAGCCACAATTAAGCTACACCAACCTTCAATCCACTATTAAAAATGTCAGCAATCGGTTGCATTGATTCCAACCATCCAACATTCCATGTCCCACATGCTAGGACTCAACCTACACCAAATAATTTATCTATCAAGCAACGAAAAGCCTATGATATAATTATGTCATACTCTTCTACCATGGAACTACATGTGCCACTTAAAATGATCATACAAGGTATTGTATGTACTAGAAAATCACACTTGATAACAAACATCAAGTCCCTCATGGGAATAGCCCCACATGGCCAGTCACCATTGTTATTGCTCACACCAACTAGATTCGTAGCTTTCAATATACATGCATGTACCATATAATTTTCCCTTCACATACTAATAAAAGATATGAACCCCTTACAAGGACAAACACTTGCAACATTCTAAGAAAGCATGTATTTGATTTGATACATTTTAATAGATGAAATGAGCTTCATCAGGCAAAGTTTGTTGGAATGCATTGATAATAGGTTTTGCAAAGCATTTCCCAATCATTATCAAATCCCATTTTGAACCTGTTCAATTATCCTCTACGGTGGTCTAGGGTAGCTCCCACTAGTCAAAGACATCCCCATGTATGCTAGAGCATCGTATGGGGTGACATTCTGGAAAAGCTTTGACACAATAATTACATTGAGCAAGATATTTCATCGAACTAGAGAAGAACTAGCACAAGTTGATTTTCATGCTCTTCTCTCAAATATAAGAAATGCAGAGCCAACACTTGCAGATTGGGAGGTTCTAATGTCATGTTCCAACTCTTCACTTACCTCTACTGAACAGTCATCTTTTTTATCCTCAATACATTTATTTAAAACAAATGAATTGCTTTCACTGCATAATAATGTATCACCAATCTTTAGCAATGGTCATTGCTAGGTCCAATGTAGAGAAACTTATAGGGACGTCATGCCCAAATCTAGAGGATGAACAACATGATGCTAAGATCCTCTTGTGCATTACCCAACGAGTTATGCTAAGTTCTAATTTGTGGGTGGGGACAGACCTCATAAATGGTGCACTAAGCCAAGTTGAAGCAATTGTATACAAGAATGACCAAAAACCACCTAACCTTCCTTTATTTGTTGTGGTACAATTCAAGCATTACATAGGTCCATCTTGGGATCACAACCAACCAAAATATGTGCCTATCATCCCATTCAGTCATGGTGGCCATTGTTAAATTCCTATAAAAATGGCATTGGCCATGACAATATATAAATCAGAATGTCTTGCACTTAAAATGACAAAAATCAACTTCAATAACATTCATTGTCAAGGACTAACATTTACAACTATATGAAGAGTGTGCAACCTTGCAAGTCTTTGCATAATCATCAAAGCTATGTTCCTTGCATCAAATCTATAATTCCACTTTCTTACTTTGTATATTTTCAACTATTTCCTTGCACAAAACAATGATTTTCACCTGCTTTGTTTCTCCCATAACTTGAAATCTAAAAGTCTATGAAAAACAAATCACACTCAGCTTTTTAATGTTCATTATACAATTGTATGGAAACCACTATAAATAAACTACTTTATAAGGATATTTAATATACTTTGCATGTACAATATACAATTTTCTACATGGACTCTCGATGTACCCATTGCACAATAAGGTGCGATTGCTAGTGTATAAAAGAGCAGTATGATACACATTGGGCACATCAAAGTGATGTATGCATGGATTATCATCTACCTAACTTCCTGGAAATATATGGATTTACAGCGTATAATCAGTTACTTATTAGGGAATATTGTGTTACAGAAAACAACAATAGAAAGAAGACATACGGAATAAAAAAGTCTCTGGTAGCCATTCATTAGTCATGTATGTGTATTCGGACACATCTTAAGATTTTGACGTCTCACTTATTGCAAAAAGCTTTTTCAATGAAAAAGTATAACTTTGCAGAGGTTTTCTTATATTGTTAGGGTCCTACGCACTTTGTAAAAGCTGAAATTATGATGTGCACAAACATTTGAAAATGTCAGTGCAATACACGCGTGCATTTTTGCGAGCAGCTTTTTCGACAGCTGCGCCGTCGTTTTATTGCTCTTTGTTGTCTTTCATATTTGTCAATTCTTTCTAGCGCAAGGATTGTTGAAGCAAAAAAGAATAATTATTGTTATTGTTATCACTCTTGCTGTGTTTTCCGTATCTGTAGTGGAACACAATACAACATTGGACGAAGAAAGGCTGTCCATACAAGGGCATTGCTGGGTATATTAGAAGTATAAACGAATTCGAGACTCACTCCTGTTCTATTTTTTCTTTAGCTATTTATTCTACTTATTCATTACAACGTTGTGATCTGTGATTGTTGCAGCTTATGCGCCCCAACGCCCGACTTATAACACCTTCAATTTCTCGCTGCTTTCTGGTAATTTTTTTTCCTTCAATCTAAATTATGAAAAACATTCAAGTCTGATTGCTTTTCTAAAAACGCCTGACTGCTATCATCGATTTATTAGTCTATACCGACCATTGAATTGAAAGTAAGAGTTGTAGAAAGGATTGTAGAAATAGCGTGTTGGACTGTTAGACGTCAAAACTGTGGAAATAGTGTTTTGAACTATTGAAGGATATAAACTTTGTCTGTATGGATTAAAATGTGGAAGCAGTGTGTTGAGCTGTTAAGAGTCATGAAAATTGGATACCCGATACTATGTTAATTTTATATGCTGAAGATAAAGACGCAAGCCTATAACCTTCATTACCGAACTGCTCCACCTGTGGACTACGTTGAGACTAACACTCTTGTGTTTGCTCTAATGCGTAGATGATTTCTAGTAATATCTTGTTTTTGCAGGCTTAAAGCAGGATCAACCCATTTTTATTTTTTGGCAACCATGTTTATGTCATTCTACTTAAATATTATCCATTTTAATGGTCAAACAGTTAATCGCAATTTTACATCTCATTCACAATAAAAAGTGGTAAATATTTGCCATATTTTTATTGGTCAAAATTAACCTTTGACTATTGAAATGATGATATTTAAGAACAGCCTGCTTATGTCAATAAACAATATTTAAAAGCTTTGATATTTAAAAAGTTTAATTATGATATGTTACCAGGATACTGTGATTAATAATGAAAAATCAATGGTTGTGATTTAGTGATTACTTTATTTCTTGATTACCATCAGAAGTGGTGCCTTTTCATTAGACTCCAGAAAAATCGTCAAAATTTCCTGTGAAACAAATCCTTTGACAACTTATTGAGGAGTTCCCCAAAAAAAAAATTGAGTCGTCCTTGTGAGGAGATATTCCAGAAACAGAAATCTAGAATTGACTTGCTTCAGGAGGGAGATAAGAGTACAGTCTTCTTCTATAATTCAGTCAAAGAGAAGAAATGGCAACATTATTTCGCCTCTCATCTCAGCTCAAGGTGATCATCTTATAGAAAGTAGTCCTAGAGCTTTGGATGAGGAAAATTTCCTTTTGGATTGAATTTCCCCTTTTGGTTTATGAGGATATGAACAATCTTCTTATGGGGGCAATTTCTATTGAAGAGCTAGAGACGTTGATGTTTGAGATGAAAAAAGGTAAATCCCTTGGTCCTGACAAGTTCCCTATTGAATTCTTTTAGGAATTTTGGGATATTTTGAAGTTTGATCTTTTGGAAGTTGTTCAAGAATCCCAAGCTAATAAGCAGATGCTCAAAGCTATTAACTCTACCATCTTTGCCTTGATTCCTAAAAAAGAAGGGGTTAATTCTTTTGAGTCTTTGACTTGTTTCAACCTATTGCCCTCTACAATGTTACGTACAAGATTATCACAAAAGTTATTTCTAAATGCTTGAAATTGATCTTATCCTTTCTTATTCTTCTATGTAGGGTGGTCTTGTGAAAGGGAGTTAAATCCTTCATGGTATTATTGTTGCAACCAAGGCTATTCATTCTATGTCTAGTTCTAGGGATAAAGTTATGTTCATTAAGCTAGACATGTCCAAGGGCTATGAAAGGGAACTAGATGGTGATTCCTCAAAAATATTTTATCATCTATTGGGTTTTGTTTGGGGTGGATTGATTAGGTTATGAGTTGTGTGACATCTCCTTCCTTCTAGATATACTTATTAATGGTATACCCTATATGATCTTCTCTGTATCTAGGGGTTTCATCAGGGAGATTCTCATTCTCATTACTTCTTCATCTTGATGGAAAAATATTTAAAGATAGATTGATAAAGCACTGTAGAGTCAATGGTTGCATCTAGATTTGGTATTGGGCTCATATTTCAGACTCGCAATCCCACCTTTAGTTTGTGGATGATACTACTTTGATGGGGGTTGCTAATTTGTGAGATGATTAATTTCAAGAAATTCTTAGACATTTATTTGGCTTCTTCTAGTCAAAATATTAATGTGGAGAAGTCAAACATTTTTTGTTCAATACTCTTGAGCTTATCTAGTAAAGAATTGTGTAAATTCTTTACTTAATTAGGATAGGGATTCTCCCTTTGGATTATTTGGGGATTCTCTTATCTACTGGTAGTCTTAAAAGAGAGTAGTGGAAGAGGATTTTTGATATATTTTGAATGAAAGATACTCATTAGACTTTCCAGTGGTTGTCTTTTGTTGGATGATTGATGATGCTTCAAACTGTTTTGTAGGCTCTTCCTATTTATAGATTCTTGGTGCATTCAACTTCTAAAAGCTTTCTCAAGGAATTTGACTGTTTATAAGAAAGTCCTTTGGGAAATGAATTTGGATTCCCAAAAATGGAGTTTGGTCAACTGGGATATCTATTTTATAGGCTCTTCCTATTTATAGATTCTTGGTGCTTTAAGAGCTTCTAAAAGCTTTCTCAAGGAATTTGACTCTTTCTAAGAAATTCCTTTGGGTGAAGAATTTGGATTCCCAAAAATGGATTTTGGTCTATAGACCTAAGCAATACAATGGCCTTGTCCTTAGGCAATCTAAGCTCAATAGACAAGCCTTGACTGCCAAATTATACTAGAGATGATGCAAGCATTCAGATCAACCTTGGGTAACAACACTTAATTATAATTATTTAGGAGGAGTATCTGATGAAGATGTTCCTAGAAAGGATTTGAGTGGGAAAGGTTCAATGGTTTGGAATACAATTAAGAAAGGGGCTATAATTTTCAATGATGGTCTCTTCTAGATCATAAAATGGTAATAGATCTCTATTTTGGAATGGCTCTTGGGCCCTGCATTCCCTTGTCCTCTCTTCCTTCCCCATTCTTTATCCCTTTCAAGTGAATTGAGGAATTCCACCTATTTGGGGAATCTCAGATATCACATTGTAAGGATTCTAGTAGATGACTTATGGGGTTCACTCGAAGAACTATTTATTTCATTATACATAATTGGCCTTTTTCTCTAAATGGAGTTGATGTTCTTGGTTAGGGTCATGATCCTAAAGGGGCTTATTTAGTGACTCTTGGTTGTCAATTTTTGGATTGTATGAAATAAATGATTAGAGACTTCCCCTAGTGGAGAAAAATGTAGAATAAATTTTGTTGGCCCAAGTGTAATTTCTTTATCAAGTTATTATGTTAGAACAAGTATATATCACATAGGATAATATCAAAAAGAGAGGATTTCAAAGCCCTTCCAAATGTGTTCTATGTGGGAATAGTGAAGAAAGTGTTTCTCACCTTTTTCTTAGTGCTACTTCTCCATGGGTATTTTGGGGCAATGGTGGAAAATATAGAAACAACCTCTAATCCATGCTAATTCTTTTTCTAAATTTTGAGCTAGTTTGGGCCATCCTCTTGCTTCATCTTCTTTCCTCGTGGTTGTTTAGGACCTTGGTCCTATTTTTATTCTTTGGAAGATTTGGTTAGAGTAGAACCATCAAATTATTTGGAAGATGTGGTCAGAGTAGATTTGCTTCTACCATAGAATAGCCAAACTACTAGAGGCACCATAAGCTAAAGTCGTGACAACCTCCCAGCCAACCCATTTTTGGAAACTCTACTCACCTTGCTCTTTGGATAATTTGATCTCCTAAAGTAACACAATATCCACATTAGCCTCATCAATTTTCATCTTAATAAGGCATCCATGAGAGGATTGTCATTGCATTCAAGGAGAGCTCTCCAATATGCACCTAAGGAAGGGCATATTGCTGTTAGAGTTGGCTATGATTGGAGCCACCTAGGATCTAGGACTTCATGAAAGCATGAGAGAGATCAAATGAACGAATAATGCTATTCTATTAATGAATGCAAAAGATTGTTGTTGTTATTTAGATTACATAATACATGAAGAGAGCCTTGCTTATAAAGGCAAGGTGAGAGCTAGAAAGGTGGAATAGAAAGTGGAGATATTCCTACAACATGTGTCAATTAGAAGATGATAACTAATTGCACATGTGGAGGATAAGACAACTCACTCCAACTATCAACAACTCAACACACAACTAGACTTAACTAGACACAACTAGACATCTAGTAGACTCACTAAATCAACTTAACATGTGTGATTTATGTGTGATGTGTGAATATTATTTAACTAATAAATAGTTAAATAAGATGAATTATCCACACAAGGGTAAACCAGTTAGGTGATAACCCTGTTCACACCAACACTCCCCCTTAAGTGCAACTTAGGGAGTAGCTGACTAAAGCAAGATCGAATGATGGATGGGTCCCGGCTACTAGGCCATGTTAGGTACCCATGTACAACAAATCTCAAATGGAGAAAAGGAGAAAACTTCATGGGAAAAAACTCCTCTCCAAAAGTAAGAATGCATGAAATAATGAAAGTTAAAGAAGAAGTGATAGTAGGAGGACTCAACATGACCCCCCAAGGACAAGTTCTATCACATATGTACAATCAAATAACCCCCCATAGGAGAGCAAGTGTGAGACTATAGGTCCCCCCCACAATGAAGTAGCTCCTGTGCCGATGGTGAATGCCTGAAGATGAATGCTAGAAAGTGTCCTGCACCTGCAAACAACATTTCTCCCCTTAGGAAGAAACCAATCCAAAGGTTGATGTTGAAGAAATTCCATCTCAAGGTATGAAGGAAAAGCCTCATGAAGGATGCTTCTGAAGACTCTTGAAATGTCCACATGTCAGAATCAAGGAATACCACAATGCAATACAGTGTGACCAATCCAAAATTTTGGGTGGACTCATGAAGAACAACCTCCAAAGATGAAGTAGATGGGATAACAGTTGTGTTGTAACTATCATCAAAGAGGAGAGATATCCCCTCAAGTGTGTCCTCCAAATTTACAATATGAGACTCACAAAACAAGTCTGATATACCTGCCAAGAAAATATCCCACATAGCTATGTCTGAAAGACATGTAGTATCTCTGAAGAAGCAGGAGGATGAGGTGATGGAAGCTCAACACTAATCTCATGAACTAAAGTGGGTGAAAGAACACCAAGGTTCAAGTGACCAAACTTCTCCTTGGAAACATGATTCACACTTGATGCATGAGTGTGAATATCCATCAATGGATCTACATCATCATCAGAAACAAAATGGGAGAAGGTATACAAGTGAGATACATGATCAGCCATCCCAACTGCAATGATATCTCTATTTTTCCAAGTCTCATATGATCACAGAATCAAGAGTGAACTCAACTATCTTACCCGTACCACAATGAGTAATCTGGTAGATGGAAAGGAGATTGGATGTCAAGGAAGGTACACACAACACATTGTTAAATGTATTCTCTCAAACATCAATTGTCCCTTTTCTAGATGCATGCATGTATGTATTGTTACCCATCATGATAGGTGTTGAAGTGCATTAATCAAATGAAGAGAACATCCCTTGTGATGATGCCATATGATGAGAAGCTCCAGAATTAAGAAGCCATCTCTCTAACTGAAGACTTGTAGAAGCAAAAAGTGCTTGTCCTTTTCCTTTGTTTGTCCCATTGGAAATGCATGTTGTCCTTGTATGTGTAAATGATGATGGTGTCGAAGAAGAGGATGGACTAGGTGATGATGATGGCATTTGGATATTGTGCTTTTGAATAATGTGAGTCAAGTCATCAATTTTCTTCTCATAACACTTATGCTCATCATGTCCTAGTTTGTTGCAATATGCACACTTGGGTCTCTCCTTAGATGATTCCTCCTTGGGAGAGGATTAGGACTTAGGTGATTTGATTGACTCCTTTGCTTGCTCATTGTTCTTGAAATCCTTATTTTTCTATTTCTTGCCTTTGCTAGTTGAAGTATTTCGATCCTTAGAACCTTGAATAGAAAGAAGAGCTTGATTCCTAGGAGACTTCAATGTGCCCATGTGTACTAACTTAGCTTGCTCCCTTGTGAGTGATGCAACAAACTCATCAAGTGAAGGCATTGTGAAAGCTTTCCCAAGTGCATCCATTGTAGCATAAAAGGTAGAAACAAAAATTGAATAGCCAGGACCAAGCTTGGCAAGGATTGAAAGAATCAATTGAGTGTCCTCTTTCTCAATTCCACATTGTTTGACCTGCAATCTAAGTGACTTTAGTTTTGTGAAGAAGTCTTGGATGCTTGCAAAATCAGTTGGATTCAAACCAATTAGTTCATTCTCCAATTTGAAACCTCTCATAGTATATTGTTTACCAAAGAGATTTTCTAAGGTAGTCCACACTTCACTAGGTGTTTTACAAGATTCAATATCAAAAAGAAGATCAGGAGGGATAGACAAGCATAGTGTCCCATAGGCTTGATCACATCTATTATACCACTTTCTCTTTTTTGCAGTTGTTGTTGGTTCAATTTCTGTACCCATTGTTACTCTATGAATTTTCAAACTTCTTAAACGAATCTCCATTTTAGTTTTCCACTTGTGATAGTTATATGGTGTGAGTAGAGGAAGTTTGTGTGAATTGATGATGCAAGAGTACAAAAAAGAAGACAAGACAACCCCCCTGTTACTCAATCAAAGAGATCACCCCCCCAAAAATGAATGATTGTGGCACTTTATACTTAGTGCAATTTACAATTGTCCTCAAAGGACCAAAAAATGGAAAGCATAAAAATCTCTTAAAAATCAGATTGAAAGGATATTACAATTGCTCACAATGATTAACCACAACAAATAGATCCCTTCAAAATAGGTTTCAATTTCTCAAGTGCCAAAATGCCCAAGTTATCACTCAAAAGCCAAAAAATTGACAAATAAAATAAAATGAACTTGGAGCAAATTCTAAGAAAAATGCATAGATAGATTTGAAGAGCTCCTAAATACCTTTCTGATGCCGCAAGAATCAAGAAAATTGGAGATCGTGCCAGAAAGTTGTGAGCTCAAAAGTTAAAAATGAAGATCTATCTTCAAACTATTGTAGCAGTCACCTGCAGTAGAATTTCACAAAAATACTGACACCACTGTGAAGTGCTCTCTATCAGCTTTCCAATGATATCTCGTTTGTCCAATTTTCCCTCTATGAAAAAAAGTTATTCAAAAAAGAAAAAAAAAGCCCCCCTTTTAGGGCTTTGAGGGGCAACAATGGCCCCTGATGCTGATGCAGTGTTGACGTTAGCAGAATATTCTTGAAATATTCCTTTTTGCTGGGAAAAAAATACTCACCCCCTGAAAAGCGAAAAAAATTGTAAAAACCACCCTTCTTTTGTTCGGGAAGTCACCTTAAGGCCACAGAAAACCATTGTTTTTCTCTAAAACCACCAATAAACAAGCATGAAACTGCTTTCGTGGGTTTGACCACAGTTTTCTTCCTGAGACCACTGTGCTAAGGGTCAAATCCAGTGATGTTTGGCGTGTTGTCAAGGTTAAAGGTTGCCCATCGATTATAAAAGCTGTTGTGAATTCTTATTCCAGACCGTGGTGAAGTTTGTTTGGTTGGGCTATTGATTTAATGGATGTCGCTAGTGATTTTGAAGACTACCATGGATTTTGAAGGCCAACAGTTTTGCTTCTGTCGAAGTGTAGATACAAGCAGCTGATGTGAAGATCTTGTGAAGAGCATTGGAATAAAAAATTAGACGCTGCCAATTGTAAAAATAGTCCCAAAATAATGAAAACAGAACAGCAACAGCAAAACAGAGAGAAAACAGGGCAAACAGAGTTGAATAAACTCAAAAATATTTATTCATCTAACTTGTATTACATCCAAATGCTTATTCGGCAGCTCTCTCTAAACACATATATATAGCTACAGAAGCTTTGAGGCCTGGAAGCTTCTGGCATTCTAGATGATTCTAAATTCCTAGAATGTTCTTTTCTAGAACAGCTAGAAGTTTCTCTTAGAAAGTTCTTTTCTAGAACAACTGGAAGCTTCTTCCTAGAATGTTCTTTGGAAGACTTCTAGAAACATTCTAGACAATCTTAATAATTCCTAACATCCCCCCTTAAGATTGGCTAGAATAATACAAACATAATACAAAAGGAGAGGGGAAATACAAAGGAGAGGGGAACATTATACTACTATCCCCCCTTAATGTTCACCTCTAACATACCAAGCATGCCTCTTAATTTTAAGAATTTGGCTTCAGTCATACTCTTAGTGAATATATCAGCTACTTGTTCTTCACTTGGACAAAACTGAAGAGTGATAATAGATGCTTGAACAAGATCCCGAAGGTAGTGAACATCTATCTCAATGTGCTTTGTTTTAGCATGAAAGACTGGATTGTTGGCAACCTGTATGGTACTTTGATTGTCACAATACAGAGTGCTGGTTGAACTTTGTAGAAAACCAATCTCAAATAGAAGATTCTGAATCCAAACTACTTCCTTGCCTGCTTCTTTTGCTGCTCTATATTCTGCTTCACATGAAGATAATGATGTAGTTGTTTGTTTCTTGCTACTCCATGTAATAGGGCCTGATCCAAGATTGAAAACATAACCACCAGTAGATTTTTGATCATCTATATCACCACCCCAATCTGAATCAGTAAATCCAACCAAAGAAATTGAAGACTTATAGCCATAGTAGATTCCAAAGTGTATGGTTCCATGGATGTATCGTAAAATTCTCTTAGCATCCAGCCAATGACTTTGTTTAGGTGCCTGCATAAATCTAGATACAAGATTGACTGCAAAACAAATATCTGGTCTAGTATGAGTTAGATAAACCAAACTACCAACAAGTTGTCTATATAAAGTGGCATCGGCACTCTTGGAAGTACATTCTTTAGTAAGCTTGACTCTGGATTGAAACGGGGTAGATGCTGGCTTGCATTCAAGCATGTTAAACTTTTCTAAAAGGTCCAAAGCATATTTTGATTGTGAGATGAACAATCCATCATGTAATCGACAAACTTGTAAGCCAAGAAAATAGTTTAGTTCAACCAAATCACTCATATGAAATGTCCTCTTAAGATCTGATTTTAAATCATTGATTAACCCAATATTCGGTCCAGCAATGAGTAAATCATCTACATAAAGTGCAACAAGAAGAATATCATCTTGAACTTTCTTCACATAAAGATTGGGATCTGACTTACATCTCTTAAATTCATGAAGCTGAAAATACCTGTCAATCTTCTCATTCCATGCTCGTGGCGCTTGTTTAAGACCATAAAGTGACTTCTTTAATCTGCAAACAAGATTAGGATGTTGCTGATCCACAAAACCTGGTGGTTGATCCATATATATTTCTTCATATAAATCTCCATTTAAGAATGCATTTTTGACATCCATTTGATGAATATGCCACCCAAGACTTGCAGCCAAAGAAAGAATAATTCTAATTGTGTTCATTTTAATGACAGGAGCAGATGTTTCTTCATAATCAACACCCTCTTTTTGATTGAACCCCTTAGCAACCAATCTAGCTTTGAATTTTTCTATAGCACCATCTGATTTGAATTTAGTTTTGTAAACCCATTTGCAACCAATAACATTCTTACCTTTGGACTGGGGCACAAGTTACCAAGTTTTATTCTTTAACAATGCATCATATTCCTCTTTCATGGCTTGCTCCCATTCCTTCTTTCCTCTAGCTTGCTCATATGAGATTGGGTCATATACTTGTAATACTTTGGCCATGAGAGCACTACCATTCCTTCCTTGGATCTTTGAGCCTTATCTATATATTTCTTCAACACTCCTTATCTTTTTGTCTAGCTGAAATGACATCTTCTTCATCATCACTACCTACAGAAAATCGCTGAGTACAAGCATTAGTAGTTTCATTTTCAATAGTATTATCATCATTAGTAGTGCTCACCTCATCCTCATCAATATTGGCTTCATTTCTTTCTAAAATATCTAAAAAATTAGAAACATTTGCTGTTGTAGAGTGAGAGGAAGTGGCTGTAAGTTGTGAAAGCTCATCAAATTTTACATCTCTACTAACAAAGACCTTTCTTGTTGTCAAATCATATAACCTGTAAGCCTTTGATTCTTCACTATAACCCACAAACAAACACTTATGACTCTTTGGTTCTAACTTTTTCCTCTTTTCATCAGGAACATGAGTCCAAGCAATGCATCCAAATACTTTAAAATACCCAATGTGGGGCTTTCTACCACTCCAAGCTTCTTCAGGGGTAATATTTGGGAGGGCTTTAGTTGGAATTCTATTCACAATATATGCAGCACAAGAAACAGCCAAACCCCAAAATTGATTATGCAAACTTTTAAAATGCAACATACAACGAGCCATTTCTAAAAGAGTTCTATTCATTCGTTCAGCCACCCCATTTTGTTGAGGAGTATAAGGAACCGTTCTTTGCACCTTAATACCACAATTTTCACAAAATGACTCAAATGCATAGTTGCAATATTCACCCCCATTATCTGTCCTTAAACACTTAATTCTTTTTCCACTTTGATTTTCAACTAATGCCTTAAACTTTTGAAAAATTTCAAATACTTCATTTTTCCTTTCAAAAAAATAAACCCATACTCTCCTACTATAATCATCAATAAAAGTCAGAAGGTACCTGGCACCTGAAAGTGAAGGATATCCTGGTTCACATAGATCACTATGAATGAGTTGTAATGGATGATTAGCTCTCCATGCTTTCCCTGAATCAAAAGGATCTCGATGATGTTTTCCTAACACACATCCTTCACACACACCTTCAGATGCTGAAATTTTTGTCAATCCACTAACCATATCCTTTCTAATCATATCTTGTAATTTTCTATAATTTATATGTCCAAGTCTAGCATGCCAAAGTTTTGACATATAATCAGCCTGAGTAATAAAAGCATGAGAGAGTGTATATTCATCATCAACAAACCTGACAAATTTAAATAAACTCTCTTTATGATCAACTCTACCAATAGCAATTATATTGCTCGGGTCTTTTCTATCTCTAACAATAACTTGATCAGCGGTGACAACAAACTCATATCCAGCTTGAACAATTTTATATACTGAAATAAGATTCACCCCTAATCCTTCAACCAGCAGAACATTTTTCAAAGACCCATTCGTTACATTAATAGTCCCCGTTCCTAAAACTGGAAGTCTCATTTTATTGCCAATAGTAATTTCTTGATCTGAATTCTTCCCTTCATAAAAATCAATAAACAAAGATCTATCTCCAGTCATGTGATATGATGCCCCTGAATCTAAAATCCATTCTTTATTAGAATCTGAAGCAAAGTATCCCCCCTTAACACTACTTCCAGGTCTAGCAATTACCTCCTTATTTGATTTCTCTAGCTTTTTTAGAGAGATGGCTACGAAGCTATGCCTATCCTTCTTGCCATCCTTGAACCTTTCTTGCTTGGGCTTGTATTGCTACCTTTCGTTGTCCCTCTTCTTCAAACAAAATTTCTCCATGTGATTTTCACCTCCACAATACCTGCAAATAATTGATTTCCTTCCAACTTGCTTTTCTGCAGAGTCATTTCTAGAGAAATGGTTAGAACCGTCATTTCGCAATTTATAATTTCCTTTCCAATTCTTCTTTCCATCATATCTAGAAAATTTACTCTTGGCTGAATATACATGATTCTTCTTAATATGCCCTTCTTTAATAAGCTGAACCTCTTCATCTAAAATAGACTTACAAAATTGATCAAAAGTTTGCTGGGGGGCATTGGGAGTTAGTTGGAGAACCCTTTTCCTTGATTCCTTAAATACCTTGTATGGCTGGGGAAGCTTACTTTCAACCATTGCAATCAATTGAAAATCTTTTTTTGCATATTCAGCACCTATTTTCTTCAGCTGAGCATTTAAAAATGTAACTTCATTAAAGTAATCAGACATTTTTTCAAAATCAGAAGGATCTAAATTCACCAATCTTTCTTCTATGCTAAACATGCTAGCAATATCTGCATCTTTATAATCTTTTTCTAAACTCTCCCATAGCTCTATTAGATTATCAGTATCAACAAATCTTCTATTGAGATTGGGGCTTAAAGCTTTACCAATAATACCTCTAGCTTGTTCCAGCTTGCATTTCCATAGCTCCTTTTCTTTTTCACTTTGAGGTTCTCCAATTTCTTTATTCACTATCCTCCATAGAGCCTTTTCTCTCAAAGCATTCTTGACTGCAATCTTCCAATCTGCAAAACCACTTCCATCAAATATTGGCAACACTTCATTTGTAGATCCCATGTTAGCCAAAAAATAAAAAGCCCTGCAGCCAAATCACTTCCAACAATATATATGCCCTGCAAACAAATCACTTCAGCATTATACTTCCAACTGAGCCTCTAACTGAATCTCTAGCTGAACCTGGAAAAAAAAATCTAGCTGAACCAGGCTCTGATACCATGTAAAAACAGTCCCAAAATAATGAAAACAGAATAGCAACAGCAAAACAGAGAGAAAACAGGGCAAACAGAGTTGAATAAACTCAAAAATATTTATTCTTCTAACTTGTATTACATCTAAATGCTTATTCGGCAGCTCTCTCTAAACACATATATATAGCTACAGAAGCTTTGAGGCCTGGAAGCTTCTGGCATTCTAGATGATTCTAAATTCCTAGAATGTTCTTTTCTAGAACAGCTGGAAGTTTCTCTTAGAAAGTTCTTTTCTAGAACAACTGGAAGCTTCTTCCTGGAATGTTCTTTGGAAGACTTCTAGAAACATTCTAGACAATCTTAATAATTCCTAACACCAATATTATAGATGACCACCAGATATTTGTTACCCACCAGAGATTTTTAAGATTGCCCGCTAGACCGAAGGCCACCAGTTGCTAGGATCTTAGACTATCAACGGGTTGGATTTCACCACCCACAGTTTAGAGAGTTCCACTCAAAAATGTTGGTGTTTGATTTGTGTATTGCCTGCAAAGGCCGCCTGTCTGAGGAATGGATGATCCTTGCCACTCACATGTGGCTCAAGGAATATGTCGATCAAAACAAGCTACGAGTTTAGAAAATGTTCCGGTGTGAATCCTTATGGTGTGATTGTGATTTGACTGTTGCAAGTAATTTTCGGGCCGTGTTGTGATTGCCCGACTGTGGATTGGAGATCGTTGCTGGGCTGAAGGTCACCGGTAGATAACGGCTGATGGTATGTTTACAGACCATTGTATGATCTAAATGGCACCGAGCTTTAAAAAATGGCTACCTATTTGGATGTCAATCAGGGTTTTTGCTTCTTCCAAAAAAGTTGCCAACTTTTTAAAGACCGCCGAATGAAGATTTGGTCGTCAACTATTTTCTGTCCGCTAGATATGCCAAATCTTTCCCCTTAATCGCCAAGGGTAGAAGATGCCATGGGGGTTCAGGAACTGCCAGAAAAGACCTTTTAACCGCCAATGCAGAGGAAGAATAGACAGTTTAGATAATTTTTCGGCATGAATTTTGTTCTGCGTGTGATGATTAGCCAATGTGTGTGTTTGGCTAGGCTTGTCTAATGCTGCTCAGGATGGAGATGCCATTGTCGAAGCTTTGACTGGCCGCCGATGTGGATTTCACATATACCGTTGGGTTTTGTTTGCAAAGATTGTCGTATGGTTTGTGAAATGAACGTAGATTGCTGTGATTTGAACTACCCACACCACGTCGTGTCTAGCTGTGCCCTGCGGTACTGTCTACACACACAGGTACCCTGCGTAGATAGGGTACAACCTGCAACACTTTTATCTGCAGAAAAATTTATTAACCTGCAAATTAAAGCTTTATCCTCTAGACAAAGATGCAATTTGTAGAAGATTTTGATTCACTGATACAATTGTCTGTGCAGGCGAGATTCCAAGAATCTACAAGAATATTCTCTGCAACAAATCTGTACGGTCAAGGGGCAAAATTTTTTTGCCTCTCGCTACAACTTTGTCTGATTTGGATGATTTTACAGTCAATTTTTACTGATTCAGCTGCTCCGAACACAATGGCGATGTTTGATTTGGGCCAAATTACTCTAAAATTGCCGGTACCTCCTGGATCACGCTAAAGAGCCCCAAATTAAAACCCTCGTCAATTTTGCCTCCGATGTCTGATTTGGACGAAACAAAAGGTGATCTTGACTATTTCAGCTGCTCCAGACGTAATGGTTAAGTCTGATTTGCAACAACATGCTCCAAAATGCACCTACAATACAAGGGCAAAAAAGGGAAACCCTCACAAAATTGATGTTTCTATCAAGTCTTTCTGATTCTCAAGGTCATCATTCAATGCAAGAGAAGAGCATACTCAACTATCAAGATCCACCATGAATTACACTCAAGATCTCTCAAAATATGACTAGCACAAACTGATTCTTCCTAAAGCTCTGATACCATGTTAGAGTTGGCTATGATTGGAGCCACCCAAGATCTAGGACTTCATGAAAGCACAAGAGAGATCAAATGAAAGAATAATGCTATTCTATAAATGAATGCAAAAGATTGTTGTTGTTGTTTAGATTACATAATACATGAAGAAAGCCTTGCTGATAAAGGCAAGGTGAGAGCTAAAAAGGTGGAGTGGAAAGTGGAGATATTCCTACAACATGTGTCAATTAGAAGATGATAACTAATTGTACATGTGGAGAATAAGACAACTCACTCCAAGTATCAACAACTCAACACACAACTAGACATCTAGTAGACTCACTAAGTCAACTTAACATGTGTGATTTATGTGTGATGTGAATATTATTTAACTAATAAATAGTTAAATAAGATGAATTATCCACACAAGGGTAAACCAGTTAGGTGATAACCCTGTTCACACCAACAATTGCTTCAATTTTAGGTTTTAATATAGGAATTATTCAAAGAAAATACCTAAGCATGCCACACTTTAAGGGTGAAATGAGATCTAAGCTTTAGGATGGCACCATAAACTCATGCCAGTTGAAAGTAGAATCTTGGAAATGGAAATGGCTATCCTTGGGGGGAATATGACAATAAAATCTATCTTATCCACTCTTCTAATTTATATGATGTTGTGCCTACAACTCATGAAGAAAACCAATGATAGCTTGGAAGGAATATGGAAGAATTTTTTGTGGGAAGGTTTGAATGATTTACAAAAGGATCCCTCTACTTGGGTGGGACACTATTTGCAATGGTAAAACAACCAATTGAACTAGAATCCAAAAAAATGAAAACCAAAATGTGGCTCTTGGAGGAAAGTTTAAATGGAAAATGTTTGGAAATTTAAGAGCCAAATGAAGCATCATCCTCCAAAAGAAATATGTCAACTCAGATTGACCCTCAAGAATATTTATAGTTGAAAATCCCCTAGTGGCTCAGATATATGTAACTTCATGCTAAAGTATAGATCATTAATTAAAGACCATATAACATGGGTTGTGACAAATGGAAAAAATATAACTTCTAGGACAACTCCTAGAATGAGCACATCCCTATGTCTGATATCATAGAACTACAAGCATGCAAAGAATTATTGAAAGGACATATGGGAGAAAAAGTTGTGGAATATGTGAAGAAAACCATTAAAGCAACTAGCATAGATTGGGATTGGAAAATTTGAACACCATAGGAATTTTAGTTATACAAAAAAACAACTAAAAGAATATACTCATCACATCAAAATCATATAGGTCATTGGCATGTTTGTGTATGCTATCTTGGAACATTCATTTAGAGTCATAAAGCTAATCCAACCAAGGGTCCACCTAGGAGAATGTGACCCTAGAAATGTAGTAGATTCCCTTGAATGGTGTTCATAAACACCAGAATCATTATGAGTCAATTCAAATATTAGAATTAGAGCTAGTAGAATTCCATAGTCTTCAATTGGGTAGATGAAATTCATGCGTAAGAGGTCAATTTTGTGGCACCCTAATTTGAACATGAGTCATTTGCAATTGAACTATAAAGTTTAAAATAACATTTCTTCAAATAAAAATAAAGTAAATAATGTGAGATAAAATAAAATAATTCTTAACTAAAAATAAAAATTTATGTGACCATGTACTTAGTAAATAAAATAGTTTTAAAGTAAAATAAAATAACACTTAAATAAATAAAATAACTTATATTTCAATAACATTTTTTAAATAGATATATTTAATATATTTATTCTAATTTTTTTTCAAATCTAAATAAAAAACATTTAATAAATCCTAAGTCAAAAAATATCTCATAAATATATTTATTTCTTTCTTTTATAAGATTTTCTTCTTAAATATCAATGTATATCAGTGGTTAATGATGAATCTTGTGCTAGAGCTAGTACAACCTCATTTTATCCCTACAATTTCTTTGAATTTCTTAAAGTACATGTTTAATATAAAATAAAGGAAGTATATAAGAGACACTCTACTTAAATATTATCCACTTTAATGGTCAAACAATTAATAGCAAGTTTACACCTCATTTACAATAAAAAAATGCTAAATATTTATCCTATTTTTATTAACCAAAATTGACTTTTAATTGTGGAAGACTTGAAGTAAATAATATTTAAGAATAACCTATAAAAAACTGTAAATTCAGTAACACCAAAGCTTACAATTGTTTCTAGAAGTGGGAAACACACAAATAGCAGCCTACAAACACTATTTATTTGAGTTCGTAATTCCGTTCTTGACTACTATTAATGATGATGTGGATCGCTTCCTTTATTGGGCTTGGCACGTTCGAGAAGTAGACGATTCGACAGTTTTCTTTGCAATCAAAACAGAAAACATTGAACATTGATTCCTTTAAAACGGGCTTCTCTTCATTAGACTCAAGTTAAATCGTCTAAAATTCTTTTGAAACAAATGTTTTGACAATCTATTCAATTATGTTTGTGAATTTTCATGGCCTGAACATAATTGTCATAATTATTTAACATATACAAGTCATAGTCAACAATACAAAAAATGGAACGTAAATGGTCTTTTACGATTCTTCTATTGAAACGAAACAGTATCATAAAATAAAAGAACTTATCTATAAATTCATTTGTATTAATAAATTTTCATGAAGAGTAAAAATTTGTTGCTTACTTGTTTATTGGCCCGTTTACATTGTCTAGTTCATCATTTTTCTCCATGTCCATTAATTATATTTTTACCCATAAGGAGAAAACTTTCTTTAGGAAATTGCAACCATTTATTAGTTCTCTTCCCACTGGGTGGGTTTTGGGGTGCAGCTATTATCCCATCTATCTATAAATCCAAACAAATAATTTCTTTAATAATTAAATAAACATGAAATAAAATCAATTACTACCAGTAGAATAAACAATCTTTTTTAAGTTATAGACCTTAAGAATGAAGTTAGGCTAACATGGCCCATCCAAAAGCAAATTATTTACACCAAATATTTTCTTGGTTGGGACTAACAAGATGACTGATGACTTTTTACATGTTGCATTCCATGTTCTTACAAATCCCTGCTAGAGAAGCACAAAAAAAATGTGAAATCAACTTTTCTGGTAATATAAATGAATTGGAAACAAATACATTATTATTGTTTTGAAGTTTCTATTTTAAAAAATAGATTAATAAAAAGAAGTTCCATAAATTTATATAATCAAAATAGTTTATATAGAATTTGAATATGAAATAATAATTGAATGAAATAGAAAACAAATATGTAATATACACTATTTCATTTGAAAAAAATCTTATGGATAAAAAAATCTAGCACAATAACTTTTTCTATTATTATATAAAATTTAACCATTCATAATATAATAATAAATTTATTTTAAAATAATGAGTAAAAATTAAAATAAACTTATTAACATCCTAAAAATTTTGATACATTTTCTAATCACTATGGTTTCCCATTCATCTATAAAACATTAAAAATCATAACACATTCTCAACAATTAAATCGATTCTTAGAAATTACTTTTGTCAATAATTTATCCAAAAAAATCACTTAAAAATAAAATAATTGATTGTGAGCCTTTGATTATATTCATTGCATCTGTTTATGTTAATCATGTAGTATCTGCACTTTAATATAACTGAATCTTGAGGATAGTTTCACTGTGCTTAATTTGAAAGAAATACTTTTACTTAGGTGTGTCGTCATAGATAGGTTTGCTTAAATATATCTGTAATCCTATTAGCTTCTACCATTTTCCTAAAACCCTTTTAAAATAGAGAAGAGCTAGCTTCTTTAAAATCTAGAGGTTGTTTCAAGTAGAAAGTTCCACATTCTTGAAACTTCCCATGTTAGTGTTGGAACCTACACAATTTTATACATCAACAATTTTTGGCACTCCCTTTCTTGAAATTTCTGGCAAGATCGTATGAGCCAGAGAGCCACAAGGACCCAGAGCTATGGACCTACAACAAGAGCTCAGTCTACTACTAATCTAGGCATTCTTTTGCCACCATTAGTAGCTACTCTAAGGAGAAGAGTGAATTAGTTTGCAACAGCACAAAGAGTAAAAATGGGAGCACCTGTAGCCCTAAGGAACTATGCAAATTGGAACACTGGCAGTCCTCTAATTCTCCCAGTACCACTAGTAACTTAGGATGCTATTCTATCCAATGCTCTGAAGGCTCTACCTAAGTTCAGTGGGGAAGATTTCAAGACACCTAAAGACCATCTGTAAGATGTATCTGATGTGTGTGTATTACATGTTATCACTCAACAAAATGTGGCCATAAGATTGTTAGTAGCCTCTTTCAAAGGGAAGGCTCTTTATAGATCTCTCACTCCAAACATAATATGTACATGGGATCAGCTTGGGGATGCTTTCTTTGCAAGATTTAAAGAGAAAGGTGATAAATCCTCCTTGCTACAACAATTGATCACTATCAAAAGGGCACCACAAGAAGCCATGACTGATTTCAACTCAAGATTTCAAAAGACTTGGGAAAGAATTCTTGCTACAGCAAGACCATTACCAGGTATGGCTATTGTGTTTTACCTTAAAGCTTTAAACTCAGATATATCAGTGATGATTCAATCTCTTAGAGGTCAGACACTACCAAAAGCATATGAGTTGGTAGTTAAGGCTGAAAATAACTTAATAGATGCTAGAAAATTGCCCCCAAGGCCTCCTATGCCCATGTTCCTAGAAATTACCTTACCTTTGCCACAAGAAGCTCCTAATCTTATAGCTCCACCTATGTCTATGTATTTATTTCCTCAACAACCTGCTAAGGTAACCACCCCTGTTCAACCATCTAAAATGGATGATGTTAAGAACATTTTAAGGACCTTCTCAAATGAGATAATTAATCTAAAGAGACAACAAAATCCCTATCCAAAGCCTCTTTATCAAGGTTACCAAGGAAATAGACCTCCCTTTCAGCTAAATCAATATCAAGGCCCTTGAAAGCAAGCTAATCCTCAGCCTTCAAACCAGTTGGTTACAGTCCCTACACCTTTACAAATTGTTCCTCCTAATCCTAATAGGGAAATCATTCCAGGGAATAATAATTTTGTAGATGGCACAAATGCTTGGTGCTTTCCCTGCAACAATGCCCATATGCCCAGAGACTATCCCAGAGGAAATTTACAGCAAAAGATAGTAGAACAGAGAGGATTAGAAGGATAATTTTCAACTTCTAACACTCCATCATATTAGTCTCTTGGTGTTCAAAACGTAGTCATGGTGGCCCAGATGCAAGGGATGTCCATACAACAAGAAGAGGAAATACCCCTTGAACATGCTTTACTTTGATGGATTGAAGAGTAAGATTCAGTGTTTCTGAATGAGGCATCTACTTCAAAGAAACCACTGGTGTAGTCAGACCATTATACCAAATTAAAGAGGAGAATGATGGACCAGCCTGAAATCACTAATAACAACATCATGGGATCTCCTCCATTTCAAAATCATCAGAACATAGTCTCTAGACAAGAAATGCCTCAGCCTATGCAGAATCAAGTAGCCTTAGGATAGGCTCTAGAAAAAATAAGGTACCCTTATTATTCAAAAACCTAAGCATTAGGACTTGTGAATGTGGTGGACCAGCTGAAAAAAACTCCAGCACATGTATTAATTTAGGATATGGTAGCTATTCCTGAGTAGAAGACACTGCTACAGGAAGCTTTGCAGGGTCAAGAAGCCCCTAAACACACTAGTACTAAGGGGGGAGCTATTGACAAAGGGAAGCTTCAGCTCAAAGATATTGTACCTCTGTAGACAACAGCCCTATTGAACAATGAACCTGAGGTATGTAAATCTAAACCAGATCCCTTTTATTTGACTCTAATAGTTGGGAAGAAATTGTTGCATAATGCAATGATAGACTCTAGGGCCAGTACTATAGTAATGCCAAAATAGATAGCAGATGCTTTAAAAATAAAATATGAGCCACTTACAAGAGGGGTCATGCAATTGCATGGAAAATCTATTCAAACAATAGGAAAAATCAAACAACTTACATTACAACTATATACTTGCCCCAATATAATTGTAAATTAGGATGTGGTAGTCAAAGATATTCCCCATGTATTTGGTTTATGCTTATCCAGAGATTTCACAACCAAAATAAGAGGTTACATGTCACTAGATTGGTCACACCTCATTTTGAGAACCAAATATGGGACAAAGATGAAAATATTGTCTAAGCCATTATCTAAAGACCATATCACAAATAAACCAACCCCAAAGTTAGAAGCATCCCATGCTATGCTGAATAAAGAAGAGAGAATCTTTATTGAAGAGTTAGGTGACTGGACTAAATATGACGAACAGGAAGAAGAGAATAATTAGTTATTGACTATGATGCATAGTGATCCCTATGGAAATTATGACTCTACAGGTCTAGGCACTTATGTCATTTTTGAAGAAGACCAAGAGATCCCTAATGTTTTAAGAAAACAAGCATCACAAAATCAAGAATCTAAAAAAGACTCAAAAATTTGGACCCTAAATTTTGATGGGGCTAGGAGTAAAAATGATGTTAGAGCAAGAATTTGTCTTGCTGCCCCAAATGGTGAGAAAATTTTAAGAGCCATTCGCTTTCAGTTTGCCTATACCAATAATGATGTTTAATATGAGTCATTGGTGCATGGACTCATGTTGGCAAAGAAAAAAGGGATAAAGAATCTGATAGTAAGAGGAGATTTAGAACTGGTGGTAAAATAAATTAGGGAAAAGGCAACAACCAAAAATGTAAGAATGAGATCCTATAGGCACAAAATTTGGGACCTGATGGATGGTTTTGAGGCTTTTAATATTGAGGTAGTTCCCAGAGCCCAAAATTCTGAGGCAGATAGAATGACACAGATTGGTTCACAGTTTGACCCAGCAAATGATCTGTTAGTTAACAATGAGTCAGTCAAAGGTATAGTGAGACCAACTATTCCAGATAATGACCAAAATTGGCAAGTTTTTGATAATGATTTCCAAGTACTCTCATTCTTAGAACAATTAGGTGAGTTTGCTGATCAATTACATCCCAAAATTGAAGAAGCATATGTGACCAAATTATCCAGCTGAAGTCAAATAAACTCCCTAAAGGATTGATTACTTTAGAAAAATTGTTTGACCCAGAAGATGTAAGCCTAGAGAAGAGGAGGTTTCAGGCAAACAAGGAAGATTATTCTGAAATCCAAGTCAGTGAAGGAAGAAGATTGAAAATTGGAAATTCTACAACCCAGCAAGAAAGAGAAAGGCTGATTGATTTGTGTGAAAAATATGATAGGGTGATTGCTTGGACCTATGAAAACCTGCATGGCTATAATAGAGATATCATCCAACACACCATAGAGCTTACTGAAGGATCTAAACTAGTCAGACAGAAGCAAAGTCCAGTGAATCCTAGAATTGAACCTTTAATGGTGGATGAGCTACAAAAGCTCCTAGAATCAAAGATTATTTTTTCCAATTAAGCACTCAACCTGGGTATCAAACATAGTCCCAGTAAGAAAGAAGAATGGTGACATAAGACTTTGTGTGGATTTTAGGGATTTGAATAAAGCATCTTTGAAAGATCATTATCCCCTGCCCTCTATGGAACATATTTTACAAATTGTGGCTAGGTCAGAAAGGTTTTCCCTACTGGATGGTTTCTTTGGATACAATCAGATTTGGTTAGTAGATGAAGACTAGTATAAGACTGCATTCACTACAAAGTGGGGAACATTTGCATATGCTAAAATGCCCTTTGGCCTTTCAAATGTTGGAGGTACCTTTCAGTGAGCAATGGATGTAGCATTTGGGGAACTTATAAATAAAATTATTCTGATCTATCTAGATGACCTCACTATTTTTTCCAAAAATGTTATAGATCATTTTGACCATTTAGAGGTTGTTTTTAAGAAATTTCAAGAGTTTGGAATATCTCTAAATCCCAAGAAATGTATCTTTGCAGTACCTCAGGGTAAACTTTTAGGGCATATAGTGTCAAAAAAAGGGGTTTCTATTGATCCAGAAAGGGTCACAACCATAATGAATCTATCTCTACCAGTCAACAAGAAAGTAGTTCAATCCTTTCTAGGGAAAATCAACTTTGTTAGCTGATTCATATCTGATTTTACAGGACTAATTAGACCAATGACACTGTTGCTTAAAAAGGATCTAGTTTTCAAATAGACTACAGAAGGAAGACATGCTTTTGAAGAAGTCAAGAAAGTCATTTCAACAGCCCCAGTACTCAGAAACCCAAATTTTTCTAAATCTTTCATAATGTATGTGTATGGGGGAGAATTCAGTGTTGCTGCTATTTTAACTTAGAAGGATGATCAAGAAGAAGGAGAACACCCAATAGCCTTTTTCTCCAGGACTCTCAGGGAATATTAGGCTAGATACAATTTTGTGGAGAAGCAAGCATATGCCATGGTAAAAGCCCTTAAAAAATTTAGACCTTTGGTAATAGGAAATAAGATTCTGATATTAGTGGCTCATCCTAGTGTAAGAGAATATATTATGGAGGGTGAGATCACTGAGAAAAGAGCCAATTGGATCACAAAAATTCTGGAATATGATGTAGAAGTAAGACCCACCAAGTTAGTCAGAGGCAAAGGATTGTGCCAATATATGACTCAAGACATGGAAAAAATGATGACACAAGAAACAAAAAATAAAAATGTATTAAAAATCCAAGAGGTTGATCAAGACTCCTTGGTAAAAAATAGAATATAATTTATGAAGCATGGGATTTTCCCAAATGAGCTCTCCCATGATAAGAGAAGATACTATAGACAACAAGGGGCCCATTTTGTACTAATTGACCATATTTTATTTAGAAGAAATGTTGATGGTATACTTTTGAGATGTATAGAGAAAGATGAAGCTCAAAGAACACTACATGAATTACACCATGGAGCCTCTGGTGGACACTTTTCAGCAAGGACCACTACAATCAAAGTGACTCAAGTAGGATATTTCTGGCCCACTCTATTTTTAGATTGCTATCAGCTGGTTAAAGAATGCTAGGCTTGTCAGTTTTATATAGGAAAAAGGAGAAATGTAGCAATGCCTCTAAGCCCCATAGTTGTGGATGAACCCTTTGCTCAATGGGGTCTAGATTTTATTGGAATGATAAATCTAGTGTCAAGTATGGGACACAAATGGATCCTCACAGCAATAGATTACTTTACCAGGTGGAGTGAAATAGTACCACTCAAAGAGATAATAGAAAAGACTATACTAGAGTTTCTAGAAGGCATAACTATTTGGTTTGGTCCTCCTCATACCATTATATCAGATAATGTTAAAACATTTTTGGGAACCAAACTATCTGAGTTGGCATTAAGGAATGTGATTTATTTAAAGACTTCTTCAAATTATTACCCTCAGGGTAATGGTCTGGCAGAGTCCACTAACAAGAACCTGATCAGACTCATTAAGAGGATAGGGACCAATTATCATAGAGAGTGGCATAAACTACTTAATACAGCATTGTGGGCTGACAGGATCACACCAAAGCAAGTGACTAAAATGTCTCCCTATTAATTAGTTTATGGTAGACCAGTAGTAATGCCACTGAGCTTAGAGATCCCTGTTTTGTAGTTGTTAAAGTAGATAGAAATTGAAGAGAATGGCCCCATACAAGTTAGACTTGCTAAACTGATGGAAGTACAAGAGAAAAGAGAAAAGGCACATGAGTCAATGATGAAACATCAGAAAATGGTTAAATATTATTTTGATAAGAAGACTTCAAATCCCATTTTTGAGTTTGGCTCACTAGTAATGAAATGGGATGAGAGAGTTGCTAAGCCAGGTCGACACAGCAAATTTGAATCATTGTGGACGGGTCCTTACAAAATTTGTTCTTGCAAGCAACAAAATTTATTTGAACTAGAGACCATGGATGGGGAACCTGAAGAGATTCCTATAAATGGAATCTATTTGAAGCATTTCAATTAAGCAGGGGCTCTTATGTATCATAGTTAGTTAGTTTCTTTCTTGCTTTCTTGTTTTTCCTGCTTTCTATTCCCGCTTCACCTTTCAATAAGCATTCGGTGAACATGTGTCTACAGCGTAAAGCCCCTTCTCTTTTGATCTCACATTTATTATGGTTGTTCGGCAATCCCTAAATTCCCCATAAGTACACACTTTTTAGAAAGGATAGCCACTCTCGTAACATATTTGACACTCCATTTTATGAAGATTTTGAAAGATACACTAACTGTTTCTCGGCGTTAATGCCACTTATAAGATAAGATGTGTCATTGATTACCTCCATAAAGGCCTAATGAATTAGTATTAAATCCTAACTGTAGCTCTCATTTGTTTCTATCTCTGCTTTGAATCACTGTTGCCTCTAATTTATGTCCCTAGGAAGTGCCTTTCAGCTAAGTATCATTCTTATTACACAGTTTCATTCTTTCCTGTGTCAAAGCTTCCCGCATTCTCTCCGCAGATACAGTTATGTCAGAAACATAGTCTCCTCAAGAGGGACTGAGAATTTATGAATCAATTGATATCTATCATTTTCAGATTGAAAACTGTGGACAAATCACAAGAGTACCAACTGGATTTCTTAAAACAAATTGCTAACTCCATGATTGATCAGCTCATAAATTTCAAGTCCAAGTGAGTTTTCAAGTATTCTTCTTTTCTATTCCATCTAATGTTGTATCAGAACCATAGTCTATTTGCACCACATATGCATTTAAACATGTATGACCTAGATTTTAGCCAAAACAAAACTATCCCTGTGTCTGCATGGACACATGTGTTATCTGAGGCATCTAACCCTTATGAGTTTTGGGAACTTTTTGTAGCTCCTACCTTTTTCCAATTAAGCCCTGATCCTGTAAAGCATAGATTGACACAAGGTATAAGGGGATTTATGACCAACTATCCAATTCCCTATGATTATTTCTTTGGGGCACACAATACCATAATCAGAATCCATGGTTTCAATGAAGAGCCCATGCTATTACCTAAAATATTGACCCCTAGGGTCGTATTCTTAGAAGTGACCTAGCAGGTGTCTGTGGTTGATAATAATTTTGGCCACAAGAAAAAGAAAAAGAAAAAGTATGACATCCCATGGGTCAGGAAAAATATCACACTTGAGGTTAGAGATGCAGAGCACCTTTTGCTAAGAAAGCTAGCTGCCCTTGGTTTCCTCCTCATTGAATATAAATGCAAGTATGATCTAGATGGTTTTCTAGCCTCTTGGATTATGAATAACAAAGTCCGTGCTAAAATGGTACATGAGGGTCACCCATTCTAGGAAGATAGAAGGAATCCAAAAGAAGACAACCCGGACCTATATGTTGAACTAACTAATTTGCCCTATGAAGGGCCTAGGCCATGGGAAATTTTTTATGTTAGAGAAAAAGTTTATGACCCTAAGATAAAAATGTCTGTTGGTATGAGGAAATCATTGAAGGCCCAAGATTGGAAACTAGAAAAGATTGAAGCCTATTGGAAATATAGGCAAGAAATTTTAGAGTTAACACATTCTTTTGGGAATATTGACACAGATGAGAAATGGGAATCAATTTGGGATGAGTGGCATCTCTCCCCAGTCTCTAGCCCAGAAACTAGTAAAATTCAGAGGAAGGAAGAGGAGTCAGAAGAGGAAGCAGAGTCACCCCACACTATGCAAGAGACAGGACAGGCCTCATCTACTGCTCTTGCATCCTCATGGCCCCAATCCCTCAGCACATTAGAAAAGTAGAAAGGTGTGGTCTCATCACCAACAATAGGGGTTCAAACAGCTTCAGCATCTGGAGGTTCTAGATTTGTTCCTTCGCAACCACCGGTGGTGGTAAATGTAGAATGGTGTAGGAGCACCTTGAGACCTAAGAATCAAGAGGATTCCATACATGCTCTGTTCTATCCAAAGTGTCATGTTTGTAAGGCCTTAGCACCATATTGAATCATACTTCGTTGAGTAATGGCATAACATTGACTCTGTATACGTGTCGTTAAAGATTGTAACCGAACTGAATGGGTGTAGCTGAATGGTAGAAGTGGTTGTAGGGTGATTCACCTTCCATCTTATGTAACTTTGGACATGAGTCTATATAGTCAGTCTGTGTTCAGTAAGGAAAAATGAATAGACACAGACATAGAATCGATTTGTATGTGTATTTTCTGAGGAATAAGAAATTTTGTTCTGTCGTGTATATCTGTGTAAGGTTCTATTGCATAGAATGTAGATCGAAAGCATTCCACTGGTTGAGATTTTTTTGAAATTAGTGGAATGGCTTCCTTATGAGTAGATCATTTTATGTTTTGTTGAGATTTTGTTGTTTCTATATAAGTTGTTCGATGTTTGCGTAGTTACAAAGTTGCGAATGCATATCACAAAATCATTTCACCGAATGTATATTGCGAATGCATATCACAAAAGCATGTTGAGAATGTATATTGAGAATGTACCTTTCATCGGATACAAACAGTGACCGGTCGTAACGGTGAATCAGGGTATAGAAACTTTAGTCCACCGGTAATAGCAAGTCACGCCAAGCATATACAAAGTTGGTGTATCGGTGTAGCGGAAGATCTTGGTCAGGGCTTCACCGATAGCGGTCCGTTTGGCTAATAGGAGTCAACAATGGGGTGTCTGTCAGAAGTGAGAAGACGAAGTCATGGTGGCATCGGCCTATCAGCCGACAGAATTTTTAGGCTCGCCAATGGTATATTGTCTCGCCGATAGTGAAGAATGTGTGTGTGTTTCGGTATAGTTTGCACCTTGAGAAGGGTATTTAAAGCTGATTGAGCATTAATCTCTCTATATTGTGGGTTTGATGGGTATTCACCCCTATTTTGAAGCGTTTCTTTTTTACCTCCCCATCATAGAAACAGAGAAAGAAACAGAGGAAGAAACAGGAAAGAGACTTAGGAAACACAAGAAACTACACTTGCAAGAGGAGTTAGAGGAAGAAATTGAGCCACAGTAGCAACAACTACCAATCACCTCTTCGGTCACTCAGGTAAGTGTTTCTTCTCCCTTTTCTCCTATGTCTCTATCTTCTACTTTAGGAGTGGCAATCCCAATTAGCCAAGCATTTATTCCCCCTGCCACTTCTATTGTGCTTTCATCAACCCTTGCCCCAATTGTCAGTTCACAGGCCATGTCTTCACAGGGCATTTCATTACCACTTTTTTCTCCATCTGTGCCAAAAAGAACCCCTCCTCAAGTTTCTCCTAGCCAACAATTATTGGCTATTCCCTATGGCCTACCTCAAGGTCATCCCTTTGCTGGAGGATACATTGCTTCACCTCCTACATTCCAAGCCCAAGCAGACACAACAAAAAGGGCTAGGGAGGCTAGAATGGACAAGAAGAGGAAGAAGGAAAATAAAAGCCCTATTGTGCCACACATGAGGTCACCTTTTGACCCCATTCAACAACAACTGACAGTCACACATTTATCTCTGAATGTGGTGAAACCTAATGAACAGATGTAGCCCCAAGACTATTCAATGAATGTTGTAGCTATGGATGTGTCTCTTTTCAGGCCCCAAGACAGGGTCGAGCTACTAAATGAGACTATAAGTGCTGTTGCAACTGACTACCTAAAAGTGTCCAAGAAGTTGTAGAAAGTAGAAATTGATTTAGCTTAGGAGAAGGTGAATAGTAGCAACCTTGCTGGGGAAGTTCAATCCAAGAAGAATAAGATTGAGAGTCTGAATAAACAGTTGCAAAATATTGTTTCTTGTCAGATACATCAAGCTACACAAGCCCAGAATGCTTCTCTTAAGTCAGAGCTAGCACAAGAAAAGGCTGCAATGACTATTTTGAGACAAGAGAAATCCACTTTGGAAAAGAAATATCAAGAGAAGTTGTAGCAAGCCATACAATTTCAATAGAAGTTGTTGAGTGAGTAGAATGCTAATGGTGCAATTCAAGAACTCCTGGCAGAGCAACAAGGAACAAAATAGCTAACAATTGCGTTAGCTAATAGGCCACAGAATGCTGGGGTTTTAAATTTGGTGAAAAAGATTTATGTTTCAGTATGGAAGAGAATCTCTAGGAGTTTATTTAGCTAAGACCATCTTTAACATTTCTGTTAAATGCTCAGTAGCTGTGCGAGAAGGTTGAAACTTCGGTGCAAGCCACCTTGTCTACCATTTCATTAAGGGTTTCTGACTCTCATCTTTTATTGAAGAAATTATATGATACAATAGATGAGACTCTATCAGTAGCAGGAATCAATGACAAAATGGTCGCTTCTAAAAAGGTCAATGAGGTTCTGAGTTGCAACTCTATAGCTACAAATTGCCAAGAACTCTTGGATACAGTGAAAGAAGGAGTGAAGGATATGAAGAAGCATATAGAGGATCTAGTACAACTGGGGCTTCCTTCACCATTCCTAGATAATAACACAGTGCTAATGATTGATGATATCAAGGCCTTGCTCTTGACCAGCCAAAATGATCAAACAGTTTTCCAAGGTTTAAGTGATTCATCATTAGTCAAAGAGGTGGAAGCTGTGTTGATACCTATGGCTCAGCTGGAGTTTCAATTAAAGGCTGTGGTCTAGATTTTGCAAACATTTTCCCACAAAGATATAATTAATCTTGATTTTTCTTTTCAAGATTTACAAAGTAGACAGGGACTCTCCGATTTAGAATGGCCTATTTGTCAGACAGCATTGCAAAATTTATGACCCTAGGTTATGTTTCAATATTTTTTTTTGCCAGTTTTGAGTTCTTTCCGAGCAGGCTCAGAAGTCCTCTTGGTTGCGAAGAACTATAGAGTGTCAAATACTCTACATTTTGTACTAGTCATAGTAAGTTCACATGATATTTTTGTCTCTGTGCATGTTTCAAATCTTGCTTTGCAGGTTTCTAAGTTTTGTACAAAAGCCGCCAAGTGTTAAGCCACAGTTAAAGCCATGGTATTTGTTTCAAGTATTAACTTTTGTGCAGAGTGCACCACGTAGCAGTTAGTTTCAATATGTTTTAACTTCTCAATTTGCTGCAAAGGTTGCCACGTGTAGTGTGTGGAGGCAGTCCCTAAAGTTTCTATGTGTTTGCGGAGGGTGCCGTGTGTCTTTTTGCTTTGCTATGGAGAATGCCACGTGTTCTTTCTGTATCATGTTATCGATGGTAATGAAAGATGGTGGGCCACAGTGATGTTAAGTTTCAAGCCAATGGAGAATGCCACATGGTGGATGCGGAGGTAAAGTTGCTTTATTTATGACCCTTTTCCAACAAGAAACTTAAAGTTTCTAAAGTGATGCAGAACTCACCAAGTGTCAGCTTCCATGGGAGTTTCAAATATTTTAAATGTTTCAAGCACTAATACGGGTGCCACTACGTGTTAGTTATTGTGCACGCGGAAGATGTCGCCTGTCCCAGTTTTGTCCCTTTGAAGGCTAGTGAACGCTGAGGCTGTGGGTCCCATTATTTATATGTTTGTTTCTTAACTGATGCAGGTTGTGACAGTTGTCAACAGTGGAGGTCACCTGAGCATAAAGACACAGTTTTGAGGACTTTGCAGAAGAAGACATGTAGATGTTTTAAAGGCTACAGAACGTGACAAGTGTCATTTTCCTATTCATTCCTGAGAGACAAAGGAATTTCTCATTTTGCTATGGACGCTGCCATCTATCACATTATGTTTCAAGTTTCAAGTACGCGGGTCTCACCATGTGTCTATCTCTTAATGGAAGGAGGTGTGCCACATATATTTTGCCCCAGCCAATGAGCTTGCAGGAAGGAAAAGACTGTTGCAGATTTGAAGGATCATAACCAACAAAGACTTCCAGTTATCTTCAGTTCCATTGGGCCATTGGGATTCAGTTGTTTTAGACAATCTATAGTCAGATCTTCGATTATAAATATGTAATATTTGTAATAGATCGCTAGATTCAGAGATATACAGATACACAGAGATAGAGATTTGTGATAAGTTTTGTCAGAGAATCTAAAAGAGAAGTTGGAGACTTTGCTATGGCTAGTTGATATCATTTTGCCTTTATTTTGTTGTTCTTGATTAGAAAGTTAATGTACCTGTGCATGTATCTGTGCCTTTTATGTTGCCAGAAAATTAATGAGAAGAACTTTGTTCTATGCCTTGGTTGATATTATCTGTATCATTGCAAAGTGTTTGATTATGAGCCTTTGATTATATTTATTGCATCTGTTTATGTTAATCATGTAGTATCTACTCTTTAATATAACTGAAACTTGAGGATAGTTTCACTGTGCTTAATTTGAAGGAAATACTTTTACTCAAGCGCATCACCATAGATAGGTTTGCTTAAATGTATCTGTAATCTTGTTAGCTTCTACCCTTTTCCTAAAACCCTTTTAAAATAGAGAAGAACCAACTTCTTTAAAATTTGGAGGTTGTTTCAAGTAGCAAGTTCCACATTCTTGAAACTTCCCATGTTGGTGTTGGAACCTGTGCAATTTTATACATCAACATAACTAAAATTTGCTTTATCATTGCATGGCTATCCTTTACCAGATGAAACATTGTTGATTCAAATTTTATTATGCACTTAACAGCTTCTCCATGTATCTTCTATTTATTCATCTTGGTCTCTCTATGATATAAGACCATCTCATGCCTAATAAGTGATTGCTCCATATGATAAATGTACCTTACTTCAACATAAAAGTGACATGGAAGCATATTTTGTTCCTTGGTGGCTGTCCATTTGCACTCTTTAGTTTATTCAAATCATGCATAAAATGATATTTGTTTCTAATGATATGTTATGACCAAAACAGTCATGTACTATTGCATGATATTATCCATTGGAAACTATCAAACATACAAATGTCAGAAATGTATTTGATGTTCTTAATTTCTCTGATGCATACAAATACCACGAAAGATAGATAAATTAAATACCTGTGAATTCAATTTCCTCAATGGCAGTTGGAGTAGTAATGATACTTGTTTTATGCATTAAATGTTGTGCTTAGAATGAGTTCAGTTTACTCTTATGATTCCATTTCATTCTTTGAAGTGCAGTCATAGGTGTATCCTATTCTTGACACTGATGCATCTTATTGCTTTCTACTCCTTCAATTCATCATGCAATTTAACAATATAAGAAATGATCTTTCTTGTCATTCCCTTCCTTTTGAGATTAAGGGAAGGTAGCATGCTGGGTTCAACCCTTGTGGGAGCCTCATTTTACACCACATGTTGTTATGTCTTCAATCAGCTACATGACTTATCCTATACCAACACATGAAACAAACATATTAGAATAAAAATAATGAAGTTCCCTGGTTGTTTCTTTCTTAGTTCCTCTTGCATGTGAATGATATTCTTTGATTAGTGCATTATAGGCAAAGTGTTAGGCCTCTTCTAATAGGACATAGAGATCTCATAACTGGAGCTCTAACAGGACCTTCCCACATTTTTGCAGTTTCTCATTGGAGATCAGGAGAAGGAACAGGATGACAACCTCGGAGACTAAAGACTACAACAAAGCAATGATGGCTATGACCTTCTCACCCTATCTTTAGATGCATAGCATTTTTCTTATATTTGCATATGTTCAACTATTCCCATGGCTTGTGTGAGAAATTTGATCTATCATTCCTTCATTTAATGCAATGTTTATCCTTTTATGTATTTCAATGTGTAAATGAATAATCATTGTAATGAATGAAATACTTATCTCTCCTGTGAATGTTCTGCAATGCAATGAATGATCTGAAAATCTTTTCTTTTCTTAGACAACTGAACTACAATATCTCTGAAACATAATAACTATGCAAATAACTTATAACAAAAGAATGTTAACCTTCACCCAAAAAATGAATTTGTTGCACCAACTCTGCCAATTTTTGAGCTATGGTGAAAAAATCGTAACAACTACCAAACTTACCACATAACCATTGAAGTCTACTGCTATCCCATCTCCTGATTTCCAACATCTTAAAAAATCTTGAATCACCAACTTATCCACCTTGGTCTCCTACATCAATAGAACATTTGGTCTTTCTAGTCCAATTAACTACTTTTGCGAGAAGTACTTCTCAAGGGCATTGAGACCTCAAATATTTGAACTTAACACCTTCATAATTTCTTAGATGCATGGAGATGCTTACCTCCATTCTTTACAAATTTTTAGATAGATGCTTATGTGTCATTCTCAATTTCTTCCATCGTTTTCAACTTATCTTTTCTCATTTCTATTTTCTTTTGAGGCCACCTGTAGTTTATGGAAAAAGAAATGAAAGTAAAACATAAACAAATGCAATGAAAACAAATGCTATACCTTCCAATGTGATCCATAAACCCTAGATACGGTGGAGAGTGTTGCACCCAAACACTCTATCTTTACCCAAGATGATAATGGATAATGTGAAATGTTCTCACAAATGCAAACACACTAATCCCTACCACACAAACGAATGGACCTGAGGAGATATTTGGACATGATAACTTTGCTCTAAAATTGGATGATAAAATGGCTTGGAAGAGGGTGTATTTATAGGCTTTTTCGGAGAGGATTTGATCCAATGGTGGAGATTGAATTGGGAGATCAATGGTTGAGGATACATGTGATGTGGAGGGCCTAGATTGAATCTCCAAAAAAGGAGGGTTGTGAATAAAGATGAATTTTAAATTCATCTTGGGAAAGGGGTGAATTAAATGAGGTTGGGCAAGATGGATTACACGTGAATTAAAAATTCACATGGGGAAGAGAAAATGAATTAAAAATTCATTTGGGGAAGAGTGGAAATAAATGAATTATGACATGTGTAAGAGGTGTAAGAGGTTATTAATAAGATGTTTGACATATGAGTATAAAAAATTGGTTTATGTGGCATATATTTCAATTTTAAAAATGGAGGATGTGGGGAAGGGTGTTAGGCTAGGTTTGACCATTTTAATAAGGGTAATGAGCCTAATTAATATGGCTGGAAAAAATTATAGAATGGGTTAATGAGGGGTTAAGATTACTTAAATAATGTCTTATTTAATTAATCCTAGGACTAAGGTCATGTAGGTTGGGCTAGGTAATTAAATAATTGATATTTAGTTAACTAGGGTAGGGATAGGTTAATTAGTAGGTTAAATTAATTGGATAAACATGATTTATATAACTAATTAGGTTTAGGAGAAAGGGAAAATTAATCAAATAAATATTTGTACATTTATTTAATTAATTGGCTAAGTTAGACTATTGAATTAATTAAATTAATTTAATTTTAAAGGGTGAAATGATGGGAAACTAGGTGTTGAAAGGGATAATTAATTAAATAAAAATTTAATTAATTGATTATAAGGGAAATTGATGTGTTTTGTGATGTCAGAGGTTGGTTAGATAGTGAAGACATTTTTAGGTGTCTACACTAGCCACATCCAACATAGGAGCTAAACCTTTCCCCCTATTTTTCCAACCCCTTCTTGTCACAATACTCCACTCTACTTTAGAGTCCTTGTCCCCTATGCAACCCTTGGAAGAATCTTCATCACTTACTACCCCAACCTTCATCTTATCATCCTTAATTCCAACCTTCATAATCAACCCAAGGTTAATCACCTCGACTAATTATCTTGGCCCCAACTCACCCTCTACTCAAGGAGCATTACTTTCTTGAAACATCAAATTAGCCACATCTTCTATGATGGCCTCAAGGCATTCTTCCTTATCTTTTGTAGTCTCTTGAACTTGAATTTCTACTATCTTCATCTTCTTATCCTCCCTACTATAAAAATATTTTTGGACATTCATTGTGTCATACTACTTGGTTGTATGACCCACCTTCTAGCATTTGAGCCATATAATAGGAAGAAATTAATAATCAAATTCGTGAATCCAATTTCCTAACACTAATGTCAACTTTATTTCCTATTTCAGAGGTCTGGTGGGGTTTATTTTGACACAAGTTCTTGCTTAGATTTCCAACTGAGCCCTTTCCATAGCTAATGAACTTTGAAAAAACACTCCCAAAGAATCACTAATTAAATTTAACACGTCTTTTGACCAAATTTCTTGGGGAAGCTTATACATCCAAATCTAAAGAAGGGCATCTTGGATTAATTAAATATGTGAATCAAAACTAGGCATCGAGGCACAAATGTATAAACTAGCCCTTCCCATGAACCAAGGGCCTCCCTTAAGGATAATATTCTTGTCTATCTTTGAATGAGAAATTATTTGAATAAACTCTAGAGCTGAAAAACTTACCTTCAAAACTTGAGCATTCAACCATTGTGCATTGTTCCATGCTTTGATCCTATCCATGGATGACCAAACAATAATTGGTCATACAAATCACATTGAATTTAAATTTGATATACATACAAAACCTATTAGATCTTTATTACATTTAATTCATAAGTAGATCACACATAGCATCTAAGGTACACAAAATAAGCACCAATCCAAACATCATATATATATATATATATATATATATATATATATATATATATATATATATATATATATATATATATATATATATATATATATATATATATATATATATATATCAAAAAATATTTGAGTACATGATAGTCAAACATCCACCACTACATCAAAATGTGGTGTATCATAATAGAATACATAAAAATCTCATCAAGGTTGTGGATCGTGGCATCTAGATCCCTTGGGAGCTAGTGGAGCTTGAGTGACAGAAGGTTGCCTATGTGAGGTGACAGATCGTGAGTAACTCCTAGAGGTACTCCGCGACCATACAACCCTAAGATCACCTCTAAGATCTCCCACCTCTCATATAGAATTTGTATATAGTTGTTGAAATTGATCTCTCTCGACTCACAGTTGGTCCACCTCTGCCTATAGATAAATCATAAAATTGCGATCAGTCCTTGGTGTCAGTACCACTCTATGCTAATCTAGTTGTATCTAAACAACATCTCATGCCTCCTTGGCACTCTCTACTCTCTGAATCACCTAATCTCTCTTGACCTTAAAATGATCTCGTGCTACCTATCCCTCCTCATAGGTTTCTCTCAGCTTGTACATGATTGAATAACTCTGCATGTTGACCCGCTATGTGAGGTGGCCTATAACAAGCTCGCACTGGCTGCTCGATCAGCTTAGTAGGTACCATCTCCTCTATGACTCAAACCACAAGGTCATGTTATGCCCTAGTACCAACTGCAGAACAAAAACTAATATCATATCAATATCTCAATCAAAATCATACATTCAATTCTTTAACAAACACAAGTACAATAATCAACTCCTCATCAAGATCACCCTCCTACCAATTTGGATCGACAGGAATAGCAACTGTGCTAATGTTTGCAATTGTCCACGCCACTAGGGGCACTATAGCAGCACCACCACTCAACTCCCTGTGCTTGAATCAACATTGTGCATCTCTGGCAATGTGCAATGGTTGCAAGCTACAAGGTCAAGCCCTAGGTCTCTCCTCCTTGGCACCTACACCCTTTTCTCCCAAGCGTCATCTCCCTCTCAACACTAACATTAGCACTAGTGGATCCTCATTCTCCTCATCCTCATCATCATCATCACCTCTAGCATGGTCTCCACCGCTATCTCCCACCCACTCCTCTAACTCATCCTCTCACTCTACCCAGGATCTTGGATCTCTAGTGGGATGATCTGTAGGAAAGATCAGAACAAGATGTGTTGTCTTCCACCAAGGTGTGTATGCTAGGCTAACACCTACCTCATCAACCTCAGAGAAGGGATCATCATCCTTAGTAACATCATCTAGATCACTTAACATCACATCTGTGATGGCAAATCATGCCTAATCACAAGGACACACCCCACAATGTGAAGACTGCACACAAAATGGTAACGTGATAGGAACTCCTCGCACTCGACTGAACTACCTCATCACTGGTGTAGAAGCACCTAGAAAATCATGTTTTCTTTTGTAATAAGGTCTATTTGACCAATGTATTTTCATTTCAGTTTGTATCTAGGTTCCTTTTGTAAGTCCCAATTGACTTAGGGGACATTTGTCACATTGTAATTGCATAATGCCAAAAATAGGCAGAAGTGTCTCCCAGCTGCTTGGATTGATCTCCCAACCGCTTGGAGTCAGTTCGGTACTACTCAAGATGAGTTGATAAATACCCTGAGTAAGGAACCAAATGATAATATATATTGTAATCATATCAAAGCAGAAGTGTGATTGAATGTGATTGTGATTGTGATTGTTCTACAAAGAAATAAAGATTGTTTTGTTTCGTCAGTTTGATTCTTGTTTTCCTGTAATTACATATTGCTTCACTGTAGATTCCCATTCTCTGTGCTTTCAATTTTGTTGTCGTATGTCATCGTGAAGCATTCCAATGGTGAGATTTCTATCAAAATCAGTGGAATGGCTTCGTTGTATGAATATTTGTTTTCATTTTTTATTTTGTTTTCCTATTCAACGGGGTAGAAGTATGTTCCAGACCGAGGAGTGTGCACAATAGCATGCCCTAGCATCTCTATGTGCTAGGCGTAGAGTGTAGATCAGATTGTGTGTGTGTTGAAAACCCTAACAATGTATCATTGTGTTGGTTTGTCGATGCATTGGCCAAATATTCTGAGTGTTCATCGATAGAACAAGTCTTGCCAAGGGTAAATGCCATTGGGGCATTGGCAAAAAGATAAGAGACTTGGTTGACGAAGTTAAAATCAATTGAGTTGTCGACTGCAAAGAATTATGGCCTGGTTTGCATTTCCCACTGTGCGCTCCCCATCATATTAGTATCAGAGCTTGGAAAAGAAGTTGGGTTACAAGTCGAATTAAGGATTTGTAGGAGTGTTGGTGTTTGGGTGCTGTTTGTGAATGTTTATGTCAGACAAAGAAAGCAAGATAGAGGCGGAGAGGATGCCTCCCAAAATTATGTCACAGGATGTCATCAAGAAGCTGATCGAGGAGATGCTTGCATCCAAGTTGGGAGAGTTCAAGCAGTCCAAAGGCAAAGATAGGGAAGATGAAAGTGACAATGATGAAGGTGATGCGAGAATTGCTGAAACTAGTAAAAAGATAGAGGAGATACCAGTAGACCAGAGGGCATTTTTAAATGCATTAAAGTCAATCAATAGGGACACCATAGATGGGTCACCTATGTATAGTGGAAGTGTGGAAACTGAAGAGGTGGTTGATTGGATTGAGGCATTGAACAATCATTTCAAATACAAAGAAGTCCCTGATGATAAGAGGGTTGAGTTGGCAAAGGCAAGATTGAAGGGATCTGCTCCTGCATGGTGGAATTATGAATAGGGAGAGAGAGTCAAGGAGGGGAAAAATATGATAACCTCCTGGGAAAGGATGAAGACCAAAATCAAGGCACAATTCTTACCCCTGGACTATGATGTGTAGATGTATAAGAAATTGCAGAACCTCAAATAGAGAGACCTTGATGTGAATGCTTACACATAAGAGTTTTATAAACTCGGTCTCAGATCAAAGAGACAAGAAGATGAGCCAGAGAAGGTGGCCAGGTATTTGAATGGCCTAAGGATGAACATCCAAGATGAAATAACATCTTAGCACCAGAAACAGTGAACAAGTGTTTCCAAATGGCCTTAAGGGTTGAACAGAAGATAAAGAGGAAGAATGAATAGAATAATAGAGGTAGTGGTGGAAGGAATTTTAGAGGCAGAGGTAGTTTTGGAGGAAGAAGTCCTAACCAGAGGCCTAGTGGTGAGTCTAACCAAGCAGAGCAAGTTGGAGACTCAAGTAGCAGAGGAGGCTGCCGAGGAAGAAGGCCTAATGGAAGAGGTGGGACAAATGGATCAGGTAGAGGATCCAAATTCACCAATATGAGATGTTATAACTGCAATCAGATAGGGCACCCAACATACAAGTGTCCAGAGAAGGCCTCAACTTCTCATGGTAGTGAGAAGAGAACCACCTTGATTCAAGAAGATGCAAGGAGTGTGACATCCCCCGAAGTGAATCTAGCGTCAAAAATGGGGGAAAGTCTGATGCTCAAGAGGACGTTGCTCAAGGAACCAATGTAGGCTGAACCATCACAAAGAAGGGCTTTGTTTTGAATCAACTGTAAGATCCAAGGTAAGGTTTGTAAGGTCATTATTGATTTTGGTTCTACTAATAACATTATATCTTTGGAAGCAGTGAATAAGTTGAAGTTAGAAAAGATACCCCATAACAGTCCTTATAAAGTCAGTTGGTTGAACAAGGGGCAGCATGTACTCATCAATGAACAAGCATGGGTAGAATTTAGTATTGGGGGTATAGAGACAATATTTTGTGTGACATCCTTCCAATGGATTCTTGCCATATTTTGTTAGGCAGACCATGGTAGTTTGATAGAAAGGCTCATCATGATATAGAAAAGAATGCTTACTCATTCCAAAATGATGGTATGATTTATGGGATATAGTCATTGGTAGAAGAGGATCCATAGCATGTAGGGCTAGTGTAATGCTGGTAGGAGAAAAGGAATTCATGGATACACTAAAGGAAGGTGATGGAGTAGGTTTTTCTTTGATTGTGAAGCCTAAGGGGGAACAAAAGAAAAGTGTGAGAGAAGTAGGACCTAAGGAGGTCAGAGATTTGCTTGAGAGTTACAAAGGAGTGATTGCAAAAGATATACCTAATTCCCTACCACCAGTCACAGATATTAGCCATCAGATAGACCTCATACTAGGAGTAGTACTTCCTAATAAGGCAGCATATAAAATGACACCTCAGTAGAATGAAGAGATAACAAATCAGATTCAAGAACTCCTAAACAAAGGGCTGATTAGGAAGAGTCTTAGCCCATGTACAGTACCTACTATTTTAGCCCCAATGAAAGATGGAAAATGGAGATTGTGTACTAATTCTAGGGCAATAAATAGGATAACCATCAGGTATAGGTTTCCTATTCCTAGAATAGAAGATCTAATGGATTGTTTGTGAGGGGCTACTTATTTCTCCAAAATAGAATTGAAGAGTGGGTACCATCAGATCAGGATAAGAGAGGGGGATGAGAGGAAGACAACTTTCAAAACCAATGAAGGGTTGTATGAGTGGCTTGTGATGCCATTTGGTCTTTCAAACATCCCTAGCACCTTTATGAGGCTGATGAATGAGGTGTTGCAGGAATTCATAGGAAAATTTGTGGTAGTCTACCTTGATGATGTCTTGTTGTTCAGTAAGAGCAAGGAGGAGCACTTGAAACATTTGGAGATAGTCTTGAAGAGGCTGGAAGATCAGAAGTTACTGATAAACTTGGAAAAGTGTGACTTCATGAAATAAGAATTTGTGTACCTAGGCTTTGTCATCTCTAAGGGTAATTTGAAAATGGATCCTTCCAAGGTAGAAGCTATTTTAAATTGGCCTATACCCAGGACAGAAGGACAGGTCAGAAGCTTTCATGGCTTGGCCACATTTTATAGAAAATTTATTAAGAATTACAGTGATATTTGTGCACCTATGTTAGAGACCATCAAGGGTGGTGGAAAGATGAAGTTTGTGTGGACAAGAGAAGCAGATAGGAGGTTTGAGAGTCTGAAACAGAAAGTTGCTAAATTCCCTGTTTTAGTATTACTTGGTTTCAATAAGGTTTTCACAATTGAATGCATGATGCAAGTGGATTGGCCATAGGAGCAGTGTTGAACCAAGAAGGTAGACTAGTAGCCTTCTTCAATGAAAAGTTAAATGAAGCCAAGAGGAAATACTCCTCTTATGATTTAGAGTTGTATGCTATGGTGCAAGCTCTAAAAAAATGGAGGCACTACTTGCTTCGTAAAGAATTTATTGTATACACTGACAATCATGCTCTCAGTTTTTTGAATGGATAGGAAAAGCTCAGCCATAGACACATGAAATGGGTGGAAGTTTTCAAGCATACACCTTCATCATTAAACATAAGAAGGGAATAACTAATAAGGTTGCTATTGCTTTAAGTAGAAGGGTGTTGACAGTGCAAGAAGTGCAGCTACAAAGCATGGGTGTTGAGTCACTCAAAGGATTGTATGAAGAGGACCAAGATTTCAAAGAGATTTACAAGGTATGCAATGAGTTTTCTAATACTTTCCACAGTGAATTTTCAGATTATACATTGCAGGATGGACTTTTGTTTAAAGGTAGTCAACTATGTATTCCTAAGTGTTCAATGAGGGATAATCTAGTGAAGGAGAAACATAGTGGTGGTTTAGGAGGACATTTTGGGCTCAATAAGACCTTAGATCTTGTATGAAGGTTTTACTTTTAGCCAAGGATACAATCTGATATCAAAAGGTTTGTTGAGAGTTGTATGATTTGCCAGAAAACAAAGGGGGTCTCAACCAATGCAGGATTGTACCAACCTTTGCCCAAACCAAACAGACCTTGGGAAAGTTTGAGTATGGATTTTGTGATGGGATTGCCCAAGACAAGGACAGGTTATGACAGTGTATTTGTTGTGGTAGATCAATTCAGTAAGATGGCTCACTTTATTCCTTGTAAGACCACCAATGATTCTAGTTTCATTACAGGTTTGTTCTTTAAAGAAACTATCAAGATTCATGGATTACCTTTGAGTATTGTATCTAACTGAGACAACAAATTTGTGGGACATTTCTGGAGAACCTTGTGGAAAAGATTGGGTACAAATTTGTCTTTTAGTTCAGCCTATCATCCTTAGACTAATGGCCAAACTAAGGTTGTGAACATGTCATTAGGTAATCTGTTGAGATGTTTGACACAAGAACATGGCAGTAGTTGGGATGTGGTACTCCCACAAGTAGAGTATGCCTATAATGATTCTACAAATAGAAGTACAGGTCTAAGTCCTTTTGAAGTTGTTTATGGTAGTCATCCTAGAGGAATTTTTGAATTAAGAGATGTTTAAGGGTTGGATAGACAGAGTGGACATGTTGATACATTTGAAGAGGATATGACAAAGATCCATCAACAAGTCAGAGATACTCTACACCAGAACAGTCAAAAGATTAAGGCTAGAGTGGATCAAAGAAGAAGGGATGTGTAGTACCAATTAGGAGATATGGTCATGGTTCATTTCAACAAGAACATACTACCCATAGGAAAACACATCAAGTTGATGATGAGAAAATTTGGACCTTGTCAGATTCTGGAAAAATATGGTCCTAATGCTTACAGAACTGCACTCCCTAATGATATTGCTATTTCACCTATATTCAATGTTGCTGATCTAACATTATATAGGAGTCCTGAAATAGGTGAAGGTACAACAGATTCTATCCAAGACAATGCAGAGTGGGTACAACATTTACCACCTAAGGAACCACCGAACATGGAGTGTATCTTGGATAGCAGAATAGCAAAGAAGACCATAAATCAGACCTATTTTGAGCACTTAGTCTAATGGCAAGGACTTCCAGATTTAGAACCCACATGGATGCTGGAAGAAGACATCAGGAAGCAGGGTGGTGATTTGCAGCAGTTAGTCTCTAAGATGACTTGAGACAACTTTCACCCGGGGAGTATGGTGCAGGAGCACCTAGAAAATCATGTTTTCTTTTGTAATAAGGTCTATTTGACCAATGCATTTTCATTTTAGTTTGTATCTAGGTTCATTTTGTAAGTCCCAAGTGACTTAGGGGACATTTGTCACATTTTAATCGCATAATGCCAAAAATAGGTAATACTGTCTCCCAGCCGCTTGGAGTCAGTTCGGTACTACTCAGGGTGAGTTGATAAATACCCTGAGTAAGGAACCAAATGATAATATATATTGTAATCAGATCGAAGTAGAAGTGTGATCGAATGTGATTGTGATTGTTCTAAAAAGAAATAAAGATTGTTCTATTCCGTCAGTTTGATTCCCATTTTCCTGTAATTACATATTGCTTAGTTGTAGGTTCCCATTCTCTGTGCTTTTCATTTTGTTGTTGTATGTCATCATGAAGCATTCCACTGGTGAGATTTCTATCAAAATTAGTGGAATGGCTTCATTGTATGAATATTTGTTTTCATTTTCTATTTTGTTTTCCTGTTCGATGGGGTAGATGTTCCAGACTAAGGAGTGTGCATAGTAGCATGCCCTAGCATCTCTACGTGCTAGGTGTAGAGCGTAGATCATACTGTGTGTGAGCTGAAAACCCTAATGACATATCATTGTGTTGGTTCATCAGTGCATCGACCAAAGATTGCGAGTGTTCATTGACAGAATAAGTCTCATCGAGGGTAAATGCCATCGGGGCATTGGCAGAAGGATGAGAGACTTAGCCGACAAACTTAAAATTGGTTGAGTTGTTGACTGCAAGGAATTAAGGCCTGGTCTGCGTTTCCCATTGTGTGCTCCCCATCAATCACTCTGTCATAATATAATGACACTACTATGAGATCTATGTGACCAGCTAAAAACTAATCTCTCTACATCCTCGCTAGCTTCCTCATCTGTCGAATCCATGGCCTGCACAACCTGTATGGTCTCCACATGATGACCACTGGCTACAACCTATCAAATGCTACTCTCCAATATAACAAATTACCCCATCTCCATGGTCTCCTCAGCTTGTAAGCTTGTGCTCATGGACATGTTCTAATAGGCTCTATCAAATATCACACTAGTAGCATGCACATGATGTGCTCAAATGCCCACACCTACAAGATTGTGCATATCATCAAACGGTGTGCCTCATAGTGCACATAGTGACCCAAATCATAATATAAGTGAGCTAGCATACTCCTTTCTCATGAGTATACCATCCTTAGCTCCATCACTATAATCATATGGACAAGGCCCATGTGAAGGTGAGTGCCTCTACCATCTGCTGTGACAACTGGTGTGATATTTGCAATGATGATGCAAAGAAGGATTAGTCTAACAACTGCACCCTACTCCAGCCATCTAATATCAATGTGTCCTCGATCACTCAATGACATGGTGTAACCAAGACAATACATCTGACATGCCTAAGTGTAGTCTTCAAACTGTTGCTCAATGACTCTAACTATCTCACCTTGCACGAGTAATCATAGTATCAGATACACATCCTCTTATATAACTATCATCTCTCATATTAAAAGAATAAAGGTGGAAGTATCTGAGTTCCACCACTCCATAAGTGCCATCAACATCATGCAATGATATGTCATTATGGGCATTGTATACACCACTGTAATCCTACATCTTGCAGATGCCCCATCTCTGCATCAGTAGATGTGCCTGAGCGGCTACATAAAAATGTGAATAAGTGGTCGCTGACATGATCTTGCATCCCTAGGGTACCTAAAACACAATTATCAAAGTATACATCAGCTATCAATCTATAAACCTTCAAAATCAATCAAAAAACAAGAACAAGCCTTGATCCTAGACAAGGGCACCCAGATAGGTCTAGGGTACTCAAGCAGAACCTAGGCACTCAGAAGGGTCTGGGGTGCCCCAGGAGGACAATGACACCCTGGGATGACATCAAAAGTATCCCACATGTCCTTTTTGGGTTAGAAAATGATAAAAATTAATTAAAATAATAGAATTAAAAGTTGGACAAAAGGCTATCTCATGCTCATCTAGCCTTTGAGCTACTCGATGTCATAGTGCATCCAGCCTCAGTGGTTAATAGGGCCTTCAGGTTGACATGATCACTCTCCTCCTTGCTCAAACTTCACCAAAACTAAAAATGACACATGAATAGTAAAAGGTGAGAAATTTCTTTTACTACTTATAGTAAAAAGACAAGAACTCCTCATTACTATCTAGGGTTGAAGGCCATGTACCTTATCGGTATCTCTTAAACTAAACATTGATATCTTAGGCTAGAGAACATGGATTTGAGTGTCATTTTTTTGCATTGAAATCCTAATTTCATCATTTCTATAATCATATGTTTTGTGTCTCAATGTTCTTTAGTAAAATGACGTTAACAAAGAATATTCAACAACCTTCTCTCTAGAAAGTTGAAGTGGAAAGATCACCACCTTGTTTCTACATCCTAAAGAAGGAAGCAAAAATAGGGGGCATCTATTTACCCACAAATTTTTCTTTCATCATATCTCATCACCTTTCCTCTTTAGAGTTTTTGGACAAACAATTGTTGGTTTTAGGATGATTTTATTTCACTAACGATTCTTATTGTAGGATCCAATTTCCTAACACTGTGGTTTGGAGGATCACAGACTAGGGACTTCATCCTCTTACTTGATGATGATCTACGTCATCTACAGTATTCTTTTTGATATCCTTTTGCAATATGTTTTACTTTCCTATCCTTTAGTTTACATATGCATGTAGTGTCATAAAACCACTAAAGTGGGGGCTAAATGTTATGTCATAAATTATACTCCTTGGTTGTGTAAGCATAATTTCACTATGTTTAGCTCCTCCTTTTAGTAATCCCAAGTCTAGTTCATTTTTAGGTCTACCCTAAAGTCTTGATTAGGCCCCAATTCTATTAAATGCCATGATTTCAATTAAAGTTTCATCATAACCTAAAAATAAACTTGAAATTTGTACTTAGGACCACATTAATGTGGGCTTATGCCTAAATTTACCCCCAAGGACCTAGGGCGCCTAGCTTCCTAGTCCCTCCCATGTTTTTAGGGAGGAAAATTGGAACCACAAGTCATCTTTTATGATGGTTAGGTTGACCCTAAACTCAAATTTGCTTTTTCGTGCATATTGTCTATTCTTAAATTCAAATTACTCATTTCTTATAGTCTTGTATAAAAGTAGGTCACCTCTTCATTTGAAACTAGATGTTAGATGAATAAAATTTATCTAAGTCTAGTGAACATCAATAAAACTTGTTACTTGTCTAAGTTGAAAGCTTGTCAAATTGTTTTATCTAGATAAGGATCAGTGTCTAGCCTTTAGCAAATCCCAAATTCAGAAGCACTCCATTTTATTCTCACTCTCCACTTGAGTTTTAAAATCCTATCTCATAGCCTTGAATAGGACTCTTATATTAGGATAACTTGCAATCCTCTGGATTGAAGATCGTACTAAAGAGCAGTCATATTGTTTGTTCCACATTGCATTCATACCCAAAATCAAAAAAATAGTCTTAAAGCAATAAAGTCAAATGTCACAAATCATGACATTCTGTAGAAGTAAATGATTCATTTCAGCCATTTCTTGTGTTCTTGCATCTGCAACTCATATATATGTTAAAAAATTACAAAAACATGTCATCATTATCATACTTGCATGGTTAGATTTGAAGGTCACAAACATAATAAAGAAAGTTCTAAAACTTCCATAATGCACAGGAGATGAGTGCCCATTTGATAGACAAAACCATAAAAAGACAAACTTGCATTGATATATCTGAAGTTTACATGTACAAGAATACCAAAGAGCTGAAGACAAAATGCTCTCAAGGGAAGTAAAGGATCCACATGCAAGGGAACATTATTTCAAAGGAAAACAAAGTAAAATCAAGGACAGTTCCCTCCAACAGAACCCTCAGCACTCCTGCTCCTTTGCCTATGTGTGCCACTAGTCTCTCTATGAGACCTATGGGAGTGAAGCATCTTGCTATGAGCATGTGATTGTGAAGGCCCCACTACACTAGAAACTCATTGTCCAAATCCAAGCCGAGCCATCTCACGAAGCATCTAATTCTCACCCTTAAGGATGAGATTCTCATCCTTCAAATCCACACTCACCTGACATCCATGATAGGCAAGAGAAAAAATGTCAGTGTGTTGCCTAGCAGCAGGGGGCACAATAGGTTCAACCAAGAGACTCTCTTGAGACAACCTAGTGAAGGGAGATGCCAAACCAACATTAATCTCACAAATGAAAGCCCTCCACTCTTTGATATTATCTGTAAAGTGAACCAAAAAGTGAAAAGTGTTTAGTTGTTCATGAAAAGAAAGGAGAAAGAAAGGACAAAAGTGTGAAAATAATAAAGCAAACATAGGCTCACATGGGTCACCAGGCTGCCAGTCAGGGTCAAGCTACTATATCACCTCATCAGAGTGAGGAGGTCTATGAGCCACATGTGGACCCTCTAGAACATCATGAGCAAATCCACATCATTAGCATCATTAGAATCATCATCCTGTGCATCCTCTGGTGGGCCCTTCTCTGTTAAATCATCCCCATCAAGAACATAGTCCTCATCATTAGAATCTGAGTGGACTCAACCACAATTAGTGCTCGAGAAGGAGTCCCTCTCCCATCCCTCTATCCTCCTCTCGAAGATCTAGGAACTCTGGTAATGAAGACTCGGGGAGTCAAAGGAGTCCAAGTAACTATCCTTTGACTAACCTCACCCATCTCCTGGACAGATCGATAGCAAGTAGGACCTGGGGGCAAGTCCTTAGGAAAATCCTCGCCAAACTATTGCAAGACATGCTCAACACAATAAGCCTCAACTAGACCATTGCGGTCTGAAAGCTCCGTTACCCTACGACGGTACTCTCTGATCTCACCATTACATGACCATGATCTCTCCAAGTCCACATTAGGATCGAAAATCATATCCTCATCTGTGAGAGTAGCTACAGCTTGTAGAGAAGCATCAAAGTGACCCACATGAACCCATCTACTTGCTCTCAGTAACCGTCTATCAGGAATCAAAACTAGCTTCTGATAGGGCCTAATATATTCAAAGATCCAAGTCATAGCCAAAGAAGACTAGCTAAAAGAAAGAGCCCCTCATCATGAAATATGCTAAAAATCTCTATAGACCATTGGCAAAATGTCTGGTCCCCAAGCATAGACCTTTCCCTACTCAAGACCCTGTATAATTGGTGCCTAGCACCATCTCAAGCAAGCAGAGGCCTTTTCTCCAGGCAGCCTTGATGCAATCAAACCAATCAAGAACTTCCTCAAGCGAGGAATATGAAGTCATGGCACAAAAGTAAGCTGAACCCCTGTCTAATCCTTGGAGTGACTAACCCCCATAAACTGTGCCCAGGATGCCTTGTCCTCAAAGGACTCGATAGAAGGAAGGATGAGAGGATGTCCTCTCACAGGAACTTGAAGTATATGATAAACATCAAACAGAGTGATATTCCAATCTCTTGAAACCTATGGGAACCTGAAGGTGTTTATATCCGCATCCCAATATGTCAATATGTCATAGCAAATGCATGCCACAGGATGAATAATCGGCACATGGAAGACTCTAGCTAAACCCACTCTCCTTAGAATAGCACGATCATCATCACTCAGAGAAGCAAACATCTCTGAGAGCCAAAATTACTCTCCACAAGCATTCAATCAAGTGCATATGTCCTGCAAATCAGAAAAGAACTTTAGATTAGATCTCGTCAACTCACAAAAATCCTAAAAATCATAAAACTTGCAAAAAATCTCACAAAAAAAGAGTATAAACCATCAGAATTACAATAAACATGTAGATACAATAGTCAAATTATGTCGAAACAGAGTGAAATGAATGTTAGAAAACATCAAATTTCAGACAAAATTTACCCAATAGGGTCATCCTCTGGGTGACCTAGATGTCAACAGGATCTCCCCCCGAGCAACCCTATTATCAGTAGGATCTCCCCTCGGGTGACCCTGTTGCCAGCTAGATCTCCCCTTGGGCGACCTACCTGAAAAAATGGGTGACCCTATGTGGAAATCCCTCAAACAGAAAATGCTCTAAAATCCCCATTTTTCAACTAATTTTAGTAACAATTTTAAGATTATTTTCATAAAATTAAACCTAGGGTTTAGAGGAGGGTTGTTCACTATTTGCATACCTGATTCTCATTAGCTGAAGAAGTGGTGGCCATCTTTGCGATCTCCTCAACGATATCTACCCAACGACTATTCACACAATTGATTCCATCACCGATTCACTCCAATCTCACTAATTTTCTTTCTTTTCATGCCCTTAGTTTGTTTTTTTCATGCATTCTTAGATTAGTTTTTTACTTTTATGCATCTTTCATGCGTCGTTTTACATGCATTCATTCCTAAAGGTCTCATTAACAAAGGCAAACAACTATTCAAACTCCCATGATCTATGGTAAGTTCGTCATTTTAGTTTTCATTATTTATTTTGATATATTCAAATGTTGGGCTAACACTTGTTATTGTAGGTACTATTGTGGGAAAATTGAAAATAGGTAACACCTAGTTCAGGAATGGTACCTACCTTTCATGTAGACTACCATCCCCAAGGGGGCAAATATGTAAGCATGAAAATCATGCACAGGCTCCACAAGGACCCCTATGATGATATATGATCCTTGTCATGTACATGTAAGTGTGAAATAATGTCCTCTAAGCAGAAAACCTCTTGGTATGTGACATTTCTTTCATCTTGTGTTATTTCATCTTTGTCATTTTCCCTCTCTCTTTATTGTCGATGTTTTTCCACACTTTTGTGACACTTGTTGTTTTGCATTTTCTAAGCTTTTGACCTTGTTCCTAAGCCTTGTATGAATCTTGTAGGTGATTTTTCACCTTTCCACTATGTTTTTCATCTTCTCCACCCCTAGAAGCCTTCTAGAGGTCCCCCAGACCCATCTCCCACTTTTAGTTTTCAATTTCACTCAAGCAATCCAAATCGCCCCCTATTATTTCCAGATCTCCCACTAGAAGATCCTACTTTGCAAGAGGAGATTTGGATTCTTTCACATGATGACCTATTTCTGAAGGTAGATCGCCTCCTTTTTATCTCTACCATCTCTCATCATGCATTTTCATCCAGACCCCTTTCTTTCTCGATCTCCCATCGAGTGACCCGCAAAAAGTAGGATCTGCCCCCGGGCGACCCAGGGTCACCCCCATGTGACCCATGGCTGACCCTACTGGTGAAAGGGGTGACCCATTGGTGACCTTGTTGCATTCCTAGCTGTAGAAAAACTCAAGTTTCTAACTCAAAATAGCTCTGTTTTCACCTGTTTTTCTTCCAATTCACATGATTTTTTATGGGTAATTTGGAGTTGACTATTTCATGCACCCACACATGGATAATTAGCTTGATTTTATCTAAAATTAACATCTTGTTCTCTTCCATGCATCCTTCTAACTGCATTTCTTCTTCAGTGATAAGCTATTATTGCAATAGCACTCCCAAATTAACTGAGTTCACTGGGCAATCAATCCAGTTGACTCCCTAATCAATTCTTGTTAACTCTTCAATCAATTGAGTTAACATCTCAATCAATTCCCTTCTTCCAACCTATAAATACCCCCATCCCTTAAGCACAAATGGAGACAAATTCATTGTGCACATAGCTCTTGCTAAGTTTTTGCTCTCCAATTAGCATTCTCATGCTCACACAGGACGAAGGTGTCTTTTATTTGTTCATTGTTCATCAATATTTCACATAAATCTCTTCAAACATCTCTATGATTCTTCAATCAAGCCATCATTCTCATCAACAACTCTCATTGAGCTCATTTTGCAAAGCTTCCAAAGCTTCTTTTGCTTCTTTGTGTTGTCTTGTCGTCAAGAGGTCTTCCTGTTGCTTCAAGAGGATACAAGGTTGCCATCAAGGATCTCTGAGGGTAGTGGAGGCTCACAAGTCTTCTTTATTTCAGGTTCCTCTATGCTTTTGTCAATTAGTAGTAATTATAAAATTGAAATTGCTCTTAGCATTAGTAATTTATTGCTTTTTCCTAGATAAAATAGTTAGATCTAACATTCTAGAAGTAATTTGCATTCATAGTTTAAATTCATTTACTTGCAATTTCCCTTTTCTAGATTAGATCATTTCAAAACATTCAAAAACCCTAGAAATATAGAATAATTACATTAGGTAAAATTCATTCTAGTTGCATTCATATTTCCTTTCTTAGATTAAAAAGCATCTTTTATTTCCAAATACCAAAAAGCACAAAAACAAGTTTTGCATGTCATATAGTTGCATTCATAAAAATACAAAAAAGAACAAAAACATTAGGCATTTAGATAACTTGCAAACCCTTGATACCATTAGAAGGTCAATCATGGTCAACCATTTGGTCAAACCCTTGATATCATCACAAGGTCAACAATAGTTAGTGCACAACTAAACCCTAGGTCAAAACCCTAAGTCTAGACAAGGTTGGTCCACATACGCCTATCTCTTGTCTTGACTCACGAATGTGCCCATGATTAAGAGGTGAGTAGGTGAGGGAAATCCTTGGTGAGATTAAGGAAATCCATCTGAGACCACAACAAGATCCATTTGTCTTCCAACAACTAGAAGCACTTAGACAACTTCAAATACAATGTGAAATCATCCAACAAATTGAAAGACAAGAAGCCAGCAACAAAAGTAACAATTTACCCTCACAGAGGTAGAATAGTAGAAACCCTAACAGAAGAAGAGTAACTAGTGACTCTTCGGTTCATACGGTTATCTCTACAAAAATATTCATTGAACGAAACATACACATTAGCACACAACAGTAAATGCCCCAAGATGTGTCAACCCCTCTCCATGAAGTCCAGCTCTCCAACAAGACAGACCACCCCTGTGTCTCACCTCCTCTCAACTAGCTACTTCCACAAGGGCAAAAGTGATGTAGCGGTTTGCCCCATGGAAAGGAGGGAAGGGTTCGTGTGTGTGCTGAAATCTGACTCGACGGCCCTAGACAACCGAGGTCACGATTTTGAGCGTAAACCTCAACTAGCATAAACCCACCCACCCCAACTTGTCAGTGTTGTTGGTTAGGTGCCATGGGGTGAAGAATGCAAAATATGGCTCTCGACACCTTTACACTACATATCACAGAGGCATTTTGCTAGAATGCATTCATCATTAGCACGTTCAAATGACGTTGAGTTGGTTAAAATTGAGAGAGGTTATTGTGGAGGGGCCTGACATATAGTTGTAGGTCCAAATAGATCATTTGTAGGTGCCACAAAGTGCAAGAACTACTTCATCAAAGTCTTGAAATTATTAGCTCTTAGGTCTCTTAAGAGACTTTTTTAGTACACTGTAGCTCGATTCGATTAGGACATCTAGGGAACTAAACAATGCCTCCACTATCATAAACCCACCCACCCCGACTTGTCAGCGCCGTCATTAGGTCCCATGGGGTGAAGAATAAAAAATATGGCTCTTGGCACATTTACACTACATGTCACTAAGGAATTTTGCAAGAATGCATCCACCATTGGCACAGTCAAATGATGTTGAGTTGGTTAAAAATGAGAGAGATTATTGTTGAGGGGCTAGACATCCAGCTATAGCTCCAAACAGATCATTCGTAGGTGCCATGAAATGCAAGAACTGCTCTATCAGAGTCTGGCAATTTTTTGGCTCCTAGGTCTCTAAAGAGACTTTGTCCATACACTGTAGCTTGATTTGATTGGGACACCTAGGGAATGAAACAAGGCCTCCACTAGGATAAACCCACCCCTTGACCTATCAGCACCATCTATTACATCCTATGTGGGAAAGAATGCAAAATATGACTCTTGGCACCTTTACACTACATGTCACAGAGGCATTTTGCAAGAATGCATCCACCATTGGCACAATCAAACGATGTGAAGTTGGCCAAAACTAAGAGAGGTTATTGTAGAGGGACTTGCGGTCTAGCTATAGGTCTAAATGGATCATTTGTAGGTGCCATGAAGTGCAATAACTATTCTGTCAAACTTTGGCAATTGTTCAAGCTCTTAGGTCCCTTAAGAAACTTTACTGGTACATTGTAGCTTGATTCAATTGGGACACTTGTGGAATCAAAAAAGGCCTCCACTAGCATAAATCCACCCACCCTAATTTATTTGTGCCATCGGTTAGGTCCCATGGGTGAAGAACGCAAAATATGGCTCTTGGCACCTTTACACTATATGTCATTGAGGCATTTTGCAAGAATGCATCCGACATTCGCATGGTCAAATGATGTTGAGTTGGTCAAAACCAATGGAGATTATCATGGATGGTTCTAACATCTAGTTGTAGGTCCAAATGGATCATCCGTAGGTGCCATGAAGTGTGAGAACTACTTTGTCAAAGTTTGGTATTTTTTGTCTCTTAGGTCTCTTAAGAGATTTTGTTGGTACACTGTAGCTCAATTTGATTGGGACACCTGGGGAATGAAGCAGGACCTCCACTAGCATAAACCCACCCACCCTGACCTGTCGGCACTGTTGGTTAGGTCCCATGGGGTGAAGAACACAAAATATGGCTCTTGGCAACTTTACACTACATGTCACTGAGGCATTTTGCAAGAATGCATCTACCGTTGGCACGGTCAAATGATGTTGAGTTGGTCAAAACTGAGAGAGGTTATTGTGGAGGGACCTGACATCTAGCTATAGGTCCAAACAAATCATTCATAAGTTCCATGAAGTGCAATAACTACTCTATCAAAGTCTAGCAATTTTTGTCTCTTAGGTCTCTTAAGAGACTTTGCCAGTACACTATAGCCCGATTGGATTGGGACACCTAGGGAATGAAACATGGCCTCCACTAGCATAAAACCACCCACCCTAACATTTTGGCACCATCATTTAGGTCCAAATGTGAATCATGCCAAATGTATATCTCTCCCTATGTAGTCATCTTCATCATCTCGAAGGGCAAAATGTTCTCTCCCCCAAAAACATTGGAATGTACCGAGGGCACAACTCATTTTGCACTTTCCATAACTCATTAGATGTGAGCAAAATAAGGATATGCAAAGTATGTACACCATATAGAAGGTGAAATGAGGATTCCAAATCATGCCAAATGTACATCTCTCTCCCTATGTCTCTATCTCTTCCTCTCTACCTAATTCTACTGTTACCATAACCCATATAGAAGGTGAAATGAGGGTATATTAGACCTATAGACGACGAAATGTTGATAGGAAAATCATGTTAAACATATAGAAGGTGAAATGAGCTTAAGAAAAGAATGTCAAACATATAAAAGGTGAAATGAGGATACATTATACATGTATAAGGTGAAGCGAGTATATGTTATACATATAGAAGGTGAAATGAGGATACATAGTACATATAGAAGGTGAAATGAGGATAAGCGAATCATGTAAAAAATGTGGACCTATGAAATGAGGATATGCAAAGCATGAAGACTATATAGAAGGTGAAATTAGGATAAGCAAATCATGTCAAACATGTGGACCTATGAAATGAGGATATGCAAAGCATGGAGACCATATACAAGGTGAAATTAGGATAAGTGAATCATGTCAAACATGTGGACCTATGAAATGAGGATATGTGAATCATGCCAAACATGTCTCTATCCCTACATGGACATCTACAGACCATGAAATGAGGATATGATTTTGAAACATGGAGTCTATATGATATTGAAACATCCTTCCATTTAAGATACATACACCTATTTACATTTCCAAATCCAATGACTATTGAATTTGGGTTGTGGATGACATTTCTTCGCATAAACTAGATAATGAAATGGGTAAACACACAAACATGTCTTTTCTCATTAATACAAAAATAACTATCTTGGATTGAATGAAAAACATCACAAATTTTGTCATTTTTAACATGTATCGTGCATGTTTAACATGTAAGATGAGAAATTATCAATGATTATCATATCAAATCTATTAGTTTCTATATCAAATGTAGTATTCTAAGAAAATTTAACATGTCAAAACTAGTGTTTTTGAATGAAAAAAAATCACATGTCAAATGTTCTAAGAAAATCCTATATCTAACTAAAACTACAATCACGTGGCAATTAAGATCACGTTATGTATTGAGGTATGAACTACGTATACCATCTTTCTACCAAGAAAAACAATCATATATAACAAGAAATCAATCTATAACATGTTATTGTTCATAACTCAACCATTATAAACTGATTATACATTAAACTTTTAAGTTTCAAAGTAGCAATACATGCACATAAAGAAATTTAAACTATATTGTATATCAAGGTGTATATATATATATATAAATCTAGTCCATAATGGCAGACATATACAAAAATTTGACAAATATGCCAACTCAAAATATTTTTTAAAAATGTGGCATATGCCATGCCTCAAAATCTATATACGATGTACATGTCGAATAGCTACATCAAATACTAAAGGTCCACTTGACCCTATGTCTCTGGTGAATCCTCAATCTGTGATGGATCCTCAAAAAAGTGTCCTCTTCATGCCATGATGTATAGTAGTTGATGGATGCAAAATTGACTGCATTAACAAGTCAAACCACAAATTTTATTAATCTCTTCAATAGTAAATATAAATAAGTTAGAGCTAGTAAATATAATCTTATCTACTACAACTTAGAACTTTCATTTATTAACATACATCTAAATCACTACAATCAACTATAAGACCTCTATAAACTATCAATTATTCAGAAAAAATCAACTCAATTACCTCGACTCTTTCTTGTCATTGAAATAGTCATTCGACAAATGATTCTCTTAAGACTATCAAGCATCCTACTGAAGCATGATGGCAAAGGTGGCACATCAATCACTTTCTCAAGAGACTGTAAAAGTAAAGTAACATTGAAATAAATTAACATATAGTTATTAAACAAAAATGAAAATGCATACATTAAAAAAGGTTAGATGTGTTACACATAAATAATCTAGACTGGACTAAACAAAAACTTATCTACTAGAAAACAAGCACATACCACCATCAAGGCCTCTTGCATTGATTGAGAAGGACTCATCATGGATGAACCAACTAATATCTCCTATAAAAAAACTTATCTACTAGAAAACAAGAACATACCACCATCAAGGCCTCTTGCATCGATTGAGAAGGACTCATCATGGATGAACCAACTAATGATAAGAATGTAAGACTCTATGTATACAAATAATCATAATAATTTTTAAATTAATAGATCAATTTAAACAAAACAAGGAAAAAATGCTCACTAGCATTAGGGGAGAGGAGGTATTAGTCATTAGGGATAACTTTACAACCATGTAGAAGTTAAATGGAATATTGTAGGACCTCTATTTTTTTTAGAAATTTGATAAGGACTCTTATCTATCTGCAACTAAGGTTTAGAGGTGTGATTCATCATGCAACTCTCCACATCAACACATGTCTAGCCAGAAGTGTCCTTAAAATATATTTTAAAATATTCAACGAAAATGAGCTAGCATGGAATTTTTTTGACAACCTCTTACATTTCATGAGAAACTACAAGGTATTTATTGTACTAACCTTTTACATTTGTCATAGGATAAACATATAATATGAAGTATTCTAATGCATGCATATTGCCACCTCAATAGTTCTACACATAATAATAGTATTTGTCTACATATTTGGAATGTTTTTGTTATAAGTGGATCCTCAAATAGTTTTTTAACTGGTAGAATGTTCCCCTAAAACCTGAAATATATAGGAGGCACCAAAACTCACCACTTAGGCCTTGTGATGTAGAAGCATAGGCTAAAAACCAATCAAGTGACTTTAGGAGAAGGTAAGAAGGACATTTTCATGTTTCTAAGTGGTCTTCTAGGTCAAGACATCCATTTAAGTCATTTGGATAAGGGTTTCCCATTTTACCACCAAAATGGACTATTTGCAAATTCAAGTTGTATAAGGACTTTTGGAGGCCACAAACATGAATATGAAAGGTGTCAAGACATTAAAATGACCTTCATAGAACCTAGAACATATAACATATTTATATTCTTTCATATTGTAAAACCACCTTGACATGTTGTCAAGAGGTGAACATGAGTGTAGTGAAGTAAAAAAAGGGTAAGTTGACTAGGTCTAGGTGGATAAGGATGAGAGGATAAAGCTTATAAGTTTGAAATCCAAATTTATAGGGATGAAGTATAAGTGGTATTAAGGAGAAAACCATGTTTTCTATTCAAGGAAGAAATTGAATAACTTTAGGAGAGGTTGAGTTTGTTTAGGGGTAACTTTAGAGGTTGCTAAACATATCAAGTTGAGGTCATATGATCTAGTGTAGATCTCTAGACAAGATCTAGGTCATGAAGTTTAGTAGTCATGTGAATAGACAAGGCATGATAGATTTCAACAAAGTCATCAACGTAAAGATCCAAGTTGATGTGAGGATGGATGAGCTAGGATGGCATCACCTTGGGAGATAGATAGACCACCATTTTCCACTCATGAATTTAATAATGATGATGATGGAGATGAGCCAATTAAAGTTGTAGTTGAGATGCTGCAGAGTCACAAATGCATAGATATTATTGGTAGAAGATATGTCCCCACTGTTATATCCATTAGATATAGGTAGAGGAGTGGGTTCAAGAGGATCAAAAGGAGAAGGATGATTAGAAGATGTGTCCCCACTATTATATGTGCCTAATCCTATTATGATTTTTGTTATGTTGATGACATTTGTTATTGGACACTATCATATGCATGGTTGATCTTCATATTTATTGGTTTATGGCATGGGCATCTATATGACCTAATATTTTTTAATGGAATTTTAGTTTCCTTGTATGTTTATGTATTTTTTATATGTTGATGTGTGTATGTAAATGATATAGCATCAATTTATCAATACACACAATTATCTTGGCGATCAATGAGCATTGTATGTCATAATGGAAACCACATAAGATGAATCAATCAATGCACTAAAGTGGATCACATAATCAAATTAGTTTCAAATCAATTGCAAAATATTGATGAATATTTAAATGAATAAATTATGTGTTAGTAAAGCTCAAATCTATATTATGAATAATGGATAATACATGTTCCTTTCTTTCTTTATCATTTTCATGAACTTTTAACCATTATTTTATATGATCAAACATGTAAAAAACACCATGATTCTCTATTTTATTATTTATCTAAATGACTATAATCAAATATTTAAGTTTTCTAGATTATAAATTGAAGTACAGTTCAATCAAATTACCTCCACCCTTTGTTGGCATTCAGAAATTTGTTTTGGAAATGATGGTCCCTTGGGTCGATCAGGAGTTCAACTAAAGACTATTGGCAAAGATACCACATCATTCACATTTTGGATTGACTCTAAAAGTAAATTAGCATCAATATATAAATTAATATATAATTACTCACAAAGAATTAAATGCATACAATAAAAAAAGTTGATGTGTAGAAAAAATTATACCAACAAGTCGAAGCCAAATTGGATGGCAGAAAGAGTTCCATGATGAACTTATGTCTCTGCCATCAATTGTTATCCCCCTTAGATACATTAGTACTAATATTTATTTATATTTTTCAAATGGAATACACCATGAAATTTAACTTTAAATTTTACCTCTATAAAAGATTGGCCATGCTCCTCTACCCATTGATGCTTATGCTTCTGCTCTTGTCCCTAAACCCTCATCTTAAGTTCTGGACCTCGTTGCCTCATTGCATGAAGGGAAATTGTACTCTGAAGTGTTCGAGGGTGGTTTAATACTCTCCATAAGAAGATCTAAGCACAACTGATTGCAAAAAATGCAATAATGGGGCACACAAACATGTGTTGACAAGGAGGGTCTAGCAATATCAAGTGATCCAATATCACTACCAACATCATGTGGCTATGCAAACTAAGAGGTTTGTGTAATCAAGTCCTCAGTCAAAGAGTGTATGACAATGAGGCCCTGTTGTGTTGCATTTGCAACAATGTCTAGGTGTTGAATTGGGGGTGGAGAAGGGATCGCAAGAGGGGGAATAAAAGGACCTTGCACTTGTATCATTGCCCCTAGTCTATCTTGAGGCATTCCCTTACCTACTCCCTAGAATTCTCTAAAATCAAAATAATTCACATGGTGACCCACTACAAATTTGCATATAGTTTACAAAGGAAATAGAAAGGTACATCTAAATTATTGTTGGGTGGTTTATCAAAAACTATCCACCAATGATCACAAAAATTTTGACTAATACCCTCATGTGTACACCATTTGATTGAATATTTAGGCTTACAAACATTGAAGTATGCAATCCAATTTTAGGATTTACAAAATATTGGGCTAACATAGCTTTGGTAATGTCTAACTCTTTCACTTGATCATATGATAAATTGTCAACATATTTCACCTTCTTGGTTTCTCACCATTGCCTAAATGGTTCATGTTGCCTCATGAGGGTTCAAACATGAGTAATAATCCCCTCTAAATTCAATGTCATTGAAGACAATAGATGGTGGTAGCAATACATTTCTATAATCCTACTTATTTGATCAATGTTTCTTTCAATTTTCTCTTCGATTGTTGGAGGGGGAGAGTTTGGATTTTCACGTTGTTCATCCATTTTACCTATTTAAATATAAATCATACCCATTTAGGATAAAAAAAAAATTACTTAAATTTACAAAACAAACAAATAAATAAGAATCATACATACTTGGATCAGATATCCATTCTACCAAACCTTGATGTCTATTTTTGAAGAGGTCTACATTTTGCAAGCTACGGGTTTACAAAACGCAGCCTCTTTTTAGAGTTTTTATTGTCTCCAAAATGGATAAAATGGATATCCATTTTGGGACCCACAAAATGGATATTCTTTACATGCCTAAGAAAGTCAAACTTCCCCAATTCATGATTTTGGCTAAGTAAAGACATGATTTTCTCCTATTGCCACTATTTGGCCCGTGATGATCCTACACTCACCCTAATGCACCAAGTACTTTCATGAGATTGATGAATGAGGTTTTGAAGAAATTCTTGGGTAAGTTTGTTATTGTATACTTGGGTGATATTTTGATTTTTGTAAGATAAAGGAGGAACATCCATGGCATATTAGAAAAGTATTGCAGAGGTTGAGAGAAGAGAAATTGTTGATTAACATCAGGAAATGTAGTTTCATGAAGATGTTGCAAGGTGTGACCCTTGGTCTCCTTGTTCAGCACTGCGCTACAATGGTTTGCGACAAGGGCTTAACCACCTCCCATGCTTGTTAAGTCAAGTGGTTGTATCGAGCATTAACAGGTTGATCTTTTGGTGCAATGGCAACTAACAGTTGGTATCAGAGCCGAGGTCACGGGTTTAAACCCCATGCTTGCACTGGGGGGATTGTTGCAAGGTGTGAGGCCTGGTCTCCTTGTTCAGCACTGCGCTACGGTGGTTTACGACAAGGACTTAACCACCTCCCGTTCTTGTTAAGTCAAGTGGTTGTATCAGGCATTAACAGGTCAATCTTTTGGTGCAATGGAAACTAACAGAAGATAGAGCTAGTATATTTGGGATTTGTGATTTATGTGGAGGGATTGAAGATGGACCCTAAGAAAGTTAGAGAAATTGTTGAATGGCCAACACCTGTGAACATTGGAGAGGTAAGATCATTTCATGGATTGGCAAGCTTCTACCAGAAGTTCATCAGAAATTTTAGTACTATATGCACACCATTGACAGAGACAATGAGAGGTGACAAGAAGGATTTCAAGTGGACATCAGCAATACAAAAGAGTTTTGAATTGTTGAAGCAGAATGTGATAGAATAACTAGTGTTAGCATTACAAGATTTTAACAAAGTATTTCAAGTTGATCATGATGCCAGTGGAAATGCAATAGAAGCAGTATTTAGTCAAGAAGGGAGACCAATAGCACATTTTAGTGAGAATATGAATGATACAAGGAGGATATATTTAGCTTATGATCAAGAGTTATATCTCATAATTCAAGCTTTGAAGAAGTGAAGACATTACTTGTTGCCAAAATAATTTGTGATGTACACTGATCCTCAAACTTTGTAGTATTTAAACAGTCAAGGTAAGTAGAATCAAAGACACATGAGATGGGTAGAATTCATGCAGAGTTACACATTTGTATTGAAGCATAAGAGTGTAAAGTCAAAAAAAGTTACAAATGCATTGAGCAGAAGAAGGAACCTATTGATAGAGATGAGAGTAGAAGTACTAGGATTTGAAGAAATTAAGCATATGTATGAAGAGGATCTTTATTTTGAAGAAGCATGGAAAGCATGTAGAGAACCTATTGTGACATATAGAAGTAAGTGGTTGGATTATTTCATTCAGGAGCATATGTTGTTCAGAGGAAACCAATTGTGTATGCCTAGGAGTTCAATGAGAGATAATTTGATCAAGGAGAAACATAGTGGTGGATTAGCAGGACATTTTGGAATGGATAAGACAGTAACTTTAGTGAGTGAACATTATTTTTGGCCTCAGATATATAAGGATGTAAGGAAATTTGTTCAGAGTTACAAAATTTGTCAAGTTGCAAAAGGGAGTAGTTAGAATACTAGTTTGTACAAATCTTTGATAGTACCAGAGAGACATTGGGAATATATAAGCATGGATTTAATTTTAGATTTGCCAAGAACATAAATGGGATATGATTCTATATTTGTAGTAGTAGACATATTTTAAAAGATGGGACATTTCATTCCTTGAAAGAAGACAAATGATGTTGTACATGTTGCTGATCTATTTTTCAAGGAGATTGTGAGATTGCATGGATTACCTAAGAGTATAGTTTCATAGAGAGATACAAGATTTGTTAGATATTTCTGGAGGACATCGTTGAAAAAGATGAAGACAAACCTAAAGTTTAGTTCAACATTTCACCCATAGACAGATGAACAAATAGAAGTGGTAAATAGGAGTTTGGGTAACTTGTTGAGATGTTTACTAGGAGACAAAGTAGGAAATTGGGATCCAATTCTACTAGAAAAAGAGTTTGCATACAATAAGTCAATAAGTAGAAGTACAGCTAAGACATAATTTGAAGTTGTAACAGGAATACAACCTAGACGAGTCACAGAGTTGAAGGACATTAGCATGGATATAAAAAGAAGTGCAGAAGCAGAAGAATTTGCAGGATACATGGAGACAGTACACACTCAAGTTAGCATTTGGAAGAGATGAACAACATGTATAAGGAACAAGTAGATGAGAAGAGGAGACATAAGGAATTTTCTATTGGAGATGAATTTATGGTATATCTTAGGAAGGAGAGATTTCCAGTTGGGACATACACAAAGCTAAAGATGAGGAAGTTTGGACCATGTAAGATTCTTAAGAAGTTTGATTCAGGAAATGCATAGGAAGTGGAGCTATTGGAGACATTTGGTATATCACCTATATTCAATATTGCAAATCTATATCAGTATCATGAGGGAAAATCAAGGGGCAACGTTGAAGATGGATTGAACAATCGATTACCATAGCAGCAATTGGAACAGATAAAGTAGATCTTGGATAGCAAAGTTGGATGCAACACCAGAGTCAAGCAGTATAAAGAGTATTTGGTTAAGTGGAAAGGAAGACTGGAAGAAGATTCATCATGGATTTCTCAGGCTAAGGTAGATCACCTTGGTTTTCCTCTAGCCCCAACAAAGTGAGGGACTCACTTTTTTAACAACCCCAGGTGTCTGATGCAGGAGCATCCTAGGTTGAAGAACAATCTTGCATCAGCCAAAAATATTTACTTTCTTACATTTCAATTATAGTTAAGTCATTTGCAGTTCAACCATTTCCTACCACATTCTACCGGGTTAGTGCAAGAAGTTGGGTCCACTTTTTGGCCAAAAAGTGGAAGTGTTTTCCCTGATTTTCAGAATTTGTCACATTTGACCTAAATATTTGAGCCACTTAAAGATTGAATCTTAGAAAAAATTAGTAATATAAAATGTAGTACTCAGAGTCTAGTTTCTAAATATGTAATTTATTTTAATACCCAGATGATACAAATTAATTTTCAATAGGCATTTCTAAAAACTACTGTTTAAAAGTCACTTTTTTTTACCATACCATGCACATGTACGACCAATATAATTTGACCTAAATAAAATTATTTTTTAAGTCCTTTTGGAGAAAGATGTGTAGTATAGTGAAGTTTGATGACGATATTTTTTATAATTTTTTACCAAATATTTTTTTTTATTAATTTTTTATTGGCCCTAATTATTGTATTCGAAAACCCTCGTGTACGACCAACATAATTTGAGAAAAACTAATCATAAAATGATTTTTTTTTTTGTAGAGAATGATGTGTAGATTGATGACATATAATTTTTTTTTCAAAAATCTTTAAAAGCTAAAAGTTATTAAAAAAATACAAACACCTGTCATTTCAAGTTTTTGGACCAGTTTGCTCATAAATTTATTAATAAATAGAAAAACAAGTCAAATAAAAAAAATTACATAGTTGAAAACTAGACACTGTCATCTGTAATGGGTTTTAATTTCGTAAAAAAATTCAAAAAAAATGTCATCAACCATATAGGTAAACTCAATCTTTTCTCTTGTTCTGTACTTAGAAAAAAACTTGCAGGTCCAAGGCAAGGGTTGACTTACCATACATTTCCCAAGCCTAAGATTTTAGGAACGAGTACCCAGTTTAAAACAGGCACATGTTATGAATGGGTACCCGTTGTAAAATGGGTACCCGTTCCCTTTGTGTGGGAAAAAAAAGCGCGCATGTTTTTTTTTTCAAATTTAAACATCTATATAGAAACGGGTAACTATTCCTAAATGGGTACCCATTTAGGAATAGTTACCCGTTTCTATATAGATGTTTAAATTTGAAAAAAAAAACATGTGCCCATTTAGGAACAGTTACCCGTTTCTATATACATGTTTAAATTTGAAAAAAAAAACATGCGCGCTTTTTTTTCCCACACAAAGGGAACGGGTACCCATTCCTAAGTGGATACCTGTTAAGGCTCGAGTACCCATTCCTAAATAGGTACCCGTTTCTTTTAAAATGGGTACCCGTTTCTATCAGGATTTTTTTTTTCCCGTGACTTCCCTCTATGTGGACCCAACTTATTTCACTTACCCTACCGCATATTTATTTCAGAGTTCAAGGAGCAGGATTTAGATTCTACACTATCTCAACTACATCATATTTAGATTTCATGATATTTGGATTCACCTATAGAAAGTTATCACTATCAGAAGATCATCAGCATTAGCAGAACAGAGCATTCATCAATCAGCATCAGTAAAAAATGTTTGTAGAGCAATCTCATGACTTACGGAGCTAAATGGAACATCACACAAGGAAGATTGGGACTAGATAGACCTTCATTGAGAACCACATCCTGTTTCATTCACTTGTGGAGCATTACCAAGAGTTGTTGACCAACCTACACATTTCTACACATCTACACATTTCATCTTACATTGGGGTTTGAGATCTCTAAAAGCCGACGTAGAGGATTCTAAGATCTTGAAGGTGATATCTAAGCATTCATGAGATGCACTCGTTAGTCAGTTAGTTATTTAAGTGATTCATATCTGATAATATAATAGGACAATTCTTTTTTTGATGCACTTCAATTCCATATCCTTCATGTATGTTGTAACCTAGAAGGTAGGCCTATGAGCCCTAGATTGTATCTTGCATGTTGCCAGCATATAAACATTGTGATTATCTGATATATTTAGAATATAAATCTTCCATTACATTCTATTCAAGTGTTTTGTTATGTTGTTTCCATTGTGTTTACTCTAGCTGCATGGTTGGATAGTCCCTTCCTAGGACCCTCCATCCATGACTACACCAGAAAATTGGTAAAATTAGGGATTTTAAGACTAGTCCCTAAGAGTGAGTACAAATGTAATCAAGTAAGTCTTGGGTTATGTGCCAAATTTTAGCATAAATTAGGTCACTTGTACACTTTTCATTATCTAACTCCAATACCCAATTTAAAGTGATCTTAAAACAAAGGAGAAAAGTGCAAGGTATGTAATTTCCACCATAACCAATTTGAACGTAAATATTTTATACAACATCATAAGAAAAGTTTCTCAAGGATTAGAGTCTTAATAAACAAGTTCATCAAATTTTTGATACAATCTTGGTGAAAGACCATACAAGTGCACAACTATTAAAAAGAGGATATTTCCCAATGTAAAATTCACAACGTTATTTTCAAAGTGTAGATTATTGTTGACAAATATAGGTTTCAATCTTTAATTTATAATTCTCTTGAGGGTGTAATGAGAGGATGAGAATGAACAATTTTGTCATAACTTAGAAAAAATTAAATGTTATTTAATTCAAGTCAATAACTAGAGATGTTGAAAGTTATCTTGAGAGTTAATAAAAGGCCTTGTTAAATTTGGAGTACATATAGTACAACCCAAGTTCAACATTAAGGTTCACACCATCTAAAAGAGGAGTAGATCAAGAATGAACCTTTTATCTCAAAGATAGAATCCTACCATGTATACATTCTTTTTAGAAACAACCTTAAATAACATGTTTTTCTTATAAAAATATAGACTTTAACACAACCCATTAGAATGCAACTAGTTCATCCTCTTCCTTAAAAGTGTCATATTTTTTCCCAAGGAGAAAAAACATGATAAGATCGACCTTTAAAAATGTGATGGTTCCTCTCTAACCATATAAGTTCAATAAAATGGAAAATAACATACTCTAATGTAAGTATAACTAAGAATACTTGATTGAAAACATTAAGTAGATAATATAGTTCTAAGAATACTTGATTCTTTCTAGGTCAAAGTGAAATTAACAATGAAATGAAATCTTGATATACATAGTCATGGATGAGTATTACCAAATCATCTCAATATATGCACATGTGCATAGAATAATCACCAAATTGACTCAACACATTTATAGCACAATACATGTGATAGAAAGAACCTTAAAAAATTTGCTTTCAAATTATCAACTTGATGAGTTTTTTTTGTTTTGTAAAAAAGGCATAAAAACTCTAAATAACTGACTAAATGTAACAATAACTTATGAGATCGTTATGCATTTGGGATAATGTTTTTTAATTCATTAAGGAGTGTTAAGGTATCCTTGACTTGGAATGTAGTAGGAAGTAGGAAGCTCTTCCCAACAAGAGTATCATGTCTATATATAAATCTTACAAGTGTTAAACATATTTAGCAAAGAGGTTATGTGATCAATGAAGAAACCTTGAGCTAAATATGTTCTTATATTTTCAACATGAATATAAATATTGTCATAGTATGATAAAAATTTTGATGACTTAAACTTAAAGTGACAATCAGATTCGAATTAACTATCACATATGTATTTGTTGTCAAAAAGTGTATTGACTACATACTCTAGTGTAAAAAGGTAACAACATACCTACTTATCTGTAGTGTTTTTTTTTTAAAAAAAAAATATTTATGTAGTGTATTTTTACCCATGGACATGTTTAACGCATTTTAAAAAATCATGCATGCTTATTCTCGATGGACAACAATGTAATACATTGTTACCAATTGACTACTACAAACATGAATGATTTTTTAATTCCAGCCAATGGCAATAGTGAAGAGATGTTAAACTAGTAAATATTGTGGATTTTGGGATAATTCCTATTTATCACTTGCTTCTATGCATTCCTAGGTGGAACTAGAAAATTCTTTTATGGTTCATACCTCAAAAAGAACATTGACCTAAAAGAAGATTTCATGTTATATAATGGAGTAAAACATGAGTCACACCTGAGTCCATCCTAGCTTTTAATCTTATATTTAACAATATGCTCAATAGGCTTACAAATACTATATGTGTAAGATGAGAACCAAGAGTGTCTATTCTTGCATATGCTTTAAAATAGGTTATCATGGTAGATCAACAGTTACCACCTTAATGATTTAGTTTTGGACACTTTCTCATGTTTTATCAAACAAACCAAAGTGTTTTTCCTTATTTTATGCAATTATCTATTGCTCTAAATCTTGTCAATAACTTTCAACTAATGTATTACCCACTTGTATCATATGATCCTAATCAAATGAATTGTGTTGTAAAACTTAACTAAGAGGTTTACTTATGTACTTGCAATGTGTAACTTTTGATATAAACCTAACATAATTTCCCTTAAGGTGAATGTATATAAATCTATTCTTGATATTGTGTCGAATATTGAGCCTTATATATTTTATTAAAATTCCAATGGTGATATCAAGGATGAGATTGTACCCATTTGCATCTAATTTATATTATTGAATGAGCAGGTATAGAATGAGATGACCATATTGAATCTTTTATTTTCTTGCACAACTTAACTAGGAGGCTTACTTATGTGAGCAATGTGTAACTTTTGATATATACCTAACATAATTTCCCATAACGTGAATGTATATAAATCTATTCTTGATACCATTCCAAATATTGAGCCTTATATACTTTATTGAAATCTAATGATGATATCAAGGATGGGATTGTACCCTTTGCCTCTAATTAATAATTTATTGAATTCCATGATAAATCACTATAGACCACTTCTAAGTCCAAAATAGATGTTCCAAATAAACATTTAGGGTTCTAATTTAGGGTTTGAAATAAATGTTTTAGGGTTCCAAAATAAACTCTTAGGGTTCCAAATAAACATTTAGGGTTTCAAATAAATATTTTAGGGTTTTAAAAGAGACATTTAGGGTTTTCATTTTGACATTTTAGGTTTCCAAATTATAGTTTTAGGGTTTTAGTTTTCACATTTTAGGTTTTAAAAATACTGTATTAGGGTAACTTGAAAAATAAAAAAACTAGGGTTTTAGATTCTTCTATGAGGGTTTGGCAATCAAGTATTTTTCTTTCAAAATGATATTTTAGGGTTTTAAATTATCATTTACGATTTTCAAATTTGCATACATATACAAGGGTTTCAAAACTTTACAAAAAAATGCTGAATTTTTCCATTACAATTTTGCAAAAAACAGTAGATTTCCATACAATTTTGCAGAAAAAACACAAAATTCCTAGATACAATTTTGCGAAGAAACCATGAATTTTCTTAGTGCAATTTTCCAAAAAAAAAAATATGCGGTGCTAAATTCAACATACTTTGTAATATGCTAGTGTTGACAATCTAATTTCTTGACAAGTGGCAAGCTAGGGTCATGGTGCGTGTAGAGATGGAAAGCTAGGGTCTTGGTGTGGGTCATTATCACTTAAGGAACTCCATTACATACCTGTTCATCTTGCGGTTTGGGAGTGGCATAATGAAAGTGACTGCGAAATGCTTTTTTTCATATTATATTACCTTAAAAATAATAAAATAATATCTTCATTCAAAGAAAATCTTCAAATTAAGATTTACCTTTGTTCCAAGGTGGTTTTGACAAAACATTCGAATGAAGGTAGTGTGAAATGTTTTTGCCCATCCACCATCAAAAAGTTAATGTCCCAATTTTGGAACTGAGTATATTGGGATTGTTGATAACTGAGAGGGGGGGTGAATCAGTTATCTTAATTAGTTCAGCTTTCTGAACTTTCTTAATAATTAATGCTACATCAATTCAAATAAGCAAACATAACTATGAAATGGAAATACACATGACACAATATTTTTGACGTGGAAACCCTGTTAAGGGAGAAAACCACGGGGTGATTAACCCAAGATTGTATTCTCTGTTAGAAGAATAGAAATACAAAATGGCACTTGCCAATTAGGGCTCACTGCCCGAGCACACTACTCACAAGAGACTCACAGTCTACAAGTTGTAACAAGAAATAATAAGATACTTGAACGGATGTGAAGCATCTACACATGCTGGAGTTCAGTTCCAGTTAGGCTCAGTAAACTAATCTGCTGCACTTCATCCTTCCTCTTCTTTTGTTCTGTTGTCCTTTCACATACCAGACCTTCCTTATTGCTTTCACTCTACTCTTCTCCTTTTCTTCGCACACAACACTATTCAACATCTATTTCCTTATCAAAATCCATTTGGTATATATATCCACACAAAGGATTTCATCCTCTTTCTAGTTGGCATCCGGAATAGTCAATATTTCCTAAACTTTAGTCTGTCAGCTGAATCCTTGCTTCCCAAGTGATGCGGATCAAAAAGAAACTTATATAAGTTGTCTAATAAGTTGGCCAATCATGAATGATACCTTAGGAATCTTTATCATTATCAACATCTCATCCAGAATAACTTCTGGTGCTCTGACTGTCAATTCTTCCTCTGTCTGTTCTACCAAACCGGACCCCAGTACTTAGAAGATTATATCTCTTCACTCTTTCAACACCGGAGGCTCAAACCCTAGAATCTATTAGTCAAGATACTCCTCTTGACTTTCGCAAGTCCGTACTTTCCAAGGATACTTCCTCTAACAGATCCGGACCTGACTGTCAGACCTTCTACATGCTCTATTCTTGCTTATTGGACCTGTAAGCTCTTCAATCTGACTTCCGATAGAGACACACCATATCCTACAGATGTGTGGGATGATCTGTGTTGCCATCAATGACAACAATCATGAAGCTCCAATGTGTCTCTTGCCAACAAGGATGACCCACATGTTTGGTACAAGAGCCTCTAGGTCCAAAAGTAATCCTACATCACCCAAAAACAAAATAATAGATGTTTGAGAAAACTTTGGCTTAGTGTGCACATTCTTAGCAAATTGGCATAAAGGGATGAGTAAAAAAGTCATAATAAATATTCTATTTGACTTCCATGACAATTTAAAACCATAGAGAATCTTAAACAATAGTTTATTTCAACTTCAACAACCACTTTTGTGCACTTCATTAGCTACTTCTATTCCCTTAAATAGGTACTATAGTGGAACTTTAGAAACAAACTTCTCAAGGCCATAACTTCTTCATACAAACTCAAAACACAATCTTTATGAATTACATAACTTTTTGAGAGGAAAATGAATATGGGTGGCACTTACACTACACTTTTCACTTCAACAACAACTATGGCTTTGGTAGAAATGGGAATGACATTAAAGAAAAAATGAAAGTGTTATCTAGAAAAGGTGATATAAGCTGACATTGACCTTAGAGGGCCCATTTCCTTTTGTGTAGATCAATTTCTTCCATCATGTCAAAAATGGGTCACATGTTTTGAGGGAAATTTTGGGAAAAACAAATATGTCCCATCAAGAAACCACATTAATTTGGCAAGTGAATTATTAGATTTTATTGATTAAAATCCTTCTTCCAATCATATGGAATTTAGAACCAAGAAAGTAAATCCAAGATTTTTCTTGAGTGTGAGGCATGCCATGCACAAAATGTAGGTAGGTGATAGTAAAGGGTCAAAAAAATTCAAGCTAGCTTACTATCTTACTAGTTATAATGATTAGTAAGTGTTAAAACGTTCAAACAAACCAATAGCATTTATTGTTTTACCCAATACATTACCTAACTCATAACTATGTACTCATTCAAAGACTCACAATATAGTCTATTGTTAATCTGGAGAGCTATGGATACAAAAAGAATAGACAGTCTCAAACAAAAATAGAACAGTCTTCATCCATGTCACTGTTTTGGTTGGAAATATAAAACAAAAATGAAGATCTTTGAAATATAAACCAAATCAATCTTCTAACCCTGTCTTTGCACACTTGTTGAGGATTAGATACATAATAAGAAAGAAATTTTTGTAATGAATGATATATGTATCACTCCATACTATTTTCTGCCTGTCTACCTGACCCTCTTTCACTTTGTGGTGTTCAACTATTGCTCCCACAATTTCCTTTATTTGGGTTTTCAGACTGTCACAAGAATCCTTGGAACTATCTTATACGCTCTAAGTCTACCTATTTTATCTGTCAGAAACTTTGCTTTGCATGAGCTCTGTTCTCATTTCAGCATGTTCCATGCTATCTATTTTCCTCTCTTTACTGCCACACTTATAAATTGCCCATGGAATCTATGTTCATAGGTTTTCTTGAACTCTCGCTATCAACAAATAGAATCTGATTCTTCTTTGTGTTGGGAAATGAGGTGTCTCAACCTTGCTGCACATTTATCGTTATAGTTATTTTTATTTAATATTTTCCTACAGTTGTTATGCATTGTCGGTGCTTTGAAAATTGGTTTTTTAGGTGTCAAAAGCTACCCACATGATAGTATATTATGGAAGGCCTATTTTTAAGCATATTATGATAGATTCTATGACATTTGTAAGGGTCAAAACTAGGGGATTTCATTTTGGACGTGTGAGCTTATTTTGGGACTGGAATCTTGGCTAAGAAGCCTCACACATGGTTTTGTAAAACCACAGGTGATTTATTGTATAACCAGACGTCTATAAATTGGAGGCTTGAGGAATTGTTTGCAGAGTGTGAGTTTGCAGGTATTGTTATGCTATCGGAATGCTACCGGAATTCTTCTAGAGTTGTTTACAGGTGATACTCCTATAATAAACTTGCTCTGCAAGTGTATGTAATATTGTTATTAGATTTGGAATACATTGAGTAGGCTTTTGGAGTGTGGGGTCTTTCACCCCTAAAAGGTTTTCCCCACGTATATCTAGTGTTTTGTGTTTTATTGTTTATTTCATGTTTTGAATGTGTTGCTAGAATTTATGTAGCTATTAGATCAGATTTAAAGTTTTGCATATTGTCTCTCCTCAAGATTGGTGTAGGAAGTTGTTTCCACTACTTTAACTTCCTTACAAGTGGTATCAGAGCCTAATCACCTTTGGTTTCAGTTGTGGGTTGTTGGATTTTTTTGTGCTAATCAAGGTTTGAGTGGAAGCTTGTGCAAAGGATACTTTGTGATCTTGTTGTAGGCTTTTTCAAATGGCAAGCACATCTTGGAGGATTGAGGTAGAGAATTTTTTTGGCATGAACTTTGAAATGTGGAAGCTAAAGATGGAAGATCTATTGATTGACTGGGATCTATGGGATGCAGTGGATGAAAATGTCCATAGGCCTGTGGATCCAAATTTGGTTGCAAAGTATCATGTAATAGATAGAAAAGCTAAAGGTCTCATAAAATTGTGCCTTGCATATTCTATTCTGATAAATGTCCACGAAGAACCCACTTCGAAGAAGTGTTGGAAGAAGTTGGGTGAGATATATCAAGCTAAATCTCTAGTGAATAAGATGTTCTTGAGGAAGAAGTTGTATTCCTTGAGAATGGAAGAAGGTGGATGATTTTTTGAGCATCTAGAAACATTCAATATGTTGGTGACTCAGTTGACCTCAATTGGGGTTAAAATGAATGAGGAAGAAAGGTGAGAAATTTTGCTATGTTCACTACCAGACTCATGGGACAGCCTAGTTATGGCTATTGGGAGCACTATAGTCGTCTTGACGATGGAGGATGTTGTTGGTTCTCTACTTTTTGAAGAGATGAGAAGGAAGGTCTCTCTGAATGCTAAAGAGGTTTTGAGTGTTCGAGGAAGACAAAAAGAACAAGACAAAGATGAGAAGCAGTGTGGCCGTTCCAAGTCCAAGAATAAGGGGAGATCAAAATCTCCTGGTAAGTCCAAGGCAATATGCTGGAACTGTGGCAAATCCAGACACTTCTGAAAGGAATGTAAAGAAGAGAAGAAAAAGAAGAAGAAAAAGCAAGATTCTGACTCTGAGTCCAAAAAAGAAGATGGAGATGCCTTTATTGCAACCTTGGCCACTCATGCAGGTGATAATGCATGGTTGATAGACTCAGGTGCATCTTTCCACATGACTCCTAACAAAAACTGGTTTAGTAAGTATGAAAACTATAATGGTGGTAAGGTGTATTTGGGTGATAATTCTTTCCTTGACATTGTTGGCCACAGTAGTATTCATGTGAAATTTTATGATGGTAGAGTTAGAAGATTTGATGGTGTCTTGCATATCCTCGAACTAGCAAGAAACTTATTATCTATTAGCAAGCTAATAGATGCAGGTGTGCATGTATAGTTTTCTGAAGCAGGTGTCAAAATGGTGAGAGGTTCTATGGTGATAACAAGAGGAAGAAGATTGAGTACATTGTACCAACTTGATGCATGTACGATTGAGTGCAATAGCACTTCTGATAAAATTAAGTCAAAAACTACTTTGCTGAAAAAAGAGATGGTTTCCTCTTCTGCGGATGGTCGTGGCTTCTGGGTTCCCAAGGGTGCTCTGTCTACTGAATCAAAGTTGCCTAAAGAGAAGACCATGTTCTAACACTAGAGACTTGGCCGCATTCGAGAGAAGGGTTTGAAAGCCCTAAAAAATAAGAACCTTGTTGAAGGTTTCAATGATTGCAATCTAGAATTTAATTTTTGTGAACACTGTATTTATGATAAACAGAACCGCATTCAGTTTTACTCGTCTTCTCATAAGTCTTCATTTATTTTGGATCTAATCCATTCGGATGTATATGGTCCTATTGATGTTGCTTCTATTGGTAAATCAGTTTATTATGTTACTTTCATTGATGATTTCAGTAGCAGAACATGGGTATATTTTTTAAAGAGTAAATCTAAAGTTTTTAGTCATTTTAAGGAGTTCAAGGCTATGGTAGAAACTCAGACTGGAAAGAAAATTAAATGTTTGAGTATTGACAATGGTGGTGAGTACTGTTCTGCAGATTTTGATAGATTATGTACAGATTGCGAGATTAAAAGACAAAAGACAACTCTGTATTCTCCTCAACAGAATGGAGTTGCTGAAAGAATAAACAAAACATTGATGGACAAGGCTAGGAGCATGTTGAGTGGAGCTGGTCTAAAACAAAAGTTTTGGGTTGTAGCTATTGCCACTACTTGTTATTTGATAAATAGATCTCCTACATTAACGCTTGTTGATAAAACGCCAATGGAGGCGTGGTCAAGGAAAAAGCCTTCACATAGACATCTAAGAGTTTTTGGTTGTGAGGCATATGCACATGTGCCTAAGGAGAAGAGAACAAAGTTGGATTCTAAGGATGTCAAATGTATCTTCATCGACAACATCTATGGTGTGAAAGAATACAAGCTTTGCGACCCTATTGCACATAAGATAATTCATTCCAGAATTGTTATTTTTAGAGAAACTAAATATTCTCCTATTATTTTTCAGCCAGAACAGCATAAATAAATTGAATAGAAAAAAGATGTGATTCAACTTCCTTCAATGCCTAAGAAAGATGAATCGAGGCCCCAAGATAGACAAGAAGTTGAGGAAAGCTCATCAAGCTCTGAATCTTCAGAAGAGGGTGAAGAGGAGGAAGAAGTGGAAGAACCTCCACCTCAGCTTGTTCGAAGGTCTACAAGGCATAGGCAACCACCTGAAAGGTATGGGTATTCACTTGATGATTGGAAGTGTATATCTGCTTTGAATACTAACATTGATGAACCGATATTTGTGCAAGAGGCTTTGGGTATGAATGATGCAAAGTCCTAGAAAGTTGTCGTGGATGAAGAGATGGCAGCCCTTGAAAGAAATGATACACGGGACCTCGTACCTTTGTCTGAAGGACATAAACCTATTGGATGTAAATGGGTCTTTAAGAAAAAGATTGGTTCAGATGGAAATGTTGAAAAGTATAAGGCATGGTTGGTTGCAAAGGGATACTCTCAGGTTGAGGGTATTGATTACGGTGAGATTTTTTCTCCTGTTGCTAAAATGACATCCATTCAGTTTTCATTATCTATTGCAGTAGCTTATGACCTAGAGATCGAACAAATGAATGTGAAAACTACTTTCTTTCATAGTGATTTGGAGGAAGAAATCTATATGACACAGCCAAAGCACTACGTGGTAAAAGGTAAAAGCAAGTTGGTTTGTAAGTTAAAGAAATCTATGTATGGCCTTAAACAAAGTCCTAGGATGTGGTACCAGAAATTTGATACTTATGTGTTCAGTTTGGGATTTGTGCAGTCTAAATCTAATCACTATGTATATATTTAAATTAGATGGTGATCATTTCCTGGTAATTTCTTTATATGTTGATGACATGTTGTTTATTGGGAAAGGCAAAGGTTTGATTGCAGAATTGAAATCTCAGCTCTCTGCAAAATTTGAAATGAAAGATCTTAGTGTAGAAAAACATATACTTGGGATGGTGATCAGAAGAGATTGTGAGAACAGAAAGCTATGGCTTGGCTAGAGTAAGTATGTTTGTTCAGTTTTGTAAAGGTTTAACATGTAGGATTGTAAACCACTTTGTGTTCTTGTTACATTGGGAACGAAGCTCTCTATTTGACAATGTCCTACATAACCATCAGAGATGGAAGACATGAGCAGAGTGCCTTACTAGAGTTCAACTGGAAGCTTAATGTATGCTATGGTCTGTACAAGACCCGACATTGCCCAAGTAGTGGGAGTTCTTTCTTGTTATATTTCTAATCCTAGAAGAGTGCATTGGGATGTAGTTAAGAGGGTCTTCAAATATTTGAGGGGTACAGTAGAGTACTCCATTTGTGTTCATGGTACAGGAGATCAACATTCCTTGAGTAATCACAGTTTTGTGGATTCAGACTAGGCTAGTGATGTCGATAGTAGAAGGTCCACCAATGCATATGTGTTTACTCTTAATGGTGGTGCAATCAATTGGATGAGAAAGTGACAAGCTATGGTCACTTTGTCCACTATTGAGGCAAAGTACATGGCAGCTACTCATGCCTATAAAGAAACCATTTGGCTAAAGCATTTGTGTTCAGATATTAGATTGAAACAGGGTGTAGTTACAGTTTATTGTGATAGTTAGAGTGCAATCTACCTTGAGAAGAACCTGACTTTTCATGCCAAGACCAAACACATTGATGTTCAGTATCACTTCGTGAGAGATATGGTCGAGGATGACAGGGTGAAGCTGGAAAAGGTAGAGACTGTGGCGAATGTCGTCGATGCATTAACTAAGCCCATGAGCACATCAAAATTTAGGTGGTGTTCCGAGTCTATGGGCCTTTTGGCCCTTAGCAGTTGATCCATGATGATGTTATTCCCCTGGCCCTTGTAAGGTATTCGACAAGTGGGAGAATGTTGGGAAATGAGGTGTCTCAACCTTGCTGTACATTTCCCGTTATAGTTATTTTTATTTAATATTTTCCTACAGCTATTACGCATTGTCGGTGCTTTGAAAATTGGTTTTTTAGGTGTCAAAAGCTACCCACATGATAGTATATTATGGAAGGCCTATTTTTAGGCATATTATGATAGATTCTATGACATCTGTAAGTGTAAAAAATAGGGGATTTCATTTTGGACGTGAGAGCTTATTTTGGGACTGGATTCTTGGCTAAGAAGCCTCGCACATGGTTTTGTAAAACCACAAGTGATTTCTTGTATAGACAGAAGTCTATAAATTGGAGGCTTGAGGAATTGTTTGCAAGGTGTGAGTTTGCAGGTATTGTTATGCTGTCGGAATGCTATCAGAATTCTTCCAAAGTTGTTTACTGGTGATATTCCTATTATAAACTTCCTCTGCAAGTGTATGTAATCTTGTTATTGGATTTGGAATATATTGAGCAGGCTTTTGGAGTGTGGGGTTTTTCACTTGAAAGGGTTTTCCCCACATATATCTGGGGTTTTGTGTTTTATTGTTTATTTCATGTTTTGAATGTGTTGCTTGAATTTTTGTAGCTGTTAGATCAAATTTAAAGTTTTGCATATTGTCTCTCCTCAAGATTGGCCTAGGAAGTTGTTTTCGCTACTTTAACTTCCTTACACTTTGTAGAATTCCTGAAATCTGTGTTTCTTTTTCTTCTAAAATCTCTCAAGGTTGCCACTGCCAACTCTATTGGATGTCCTTGCTAGCTGCTCATGCTTTGTAGATGTTTTCCTCCTTTTTTTCATTTTTGAATTACATTCCTTTTCTTTTACTTTTTTCCCCTATGGAATATTGTAACTATTTCTCCAAAAAAAAAAAATTGTCTTCTCTTCGCATATTGGTAAAACTATCCCATAATCGAACTTCTCTTGGCATATCAGTAAATTGTCCCATAAAAAAGTCTTTAACTCGGTGGTAAGGGAGTCTTGGAGATATGGTCCCTTGAAGAAATGAGAACAACCACCTCATACTTCAATTCCTACACAACACCTTGCCTGTCAAAGGTCCAAAAGATGTGTGGCGGAAAAACTGACAACAAAAACAAACCAAAGACCACAAACTACTTATGTCAAGCACAAAAACTTGGTACAAGACCCAGAAGCAAACACATAGTGAAACCATAAACACAAAACTGGACATGAGACCGATGCTCCTGCATTAGTAGGTCATTTTTAGGTAAAAATGATGCCCCAAAATGTTAAAATTTAGAAATAAATGGACAAAAAGGAACTTAAAAATCAACTAGAATAGGCATATGGACAAATGAAAAGATATTTTGGAACAATAAAAAAATAAGAAAACTATTGGAAAAGATGAGAAATCATGGAAAAAAGAAATTTAAGTTTTTAAGAAAGTTTCCCATAGGAAGGATGACTCAAGCATGCAAATTGTCGATTAGGAATAGAGTGACATGAACTAGAGTTAGGGGTTGTTGTGAATTTCATGTGAAATGTGTAGAGGGTGTATTAAAGATCTTTTATTCACCCTGGGCATAGATCAACATATTGATATTTTCTTGTGTATGTGTATTTAGTGTATGCTCATTTTTAGCCTATTGTAACTAGTGAAGGCAACATTTATTTTAATGTAATGAAAATAGTAGTGATTATGGCTTTTCCTTATCATATAATGTGTTTCTATGTGAGTGGTTTTTAGGTAGGGATACCTTTCATCATACTCTCTTGCCTAGATTACATCATATAATCAAATCCAAATTGTAAATTATTTTCTTATAAAACATGATCAATATAAATGTTAGGATCAAGTCTTCAAGGAAATGTGGCTCTTGAATCTCGGCGTCCTCCTCCAATGTAGACTAGTGATTTCCCCTCCTTTTCTCCACGGAAACCCCTCACGTCTGCTTCACGTCCTTTCATCAACAGCGATCTCCATGATGCAGGGATAGTGAATTCAGCCAAGGAAAAGCCACGCTTGGGGGACGGTTTTAGGGACGCTCTCCTACGAACCAATTCCAAGGTGACCTCAAAGACAAAAATTTCTAGTAAAGGAGCTTCTGATATTTTGAGGACCACCAAGGACCGGCAGCCAGAAACTCCCTCCTCTCATGCATCTGCCACTCGCCCGATCTCTGGCAGCCCTGGGTTCTGTGCCAAGACGGGTGGTTTTTCCCATGATAGGGCTCCGGATGTAAGGCATGACCTACTTGCTAGTTTGGCCTCAGTTGGGAGCATTACCCATGCAAAGATCAAGGAGCGATTGGACTCGAGAAAACCTATTTGATGCTCAAGAAAGCCTATTGAAATATTGTTATTTGAGAAAGTCAAAAATGAAATAGCTGAAAATGAAGAGTACTTTGTGGAGAATAGAGTGATTAGAAGATTTAATCGCTTTTGGCCAAGCCTCCTAGAGCTCCATCTGTGGATCTCAGAAACTTGGAAGCCCATTTTAAGAGAAAATCTAGAAATTTATCCCTACGCAGGTGGCTTTTTTGTGGTAGTTTGCGGTCCAGCGTTGAAGATCGCAATAGAATTTTTAGCTTCTGCTAGGCTTGGGTGAAACATCTGTTAATGTTAAAACCTTGGCACCCCTCTTTCGATCCTTCAACAAAATCCTTTGATATCATGCCAATTTGGGTCTGACCTCCCCAAATTGCCACTTCATTTTTGGGCTGACTCCTGTTTCCAAGCAATTGGCAGTTCTATTGGCAACTTCATAGCAACAGATAATGATTCATCTGACTTCATAGATACAAATTTCACCTACATTCTAGTGGACTTGGATATTTCAAAAGAACTACTGGTAGAAATCATTTTGACCATTCATGGTCACAATTGGACCCAACCTTTGGACTATGAAGGCTTGTCTTTTCACTGTAAAAGATGCTACAAAACTGGTCACATAGCCATAGATTGCCCTAGCTCCAAAATGAAACCTGATTGTCAAGCCACATAGTGGAAAGATGTTGCCCCCCATCACTACACAGTTGAGTGTGCAACAGGTGCACATGAGACTCCTTTGGAGCATCAGAATCAAGGAGTTTCTCCTCAGGCTAGGAGGAAACCAAAAGATCAACCATCATCTGCACCTAACAACTATCAACAGCCACCCATAGGTAGGACTAGGATCCCCATAACAATTATTGAAAAATCTCAACCCCCCCATCCTGCGAATCACACTATAAATGGAAATCTGGCAGATTGGAAAGTGGTACAAAAGAAAAAGAAAACTCCTCACAAAGATGTTTCTCACTGTTGATTTGTGGATCCTAGATGTGATTTGGGACTATTCTTATTTGTTTTCCTCACATTCCTGTTAAAGGGCATGCTTGTTCTAATTTGGATTGGATCTATTTTAGTGGGAGTGGTTCCCTTAAACCACACTTATTCAGCAAAAAAAATAAATGTTAGGATTAAGGTGCCATCAACCTTGTAAATCCTATGTATTTAATTACTCTTAATATTGTTTTTAAATTTCCATAAGGGAAAAAGTATTCACCAAGTAGTAATCTTGTCTTAGTCACATGTTTGATCCTAGTACCTGGCAAATGTAGGTTATCTGAGAGGTTCAGGGGTACCCCCTGTGAGGTCCAAGGGTCACGCGCCCCAATGGGGGTTTAGGGCAATGCCCCCATGAGCCATATTTTATATCTAAATTACCATTGTAAATCTGGACCATTCATCATTAGGTCATAGATCTGATGTAGAGATTATGTTGGATTTCTTATCCTAGAAGGTGACCCCTTTATGAGGATATTATATTACAGCTATGTTGTAGTAGAGAGTTGAGACTGGAAAAACATGCACTGATGGATTGAATACAGAAGAGGAGATTTATAGTGTTGTATTGTAAACTCTATTCAAGTTAATACAAGATGGTATATCTCTTCTTGTGTGGATTTTTTTCCTAAATGGGTTTCTCCACATAAACACTATGTTATGTGTTTGATCTTCTATTCTAATATTTCTTTGTGGTGATTTCGTACCATCTCCATTTTGGTTTTGCGTAGTTATAATTGTAACATGCTTTTCATTGATAGTTGTTTATCTTCATTTCTAGCAATAAACCATAGAATATGAATTAATAAATCATGGATCCTTATCATATATTCATTGGGGTTCTTTCCTTAATTCTAATCTTAACTAAAATTAGGAAACTATGGGGAATTACATGTCTCAAGTACATCAAGTCTATGTTAATGGCAAAAAGCATCCTCATTATATCCCTTATAGAGTCCTCTAGATAGATTGAATAAGTGAATTTGAGGGAGAGTAACCAAATTAGCATTTATTATAATATGAATCACATGATGTATAGGTTCACTTAGTTGTGTAAATTATCTAGTAGTTTGAGGCTTTAAGGAAAAACTACTAGAAGTAGTATCCACATGATTCGTATTAGGTTTGGTTTTCTTATATGTAGTAGCAACATGGTTTGTATTAGGATCGGTTTCATTGTTATCATTATAGTTTTAGAAAGTATTTGTCTTGTGAAACTTGTAATGGTAAAAGATAGAATATCTATAAGAAGACCTATATTTTAAAAGTTCAGGATCAAGTAATTTGACTTCAACATGTTCTTAACATGAGCTTAAAGGACCATTAAAGAAGCATAATTATTCAGGTATACACTATCTTTGATAGGATATAATGACCCCTTGAAAAGATACTTTCATATTCTTCATCAAGGAAGTGGTGTTTCCTTTTAGAATAAAGAGATTGAAATCAAATGACATACTCATTGATGTTTTCATTGGAACCTTGAGCACACTCAAGTAAATTAGAGATAATATTTTTTCAACCTATATTTACCTAGAAATGGCAATGGAAAAATGTAGCTAGCTAATCAAAAGAATGAATAGATCCATGAGCCATGTATAATATAACAATTGAATAACATAGTTTAGACTAGTGTGAGAATATAACTTAGACAAGATTTTGTCATCATAAGCATAGTCTAAGAGTGATTCATTAAGGATTGCAAATGAGTATTGGGATCCCCTATACCATGATACAATTTAGAGAAAGGTTGGACACAAAATGAATGGGTAGTGGATAGGTCATAATTTCAAATACAAGAGACATACAATGTGTTGGAGAATAAGTAATAACGTCTTTTCTACTTGGAATGGAATCAACTTTTTTCTCACTCTATGTAGATTTTGTAAAATTGTGCATAAAGTGTGGTGGTAGGGATAGTGGTGGTAACATTACCATGAGTATTAATAGAGGGATTATGTAGGGTATAAAAACTGAGAGACACTTAGGGTATGGAACTATTCGGATTAAAGGCAATATTATGATGTAAAGAAAAAGGTGTGCTACTAGTAAGGTGACATGAAGGGTTGGTAGTAATGGGTAAAGAGAAAGGAAATAAATTATTGAAGTGATAGGTCAGTGGGATACTAGTGCAAAAAGATTTCTCAATGAAACTAAAAGGAACATGAGATGTGGAAGCCACACTAGAAGTTGTAACATGGAAGGTACGAATAATAAGGGGCTCTAGTTCATGATGAAAATATGATGGATCAATGGAACTAAAAGGGTGGGTTGGTAAGAAAGAAGATGCATCCTACAAAGGACTAGAAGAGGCCATCATAGTACCAATTCCATGAACAATCTATGTACCAAAGGGAACAATAATCAATAAGTTATTAATAGATGCAACCTACTATGTAGGAGAAGTAGCATTAGTTATAATATTGTAAGTATATGATGATCATATGTGAATGCTGGTAGCCTACTCATATATCTCAACCTTACCCTATCTAGTAACGTTGTCCAATTAGTGAAAGGAAACTAGACTAGATCTATAATAATCCTACAAGAAAAATAATGCAAGTAAAAATAGATCTATACAAATCTCAATTGAGTAACAGCTAAGAGAAAACATAATATACTTAGGGAAAACCTTTACTAGAAAATCTTAACAACAAAAGTACAACTAGTGTATTTATTTAAAATAGGTAATTACAATACAATATATAGTTTAATTCTTTAATAGAGGTCTTTAATTTATGAATTTTAATTCAATCTAATAGCATGTACTTGCAGTCAAATTATCTAACAATCTCTATCTTAAGCTCTCAAATTATAGGTCAAGGAGATCCTAGAAACCACAAATGGTTTACTAAACCCATGATCTCAAAACCATGAGCCAACACATAGTCAAAATGGAATAAATTAGATCCACATGCCTTCTTTCAAGATCAACTCCTTCCATGATATTAAATAACTTTTCTATGAATCCCTTTGACCCCTGTGATCAAAGGAGTCAACTACAAGTCCTAAGGGATCTATGTGGTTTCAATAATAACACTTATACACCTCTTATAGGTGACTACTTTAGTTGGTCAAAGGCATCCTTCCTAGTCATCTTGTAACATCCCTTTGTGTTGATCTCTTCACCCATAATAAAACACATGACAAGTGTCATAATAGGCCAACCAAATAAGCTTGATATTCTCTCCATATGTGGTGCCCCCATTCTATGGTCATCCAAATATTAAAATAGATTACAATAATTAAATAGTTTACAATTTCACAAGGATTTTCAAGGTGCGCAACACCTAATCCTAAGTCTCCCACATGTTGTATACTCTACTTAGATTGCCTCTATTATAGTTCCTAAAACTTTCTTTTCTCTAGACTAGATCACATTAGTGATTCTTGCATGCCTCATGATATCACCAAGAACACCTCTATTATAGTTCTCAAAACATTCTCTATCCTTGAATGCATCACACAACTTAGTTCCCTAAATGGAATCACTATTATAATTCATATACATTTTTAAACAAATAAAAAATCAAGCATTTCATGATCAACAATTTGTGCATGCCAAAAAGGTTGAATTGTGTGTCTAAGGCATTGTTGGTAAACAGATTTGTTGCTTTTAAATAACCTTCGTGAATAACTCTATTTCATACTTAGATCAGCAACAACCTGCTTACCACAGTTGAAGAATCACAGGACTGTGTCGATTCTTCTCTGCGTTTGAGAGGGCAGCTCCCTTGTATGATAGGGGTATATGGATTTTCTGGGGTTTTTAAGAACAAATTGAATAACAAAAACTAATAAAGAAATGAGAAATAATCTTATTGATTCAAGTTCCACACATTCAAGTTGAGATACCAAAACTTAACATGATAATCTTTTCCACATGCAATGTTTAAAGGAAAGCAAATGGTTATAATTGATTAAACATACGAAGATCAACAACAACATGTGAAATTGAATTGAACACACATCCAAAACATTTCTTTATTGCTTTCTTTCTTGAATAACACTATTCAAGTCCTTTACACAATGCCTTGCAAAAAAGTGGAACCCCCTTGATTGAATCGCAATGATATATTTATAGGTGAGGTTAGTAACCACTTAGGGTAACTACCTCACCCACTTTTTATAACTACTTGATGTAACTACCTTCATAAGTGCCCTAATTTTGAATAACTAACTTTCTTTTGTAAAGATAGTTACTTAGAGTAACTACCTAACGTAGGCACTTAAAATAACTACCTTTTTGAAATACGATGATTTTTTAAAAAAAAAGCTTTGAAGTTCATTTTCTAACTTTCAGTTACAATGTGTGATCTATAAGCCACTTTTACAAAAAGGTAACTAAAAACCTATAACTTGAAAGAAAAGCCAAATCATTGGTTTGCCGAGGTAGTCACCATGTCTCCTTTCAATCCATGAGTCACTTGTTGGAACTGAGATCTATCAACAACAATATGGCCTTTGAAGATGCCCAACTCAATTAATGACTGAAACTTCACCGATCTACTAATTGTGATTGCTAAATTCAGCCTTTCCATTACGAAGATACAGAGTTCCAAGTGTTGCATTGAAACTTGTTTTAATCATAATATCTGTGGAATATAATTTTGAGATGCAAACTCCTTATTCCAAAAATGCTCAATCTATCGAATGTTTTGCAACTTTGAATAAGTGTCACCAGCCTTCAGATGAATAGCACCCATATAAAATCTCCATGTCACACAATTTATTTCAACTGAATGGGATGCTCTCTCCAAAATAACATAAACCATTTCAAAGATTTCATTTGGTGCATCTCATGTGTATAAGAGCATTTTCAACCAAGTATATGACAATGCTTTGATGGGATACCATACCCTATAATCTTAGCATTCCATGAGATGACATTTCTTTGAGGTGGCATTCTGTCAAATAGTTCATGGACCTTGTCTATGCTTCCATATTCATGCTTCATGCTATGTAATTACAATTTGCATTGCAGCCATAACATTTAAAAGTGTAATGATACCCAAACAACACGTTCCCATAGACAGAAATGGCATGCAGAGATGAAGCAGAGAATAAAATTAGATGAGCTTTTTCTTATCAATGGATTAAACCCAAAATCACCAATAGTCCTTGCAAGAACAAAACCCATTCATGAAATGGTGGAAGCAGCTAGCATCTCTCACAATAATTTATTGACCAACAGTCTTAGAAATGAATTTTGTGACAGTGTGGCAATCACCACACATACGAAGATTTTTGATAACTCAAATGGTTGTACCAAGGGGAATATTGATAATTCCAAAAGCAATAGCCAGTGTCTCATATGGTAGCCGGGCACGTGTTCCTTCTGCTCTCTTTCAATGTCATGAAGCACAAAGTTTGTCTCTGGTACATACTCCACTTCCTTGATCCTCTCTGTCAAAACATATGTGTTTGTAGTGAATTAACAATTTGTTTGTGTTCATTTGTCATGTAGAGAAATATCTATTTGCAGGTTGTAATCTTTCTTCGCGAGGCCAAGGAGCTCATTTACCTTTCATGTCTCTCATTCTTGCTTCAAGTTTTCATGGTTTAGTCAACAGAACTGCCTATGTCTAGATGACTAGAATCTCCATTCGTGGAGGTAGTCAGTCTAAATTGTAGACTTTCTAAATGACTCCTTTGAGATGGGAATATCACTGGTATCGGAAACAATGAGTGTTGGAGCATCAGAACAATCATGCATTCTTTGCACTCAAAAAAGCTGGCGAAATGAAATAGATGAATACTAAGAAGGCTTCATAAATCAGGAAACTCGCACTCTGCCTTGAAGCGTTACATTTGAAATTAACTGTTGTTACTTTCTTTATGGTGTTGCTATCCTTGGCATGCCAATTATCGCACCTCATGGGAGAGATTGGATGCTTGGCGGTTACTTAGCATAACGTCTGAGTTGTGCTTCGTTGAATGATGTTGAGGTGTCTTCTTTTAAAGCCTTTTCGGGTTTCATTATCATTTAAGAAACTAACAATATCAACCGATAGGAAATAACACCTATGTTTAAATGATAACGCATGGTAGAAAGTCTCGTTTGATCGTGGGTGAAGACAAGTTTGAAAATGAGGCCAACAGGCATGTATTTACAGGAATAATCATGGGGTCATTTATAACATCAAGAGTCACATAGAATAAAAATAGGGCAATATGTCCTCATATTTATCACTAACATTTTTTTAGGTCCACTAGATTTCAACATCTACCTTCATAATGAGGCATTCTCATGTAAATCTGTAAGTGAAATCAATATAAGTTTATGCTCATTAGGTTCATCAATATTTTCAATTTCTTAATCTCTATTCTTTTGATTTCTATATTGTGAGAGTGTTGATCAAGTTGCAAAGCATCCTTGGCTAATTCCAACATAATTGCTGTATTTTTTTGAATTTATAAAATAATTACAATCCCCTAAACAAAAGTGAGCTTCAAGTTTTCTACCATGGATTTAAAAGATAAAATTCATTATAAACATTTTTATTAATTGTCACCTAAGATCCATGTAAAACACGCAGAATTATCTAAAGTCATATTCTTGACCAAATACATATATTATGTCAACTAAAAAGAAATGGGAGATATAAGAATGAACAAATTAAGTTGTATGTGTTGGGAGCAGTCAAGAAAGAAAAGACGAAACAACTTCCACAAAAGACAATTGTAGAAAATAAGCTTAATTCATATTCAAGAGATTAATGAAATGTACATAGAAGTCTTGTTTAAATAGGCAAGCATGAGGAGGTGAGAAGGTCGTACACAACGACTGAGCAACCCTCGAAAGGTGCAACACTTGTCTACTCAAATGACACATGTTTGAGCAAGTGGCAAGTTTGCATGCAATAGGTTTCTCATAAAGATGAGTACACATGTCTTCACCATGAGGTGAGACAAAGTCCAAAATAACTAAGTAAACTTAACTAGTGTAAATAGAATTCTCCTAAACATGCTAAAAACTAACTAGATAGATAATGTCATTTTTCACACTAATAGTATGAAATTTAAATTGTTTAATGTTTAACTAGAATGGAAACAACCCAGAGGGATTACAGTTCCAATGCTTTGTCCCTCTGCATTTTTGCAATCACAGGTAGCTTCATCCCCAGAGGTTAGTGTCAAAGATACATCGCTCCAAGTTATGTCTGTGCAGGGTTTGTTGTCACTGCACTCAAGTTTAATTGCTGCTGGTGTTGCGGATGTTCCGCTAATGCTCTTGTATGTTACATTACTGATTTGCACAGCTGAGCTCTGGAAGAAGAAAACAGAATGAGAAATTGTGTAAGATACTACTGTGTGAAAAAGGTATAGTATTCAGTAAAATGAGGGTTTATCTACCTGATTTTTGCAAGGAACCGAGGAATCACAGTAGTATTGATCGATTATTATTGGGTTCTCTGCGTTTTCCATTTGAACATTCCAGAAGCTTATATTCCTTGCCATGCCTGAACCTCCCTGTTATATCATATTAATAGACCCTTACCAATTTCAAGTTGGCTTCTTTTACTCAGTTAACATCATCTTGACTAATTACGATGCAAAATTTAATCATTCAATATCAATTTAGCTAAATGAAAATATTACCTGCCATGTTTTGATTCTTAATCCATTTTTTGTTGCTCTCAACTTGGCCCCATCAACTTGCACAGAGTGGACCTCTGATTCTGACTCATCTTTCCCCAGGCCTCCAATACTGGAAAGGGAGACGTGTTTTAGGATAAGTACAGCCAAGAAAATTATAGTTTGGCTAAATCTTAGTAATCTAGTTTTAATTTAAAGCTTTAGTTTGCTGAAAAGACTGTAGATAAAGACACCTGACACCTAAGTATAAAGCTTTAGTTTCTTGAAAAGACAGTAGATAAGACAACCAAGTTAATACTTTTCCCCCCTTGAAATTGCATTTTTAATAATAAAATATATTTTAAATATATCGTAGGTAGTACACTTTCATTTTACGCTATTTTGATTTTAAATTTACTTAGTTTTAAAACAGTTATTTTAAAAATATTCTTTGATTAAAAAAAATTAATATTGCAATAACACTTTTTTAATGTAAAATAAAATTGTTATAGTTTTTAATTTTAAATGTAAAATAAATTTGAAAGATTTTGAAAGGTTTTTGATTTGCACTTTAAAATAAATAAAAAATGTGATAAATAAAATAGCTCTATGGTAAAATAAATTATCTCTCTTAATTAAATAAAAATAATAGTTACCTAAATAAATAATTTTGGAAGAAGATATTTTATAGAATTTTGAGGAATACATATGTACATGGAGAGCCCATGCAGGCTTATAAAATAACTCAAGATTATATCTCCAAATTTTTTAACTAAATATATTTAATATTTTTTAATTTGTTTTTGATAAAGGTAAAATGCTTTTGACAGTAACCTTGAATTGGAAATACAAAGGGAGGGTTAAACCCTCAACAACCAGCTACGTCCAAAAAAACACCATGGAAAGACACAGAACACAGAACCAAACAAAATAGAGAAATAACACCACAAACATGAGGAGAAAAACAGAACTATTTTAATTTATTGAAGTGAAAAACTGCAACTATTTATAGAGTTATAGTGTTGAACACTTCTCTTAATTATTATTTGTTTTATATATGTAGATAGTGACTCATACTCTGTATCAATTTATAATATATTATTTTTTTTTTCATTATATTATCTAAAATAAACATTAAATTACTCCACAGTTAAAAATAAATTGTGGCTAATAAAAATGAAATGATTATTTATCATTTTTAATATAAATGTAATGTGAAATCACTATTAGCTGTTTTACTATTTTAATATTTAAATAAAACAAAAGATAAAACTATATATATTAACCTTATCCCATGCCCTGGACCACATGTGAGATCTTTTATCACGATGTTGGAAGCCCCATTTCCTACTGCTATGCAGTCATCCCCTGCAGTTGCACCATTAGCATTCATAATATACAAATGTTTTTAGTTTCAGTAATATGATTGAAAGGGTCTAATAAATTATTGATATGGATAAATACCTGATCCAATGATACAGTCTTGTATCAGAATGTTTGTGGATGTAAACATATCAATTCCGTCAGTGTTGGGACTGTTTACTGATGCCGTTATTTCAACACCCAAGAATTGGACGTTGTCGCACTCTGACAATGTGAAATGGAATTTTGGACTGTTTCTTACGCGCAATCCTTTTATTACCAGTTCACTGCAGCCATTAAAATTTATTGCCTACACCCAAATTGAATTAAAGCTTAGATTGTTCAATAAACTGTAACATACAGTAAAAACACTCTAACAAAATATTAACTTACCGTTGGCCGATCATCAGAAACTTTCTGCAGAAACGACCGTAATGTGAGCCACAAAACCCAAAATATATTTGGAAAAAAAACTACAAAAATCAGAAATCTAGGCTACTGTTTCAAGTTTTAATTTTTTATGTATTATTTTCCAAAAAGTCAATGTTAATCAAATGAAATCATGGTATTTACCTGTCCAATATTTATTTGCGATTTGTTATCCCACCACTTACTTCCTTGGCCATCAATGGTGCCACTGCCTGTAAGAGTAAATTGATCAAGATGCTCGAATTGCAACCACACACTTTTGCTTTCCCAAGCCTCTGGATCTTCAGAAGCAATTATCATTCCATCTACCTGCAATGCAAAGAATATTATATGATATGATATGATATATAATCTATTAGTATAAATAGTTACTGAAATATTACAGATTTTAATGATCAAAGCAGTCAGTAACAATTTTATATCTAATCTTCACCAAAAAGTGGTAAATAATTGTTAATTGTTCTATTAAACACAAACAAGATTACACTTCCAATAAAGTGTTGAGACATGGACCCGCTAGGACTTGAACCTAGGACTATCCATACGCTGCTGGAGTGCTCTACCACTGAGCTACTGGCCCCTCTTGGACCAGTCCATCATCGGTTCGGGTGTGGCTTATTTCCAACACCAACACCCCCCCTTAAGCCACACCTCTCATGTGCTTGGGGCTCCTAGCCTGGGCCTGGCTCTGATACCATGTTGAGACATGGACCAGCTAGGACTCGAACCTAGGACCTTCCATACGCTGCTGGAGTGCTCTACCACTGAGCTACTGGCCCCTCTTGGACCAGTCCATCATCGGTTCGGGTGTGGCTTATTTCCAACACCAACATAAAGAACCCACACATTGATCACAACATTCTATATACCCATCCTCAAAGAAAATAAAATCATTATGCCCATTGTCATGAATACTTAATTGAATATTAGACCTGAAAAACAAGGCCAGGTTCACACTGTCCCTCAAAAGCTAAATTGTTAACAAGAAAAGTTTTTCCGCCTTGCACAAGTAAAGTTGCTGTTGATGTCTTACAAGCTGCGTCCCATGCTTGTACAACTGCCTGTGTATACCAGTACAATCTTTAGAATATAATTGAAATACCATTTACAGTTTAGAATTCAATGGTGACTATTTTATTTTAACTAATACTATTATGATCAAGAGCTACTGATGCAGTAGTATGTACGATCAGCTTTCTAGAATAATGTCAGTTATTATAAATAAGATAAAAAGAATGTAAGGGTAACAACAAAACATTAATGATAATGTACCTTGGTGTCATCATGCTGTCCATCTCCCACTGCACCATAATCTGACACATTAAACACTGTACCCGAACCAGCATCATTATTATGATAAAATTTTGCTGAAGCTCTAATATATCGGTTGTTCGCAGTGATTAAACTGGCTTGAGTAGAGTGAGCAATTGCTGTTACAACAGTGAAATACAGAGCGCAGAAAGCCAAGTTGTGAAGGTGCACACAGATTAGAGCCATGGAACTTATAAGTATTTTGCATGCAATTCTTCCAATAGCAAACTCATGTAAACTAATATATATAATAATTGGGGTTGGAGAAGGTGATGAGGCGGCTTTTTATCAATCAACAAAGTACATTTATACATTACAAGGTTTAGTAGAGAGTAGTTATACTAGCCATTGAGTATAATCTTTTATTGTTATTAAATACGTTTTTGATAAGTTTCTAGTTACTGAGGTATTTTTTTTCAATAAAAGTTTCAAACCATGTTCTTTAATTTTAGGAAAAAAAAATCTTTATAAAGGATTTTCTCTATTATATAATTCTTTTTATTATAAAATATTTTTTCTTTTATATATAATTGAATATTTGTAGAATTTTATTTAATTTTATCAAAAGATTTTTAACCATGTTTTATTGATGGGATATATTTTTGCAATATAAATGTAAGAGTGCTTGCTACTATAACTAGTAACAACACTTGAAGGTGTTATTGGATAGACTAATTATAAATGATCTTGTTGGTGAAGCATGCATAAAATAACTTTAAAAAAAAACATAAATGTACAATGCTTGGCATACATGATTATTTATATTGTAAAATAAAGATAAAGAGGAAAAAAAGAGTCATAAAAAACTTGAGCCTCTTTGGATAGTCCTTCTCAATCACTAAAGAACTAGGTGAAAATTCTTTTCAATTGTAGAAAGTGATGCTAGGGGTAGTTTCTTAAGCATTACTTCAAATCTTTATCTATCCATCTATAGTTTCTTTGTTTTCTAATTTCTTTTCCTATTTTATGTTTGTTTTTAGTTTGTCTACTATAGTTTTGTGGTGTTCCATTTTTGGTTTTCTTCCTTCCTTCCTATGTGATCCCATTTCTATTCATCTTTTGAAGGGAGGTTAATGGGATGGCATGTGTGAAGTATTATGAACCTCAATTTTTTATTTACCCATAGAGAAAGATGGTTGCTACCCAAATATAAAATGCTAATTTTAATCATGACTTGAAATTCCTACTAGAATATACTTTATTGGATCTTATCACATAAAAGAGGAAAATTGAGAAAAAAATGGTCTAGGTGTTTGGTTGTGAAGTCCAACCATCATGTCTCTCCAACTTCTCATTCTTTTGACTCTTCATCTGCCCTAAAGAGTGGAATATAATACTGAAACTCAATCAATTGGATTGATTGATGAAACTTTGTAATCTATTGCTACAAGTGATAAGAGGTGTTACCCTACTTTTCTCATGGACGTAGCCACCATTAGTGAACCACACAACTCTATTTGTCTATGTACATAAATGTGTGTATGTGTGTATTCATATCATCTATGTTTTTTGTTGATCGTTGTTTTGATATTAAATTCTACTTCAATTACTTAACACAAGGATGAGTCATTACCTTTCTTGATAATCCTCTAAAAGCCAAAGTGACTTGAAACCCTAGCAATGCAATATAATGCATAATAAAAGAGGAAGTAGAATAAAAATGCAAACAAAATAATGATATTACATGCATACATTAGTAAACATGGTACTATGGATGCCTAGCTAGCAATAAAACAATGTCTTAATTTAATAAGAAATATCTCCCTTGAAGCTATAAATGCTTGAACTTCCTTGCATGGGAATATGGATGATTACCTACCATGGAAATGGTCATTCATGTAATTTCCTCTATGATATCCTCCCAAAATCCACATGGCCCATCAATATTAGATATCCACTTAGCTTGGGTGGTGATAAATGGTAATTTTTAGTATATTTAATTAATCATATACTATTGTATGGTTTTACGATGCACTTGTATATTCATTGTAATATAATTCATGGGTATTCTTGTAAGTATCCATTGATAATCAATGTAAGAATTCATGGATAATGCATTAATTGGTGCTCACTTGTCCACAAGCTATTTGTATTAATAGAAAAGTTATATCTTAGGTAAATATGTTTATTAGTTAACTACTCTTAAGGAGTTGTGTTTTACTAGTTAACTATCTTATAAGTATACTAACTCCTTCAGAGAACTACTCTCCAAATTTTATCCCTAACCTCTACCTTATCTATATAAGAGCATAAAGAGCTAGTGGTTGAGGTATTGTTTTTGAAGAGAGTTATCATAATTTTGGCAAATTTGAAGCCAAATTTTTTTAATAAAAAGTGGTAGTCATGCTACTCATGTTTTAAATCTATGTTTTTCTATTAATTTATCTTTTATTGGTTTATTGTATTGCTAAATGTATGTGGGTGAATGTCTTATGGTAGCTACAATGGTTTTGGATAACAATGAACTTTAATATGGTATTTTCCATGCCCAAACTTTCACTTGGACATAATAATCTTCTAATCAATAATTTCGTGTTTCAATCCACAATAATAATCAAATAATTGGAAAAAAAACACAACTCCATTTCTGAACCAAATGATCCCCGCTAACTCTACCAAAGAAATAAAAAATGAAGAATGCTAAATGACTCTTCCACTTGCCAATGAAGACCTTAGTCCCCTGATGGGACTAGGTTAAGGTATCACTAGGCATTCACAAGAAGGATTTTAATGAGAACCTCTATATTTTTTTCCATTAGACATGATATTACTTGCACACTTGAAAAACATGTCAGTATATCCCAAAAAATAGCCAAATCAATAATAATATTCTAAAATGTCATAAGCTATAAGAAACCCACAACCAACATGACTATCATAATTCAAACAATAATCATAGTAATACTTTAAATGATTATTCCCACATACAACTCACATTTATCATGTAAAGCTATCTCATAATTTTCTTTCTAGAAATTACATCATAATTAAAATCAAATTAAACTAATATGTACCATAACATAATTAAGGTCCATACTAGAATCAAATCACAACAATGATTAGAAGATGAACAAGAAACAGCCAACTGCGGCACTCATCACAATCTAGTCCTTGTCTCCCAAACCTCGCAGCCCACGAGGGATATTTGGTTGATAGACTCAGGTGCCAGCAAGCATATGACAGGCAATCGTGAGCTGTTCGATGCACTGACAGAACAACCTACTAGAGATAGAGTTTGAATTGCTGACAATAAGGAGTATGTTGCAGAGGGTATAGGCAAGGTCATCATTCCTCTTGGGACAAGCCGTTGTACCCTCACCAAGGTGCTGTATGTTCCTGGTTTGACAACAAACTTGCTCTCTGTCAGTCAGCTTCTGAACCACAAACTGAAAGTTGAGTTCCAGGTGAAGGATGGGGTCAAGACCTGTCTAATCTCAAGAGAAGATATGATACTTGCTAGAGCATTTATGAAGGATAGACTATTTGCATTAGATGATGTCTCCTCCCCTACAGTAGCTCTATCAGCCTCCACAATAGAATCTACAGGACTTTGGCACTATTGCTATGGGCACCTTTCAGTTAGCTCCTTGCATCAGCTCAGCTCCAAACAAATGGTAAGAGGTCTTTCTCCAATTTCAAATTCATTGCCTATATGTCCTGGATGCCTTGCAGGTAAACAACACCGGGATCTGTTCGAGGCTAGTAGCTTCCATGCTACACATCGCCTTGAGTTGGTACATACCGATCTGTGCGGACCCATGCCTGCTTCATTTTCAGGCCATAAGTACTTCCAGTTGTTTGTGGATGACTTCTCTCGAAAGACCTAGGTGTATTTTCTCAAGAAGAAAGATGAAGCCTTTGCCAACTTTCAAGACTTTCACAAGCAAGTTGTCAAAGAAGCCGGCCAGTCTCTTCTTGTCCTTCGATCAGATCGAGGGGGGGAATTCACCTCCAAGGAGTTCATGGCATACCTGAAACATCATGGCATCAAGCAGCACCTCACTGCTCCCTATACACCCCAACAGAATGGAGTTGCAGAACGTCGCAATCAGACTGTCATGGAGATGGCTCGATGCATGCTCTCCACAGCCAAGTTGGAGGAAAGATTTTGGGCAGAAGCAGTATGGACAGCTATATACCTCATCAATAGGGCACCAACAAAGAGTCTGCAACACAAGACACCAGAAGAGGTATGGACTGGACAAAAGCCTTCAATTTCTCATCTAAGGGTGTTTGGTTGCACTGCATACATGCATGTCCCTGCCAATAGGAGAAAGAAGACTGATCCTAAGACACTTCAGTGTATATTGTTGGGATATAGTATTACATCAAAAGCTTATCATCTCATAGATCCTGAGACAATGAAGATACATGAGAGTCGAGATGTGGTATGTGATGAATCGTCATTCGATTCCTTATCACAGAAAGAAGCACAACAACCTCCTACTTCTCATAAATTGCTCTCACAATCAGATGATGAGCATATGGAAGACTCTCACAGAGACAATGAACTACAAGGAGAGTTGTATGTTGATCTGGGCCCTCTAGAAAACATTCCACACCAGCAGCAGCACAGTCAACCTCCAAAGTGGGTCCAAAGTACAATCAGGGACTCTAACCTACACACTCTTCCAGACACTTCATCAGGAGTCAGAACCAGGAGTCAGACAAGAAATGAAGTGAATCTTGCACTCATGAGTACTATTGTTGACAGCACTGAACCTGACACAGTTCGAGAGGCCTTAAGCCAACCTCAGTGGAAGAAGGCTATGGATGCAGAGTATGATTCTCTGATGCAAAATCATACTTGGGAACTTGTCGATCTGCCTGAAGGGAAGAAACCCATTGGCTGCAAATGGATCTTCAAAACAAAGTACAAGGCAGATGGATCTATCAACAAGTACAAAGCACGACTTGTAGCAAAGGGATATGCTCAACAGGAAGGCATTGATTATGAAGAGACCTTTGCACCCACTACGAAGATCAAAACCATCAGAATGGTCTGTGCATTGGCAACGCAGAAGGGATGGAAGCTTCAGCAGATGGATGTCAAGAGTGCTTTCTTAAACGGTGATCTCAAAGAAGAAGTGTACATGACCCAGCCAGAAGGATTTGTTGATGAACATCATCCACACAAGGTATGTCATCTTATCAAATCTCTTTATGGCCTTAAGCAAGCTCCTAAGGCATGGTACATCAAGATTGATGGTCACTTATTGCAGGATGGATTCACTCGTAGCCCCTCAGATCCTAATTTGTATATTAAGAAGGTAGGCACAGAGATTGTCATCCTAGTTTTGTATGTGGACGATCTTATTCTCACTGGCAGCTTAGACAGTCTCGTTGATGATGTCAAGAATGATCTAAAGAACTCCTTCGACATGACAGATTTGGGGCTACTTCATTATTGTCTTGGCTTGGAGATATGGCAGAAGAAGAACCACATATTCATCTCCCAAATGAAATATGCCAAGATACTCCTGGAAAGGTATGGAATGGTCAACTGTAAGCCTATGTCCACTCCAATGGAGAAAGGTTTGCAACTATCTCGTTTCCAGGATTCACCTCAAGTAGATGTCACTCTCTACAAGCAGCTGGTTGGGAGCCTTATCTACTTGACCTACACCAGACCAGACTTATGTTTTGCTGTAAGCTATCTTGCTAGATTCATGCAGGAACCAAAGAAGTGTCATTGGGTTGCAGCAAAGCATGTGTTGAGATATATCCGAGGCACAGTTGATTATGGTCTGGAATATAAGAAGAACACTCAGTTCTTCTTACAGGGATATACAGACTCAGATTATGTAGGATCTATAGATGACAGGAAATCCACCTTAGGTTATGTTTTTCATCTTGGATCTGGGCCAATTTCGTGGGTTAGTAAGAAGCAAACTGTTGTTGCTCTTTCATCCACTGAGGCTGAATATCACGCCACACAAGGAGCTATGTGCGAAGCGATTTGGTTACATCGCATTCTGGCAGATATGGACATTCCTAAAGAAAAGTCACCAATTCTTCATTGCGACAATCAGGGTGTGTTAAAACTTGTGAAGAATCTAGTTTTCCATGAGCGCACTAAGCATATTGAGGTCGAATGTCATTACATTCGGGACCAAGTTTTGAACCACCACATCCAGCTCCAGTACTGCCCTACAGACTCTCAGATTGTAAATATGTTCACCAAATCTCTTGGTAGGATCAAATTTGAACTGTTTAGGGGGTACATTTGTAAAAACAATGTAATAAGGAGTGGAATGTTAGCGTAACTATTACATTGTTTACCTAATAACTACATTGCATAGTTATAACAGTTATATCTACAGTTACACCTGTTCGTAACTGTCAACTACTATTATATATTCACTTTATGTATTCACTAGTAATCATCGAATACATTCGCTCTTCTTCTGTGTTACCATTACAATATCCATGCTAATCTATCATTATAATCACAATTCAGAACATGATGTAAAATATTATGATGAGCAATTTCTAAAACAAGTCTATTATGTGTGAGTGAAATTGCTAGAAAAGGGTTGGCCTCACATTCTCCCCCTATAAGATTAGAATTATTCTTTGAAGTCCTCAAGAGGTGAGGGTAGAGCAGTCCACCATTGTGCCAACACATTAAAATGTTAAATTCCAAGAGATTCCTTACTACAAGTTGTAAACAAATAAACAATCAAAACTATTATTAAGAAAAACAAGTATCGTAGATAGTAACTTTCCACAGAGAGAAACCATTCATCTAAGAACAATAATTGTACAATACATTTCATATATCCCAATCATAAGACAAGGGTACTAAGTCACCAACATGGTTCAAAATTTATTTCAAAGGTCACACACTAATGTATGCTAGAATCACAATAATCATGTTTTGTTATCACCTACCAATATAACAAGTTATTCAACCTTCACTAGCCATCATGAATACTAAAACAATGTGTATATGGTCTAATGGCTCTAATGGCTCTCCTTGAGGAACCCTCCAAATATTTCCTACTAAATTCCTATTGTTTGTTTAAGCGGGTTAGCATCCAAGAGTCTACTCCTCCATACAACCTACTAGGGACCTCTCCTAGCAATGATAGTTTAACACAAGTCACATCACTCCACACACCCTAGCTAGAGAAAACATTGAGAAAGCCTAAAAAAATTGAACAATTAAATCCACCAGTGAAATTTCATAAAATAAAATAAAATTAAAGATTAGCTACCAAAGCAACATCTCAAATTTAAACCAAAAATTTAATTAAATGAGTCCTCGAGGCAAAGAGGACCATTTCAAATTCAATTGGCTAAGTATCCCAAGAGATCAAATTCAATATAGTTAGCTTAACAATTAAGAAAAAGTCACAAATAAATAAATAATAATTCAACAATCTCATAAAAGTTCACACATAACAAACACCACATGGATTTAATAAATCCACCTAAGGGGAGGAGAGGAATGGTGGTCTAAAACCACATGAATACCATGGAATACAATACCCATATCAAACAACCTCATGTCCTACACAACCCATGAAATATTTTGCAATAAATGCCAAATACAGTGTCTAAAGTATCACATGTGTAAGAGTACCTATAGTTTTCCCAAGATAAGAATAATATAACCCAAGCTTCAATATGAATAATACCCAACATCATTTCATAGCACCAAGTCATCACTGTATCGAAGTAGTAATACCACTACTACTTCACCATACATATTCTACCACTATATTAATGTTGTCAATATTGTCACCATGCCACACTACCCTAAGGTCATTATTATCCATTACATCAATTATTTTGACTAAAATATTGTGTACAAATGCTTAAAATTAATAATTCAAACCATTCACAACTATCCTCAAATCATCATTTCCAATGATCATAACAAGTGTTTATATTCAATGATGGTGCTAAAAATCCATAATTAATAGCAGTTCCTAATACTAGTGACCATTGATGACATTAAGCACCCACAAGCTAGTAGCTACCTCAAGTGCTGATGAATGAAATTTCAAAGCTTTGTCACATTTTTATAAAGGAAATGGTCAACATTGATCTAACTTTTAAACATTAACCATTAAAAAGTGACATATATGTTTTGAATTTTGAAATGATGTGAACTAATAAAATATATATTTTTAGTGTATTTTATGTTTGTATTTTATTTTAAAATAAAAAAGTTATTTAAATCTAGTTTTGTGTAAAATTGACACTATAATTTTGTTGTTGATAAAATGTTGAAAAATAAAGTTAAGTGGGATGTAGCTCTTTATATAGTATATTATTTTCCATCAATTTTTTTGGGTATTTATAATTTGAAACTTTACTTCAAAGGATTAATTTTTTACCCATTTTGATAAATATATTTTTTAAATAAATCTAGGAAGTTGTGTGTAATGAAAACACAATTGTTTCAATAGGACATAACTTTTTGTCTTAACCATTTATCCAAAAATAGGAAAAAAAGTTATATCATCTCAACATGGAATCTCTCCTCTAGTGCATCATATCTTTTTTAAAATTTTCTAATAAACTTTACTATTTTTTCTTGAGAGGACAAACAACATTATATTTTGGTGTTGGTGACCTATTTTTAACACTAATTGAAATGTTCAAAAGTACATATTTTTACAAACTACATTTATAGATCTACAAAAGGGTATTTTTAGATCTTTTGAAAAGATTATTTACATGAGTAGGAGTTGTTAGAACATCATGTTTTTCAAATGATTTTAGTTTTTGGTAAATTAGACCCAAAGTGATTCTACATATGTATTTAGTCGACACTTGTAGTTGAAAAGGTTGTGGCCTAGATCTAATTTAATTAGGATGAATCTAGATAGAGCAAATATTTCACCAAAATTGAATTTCAATTGAATTTTTTAAATTAATTTATGCTAATAAGTTGGCCTAAAGTGCAACACAACTTTGAACTTTCACCTTAATTCCAATTAGAAATATTGAGTGTCTAAATCCAAAACTGAGAATAAGTTCCAATCATAATGGCTCATTAGGGTCCATCCTCAACCCTCACAACTCAAATGACAAGGAGTACGTTTACACTATGAATCAATTATTGTGGTTCTAATTATGGGGAATTCAATGAAGGACAAAATATCCATGGTAGATCCTTGCCATGGAGGTCCCTTCTCTCTCAGCCCCTAGTTAAACTATTGTGTTCTCAATCTAGTGATCTAGAGTCAATGCTAGAGGAGACTCTATGATTACAAAATGTGAGAGCATGGAGGGTGACTCAAACATTTCCTATCATAAGAACACATCAACACCTATTTTTTTTAATTCCATGTTGAATGGAACCAAACATAGTTATTTACATATACACAAATATCATAATATGGTGTACATATGTGGATCACACAAGATGCCCACAATACCCTTCTCCAAATTTAGATGCCCTACATCACAACTTGAGACAAAATCACATAATTTTCTTGTGTCCACATAGCACATATTTAACTTCCACATGCTTTATCACATTAAGCCATATGGACATTACGTACACAAATTACACTTACTTTTACCTAGATCATACATCAACCTATGGTTTTCTTTCATTCTATCCTAGTTTCCTTCCTTCCATAACATAACTAAGTTTGCTACCATATCAAGATAAGGTTACATTCACATGCAATTTCTAATCTTTAAAACAATATGTGAGGAGAACCACATTTCCAAGTGCATTTCAAACACTCATAATTGGATAATGATAAGTTATAGTTTATTAAATATAAAAGTATATGTATCAATAATGAAAACACAAAACAAATTATCTAGTACCATCTTATAAGTCCTACTATTCCTGAAAGTGTTTAATTTATACAACCTATGTTTTAATCAACTAGCACAAATAATAACAGCATCTTCACATCTAATCTTCACTATATTCCTTAGAATATAAGAGCACACACACATGAAGTAATTTTCCAAGAAAGATTCGACTCTTAACCATAATTGACTCATACGATGGTCATATACAAGATATCCCTATATGAGTATGAAAGAATTTAGTACACACTATTGTTTGATCTCTAGCAACATATTTTTATATACATCTCTCTACTTTCTTCTAACACTGATTTAGACAATACCTATTGTTGTGCCTATAGCATTGTAATACATGTATACATAAACAATGTATGAAGGAGTTTCTGCAAATATGCAAATCAAGGCTTAAATTTGACAGTTGTATAGCTGTATTTAACCATTTTTGCTGTAAAATACAATCAAAATTTTAAAAAGACTATATCATATGAAAGGAATGATTTTCGACAAACTGTCAAAATTTACATAGGATTATGCTGATATATATATTTGGTTTTTATATGATCTACTTATACTAAGATATGTCATAGTATTTTAAAGGTAGCATTGAATAGATAACTGTCATAAAAAAATTGCGTGACAAGCAAGGTCGACTGTCAAATTTAAGCCCTGATGCAAACTTGCTAAGAGTTGTATGTTGCTCGCAACATTGCTTTATTCTCTTCCAATTCAAAAATATATACATTTGTACAAGATATGAAAGGTCACCTTATCCTTGGAATTCCCCATGAATAGATAGAAGGTGACAAAACTAATTGCAAAATTCAAATTTTTAAAAAATTATGAAATTTGGTTACCCCAACTTGGCAGGGTCATAACCCTTAGTCATTTGGTCAGAATTTGGACTTTTATGAATTATTGGAAAGATCTCCAAGAGAACTAGTTTCAGTTGCTTTGGACCGTGCCTACAACTACTATCCTAAGAAAACAATGAAAGTCTTGAGGCTAAATTCCGCTCCAAAGGGCTCCAAAAAATGGCTTCAAATATTCTATATACTCTCTTTTCAAGAATACTAATATTAGAAACAAAACAAAAAAATTCCTTTCTACTACTCTCAAAAATAAAATTAAGTAAATCAATATTACAAGCTATATTCCTTGCATCAAATCTATACTTCCACCTTCTTACATTGTATATTTTCATCTATTTCTTTGCCCAAAATAATGATTTTGATTTGCTTTGTTTTTCCTATAACTTAATGTCTATGGAAAACAAATCACATTCAACTTTTCAAAGTTAAATTATTCAACTGTATTGAAACCACAAAGATCTTTAATAAGCTTTGCATGTACTATATACAATTTTCCACATGCACTCTCGGTGTACCCATTGAACACTAAGGTGCGATTGGTAGTGTATAAAAGAGCGGTATGATACACGTTGGGCACATAAAAGTGATGTGTGCATGGATTATCATCTACCTCACTTGCTGGAAATATATGGATTTACGCGTATAAGTATTCGGTCCTGGGAATATTGTGTCATAGAAAACAACATTAAAAAGTAAACATACGGACTAAAACAGTCTCTGGTAGCCATTCATTAGTCATGTATATGAATTCGGACACATTGTAAGATTTTGACGTCTCATTAGTCGGACACATGGTAAGATTTTGACGTCTCATTAGTCATTAGTCATGTATATGAATTCGGACACCTGTTAAGATTTTGACGTTTCACTTATTTTAGAAAGCTTTAGAAAAAAGCAGTTTGAGGTCCCATGAATGAAAAAGTATAACTTTTGCATAGGTTTTATTATATTGCGTAGTGTCACCATACATAAACGAGAAAAAATTCCATTAGGGTCCTACGGACTTTATAAAAGCTGAAACTATGATGTGCACAAACATGTGAAATTGTCAGTGCAATATATGCATGCATTTTTGTGAGCAGCTTTTCGGACAGCTGCGCCCTCGTTTTATTGCTCTTTGTCGTCTTTTATTTTTGTGCTTCCTAGTGTCTAATTCAATTCTTTTTGGTGCAGGGATTGTTTAATAAAAAGGAATAATTATTGTTATTGTTATTACTCTTGCTGTGTTTTCCGTATCTGTAGTGGAACCCAATACAACAGTGCACGAAGAAAGGCTGTCCATACAAGGGCATTGCTGGGTATATTAGAAGTAAAAACGAATTCGAGACTCTGTTCAATTTTTTCTTTAGCTATTTATTCATTACAACGTTGTGATCTGTGATTGCTGCAGCTTATGCGCCCCAACGCCCGACTTATAACGCTTTCAATTTCTCGCTGCTTTCTGGTAAATTTTGCCCTTCAAACTAAATTATGAAAAACATACAAGTCTGATTGCTTTTCTAAAAACGCCTCTGAGTGCTATCATCGATTTATTAGTCTATACCGACCATAATTGTTTATTTCTGAATTTCATTATTTTCTTAAACGTAGTGAATGCCTGGTTTTAGACCAATTTATTCGCCGAATATATACAAAGAGGTTCTTGTATTTTTACTTTTATTTCTATTAAAGATAGTAGATCAAAATAGTTGCATCACAGCATCACATAGACCTGCCCTTATACATGACAGACCACATAGGATCTCATAGTCTATACTTTTGTGGAACAAGCTTAACAAAAGAAAAAGATTATATCAGTCTATTTCAGGAATGCATAGCAAATCCAGCAGTCTGTAATCTGTACATACATTTGGAAGATTATCCTTTAATTCACTTCCACGGTGAGATCTTCTCCATTATTGACATGGAAGCTTGTTCTACCCTGGAAATTTAAATCTCTTTTCAATGTTTCCTCTGAGTATTTCTTATTGTACTTCTTCTGGAACTCCATATATCCTTTCATGAAGGGGATATTATTTGATCTGTTAAATGGCCAATGTCATCCATACTTGATTTCAGCTCTATTGACCTCCATTGTACCTTCTTTTAGCAGCTTAACAAATTTTCTTTTTGATGCCTCCACTGTCAAGGTGCCCTGCATAGAAACATCATGGAACATAAGTCTTTTGAAAGACTCAGTAAGTGTCCTCCTTGCACCCTGGAATATTTCCTCATTTCTAGACTTCCAGATAAACCACGAGATTTCAGTAGAAAAAATAAGCCAAAACAATTTGTAAGAGCTATTTAGTCCATTCACAGTACCGACAAGAATTTCTTTCTAGTTAATTTTACCTTTATCACCCCAAACCTCCAAGTCAGCACAGAAACAATTCCAGATTTCTTTAGCAAAAATACAATCAAAAAATATATGTTTAATAGATTCAGGAGTTCTGCAAATACTGCATATATTAACACTTGCAGAATTCACATTGCATGGTAATTTCTGAGGCATAAATAGCCATTTAAAGCAAGCCTTTTTACGCTCAAGAGCATTATTCCATAGAAAATTAAAAACATTAGACCACTGTTTATCTGTTAGATCAAAATTCCAGCTTTTGTTCAGATATGAAGTCATACACTCATAACCATTTAACATTTTATGAACAATTTTTGTTTTAGAATTGAAATATTTATTTATATCGATGTTATAACTGGGTAGTTCTCTCCAAACAAAACGTGAATATACAAAATATTTCAATTTAAATATTAGAAAATCTCTATATGTATTTCATACTATTTCAATTGAGTCTACTGAAACGTGTGAAGTGATTTAGGGCTGGGCTTAAACAGCACACTGGAAGCTTTGACTTAGACGTGGCTAGTGGGCCCTCACCAACTTCGTATCAATTCTGTTTGCCCTCCGTTAACAATAAATCCACGCTGGCAGTCCCTTCACTGTCACGATTAAGTTTTCATATTTTGTTTTAATTTGTTTCCTGCCCAAACCACTAAAAGGTCGCCCAAATTATTTTTGAAGAACTCATAATGGAATACGCCACTTTTTAACAATGAAAACAATTACTTTTTTGGGGGGTCCTATTTAACCTAAAAAAAAATATCAAAACAATACTATTTATTTATATTAAATATTATTATAATTTTTTCTATGAAATAAACATTTATATAATTATAAAACTTTATTAAATTGCATTATATGATAAAAAAAAATGGATATAAATAGTTATACTTTAAAATGCGAATATTTAATATCTAAATATTTTTTATTTACTATATAATATTAAAATATTGATTTAAATAAAAATAATAAAATTTATTATAATATTTTATTACAATTTAATTGTTTAATTTTTGAGTCAAACTTATTTATTCATATAAAAAAATTAGAAATGACATTTTGTTTTGAAACGAAGGTGTCTCAAACCTAACCTTTCAAGTAACTCAAAGGGTAGATTGGAAGGATTGATTTTATTAGTTGACAAGCTTTTTAAATGGACTTGCAAGTCCAAAATAATACGTGCAAAATAATCTCATGTTTGAAGACAAATTATAGGTTGTCGGAAAACAATTCTCAACTTGTAGAAAACATCTTCAAACAAGAGACGCATTGTGTCAGGTTCTTGCCAATGTGGAAGTTGAATTGTGTATGGGAAGTATTTTTGGTTATCATGAATTCCATTGTGAAGAAATAATTTGAATCTTGGGAACACTATACATGGTTCCATTTGAGAGGATGTGGGTGCGAAACAGTAGTGTCTAAGATGGGGGAATTGCTAAGAATGGGTTATGAGGGGTGCTCAAAAGTGTTGTAGGCTTATTTTGGGTGTGGCATGTTTTAATTTGTCTCCTGCCCAAACCGTTAAAAGGTTGCCCAAACTTGTGCATTTCAACAATTGGTATCAAAGCCAAGTTCCTCATAAGTAAGCCTAATAGCTTGAGGTAAATCCAGGATGTCTTACAGGAAGAAAGCTTCACAATTTGATGGAACGAATTACACTCTCTGGAAGGTACAAATAAAAATCCATCTCCTTTGTCTTGGTTATAGAGTGTGGAAAGTGACAGAGACAAAGTATACCTTGCCTCATAATGGTTTAATAACAAAAGATGAAATCAAAGAATATGAGTTAAATATAAAAGCTAGAGATTCTTTGTTAAGTGCCTTGTCCAACATTGAGTTGATAAAGATCATAGATCTGAAAACTGCTCATGAAGTTTGGGAAAAGCTAAAAAATCTATATGAAGGAGATGAGTTTGCAAAGAGCACCAAATTGCAGGGCCTGAAAGTGAAATATGCGGGTTTAAAGATGGGCGAAGATGAGAACATAATAGCCTACATGCCAAAGGTTGATGAAATTGTCAATGGAATAAAAGGTATGGGAGGAACTATTGATGAGAAGGAAGCTGTGATGAAAATTCTTAGGTCATTACCTAAGTCCTACAATCACAAGGTAGCTACAATTGAAGAAGTAATAACTGTGAAAGATGTCACCAAGGATTAGTTGCTAAGAAAGCTTACAACTTTTGAGATGAGAGAGGTTGGTAATGCTCTACCAAAGATTGAGACTGCTTTCAAAGCAAGTACTTTAGAGAAGATCTCCAGAGCTAAGAAGTACAAGGTGGAACCATATGATGAGCTTGATGAAATTGAAGCCAATTTTGTTGATAGACTGCAAAGAGGTTCCGGTAAGTTTAAAGGCAAATTACCAATCAAATGTTTTACATGTGGTAAGGTTGGTCACTATGCTTCTAAGTGTCCTAAGAGAATTGAAAGCAATAGAAAACGATTTGAGAATAGACCTAGGGTTCCAAAGAAATGCTATTATGTTAGAGATCTTGATGATGAAGGTGTGACAGATGATGAATCTGATGATGCTAGTACTAGTGCAAATGAATGCTTGTTTATTGCCATTAAAGAAGAACCCGTGTCTACTAATCTTGCTAGCTATGTCAAGGAAGAAAAACCAGTAGAAGAAAGTGCTTTGGTTGTTCAGGTTGAGAAAGATAAGGATGAATGGATTATTGACAATGGATGCTCACATCACATGACTGGTAATAAAAGTAAGTTTGTGAGTTTCGAAAAGTATGATGGAGGTTTGGTTAGGTTTGGAGATAATGCAAGTGATAAGATTTGTGGAAAAGAATCTAATTCTTTGATGGAAAGCACAACACTGATGATGTCCTATATGTGAAGGGTTTAAAGCATAATCTTTTAAGTGTTGGTCAGATGTGTGACAAAGGTTATGATCTGAGATTCAAAGATAATGGGTGGAAGATCATGGAAAGCTCCAAAATAGTGATTGCTACCAGTAAGAAGACCAAAGGTAACATTTACCAATTAAGAGGAACTAATGATTATTGTTTATTGGCTGAGATAGATGAGAGTTGGTTGTAGCATAGAAGGATGTGTCATATCAACTTTGATAATTTGGTAAAGATAAGTTTAGGACAGGTTGTGAGAGACTTACCAAATCTTGTGAAACCTACCAATACCATTTGTAAGGAATGCTAGTTGGGGAAGCAGAAAAGAACAAGTTTCAAGAGCAAAGAGCAATTTTCTATTGGTTTGCTGGATCTAGTGCATACAAACTTGTGTTTTACTACAAGGGTGAGAAGTCTTCAAGGAGATAGGTATTTTATGTTACTTATTGATGATTATTCTAGAATGACTTGGGTCACTTTTTTAAAAGAAAAATATGAAGCCCTAGACAAGTTCAAAGCTTTTAAGGCAATGGTTGAGAATGAGTTAGAGTTGAGGATCAAATCCTTAGCGGAGGTGAGTTCACATCAAATGAATTCAAATTTTTTGTGAATAACAAGGGATAAAGAGACAGTTGTCTGCACCTAGGACTCCTCAGCAGAATGGAGTTGTTGAAAGAAAGAACAAGACAGTTCAAGAGGCTGCTAGGACTATGTGAAAAGAAGATGACCTACCAGAAATATACTGGAGAGAAGCCATACACACTACCGTGTACATCCTAAATAGAGTTCAAGTCAAAGGTAACAACTCTAAAACTCCTTATGAGCTATGGTATGGAAGAATTCCTATAGTGAAATATTTCAAAGTTTTTGGAAGCAAGTGCTATATCAGAAGGGAAGAAGATCTAGGCAAGTTTGATGCTAGGTGTGATGAAGGAATCTTCTTTGGATACTCTACCAAGAGTAAGGCCTACTGGTGCTACAAAAGAAGGCTAAAAAAGATTGTTGAGAGTGCTAATGTTAAGGTAGATGAAGACAAGAAAAGAACATTAGATCTAAGTGGCTATGAATTAGATGAACCTGACTAGTGTCACAGTAAATGAGAAGAAAGATGAACAAGAAGATAGTCAAGATGATGATGAAAAGGCTCTAGAAAATGCAGTTAAGACTCCCATGTATGTAACGATCAATCATTCTGAAGATCAAATTATTGGAGACAAAAGAAAAGGGGTATTGACAAGGAAAAGAGTTGTAGAAGAACAAGTGAATTACTTTTTTCTTTCAAAAGTTGAACCAAAAATTCTGAATGAATCCTGCAATGATGAAAATTAGGTAAAGGCCATGGAAGAAGAGCTCATGCAGATAGAGACGAATCAAACTTGGGAATTGGTTTCTAGACCTACTGATAAGAATGTGATTAGAACTAAATGGGTCTTTAGGAATAAGATGAATGAAAATGGAGTAGTTAGAAACAAAGCAAGGCTAGTATGCAAAGGATATTCTTAGGTTAAAGGGATAGATTTTGAGGAGACCTATGCTCCTGTGCAAGAATTGAAGCAATCAGGATATTTTTGGCATTTGCAGAATTCAAAGATTTCAAAGTGTATTAGATGGATGTTAAGTCTACATTCTTGAATGGTGAATTGGAAGAAGAAATCTACATTGAACAACCAAAAGGATTTAAGTTATCAGACCAAGATGACATAATGTGCATATTTCAAAGAAGGCCTTGTATGGACTGAAACAAGTCCCTAGAGCCTGGTATGCAATGTTAGACAAGTATTTGTTGGAATTAAGGTTCAATAAAGGCATCGCTGACAACAATCTTTATTTTAAAATCAATGATAATCAAATCTCGATTGTTCTAGTCTTTGTTGATGACATTATCTTTAGAGGAAATGAAGGTATGTGCATGAAGTTGATAGGAGAAATGCAAAATAAATTTGGGATGTCTATGTTTGGTGAAATGAATTTCATTATAGGTCTACAAATTACTCAATCAAATAAAGGAATCTTCATTTCTTAGTCTACGTATGTGAAAGAGTTGTTGAAGAAGTTTGGGATGGAGGACTCCAAACCAGTATGCACTCCCATGGTGACTGGCTACAAGTTCAACAAAACTGATGAGTCACCTAAGACTGATAAGAAAAGGTACAAATCTATGATTGGAGGATTACTTTATCTAACTCTAACCAAACCTGATATAATGCATGCAGTATGTCTTGTGGTAAGATTTCAAGAATATCCTAGAGAGTCACATGTGATGGAAGTCAAGAGAATCTTGAGGTAATTGATAGGCACATCAGATCATGGCTTATGGTATCCAAAAGATAATGATTTTACTCTCAGTGCTTATACAGATGCAGATTGGGCCAGAGATGTTGATAACAAAAAATGTACAAGTGGATGTGCTTTCTTCTTGGAAAATAGATTGGTTTTGTGGCTGAGCAAGAAGCAAGATTCAATCTCCTTGTCTACTACAGAAGCAAAGTATATTGCAGCTGCATGTTGTTACACTCAAGTGTTATGGATGAAGTAGACTTTGAAGGACATAAGAGTTGTGTATGAAGATCCAATTGCAATCTTTTGTGACAATACAAGTGCTATAAACATTTCAAAGAACCTAGTGATGCACTCAAGAACAAAACATATATCAATAAGATATCACTTTTTGAGAGAAAAGGTGACAGAGAGTAAAGTAAAGATGGAATATGTGTCCACAAAAGATCAGATTGCAAACATTTTTAACAAGCCTATGCCTAAGGATACCTTTGACTATCTTAGAGAAAAGTTAGGGGTTATTACCTGATGCAGAGCCAAACACCCTGACTTGCATTTCCCTTTGTATTTCTACACTTTACTTAACATACATTCTTCGATGTATATACTTGTAGCTCTCGCCTATCAGCAAGACCATTCTCATCGGCCACCTTACAAATGATCAATCCGATCTTACTACCTTATACATGCATATCATGACCTATGAACACTGGTCTCCTCCACCGTCACTGCCGGTCGCACTTTTCATCCAATACAATGTATCTATGCAATGTATATGCTCAATATACATTCAAAACATATAACCCAAATATGCATTCGAAACATGCATTCAAAACATGCATTCAACCAATGCCTTAACCCAATGTATGTCATCAACATACAATCGAAAGATACATTTGCGGAATGTACATTTGACTGTTGACTCCTTTGTATGTAAACCTGATGTACATTTGCTATGTACATTCACAACATGTAATTCAGATATGCAGTTGATGGGTTTGACCAAATCGTTGACTTCCTTGTATGCCGATTGGAAACTTCAACTTTCTCTCTCCTTTGTATATTGATACACTTGTACATTTACAATGTACATCTGCCACATACAACCACAATAGACATCTTTGAGATACTCACGAATAGACAACTATAATATACACATAGGATGTATATCTGACATACAACTGCGATATACACACAAAATGCATACTTAGTGAAACAACACAGAACTTCACCGATTTGATCCGCTGCAAACCCTACGATTACACAGATCTATTTCTCCTACAATCATACAGATCTTTGCACCCTGCGAACCTAGCACATGACAATGCTAGGATCTGTCAATGCATTGTGTACCCAATCTTGCAAGCATGAAATCGAACAAACAGAAAAACAAAATGAGAACACTATACAACCATTCCACTGATTTTGAAGAAATCCAACCGGTGGAATGGATTAAGGATCCATCTCGACCACAAAACAACAATTTGATTTATACAGAGGAAAACATAATGAGATCGAATAACAGAAAGTTGCACAACACAAAATAGGACCTTGTTATTTATGCTTTCAGAAATGTATATAGGTGTGTTGTTCTCACAATTGCACAACTCAACTTCACACTGATTACAACTATCTATCATATGATCTCAAATCGATCTAACCTTCGGGTATTTATCTACTCACCATGAGTAGTACCACCTAACTCCAAGCGGCTGGGAGACAACCTCTAAGCGGCTGGGAGATCCAACTACCTAACAACTTCCTAACTATCTAACAACCTTGCACTTACAAATTTGCCAAGTGTCCTTGGAACTTACAACATAAACCTAAATACAACCTAAATTAATATGCATTGGTCAAACAGACCTTATTACATGAATGGTCAACTTAGGACCTCATTTGAAACATCAAAATGAACTATAAATAGTTAATGCCTTATGGAGGCCATTGTGGATTGGGTGCTCCTGTACCATACACCCCACTATGAAAAGAACTCATGGCACATGAGTTAGGTCTTTGTCTTGCTACAGCTGTATATTCTGTTGTCTAAAGTCTTCCACATGTTCTCTAGACTACAACCTGCTGCCTTGAAAGTAAATAGTCATGCCTAGCATTGTAGGCTCTTCTCACACCTTGCTTTCTTACTGTCATCTCTACCTAAACACCTGCATTAGAAACTTTGGTAAGTGTTGCTTGTACTGCTGCTATGGCAGAATTTATTTTCCTTTCAACTCTTGTTGGTTCTAGAGGACAAACAAGTGTCCAAATTATGATTGCATCACCTTCTTTCCAATCAACTTGTAGCTACTTACAAACCTATTCCTGGACCTTCTATTGATAAATCTGATCTCCATCATTTAGAACTAAAACTTTCTTCAAACTGTGATCTCCATTCCTTGAGATATCCTCAATTGTCTATGTCTCTGCTTCAATGATATGCACAAACTCTTTATTTCCCATCAAAATGATCTTGGCTACCTTCTTTGCTTCAGCATCCTCTTGCAATGGTGTCATCACAAAAGTACTCCCATCCTTCTTGATGGTGTAGGTATTAGCATATCCATCATACAATGCTCTCCTATCAAATTGCTATGGCCTACCCAAAAGTAGGTGACAACATTCCATGGGCAAAATATCACATAAGACCCTATCTTGTTATTCTCCAATTTGAAAATCAACATATGCCTGTTCATATACCAAAAGTGATTGACTATCACTGACCCAAGATGCTTTGTAAGGATTTTGATGAGGAATCCTTTCTAATTTCAGTTTATCCACCATTTCCTAAGATACCATATTATTTGTTGAACCAGAATCTATTACTACCTTGCATATTTTACCTTTAGTTTTGCATTTGGTCTTGAAAAGAGCTCTCCTTTGTATGATGTCCTTAGATGTCTTCAAGATTGTTCTCCTTAGCATCAATGAGTCTCCATCTTTAGCTAGGGCTGCACTTCCCATTGGAGAGTTAACACTTTCATCTACCTTCTCTTCATGCACAAACTGGACCCTCTTGTCATTCTTCCTATCATCTCTTGATGATGAACCTTGCCTTTTTGGACATTTGAATGTTGTATGACCAATTTCATTACAATGATAACATCTTCCAGTGAAAACATTAGAACCTCTACCACCTCCAAATCTACCTCTTGTTCCTTTCCATCCATCCTTGAAATCAGACTACTCTTGTCCTTTACTAGTCTCTTCCTGGTTAGACTCACCACTAGACCTCTGGTTAGGACTTCTTCCTCCAAAACTGCCTCTAAAATTTCTATCACCTCTTCCTCTATTGTTCTGCTCACCTTTTCTCTTCAGCTTCTCTTGAGCTCTCAAGGCCATTTGGAAACACTTGTTCATTGTTTCTAGTGCTAAGATGTTGATCTCATCTTGGATGTTCATCCTTAGACTATTCAAATACCTGGCCAATTTCTCTGACTCTTCTTCGTGCCTCTTTGATTTGAGACTGAGTTCATGAAACTCTTGTGTGTATACATTCACATCAAGGTCTCTCTGCTTGAGGTTCTGCAAGTTCTTATACATATGCACATCATAGTCCAGGGGTAAAAATTGTGCCTTGAGTTTGGTCTTCATCCTCTCCCAGGAGGTTATCATATTCTTCCCCTCCTTGACCCTCTCTCCTTGTTCATAATTCCACCATGCAAGAGCAAATCCCTTCAGCCTTGCTTTTGCCAACTTAACCCTCTTATCATCAGGGATTTCTTTACATTCAAAATGATTGTTCAATGCCTCAATCCAATCAATCACCTCTTCAGCTTCCATACTTCCACTATACATAGGTAACCCATCTATGGTGTCCCTATTGACTAACTTCAATGCATTTAAAAATGCCCTATCGTCTGCTGGTATCTCTTCTACCTTTTTACTAGTTTCAACAATTTTTGTATCTTCTTCATCACTGTCACTGTCATCTTCCTTAACTTTGCCTTTGGATTGCTTGAACTCTCCCAACTTGGATGCAAGTATCTCTTCGATCAACTTCTTGACGGCATCCTGCGACATACTTTTGGGAGGCATCCTCTCTGCCTCTATCTTGCTTTCCTTGTCTGACATACACATTCATAGACAACACCCAAACGCCAACACTCCTGCAAATCCTTAATTTGATTTTCTGCCCAAATCTTTTTTAGGCTTTGATACCACTATGATGTAGAGCCAAACACCCTTACCTGCATTTCCCTTTATATTTCTACACTTTACTTAACATACATTCTCTGATGTATATACTTGTAGCTCTCACCTATCGGCAAGACCATTCTCATCGGTCACCTTGCAAATGATCAATCCGATCTTACTACCTTATACATGCATATAATGACCTGTGAACATCGGTCTCCTCCACCGTCATTGCCAGTCGTGCTTTGCATCCAATACAATGTATCTGTGTAATGTATATGCTCAATATACATTTGAAACATACAACCTAAATATGCATTCGAAACATGCATTCAGAATATGCATTCAAAACATGCATTCGACTAACACCTTAACCTAATGTATGTCCTCAACATACAACCAAAAGATACATTTGCGGAATGTACATTTGACCATTGACTCCTTTGTATATAAACCTGATGTACATTTGTGATGTACATTCACAACATGCAATTTAGATATGCAATTGATCAGTTTGACTGAACCGTTGACTTCCTTGTATGCCAATTGGAAACTTCAACTTTCTCTCTCCTTTGTGTGCCGATACACTTGTACATTTACAATGTACATCCACCACATACAACCACGATATACATCTGTGAGATACTCACGAATAGACAACTACGATATACACACAGGATGTATATCCAACATACAACTACGATATACACACAAAATGCATACTTAGTGAAACAACACGGAACTTCAACAATTTGATCTGCTACAAACCCTGCAATTACACAAATTTGTTTCTACTACAATCATATAGATCTTTACACCCTGCCAACCTAGCACATGACAATGCTAGGATCTATCAATGCATTCCATACCCAATCCTGCAAACATGAAATCGAACAAACAGAAAAACAAAATGAAAACACTGTACAGCCATTCCACTGATTTCAAAGAAATCCAACTGGTGGAATGGATTAAGGATCCATCTCGACCACAAAACAGTAATTTGATTTATACAGAGGAAAACCTAATGAGATCGAATAATAGAAAGTTGTACAACACAAAACAGGACCTTGTTATTTATGCTTTCAAAAATGTATACAGGTGCGTTGTTCTCACAATTGCGCAACTCGACATCACATTGATTACAACTATCTATCATATGATCTCAAATCGATCTGACCTTGGGGTATTTATCTACTCACCGTGAGTAGTACCACCCGACTCTAAGCAGTTGGGAGACAACCTCCAAGCGGCTGGGAGATCCAACTGCCTAACAACTTCCTAACTATCTAACAACCTTGCGCTTACAGATTTGCCAAGTGTCCTTGGAACTTACAACATAAACCTAAATACAACCTAAATTAACATGCATTGGTCAAATAGACCTTATTACATGAATGGTCAGCTTAGGACCTTATTGGAAACATCAAAATGAACTGTAAACAGTTAATGCCTTATAGAGGCCACTATGGATTGGGTGCTCCTGCACCATTACCCCTCCTTCTCTAAACTAAGATGCATAGGAATGCATCCATCTAGTGGAGCCTAGAGCCTCATTCATTGATCTGGATTGATATATTGAGAGCTACCTCTTAATGGGAGTAGCTAGATGTTACTAACATGAGTCCCTTATTAAGAGTAGTAAGTGTTACAGTGTTGATGAAAGAAGAATTCCAGATTGATCAGAGCAGTAGAGTGCAAGTATGTGCCCTTTGCCATTGATGTCAAAGCGGAAGAGAAATCATGTGAAAAAATTATGGGGAGAAAGAGTGCAGATATGTAAAAAGAAAAGGGGAGTATCTTGTCTTAATGGTCTTTACAGTTTTTCACATCATATGTTGCCATCAATGACAAAGGGGGAGACTGTTGCAAGTATGTACCTAACCGCTATTGTCATTGATGTCAACATATTTGTGTTGTCATTGGTGTCAACTGTGCTCTTGTTTTGATGCTTGTTTGTAATGAGTTAGATGTTGAAGATAATGAATAAGTATTCCTGATACTGAATTTCCAAGTGCTTTTGAGAAAATTTGCCCCTCTAGTGGATTGTTCTGCATTTCTTGTAGAATGAATATCTTTGTCGACAGATTGGAAGTTAGTTAGAGACATGTCTGAAATTGCTATGTTCCAAGTTTGAGCCTCTGGTATGAAGATTTGAATGAGTTATGTTCAGTAGGAGTGAAAACTATTTTTTCTGTCTTTTGGTCTGTGGTTCTGGAATCAAGTTTGTAATGTTGTTATGTGCCTTCGACTCTAATGGTTCATGATTTGGTGGTCCACAAGTGATCTTTTTCTTATGACAGTGGCTAACAGTTAGGTTAATGTGCTTTGGTTTGAATAATCTTATGAATAAAGTGATCAGAGGTGGTGCAGAAGTTCCTGGTGATTATAATGTGCTTGTGGATGTCTCCTGATCATGTTCCTATCTTTTGATTGGTCCATGAAGTGTAATTTGGATCATAGAGGAAGACTATTCCTAGAAGACTTAGTGCTAACACCAGTCTTGGCTGACTTGGTAGTTTTCAATACTTGTAGAGATACATCAAAAATTGTGGAAGCGTGTCGTGGCATGGAAGATTGCATTTGAGTCCCAGCTAAGGCATAGCATGATCCACATGTATCTTTACCCTAGAAAATTTAGTTTAGGTCCAGAACTATTTCTATGTATGTTTGCAAAGCTGACCTTGGAGATTATTCCAATGGTTGATGAATATAATGCCAACCTTGATGTATATTCCAAGGTTGATGAATTGTATAAAAACATGTAATGTAGTTGCAAAAAAGATATCCTTGTGCAAAAATATGAAGATAAGTGAGGAAGAGTAAGAAGAGCAGAGTAGAGGAATTATATTATGCTTCAGTGGAACTAAACTCAGGCATGGCGTAGATGCTATCAAATCAGTTCACCGACCCTTGGCAGTGAGCCGATCTAGGCAGTGAGCCCCAACATTTGTAGTGAGCAATTTGGGAAGTGAGCCTTTGTTTTTCAGTATTGTTATAACATATTTATTTCTAATGGCTAACACCCACCATGGTTTTTTCCTTTTAGGGTTTTCCATGTAAAAAATCTAGTGTCTCATGTGTTGGATGTGTTATTGTGTTGAGCTTCTTGTTTCTTGCTTTCATGGTTAAATCATAATAACAGTGATTAAACATTTGATGTGGTGATATTCACAAGTAGTTAAAGTTTTTGAGATAACCGATTCACCCCCCCTCTCAGTTGTCTTGTGCATTTCAATACTGACCTACAAGGGAAGGATTTCTCTCTAGCAACGGTGTTGGGAAAGCTTGAATGCTAACCTAGATTTGACTGAGGCAAATCCCTAAACACTACAACCCCTAAACCCCTTTTCTTCTTGTGTGCATGTTACAAGTGCGAAGATTGAAGAAGTGAAGGTACAGGGAGTTTGTTCAAGGGATAGGGTTTCAAGATCCAAAAATAGATTGCAGAAATTTGTTTGTGGAAGACTTGGGTGCCTACCCTAACATCCTCCAGCTAAATTAGACACTAGATACAACATCAAGACATCATCTACAACAATTCTTTGATTTTGAGCTCTCAAATATTTTGACTTCCAGGACTTGGGTACCCACCCCAGAGTCCTCTAAAATTTCAGCTTCTGTGAAATAGGTTATGACATCTCAAGGATCATCATGGTACTTTCAAATCTTGAGTTTCCATTGCTATTTGTCTATTATAAGCTGATTATCTCATATCTAACCTAGGGTTTGATAAAAACACATGGTTGAATCACATCTTTCCATAGCACTCTTGAGAACAAAATTAGTAACTGAGTCCTCTTTCATTTTGTAGTGACTTAGCTTGGTTTTGTTCTTGAATGTTATAGTGGAAGAGGGTTTGATCTTGTCTACTTACTTGCTTGCATTCATCCTATTTTTTCCCACTTAACATTTTGGTGAACCCATGTTTAAATAATTTACATCTTGCTAAGTGTTGAAATCAAATCTTGCATTTATTCATATCATATTTTGAAAAATCTTGCATACATTTTGAAAAAAAATTTTAAAAAAAGCATTCTAGGCTTGCATAAAGGCATAGTTTTACATTATTTTCATTGCATATCATTGGAAACATTGGATTTTATGATTTTTATATCAAATCTAAAATAAATTATAGAAATTAATTATTTCATGATATCACATCTTGCATTTGGATATCTCATTTGTTAGGTTTTTGTTGAAAACTTGCATCTTTCATCTTACCTAGTGTTTTGTAAAAGCTAGGGGTAGTCAAAATCTTATTTTATATTTTTCTTCTCTCTTTAAAACAATCATTCAAATATTATTTTGAATTGTAGTGTTTCTTCTTTGCACACCCTTATATTAAAATTTCAAATTTTGTACTATACATTGTATATTTTAACAATCATACTTTCCTTAATCCTTTTGATTATTCTATTAGTTTGTGCATTGAGTGTTATAGTAATTTGCATGAGTTGTATAACCATCTACCCTAATAGAAACATATTTTTAAGGAGAAGTCATAGACTAATAGGTTCTAGTGCTTTCAATAGAGACAATATGGAAGCATTAGAAAACCCATTGCATACTTACTTTACAAAGGGTGAATCAACTTCTTTGCAAAATATCATAAATACCACCATGATGGAAGAATCAACATTTCATGATGTTGAGGATATGTGATTGATGTAGTTTCACATGTGCCTAATGAACAAATTAAGAAATTGGACACACAACTAGCTGAATTCCCAACAAATTGTAGAACGTACACATCTAGCTCAAGAGATGGTACCTATTGGAAAGTATAAGAGAAATATTACAAGGGCAAGAAGGTGTTGATATGCTTCATGGATTAGATCACATAGTGGAACATAACATTATTCCAACATCTAGCCACATGAATGTCATAAAAAATGTATCAACATTAGTATATATAACTTCACTAGTCTTGGCACCCATACCGACTACTGGAATATCCAATTTTACATCATCAATTCTCACCACCAATCCACATGCTTGTAGTAATGCTACCACTACTATGGCAACATCTACCAAAAACAATTACAAAGCTATTGCATTGAATTATCAAAATTTAGCACCTCATGTCTCCATACGAATGCATACTTATTCTCTACCACCCATCACCTCCACTTATTACCAACCACCTTTTAATTCCATGACTGCAGCATCAAATGCATCTCTCTAAAATCCACAAGACACCTCTTCATCCAATGATACTCTCTTAAACTAGCTTTTCTAGAGTATGTCTTCCTTGCAGCAAAAGGTAACCAACTTGACTAATGTTTCTTCTCAACCTATTTTACCAACATATTAGGCTTCCAGTCCTTTATCTTATGTAATTCTAAGAACACCAATGCCTAACAAATTTGAGACTCCTCACTTTGAAAAGTATGGTGGTAAAGGTGATCCTAATACTCATGTAGCAGTATTCAAAGCAATGTGTAGTGATTTCTTCTTTGATGAGACATTGTTAGCAAAGCTCTTTCCTCAATATCTCAAAGATACTACTTTGGAATGGTTTTGCTCTCTACCTCCTAAGTCAATAAATTCCTTCTCATAGATAGTTGATCAATTCATGCAAAACTTCCAAGAAAATATTGGACCTATTGTCTCCTTGATTGATTTGGTTCATTGTAAACAAGGTCCAAAAGAGAAATTAACAAAATTCATCAGTCGATATCAAGGTCTCATCTCACAAATACAATATTCTATTAAAGATGAGGATCTTCATAAGGTATTCATTATGAATCTCCAACCAAACATACACAATAAGATATTATTGATGAAGTACAGTTCTTTTCAACACTTATGCATAGCTCTATGAGATTACAAACTTTCAACTAGTCAGTATGAGAATCATACCTCATCAGCTCCTGTTGGTCAATCTATAGCTGGCTAATCTCAAAATTCATTCAAGAAGAATAACAAGAATTTTATCAAGATCAATGGGCAACATTCAAATAACTTTTACTCACAAGAGTCTACTATTACAAAGCCTCCTTGGGCACCATTTCATTTTAGATAGGAATAGAGACAATTTACTCCATTATCAGATTCTCTTCATTGAGTAATGACTCAAGCAGTGAACAACAATCTTTTGAAGCTTCCTCTTACTCGTCCTTTTGATAGTAGTAAGCCACAGGGCCTTCATTTAATGCTAATGCTTATTGTCACTATCACCGCTCATCGAGACATGACACCAAAAAATACATGCATCTTAAACATGAAATTCAAGACCTCATTAATTCTAACATGATACAAGTTACTGGTGTGAATGACAATGAAAATAAATTAGTAGTGCCTCCAAATCACAATCTAAAAATCTTCTCTAATCCTTTTCCTAAACATAGTGACAATAATATGGTGGAACAAAATATAATAGAGCTTAAAAATGACTATCTTGACTATGATGAAATAGTTGGCATGATAGAAGTGCATAAGGAAACAAGTGAAGATCAATCTCGCCCCTGAGGAAAAGGTATATACGCTAAGGTTCCTCCTCTATCATTCCTTTATGGATCGGGAGATAACCAAAGTGCACAGGATATGCAAATGGAATAACCTATATGTAATCACTTGAAGCAAGAAGTGGTGACGATGAGAAGTATCCCATTTCATCGTGAAAGGATTGTTAATCACACAAAGTAGAATAAGAAAGCAAAAGAGAGGAAAAGAGAAAGGTGACAATCATTGGTGGGAAAAAGCAATGGTTCCCCTCCCGAGTATATGCACAAAGATGAGGGACCAAAAAGTCACCACATGACTTTTTGGTCTAATACAAGTCATAACACGAGTGCATTATAACACCCTCACGTTATGGATCGGTATTACTGAGGCTATAACACAAGCATGTTTTGCAAAAGCAAAACTTTCACTCTCTCTCCCTCTCTCTCTCTCACATTAGAGTTTGAATCACCCATGTCATTTCTAAGAGAGAGAGTTTAGGGTTTAGGGGAATTATTTAGGGTTTATGAGTTTAGGGTTGCTCAAGTTTAGGGTTCCTTAAGATTAGGGTTTCTCAGGTTTAGGGTTTAGGGGTTAGGGGTTAGAAAGAGATAGAGAGACGAGACCAATAGAGATTGGGAGAGATAGAGGAGACAGAGGGGAGAGATAGGGAGATAGAGAGTGAGGGACATGTCCAGAGACATAGGGAGATAGACTAAGAGGTAGAAGGATGAAAGAGATAGGAAGATAGGGGAGATATATGGAGATAGAGGTTTAGGGGTTTAGGGGCATTATTTAGGGTTTATGGTTTAGGGGTTAGATGTTAAGGTTTAGAGGTTTAGGGTTTAGGGGATAGAGAGAGAGGATCAATAGGGAGATATAGAGGAGACGAAGGTGAGAGATGTAGATATAGAGAGTGAGGGTCATGGCCAGAGACATAGGGAGAGAGATTGATAGGTAGAGGGACGATAGAGATAGGTAGATTAGGGAGAGATAGGGAGATAGAGGTTTAGGTTTTAGGGGTTAGGGTTTAGAGGCATTATTTAGGGTTTATGGGTTTAGGGGTAGAGAGAGGTTTAGGGTTTAGGGGAATTATTTAGGGTTTATGAGTTTAGGGTTGCTTAAGTTTAGGGTTTAGGGTTTATGGGTTAGGGGTTGGGGTTTATGGGAATTATTTAGAGTTTAGGGTTGCTCAGGTTTAGCATTGCATGTCAAAAATAATCTCTCAATTTTTATCTCTCCCTACCCTCTTTACCTCCCCCCTCTCTCTCTCTCCTAGGGTTGCTCAGTTTTAGGGTTTAGGGTTTAGGGTTTCTGATTTAGAGGTTAGGGATTGAGATTTACAAGTTTAGGGTTTAGGGCTTAGAGAGAGAAGACTAATAGGGAGATATAGAGGAGACCTAGGGGAGAGATAGGGATATAGAGAGTGACAGACATGGCCAGAGACATAGGGAGAGAGATTGAGAGGTAAAGGGATGATAGAGATAAGGAGATAGAGGTTTAGGGTTGCTTGGGTTAGTGTTTAGGGTTTAGGGGTTTGGGATTTAGTGTTTAGGGGCATTATTTAGGGTTGCCTAGGTTTAGTGTTTAGGGTTTAGAGGTTTGGGGTTTAGGGATTAGGGATTACAGATTAGGGTTTAGGGCCATTATTTAGGGTTTAGGGTTTATGGTTTAGGGGTTAGGGTTGGTTTAGGGTTGCAAGTCAAAAGCAATCTCTCTCTCTAAACCCCTAAATCCTAAATAATGCCTCTAATCCCTAACCTGTAACCCCTAAACCTCTATCTCGCTCTCTCTATCTTCCCTCTACCTCTCAATCTCTCTCCCTATATCTATGGACATCTCACTTGCTCTCTATCTCCCTATCTCTCCTCTCTGTCTCTGGTCTATCTCTCCCAATCTATTTCCTCTCTCTATCTCTACCTATCTACCTCTCCCTATCTCTTGCCTCTCTCTCCCCTATCATTCCTCTATCTCTCTATCTCTCCCTCTCCGCTCTAGTTTTCTTGTTTCCATTTCCTTCATTGGTAAGGGAGAAGGAGAGATAGAGAGGAGGGATAGGGAGATAGGGGAATGATAGGGGAGATAGAGACAAGAGATAGGGAGAGACATATAGGTAGAGAGAGAGAGAGAGGAAACATATAGAGAGAGAGGAAACATATAGGGAGAGATAGAGGAGATAAAGGGGAGAGATAGGGAGATCGAGAGTGAGTGAGATGTCCAAAGAAATTGGGAGAGAGATTCAGAGGTTGAGGGATGATAGAGATAGGGAGATAGAGGTTTAGGGTTTCTTGGTTTTAGGGTTTAGGGGTTAGGTTTTAGGGGCATTATTTAGGGTTGCATGTGAAAAGCACACACTCTCTTTATCTCACAAAAACCCTAAACCCTAAATAATGCCCCTAATCCCTAACCCCTAACCCCTAACCCCTAACCCCTAACCCCTAAACCCTAAACCCTAAACCTGAGCAACCCTAAACCTCTATCTCCCTATCTCGCCCTTATCTCCCTCTCTCTATCATCCCTCTACCTCTCAATCTCTCTCCTTATCTCTCTGGACATCTTCCTCACTTTCTATCTCCCTATTTCTCCCCTCTGTCTCCTTTATCTCTCCCTATCTGTCACGTCTCTCTCTCTACCTATTTATCTCTCCCTATCTCCCTATCTCTTGCCTATATCTCCCCTATCATTCCTCTATCTCTCTATCTCTCCCCTTTATCTCTCCCTCTCCCTTATAGACAAAGGAAATGGAAACAAGAAAACTAGGATTCTTTCTCTATCTCTGTAATTGCCTATCTAAAAGGAAATTAGAAAGGAAAAGGAAAACTAGGAGGTAGATAGGTGAGAGAGAGAGAGGGATGAGGATATAAATTGGGAGGATGAAATGGAAACAAGATAAAATGAAAGATGATTAGATGGGAAGAATAATGAGAGGAGAGGTGGAAAATAGTAAAATAGGCGAAATTGGTTGGATCTAAAGGGAAATTAGAAAGGAAAAGGAAAAATAGGAAGTAGATAGGTGAGAGAGAGAGAGAGAGTTTAGGGTTTAGGGGTTAGGGGTCAAGGTTTAGGGGAATTATTTAGGGTTTATGAGTTCAGAGTTGCTCAAGTTTCAGGTTTAGAGGAATTATTTAGGGTTTATGGGTTAGGGGTTAGGGGTTAGGGTTTAGGGTTTAGAAAGAGATAGAGAGAGGGGACCAATAGAGATTGGGAGAGATAGAGGAGACATAGGGGAGAAATAAGGAGATAGAGAGTGTGGGACATGTCCGAAGACATAGGAAGAGAGATTGATAGGTAGAGGGACGATAGAGATAGGAAGATAGGGGAGAGATATGGAGATAAAGGTTTAGGGTTTCTTGGGTTTAGGGTTTAGGGGTTTAGGGGTTTAGGGTTTAGGGTTAGGGGTTAGGGTTTAGGGGCATTATTTTAGGTTTATGGTTTAGGGGTTAGGTGTTAGGGTTTAGAGGTTTAGGGTTTAGTGGATAGAGAGAGAGAGAGAGGATCGATATGGAGATATAGAGGAGACCAAGGTGAGAGATATAGAGATGAAGAGTGAGGGATATGGCTAGAGACATAGGGAGAGAGATTGAGAGGTAGAGGGATGATAGAGATAGGGAGATTAGGGAGAGATAAGAAGATAGAGGTTTAGGGCTTAGGGTTTAGGGGTTAGGGGTCAAGGTTTAGAGGAATTATTGAGGGTTGCTCAAGTTTAGTGTTTATGATTTATGGGTTAGGGGTTGGGGTTTAGGGGAATTATTTAGGGTTTAGGTTTGCTCAGGTTTAAGGTTTCATGTCAAAAATAATCTCTATATTTTTATCTCTCTCCCTCCCCCCTTTACTTCATCAACTCTCTCTCTCTCTCTCTCTCTCTCTCTCTCTCTCTCTCTCTCTCTCTCTCCTTGGGTTTCTCAGGTTTATGGTTTAGGGTTTAGGGGTTAGGGGTTAGGGTTTAGGGTTTAGGGTTTAGAGGTTAGGGGTTAATGTTTAGATGTTTAGGGTTTAGGGTTTAGAGAGAAAGGACCGATAGGGATATATAAAGTGTTGGGAATTAAGGTTTCTCAACCTTGATAATTCCTTGTATTGATTTATTTATTGCCTATTGTATAATTTAGATGCAAATCCTATGTTGTCATATTGTGGGAGTTGGCACGGTGATGTGTCATCTTACATGGCATATGACCACATGTAATTTTGTCCTCAGATGAGGAGATATGTGTCCCACTTAGTGGTACAAATAGTTTTCCATGTGTCACCATCTTGGATGTTATGTAAGGGAATATTGACTCTAACGGTCATGACAGATTCCTATGATGAAGTTATGATATGTAAGAGTCAAAAATAGAAGCTTGTAAGACAAGTGAAGACATGTGTCGAGAAGCATCTTTTAAAAAGGTATCTTTGGGTGCCCCAAGGTGGACTATGACATGTTGTAAGAGAATATGCTAGTTATAGCCTATGTATGATAGATTCTCTTACAACTGTAAGTTGTAACTGCTATGACAAATTCTCTTATAGCTGTAAGTTGTAACTACTATGATAGATTCTATGACGATCGTAAGGGTCGTAAGAGCATCTGTCATAGCCCATTTTAGAAATAGGCAACCTCTTTGGGATGGGGTGTGTGGAGAAGTGTCAGAAACATCTTACAATGTTGACCAAGTGTCCATAGGCATGGGTTTTGGGCCATGAGGCCAATTTGGACGCCCATTCCTAGATAGAGGTTATTTTGCCTTGTATTTTCTATATAAACAGGGGCTTTGAGGAGTTATATTATGTGATTGATAGGTACTGTTATGCTACCGGATTGACTCCAGACATGAGTGTCAAAGACTATTGAGATCTTGCATTGCAAGTGTATTGTAAACCATATTCAATTTTGATAATACATTGTGTAGGTTTTTGAGTGTGGGTTTTTCACCTGATAAGGTTTTCCCCACGTTATATCTTGTCTCTCTTCTTCTGTCATCTTTCTGGCTCTATGTGTATTGCTACAATATCTCTGTTATATGTTTCATGTTGCTATAATTGTAAATATGAAATTGAATTTGCATAGCCCTCCCCTCATTAGATTAGTGTAGGAAGTGATTTATGTACATCTAGCTTCCTTTCAGTTGGTATCAGCGCTTGATCACCTTTGGTCCTCATTGTTGGGTAGGGATTTTTTGAGCTGATCTTAAGTTGAGTGGGAGTCTGTGTAGAGTATTCTCAATCTTATTGTAGCAAGAATATGGAAAGGACATCTGGAAGGATAGAGGTGGAGAAATTCAATGGCACTAATTTTGAGTCGTGGATGCTCAAGATGGAAGACATGCTTGTTGATCGAGACCTCTAGGAAACTATTAGTGGCACAAAACCAACAGCTATGGCACAAGCTGATTAAGATCTCAAAGATCATAAGGCTAAGGGTCTCATAAGACTTAGTCTTGTTGATTCTATCTTGTTAAATTTCCATGAGGAGAAAACTGCAAACTTGCTTTCGAAGAAGTTGGGAGATTTGTATCAGGCCAAGTTCCCAATGAACAAACCTTTTTTGAGAAAGAAGTTGTATCCTCTGAAGATGGAGGATGGAGGATTTGTTGCAGATCACTTGAATGCCTTTAATATGTTATTTGCACAATTGACATCAGTTGGTGTGAAGATGGAGGAGGAGGATCATTGCATGACCTTGCTTTGTTCTTTGTCGGACTCGTGGGATCATCTTATGATGTCTATTGGGAGCACTACATCCACTTTCATAATGGATGAAGTGGTATCTTCACTGTTATCTAAAGAGATGCGGAGAAAGTCTTCTGAGGCAACCAAAGAGGTTCTTGCGGTTCGTGGAAGACCCAAGGAGAAAGAGAAAAAAGAAAGACAAGAAAGCTAATAAGGGCAAATCCAAATCCCGTGGGAGATCCAAATCTCCTAGAAAGTCCAACGCTCTCTATTGGAACTGAGGTAAATCTAGGCATTTTTGAAAGGAATGCAAAGAGGAAAAGAAAAAGAAGAAGAAGAACCTAGATTCAAATTTTGACAAGTCACAAGATGATGCTAATGCTTTCATTGCAGCCTTGGCAACCCATGCATCTGATGATGTGTGGCTGATTGATTTTGGTGCATCATTTCACATGACCTCGCATCGAGACTGGTTTACTAAGTATGAGGAGTTCGATGGTGGAAGGGTGTACCTGGGTGATGACTCTCATCTAAAGATTGTTGGTCATAAAAGAGTCTCTATCTGATTCCCTTATGGATGAGTGAAGGGGATCTCTATGGTTATGCACATCCCAGGCTTAGCACGGAACCTACTTTCTATCAGTATGTTGAATGATGCATGTGAGGGTAAGTGCAAGAAGATGGGGGGCCAAAAAGGGGTCTTAAGTGGCCACTCTTTTTCTGAAATCAGGAAATGCTAGCCTTGGATGAGAAATTGAGCATAGTTACATTGAAAATTTGGAGATGCAACCAAAACAATATTCATAGTGCTTTGAGTCTACTTTGTAAACTACTATTTTTTTATGAAAATGGTATAGATTAAGGGGTTTAAAAGAGGGAGCCACAAAAATTGGTCTTGTTTCTATCAAAAAAACATAACATAGCATGTTTTGTGGCTCCCTCAAAAGGTTAACTTTTTTTTGGTATTTTTCAAATCTCTTTGGTGAGAAATTAGCTAACAGCATGTAGTTTATGCCCAATTTTTTTGATAATTTTTTGATGAATATTTGACTTTTTACTAATTTTCAAAGTGGACACATCCTAAAAAATAGAATTTTGGCTTTGCTACCCCTATAAATTTTGAAAACTAATTGAAAATCATTTTTTTTAATATGTGTAGAATGGAGTCTAGTTTCTAAATAAGTAATTTTTTTGAAATTTCAATGAATGGTTAATTTACAATAAAAAAAAGACCAAACCGTAGTTTTTGCCCAAACCCTGACACACAAACAAAAGAAATTAAAGATTAAAGGCTTAACATTGTCAAAATGCAAAAAACATTACATCGTTAATAGGTAAGAGAAAGCCTAACATTACCTAGGTGTTTGATTTGTTTGACCTTGAAACACGTGCAAATCTGAGGGTTAGTACGAACAAAATTATGTGAAATCTTGTAGCATTTGCGAAAACATGTATGTGGATGTTGGAAAGGTACTCCAAGCCTTTGGGTTAGAAATCCAAAGCAAATCCCAAGCCTAAGTCTTGGGATTCCCAAAGCACAATATAACGCGAGCACATTATAGTGCACTTGCATTATGTTGTGCTTTTTTCCTTTTTTACATGTTTGCTAGTGTTTTCCCAGTTCAACATAATGCGCTCGCGTTATGTCTTCCTTTGAATGAGTTATGTTCAAGTTTCATAAGTATGTTTCATGGATGTTTATATCTATGCTTGTAGGTATGTATGCATGCTTGTATGTATGTACATGTATGTATGCTTGTATGTATGCATATATGTATGTATGTATGTATGTATGTAAGTGTTTTGGGTTTAATGTATGTAAGTGTGCCTATATAGTTTTGAGGGTTGAGGGTTACAGTTGAGGGTTAATATTTAGGTTGTTGAGTGTATAAGATTAAGTGTGTAAGACGCGGGGATTAGGGTTTAGGATATTGGGTTTAGGGTTTACGATATGGATTGAGGGTATATAAGGCATAGGGTGACTTGGGTTGAGAGCATGTATGGTTTAGGTTTAATTTAAGTATAGAGTTGAGGCACAATATTCAAGGTTTAGGATATAAGGGTGAGGTTATATGGTCTAGGGATGAGGGTTTGAAGGTGTAGGCTTCAGGGTTTAAGGTATAGGGTTGATGATTGAGTTATTAGGGCTTAAGTATATTGTTGAGGGTATAGGGTTGAGGGTTTAGGGATAGGTTTTAGGGTTTAAGGTTTAAAGGTTGAGGGATAGGGTTTAAGTTTTAGGGGTAAGGGATTAGGGTTTAAGGTATAGTGTCTTGGGTTGAGGGTTTAGAAATCGGGATAGAATTTAGGGTTTAGGGATGAGGGATTAGGGTTGAGGGATTAAGGTATAAGGTATAACTTGCTGAGGGTTGAGTGTTTATGGATAGGGTTTGGGGTTTAGGGTTGAGGAATTAGGGTTTAGAGTTGAGAGATTAGGGTTTAAGGAATAGTGTTGATGGTTAAGGGTTTAGGGTTGAGGGATTAGGGTTGAAGGTTGATGGATTAGGGTTTAAGGAATAGTGTTGAGGGTTGAGGGTTTAGAAATAGGGTTTAGGGTTGATGGTGAACGGATTAGGGTTAAAGTAGAGTGTTGAGGATAAATGGATTAGGGATAGGGTTTAGGGTTGAAGGTTTAACGATTAAGGGTTGAGGCTTTAGGGCTGAGGGTTAAGGGATTGGGGTTTAAGATATAGTGTTAAGCGTCAAGGGTTTAGGGATAGGTTTTAGGGTTTAAGTTTTAAGGGTTGAGGGATAGGGTTTAGGGTTTAGGGATAAGGGATTAGAGTTTAAGGTAGTGTCGAGGTTTGAGGGTTTAGGAATAGCGATAGCGTTTATAGTTTAGGGATGAGGGATTAGGGTTTAAGGTATAGTGTCGAGGGTTGAAGGTTTACTGATAGGGTTTAGGGTTGAGGGTTGAGGGATTAGGTTTTAGGGTTGATGGATTAGGGTTTAAGGTATAGTGTTGAGGGTTGAGGGTTTAGGGATAGGTTTTAGGGTTGACGGATTAGCGTTTAATGTTGAGAGTTGAGAGTTGAGGGTTGAGGGTTTAGGGATAGGGTTAATGGTTAAGGGGTTAGGGTTAGAGTGTCGAGGGTAGAGGGATTAGGGATAGGATTTAGGGTTAAAGGTTTAAGGATTGAGGGCTGAGGCATTAGGGATGAGAGTTTAGGGCTTAAGATATAGTATCGAGTGTTGAGGCTGTAGGGATAGGGTTTAAGTTTTAAGGGTTAAGGGTTAAGGGATAGGGATTAGGGTTTAAGGTATAGTGTTGAGGGTTTAGGGTTTTGGGATAGGGTTTAGGTTTGAGGGATTAGGGTTTAGGGTTGATGGATTAGGGTTTAATGTTGAGAGTTAAGAATTGAGGGTTAAGGGTTTAGGGTTTAGGGTTTAGGGATAAGGTTTATGGTCAAGGGGTTAGGATTAGAGTGTCGAGGGTAGAGGGATTAGGGTTGAAGGTTTAAGGATTGAGGGTTGAGGCTTTAGGGATGAGGGTTTAAGGCTTAAGATATAGTGTCAAGTTTTGAGGGTGTAGGGATAGGGTTTAAGTTCTAAGGGTTAAGGGTTGAGGGATAGGGATTAGAGTTTAAGGTATAGTGTTAAGGGTTAGGGGTTTAGGGTTGATAGATTAGGGTTTATTTTTAGAGTTGAGGGTTGAGGGTTGAGGGTTGAAGGATAGGGTTGATGGTTAAGGGGTTAGGGTTAGAGTGTCGAGGGCAGAGGGATTAGGGATAGGGATTAGGGTTGAAGGTTTAAGGATTGAGGGTTGAGGCTTTAGGGATGAGGGTTTAAGTCTTAATATTTAGTGTCGAGTGTTGAGGGTGTAGCGATAGGGTTTAAGTTTTAAGGGTTAAGGGTTGAGGGATAGGGATTAGGGTTTAAGGTATAGTGTTGAGGGTAAAGGGTTTAGGGATAGGGTTTAGGTTTGAGGGATTAGGGTTTAGGGTTGACAGATTAGGGTTTAATGTTGAGAGTTGAGGGTTGAGGGTTTAGGGTTTATGGATACGGTTTATAGTTCAAGATTTAAGGATTGAGGGTTGAGGCTTTAGGGATGAGGATTTAAGGCATAAGATATAGTGTTGAGTGTTGAGGGTGTAGGGATAGGGTTTAAGAATTAAGAGTTAAGGGTTGACAGATAGGGATTAGGGTTTATGGTATAGTGTTGAGGGTTGAGATTTTAGGGATAGGGTTTAGGTTTGAGGGATTAGGGTTTAGGGTTGACGGATTAGGGTTTAATGTTGAGAGTTGAGGGTTGAGGGTTGAGGGTTGAGGATTTAGGGATAGGGTTGATGGTCAAGGGGTTAGGGTTAGAGTGTCGAGGGTAGAGGGATTAAGGATAGGGTTTAGGGTTTAAGGTTTAAAGATTGAGGGTTGAGGCTTTAGGGATGAGGGTTTAAGGCTTAAGATATAGTGTCGAGTGTTGAGGGTGTAGGGATAGGGTTTACATTTTAAGGGTTAAGGGTTGAGGGATAGGGATTAGGGTTTAAGGTATAGTGTTGAGGGTTGAGGGTTTAGCGATAGGGTTTAGGTTTGAGGGATTAGGGTTTATGGTTGACGGATTAGGGTTTAATGTTGAGGGTTGAGGGTTGAGGGTTGAGTGTTGAGGGATAGGGTTGACGGTCAAGGGATTAGGGTTAAAGTAGAGTGTCGAGGGTAGAGAGATTAGGGATAGGGTTTAGGGTTGAAGATTTAAGGATTTAGGGTTGAGGATTTAGGGATGAGGGTTAAGGGATTAGGGTTTAAGATATAGTGTTGAGTGTTGAGGGTGTAAGGATAGGTTTTAGGGTTCAAGTTTTAATGGTTAAGGGTTAAGGGATAATATCGAGCCTGTTGAGGGTTTAGGAATAGGGTTAGAGTTTAGGGTTTAGGGATGAGGGATTAGGGTTGAGGGTTGAGGGATTAGTGTTGAGGGTTGAGGGATTAGGGTTGAGGGTTTAGGGTTTATGGTTTAGGGATAGGGTTTAGGGTTGAGGGATTAAGGTTTAAGGTATAGTGTTGATATATTAGGGTTTGACATTGAGGGTTGAGCATTGAGGTTTTAGAGTTGAGGGTTTAGGGATAAGATTGAGGTTCGAGGGAATAGAGTTAAGGGTTGAGGGATTAGGGTTTGACGTTGAGGGTTTAGGGATAGGGTTGAGGGTTGAGGGATTAGGGTTAAAGTAGAGTGTCAAGGGTATAAGTATTAGGGATATGGTTGGAGGGTTTAGGTATAAGGGATTAAGGTTTAAGGTATAGTATTGAGCCCGTTGAGGGTTTAGGAATAGGGATAGCGTTTAGGGTTTAGCAATGAGGGACTAGGGTTGAGGTTTGAGGGATTAGGGTTTAGGGATAAGGTTTAGGGTTTAGGTTTGAGGGATTAGGGTTTAAGGTATAGTGTTGAGGGTTTAGGGATAGGGTTTAGGGTTGAGGGATTAGAGTTAAGCATTGAGGGATTAGGGTTTGACATTGAGGGTTGAGGGTTGATGTTTTAGGGTTGAGGGTTTAGGGATAGGGTTGAGGGTCGAGGGATTAGAGTTAAGGGTTGAGGGATTAGGGTTTGACATTGAGGGTTGAGGGTTGAGGTTCAAGCATTGAGGGTCAAGGGATTAGGGTTAAAGTAGAGTGTCGAGGGTATAAGGATTAGGGATAGGGTTGGAGGTTTTAGGAATAAGGGATTAGGGTTTAATGTATAGTATCAAGCCCATTGAGGGTTTAGGAATAGGGATAGCATTTAGGGTTTAGGGATGAGGGATTAGGGTTAAGGGATTAGGGTTGAGGGTTGAGGGATTAGGGTTTAGGAATAAGGTTTAGGGTTTAGGGTCGAGGGATTATGGTTTAAGGTATAGTGTTGAGGGTTTAGGGTTAGGGTTTAGGGTTGAGGGATTAGAGTTAAGGGTTGAGGGATTAGGGTTTGACATTGATGGTTGAGGGTTAATGTTTTAGGGTTGAGGGTCGAAGGATTAGAGTTAAGAGTTAAGGGATTATAGTTTTACATTAAGGGTTGTGGGTTGAGGTTCAAGGGTTGAGGGTCACGGGATTAGGGTTATAGTAGAGTGTCGAGAGTATAAGGATTAGGGATAGGGTTGGAGTGTTTAGGGATACTGGATTAGGGTTTAAGGTATAGTATCAAGCCCATTGAGGGTTTAGGAATAGGGATAGCATTTAGGGTTTAGGGATGAGGCATTAGGGTTGAGGGATTAGGGTTTAGGGATATGGTTTAGGGTTGAGGGTTAAGGGATTAGGGTTTAAGGTATAGTATCGATCCTGTTGAGGGTTTAGGAATAGGGATAGCGTATAGGGTTTAGGGATGAGGGATTAGGGTTGAGGATTAGGGTTGAGGGTTTAGGAATAGGGTTTAGGATTTAAGGTTGAAGGGTTGAGGGTTGAGACTTTAGGGTTTGGGATTAAGTGAGACCTAGATGGCTAAGGATGGATGGAGAGGTAGACAAGGAGCGACTAAGAGACATAGAGAGGGGAGAGATAGAGAGGTGTGGGGGAGATCTAAGTGAGATATAGAGGGAGATCTAAGTGAGATATAGAGAGGTGAGAGATAGAACATGAGATAATGGAACTAGAGGTGAGACATTGTAAAGGTGCAATCGAAGGTGAGATAGGTACAAATATTTATCAAAGGTATGCCAGTTAGCCAATCTCATTTAAATATTGATGAAATTCTTAATGTTGAGATGAATTTACCTAACTTAACACCACCTAGAATTTTTCATAGAAAGACAAAGTATTTGATTGATATTGATGGGAATATTTTGCAGCCAATGGAAGGTAAGATTCAAAAATGCACTTGTAGAAGATATGCTCATAAGATTTGGAGATTGTTCTTTCAAAAGTTAAATGAGACTGCAAGATGTCAACTATTTGTTGAAATGATGCGAAGTATAAAGTATAGGTCCATGATGAAGATTCTTGGGTTGAGAACATCAGAGGATTCAAGTGAAAAATATTTTGTCAAGAATCTAATGAGTGCGTATGAGAGTGTGGGTAACACCTCATGCACAAAAGATAGCAATGCAACACTGCGTGCGATTACATCGACTATAGTAAGTAGTCAAACAAAGAAAGCTTGTCTCATTAGAAAGATGAGTCAAGAATTGAGAATTAATAGGAAAAATTTATCATGAGCCATTGGAAGATGCCAAAGAATTGAGGACACTAATGCCAATGAATTATGGGCATTCTTGGGGAGACTACCATGAAAAGATAAACCCATTGTTGAAGCATTAAGATCACTAATTGAAGACTTTTGGAAGAATTACACAAGGGTATCTCTGAATCAAAGGGATGTGGTAAGAAGGAGAATTAGTAGTCAGAACTGTGAGCCACATCCAAAGAATTTTTTGGATGAGACTCAAACACAATTTTATGGTAGATTTATAGAGAAGTATCCTCAAATTACAATTTGTCAAAGATATTTTAAAAAGCTAAAACCTTTCTATGTCAAGATAAATCACACATGCACTACTTTTTGTTGTAGATTACAAATTGAATTTTATAACCATTTTGATGTTTATAGGTCTATATGTTTAGATTTGCATACTAATAATGCTTTTGCAAGGTTGTGGCATACATGCCCCACCAACATTTTCAAGAGACTTCATATCAAGAATTTTATGTGAAAGAGAGAAAGGTCAAATATTATACAAGAAATTATGCTTGGATGGCACATGTCATCATTGCGATGGCTTGCAACATTTGCCAATATGTGAACATATGGAAGGAACACATGCAATCGGAAATGAACTAGTAGAGTTTGGCAAGTATAAAATAGTGGCATACAATACAAAAGATGGTAAATAAGCAAAGAGGTGTGAATTGGGTATTGAAAAGATTCAACTGTATTTGTTTATGCCTATATTTCGTGATAGCATAGTGTATGAGTATGCAAGACATGCCCATCGAGCTCAATGGTTGGACTTGCAATTCAAGATATGCAAGGACACATTTTCAGTTGGTAGCATTGTTACAATCGTCAACTTTGTAGAGAACTATAGTCTACAGCCACAAAGTAAGGTGCAATCACAATATTACAACTCCACACAGTTTTCTATATTTTTACACATCGCATTCATTCATGCGAATGATAGTACAAAGGATGATAGAAAGATCATAAGGGAGTATCATTTCTATATCATTGATGATCATACGCATTCTACAGAGTTCATGCAAGGTTACTTTTAGGTGGTCTACAATGATTTGGCTAGAAGGGGCATATCATTCAGTCAACATATCATATGGTCAGATAACTATGCATGACAATTCAAGAACTCATAGAATTTATATTGGCTGAGTAGGAGGCATAATTTTATAGGTATTCAGCATATGTAGAACTTTTGTGAGGCCGGGCATGGAAAGGAGGAGCATGATGGTGTAGGAGCATGTATCAAAAGAGCCATAGCACAAGAAGAGTTAAAGTATAAAGATAATGCAAACTTGACAGATGAATCAATTGTCAAGTGGTGTAATGCTTCCATGGGTCTAGGTAATGAAGGTAAGTCTTCAGTTCATAGATTTTTTTGGTTGATATCTATGATACTAACATTGCACTATATGAGGACTATTCTACACTGACAGGATCAAGTGAGATGTACTCTTTCAGAAGCTCAATTGTAGGTTCATGGAGTATCCATATGTGAAAGATGTCATGCTTTTGTTCTTCCTATACAATTCAACCCTGGGATGAGTGCGAGTCAAAGGAGTGGGTTGACAAATGAAATTTAAGTTATCTTAGCCCACTTGACACATATCAACCCCTGACGGCACTAGAACTAACACACATTGAAATCATAAGTTGACTTTGACCACATATCAGATCTAGTTCAACTAGGTAATATATCTATTTGCATAGTTTTTAAAATTCCTAATGTCATCTTACTTTGTAGTGTTTTTGTAATGTTGACTAATTTCATCTAATTTGCTACACATATCAATGTAGGGCATGTATATGCAATTATTGCAGATAACGATAATGAAGAGGGAACAGATTATTACTTGTGTCATTGTGTTGAGGCCAAAATGAAATTGGAGGCCCCAGTTACAGATGGAAAAAATATCGAATACCCTATAGTCTTAGTGGTTATTACTAGAACATGGCTTAGAAGGTACCCACATAAGAGTGCTCATATTTGGCTATTTAAGGACTTTGACATGCATTAAAAGATTCTTCATTACTCGAACCTTGTAGTGGCATCCAATGTTCATTTGATACAATATTAGGGTAGACCTTTGAACAAGTCCTTGTGGAAGGTGCGTGAGTCTAACCATGAAGCAATACTTGACACAATAAAGAGTAGAGCAGACCTGGATGGTTCATTGGATTAATTTGTAAGTATTCATATTGATTTTGTAAAGTCATGTTACATTGAGTTGTATGTATGCACATTAATTTGTAAGGTTTATCTTTTTTAATTTGCTGCTGCATTTTTATACATATACACATTTTTACATCATCATGTTATGCTTCATGGGGTTAGACCTAAGTGATGGATGAAGTTGATCTTGAGAATAATGTATAAAATCTAGGTAATGTATAAAATATAGGTGTCTCTAGGTATCTTAGTTTCTAACTAGATAATAGGTATCTCTAATTGTGTCTTAGGTATATACGATATGTCAACTAGGTAGATAGAGACTAGCAAAAGGTATTTAATCTAATCTAGGTGTCTTAGGTAGATACTATATATCAATGACCTGTCTAGAGACTAGAATAAGGTATAATCTAGAATGATCTAGGTGTCTTCTAGGTAGGTGTCTTCTATAATTTAATCTAGGTGTCTTAGGTAGGTACTATATGACAACTAGGTCACCATAATAGGTGTCTTAGGTAGAACTATAATCTAGGTGTCTAGTTGACTTAGGTCTAGACTATAATAAGGTATAAAGACTAGGTGTCTTAGGTCTACTATGTCTATAAAATCTAGATACATACTATAAAATAGGTATCTTAGGTGTTCTACGTCTACTAGAATACATGTGTCTTAAGTCTTAGGTAAGGCCACATGAGATTTCACCTTCACATGGTTGGCCTTGTTAGTATAGAATATTTATATTTCTTGAAGCTAAGGGAAGCTCTTTTTCTTAATAGGAAAATTTTATCGACTTCAGTTGCGCTAATGGTGCAGGGGCACCCAGGTTGTCATGCCTCTAAGAGGGGTCAAAAAATGAAATTTTATTTTGATTGAGTCAATTGTATGTAATAAGGTCTTCTAAGACCATTTCATATGTTTTTGAGTCAGTTTGAGTCATTTGGGGCCAGTTTGAGTCTTTGAGTCTTGTTACCAAAAAAAGTGTCAATGTTGTCAAGTTGCATAAAGTAACTTTTGTATTTTTGGTGTCCTGCTCCTGATGTGACCAAACTAACAGTTCCAACGTATCTGGATGGGTAGGTTTAGGCTAGGCATGGTCATTTTTTTCACCCAAACATGCCGAAACAGTCTGAGCTACATTGTACCGACGATATCCTTGAAGAGTCCAAAGTGTAAAAAGACAACAATTTTTGATGAGATGTTATTCAGAAACCATGTCACTTAGAAACATTCTATCTGAGATAACATGATAATGTAGGGTTCCTCTACAATAACCTCTCTCAATTTTTTATATCTCTGAGGCATTTTCCCATGGTGAAAGGTTTTTTGTTGCCCTAAAACTTGTCAGAAAGAGGTAGTGTAAAGTTGTAAAGGGGTGTAACTTTTATCTTGCTCTTGATACAACTAAACTGATAGTTCCAACATGTCTGGATGCATACATTTACACTAGGCATGGTTCTTTTTTTCACCCAAAAATGTCAAAACAGTTTGAGCTACATTGTACCAACGATATCCCTTAAAAGTCTAAAGTGCAAAAGGCATAAATCTTTGACGAGATCTTACTCAAAAACTATGTCACTTAGAAATATTTTGTCTGAGAAAACATGATCATGTAGGGTTCTTCTACAATAACCTCTCTCTATTTTTTATATCTCTAAGGCATTTTCCCATGGTGAAAGGTTTTCTACTACCTAAAAAAATATCAGAAGGAGGTGTAAAGTTGCAAAGGGGTGTGACTTTCATCCTACTCCTGATGTGACCAAACTAATTGTTCCAACACATCTGGATGGGTACATTTATGCTACACATGGTCATGTTTTTCACCGAAACATGCCGAAATAGTATGAGCTACATTGTACCGATGATATCCCTAAAGAGTCCAAAGTGCAAAAAGGCAGCAATCTTTGATGGGATGTTACTTGAAAACCATGTCACTTAGAAATATTTTGTCTAAGTCAACATGATCATGTACGGTTTCTCTACAATAACCTCTCTTGGTTTTTATATCTCTGAGGCATTTGCCCATGGTGAAAGTTTTTATGCTGCCCCAAAAATTGTCAGAAGGAGGTAGTGTAAGGTTGCAAAGGGGTGTAACTTTCATCCTGCTCCTAATGCAACCAAACTAACTATTTCAATGCATCCGGATGGGTACATTTATAATAGGCATGGTCCTATTTTTCACCCAAACATGCTGAAACACAATCACATATTACATTTATAATAGGCATGGTCCTATTTTTCATCCAAACATGCTGAAACACAATCACATAGAAACATTCCATCTAAGGCAACATAATCACATAGAGTCCCTCTACAATAACCTCTCTTAATTTTTTTTTATCTCTGAGGCATTTGCCCATGGTGAAAAGTTTTCTACTGCCCCAAAAACTGTTAGAAGGAGGTAGTGTAAAGTTGCAAGGGGGTGTAACTTTCATCCTGGTCCTAATGCGACCAAACTGATAGTTCCAACACATCAGGATGGGTCTGTTTGTGCTAGGCATGGTCATGTTTTGTACCCAAACATGCTGAAACAGTCTGAGCTACATTGTACTAGTGATATCCCTGAAGAGTCCAAAGTGCAAAAAGACAACAATATTTGACAAGATATTACATAGAAACCATGTCATGTAGATACATTCCATCTGAGGCAACATGGTCACATAGGGTTACTCTATAATAACCTCTCTCAATTTTTTATATCTTTGAGATGTTTGCCCATGGTGAAAGGTTTTCTGCTGCCCCAAAAATCATCAAAAGAAGGCTGTGTAAAGTTACAAAGGGGTGTAACTTTTGTTCTTCTCCTTGTGTGGCCAAACTAATAATTCTAACGCATCTGGATGGGTACGTTTAGGCTAGGTATGGTCCTGTTTCACACTTAAACATGTCGAAACAGTCTGAGCTACAAACACTACAAATACCATGATATCCTACATAAAGCTATCTTTTAGCCTTTTATAAAGGCATGCCCATCAAATTCAACCATATAGAGATGATTGTTTGGATTCCAAATTCCTTTTAAATACTAACCTTACAATCCTTTTTCCCGCCTTCATATCAATTAAATACGACCTTTGATTATGATATGGCCCTTGAGCTTATGAGAGTTTACCAGAGACGCCGGTTGAGTTAGGTTGAAGGGAAAGTGAACTAATGACTTAAAGACCCTTTAGTAGGTTGATTTAAGTGATAATAACTTCTTGCTATAAGTCAATATTAAATTAAAACAAAAGTGCACTTTACACACAACAGGAATTGAGGGTTTTAAAGTCTTAAGAAAAGTAGATTCTTTTTAGGGTTTAATGCCCAATATGCAAACCCTAACTATCAATAAGAAACACTTAAACATTCTAACTTTCATCAAGAGATATCTAGGACATTTCAGAGACCTCAGGGTCATCAGAAGAAAGACATTAGAGTATGACACTTATCATAGGCTTAGGGTTCTAAGACATGAACAACTTGACATTCGAATCAAACTCATGACTCCTCTTGATAAATATAACTCTCCTTGATGATGACATTGAATTATGATTATAAAAGCTTGTGTCTTCTCTAACTTCTTATGAGACCTTATCATGAAAACCATATTCACAACATCATGCACCTCATGACCATCACCTACCTTGAATCACTGTATCACCTTATCAACATCATGGCATCAACCTTGACATCAATGAAAAATAACCTTGACCCTTTGACTTCAATGACAACCTTAAACCTTGATTGTTGATGACTTATGGAAGCATATATCCCCAATGTTATGTTGCATACTAAAATTAGGTAAGACTCAATGTACTCTCATAACCTCACCTTATATGTAAGAGGAATTACATTTAATAACAATAATGGCCATTAGGTGCTCATAAGCATATGATTTTGACTATCTTATTCAAAACAACAAACATACTATTTGCATCCCAATATGGTATAATAACAAGAAATTAAGAAATATTTTCAATTGACCAACTCATAAAGAATATGGATCAGCATACTCATTTGAATATTTTCAATTGAGTAACTCATAAAGAATATGAATATTTTCTGCTCAACATGATGATTCATTTTTATTTTAAATACAAATTTTATCTTTTAGTTCTAGAATGAGGTTTAGGTGATACTTGAATAACAATAGCTCACTTATTGGATCAACAAACATCCTATGTAATACAATTGGACTTTAAATATTTGAAGTAACCATCTATAAATATCTATTCAAACGTGGATTTATAATGCATGTATGGATGCCATCAATAAAAAAGAGTTGTATTAACCAAATATCCATATAGGCATACATCAATATCTATCGATATAAGCATAACATATATACAAAATAGCCATATAGGCTTACAAAAATGCCATATAGGCATACAATGTCAACTATATGCAATACAAAATATATGTCCACAAATGCCATATAGGTATACAATAAAGGAACACAATAAAAAGTCATTCCCCTCTAGCTGGTGAAGAAAATAGATCACAGGAAACCTTTGATCTTCTAGGGGATGTAGACGCGTACGTGGGTAGTCTACTATGAACCTGAGGGTTTCTCGCCCTATTTAGTTGTTCGTGCATCTGTAGTTGTTACAATAAAAAGTATAGACATTAATATATAGAAATTACATGTTATAAAAAATGAAACATTTAACAAAATAATCACTTACCGCTACCATATAATCTGTCTCCTCATTTGCCTTAGTAGAAAGATTAGGCTGTGGTGATTTCATGTCCTATAGAAACCATCTAGATAGAAATTAAAGTTCAAATCAATAATCTTTTGATTTTTTAAAAATAAACTATAACAATGAATGTAAATTGAAATTTACTAATCTGCCTCATACCCCCATCAATGGCATGGAGCTATGAATCATAGATGACACACCATGTTCCATTGCCCTATGAACATCAGGAGGTGTCTCCACAGCCTACATCATCTAGAAATAAAATAACATTATACAATTATGAAAACTATAATAGTGATATAAATCATGGCTCCTAACATACACACACATTCACCTACACATGGAAGTACACACAATAAGGCACACAAGTCACATACAAAAATCTAGTAAGTATAATTCATTCATTAAACTATTGATTTTAGTACATCTGTGAAGGTTTGAAGTCCACCACCGCTGGCACGTGTTGCCATGAAATCTCAAATATTAAACTATTCAACATCCAAAATCAGATATTAGAATACCATTCATGTAATGATGCTATTCACATGTAATATTTATAATTTTTTACTAGTTACATACCCTGACAATAAATGATGTAGTGTAATATGCAGGTGGAGAACCACTAAAAACTGCAACAATGCTATGACCCTGAAATTTCATTAAAATCATCAAACTAATTAGTTTCTGATTATATAAGTTGGCAAAAACTAGGGGCCGAACCCTTACATTAAACAAAAAGAGACCCCAGAGGCTTAAGAACAAAAGAGCCTCAAAACCTGTACAACATAACCCGCATAAATAGCATAAACAACATAGACAGCATGAACAACCTATAGACAACAGATAGAAAGTAGTAGAAAATAAATAGCATAACAAATAGAACTAAGGAGGAACATTATCCCATCCTTTAGCCAGGAATTCAATAAATTCATCCATCTTTTTTAAATTCTCCTTTTTATCATTATCAGTATTAGTCCCAAGATCCTGCAACACAGAAAGATTAAGCAACGTCGTACAACAGAGCATGCTACTTATAAATTCTCCCATAGAGGACACCTTCTATTCCAAATCCTCCACACGACCCCTCAGGACAATAATATCATGTCTATAGTCATCACCTTCCTCAGTCTCATCACTAGCCTCCTCCACAATCATCCTCTCCCCTTCACCAACAGCACCTCCTGAATCATCAACCTGCTTACTATCATTCTTACCCTCTACATCCTCAGAGATCTTTTAAACCTCAAGGTCTTTAGCATTCAGTTGATCATCCTCCTGAGTGGAGGCATCAGAAGCACTTTCAAAATATTTAATCAGTTTAGCTTTCGGCACAGGTTTACCAGCTATCCTACCCGACCTCCTAACCCTATAAGAGAAACCCTCCTTTTCTTTTGCAGACAGAGTAGATTTATTTTTACTACTAGGTCCCACAGGGTCACTGCTTAGATTTTTGGGGGTCCCCACAGCATCCCCCACAATATCCTCCTCCAGCTCCCTAATTTTCCTCTTCTTACTTTTCACACTCCCTTTAGAAACCGGAGTATGAGTAACTGTTACCATGGTGGTCTCCTCTGTGGACCAAGAAAAAAACACCCCTTTTATTTTATGGGAAGCAAGGGAAGGGCAAGGTTCTTCAGAAACAACAATATCTTCAAGGTTGGCAGAAATCTCACCACTATGGGTCTGGATAGGCTTAGACAGCTCCAATGCAAGATGGAAATTGTATAAACAAAGGATAAGACCTTGGTGATTTAATAAATTAAATTCAGTGAACTTGCTAAGATTTACCTGAGTATCAAGCTTAAAAGTCTCACTCAGGAGGGCATCTATCATCACCATCTGCTCAGCTACAGACGTAGCTTGTGCACCTATGTCATGACTATTTGTGGGGTCATAACCACATGCTGACCTGCAAGTTTGACAAGTATGGGGTAGAACCGTACTTGAACTCTCCCCCGGCCCACGCTGTGCTGCAGGACTAGCATGCTGTAAGATGCTCTGGGTCAAGGCACTAATGGACTAAAGTGTCTCAACCTCAACACTCTCCTTCACAATGGAAGGGATAGAAACGTGCTCATGGGCTGGTCTTGTGAATGCTCATCTCACTAGCCACTATGGATCAACATGTGCCCCTGGTCTATCTTGTACTAACCACCTACCTCTACCCTGGAACTCCCGCGTATCAAAATAATTTGGCACTATATTTTTGATAAAATCCCATTATAGTTTCCTCAAAAAATAATGTGGGACCTCATTATTGTTGCATGGAGGATAGTCAAAAACCATCCACCACCTCTGCGCAAAATTGTCCCTTATTGTTTGGTTGTTACACTAATGGATAGGGAACCTCTTGCATGTAAGGGGTAGAGATTCATTTTTTCGTGGGTCTGTGAAAATAGAACACAAGTCAAGTTTTGTAATTTGGTCCTTTTTAACTTGTTCATATGACAACTTGTCAGCATAATACTCTCTAAATTCTCTCCTCTTTTCTGTCCAACTACTGATTTGCTTACTTATTGAATCTACATTTGATAACATAGATTCAAAGGATTGAGCAAGCGTGGATCTATGCAAGGTTGAAGTTGCAGGTTCTTTCAACCTTGCAATTATGTCCTCAATTTGTTTCTTATTATTTTCAATTCACCACATTATATTTTTTTGTGTTCTAGGGGCATATTCAGGAATAAATGGAGGTGTTTGTGGTTGGGGTTCTTCTTCAGCAGGTATTTGTTGTTCAATTGATGGAGGATTTTATGGATTTTCAGGGGGAGGAGGACGTACATTATCAACTCCTATAAATTTAAGAAATTTACATCAAAACTATTTTAACCTACCTATTTAGAAACAAATTCACACAAGAAAGCAAATAAAACTTACTTCTTTGATTTCCCCAATGTCGTGGTGGCATTCTGATGATGAATCAGCAAGAAATATCTGACGATTGGACCTTAGATAATGCAAGCGCGCTCCTTTCTTTCTTCAAGTCATGGGTTTCTTGCAATTTGCTGTGAAATAATGAAATAGAACGCTACTTTTTTTTAAAGTTGGCCACTTTTTTGACGCCCAACTTTTTGTACCCACCCATGTGCAAGTTGTCTTTTCGAAAGAAGGATGCAAGATGACTAAAGGAGCTATGGTGCTTGCTAAGGGTACTAGGAGAGGTACTATGTTTCAACTAGAGGCATACATTTCACAATTCAATAGTTCTTCTGACTCAAGGAAGAGGGCAGTAGTAACTTCATCCCCACCATCTAAACCAACAGTGAAGAAATCTGTTGTATCTAGCCCTGATGGTTTTATTCATGCTTTGAAAGTTAAGTTTCTTGCTGAAAAGATAATGTTATGGCATAAGAGATTTGGCCACATTGGTGAGAAGGGTCTTAGAACCCTGAAAAATAAAAACCTCATTGAGGGGTTTGATGATTGTAATCTTGAGTTCAACTTTTGTGAACATTTCATATATGGAAAACAAAACCGTGTTCAGTTTTATTCAAGTTCTCATAAGTCTTCTGGTGTGTTGGACCTTGTTCATTCTGATGTATTTGGTCTTGTTAATGTTCCTTCGTTATCAAAATATGTATATTTTGTATCTTTCATAGATGACTATAGTAGAAGGACGTGGATTTATTTTCTCAAAAGCAAATATGAAGTCTATAGGGGTCAATGCAAGAAGTTGGGTCCACTTTTTGGCTAAAAAGTGGAAGTGTTTTCCCTGATTTTTAGAATTTGTCACATTTGACCTTAAAATTTGAAGCACTTAGAGATGGAATCTTTAAAAAAGTCACTAAATATAAAATATAGTACTCGGAGTCTAGTTTCTAAATATGTAATTTGTTTTAATACCCAGATGATACGAATTGATTTTCAATAGGCATTTCTAAAAACCACTATTTAAAAGTCACTTTTTTTACCATACCATGCACGTGTATGGCCAACATAATTTGACCTAAATAAAATTATTTTTTAAAACCTGTTTGGGAAAAAATGTGTAGTACAGTGAAGTTTGATGAGGATATTTTTTTATAATTTTTTTCTAATTAATTTTATTTTTATTAATTTTTTATTAGGCCTAATTGCTACTTTTGAAAACCCCTCATGTACGGCCAACATAATTTGAGCAAAAAAAATCATAAATTTTTTTATTGTGTAAAGAATGATGTGTAGATTGATGACATATAATTTTTTTTTCTATTAAAAATTAAAAGTTATTAAAAAAATACAAACACCTGTCATTTCAAGTTTTTGGACTAGTTTTCTTATAAATTAAATAATAAATAGAAGAACATGTCCAATAACAAAAAAAATTACATACTTGAAAACTAGACAATGTCATCTGTAATGGGTTTTCATTTCGTAAAAAAATTTAGAAAAAAAGGTCCTCAGCCATATAGGTAAACTTAGTGTTTCTTCTTGCTTTGTACTTAGAAAAAAACTTGCAGGTCCAAGGCTCAAGGTCGGTCAACCATGCCTATCCCGAGTCTAAAACCCAAGCAAAGGGAAGGGAAAAAGCGGGCAAAGATTTCTAATTTCAAATAATGGGTACCCGTTATAAAACGGGTACGCGTTACATAACAGTACTCGTTATGTTTTTAATAACAGGTACCCATTTCTATTATACCTGCTATTTCCCATATTAGGGAAAAATGTACTATTACTATATCCCTGCAACTTGCAAGTCTGATCAATACGGCATGACAGTGACAATTTTTGTATTTTTTTACTTACAAGTGTTTTGTGGAATCTCTTGAGAGGTCATATTCTATTCAGATTTTGAAAGGAGTCAATCATATAAAAAATTCTGAAGTGAAATCAAGTGCATGAGCTATTTTCAAGAGGAATAAAGAAAGAAGGTTTTTGTTTTTACATCTACCTTTTACTTCAAAATCTATGGAACAAAGGATCTACATCTAATTCTACTTCAAAAGTTCAAATAAGGACATCAATTATGAAATTGGATTAAGTATCAATTGTTATTTTATCAAGAGGGTTTGGTAATCATGGGATCAAATCAATGTCAAAAAAAAAAAAAAAGAGGGTAATGACACCTCAAGAAATTGAAGCAAATAGAGAGAAGGAAGCAAAAAGGCAAAGAGATAAAAGAGCAAGTATTCAAGAGATGAAGAATATTGAAGCATCTATTTCCATGAGTATTGAAGAGAAAGACATTCAAGAGAGTATAAATGATGGGATGAATGTAGATGATGCAAATGTGGAAATGGTGAATTTGGAAGAAAATGTGTCTATAGAAACAAATGAATGTATGTCTTCAAACCCAACTTTCGAAGATATAGAAAATGCGACTATACAAACAAATCTAGGTATGTCTTCAGAGCCAGCTTTCAATGATATGGAAAACAAGACTATAGAAACAAATCCAGGTGTGTCTTTGGAGCCAACTTTTAATGATATAGAAAACATGACTATAGAAACAAATCCAGGTGTGTCTTCGAAGCCAACTTTGAATGATATGGAAAACACGACTATAGAAACAAATCCAGGTATGTCTTCAAACCCACCTATTGATGATATGAATGAAAATGATATCCCTTTTAGGAGTGAAAATGAAAATATTTTATTTGAGATTGAAAAAAATGTCTTAGATAATCTTCCTAGTAAGATTTCTTGGAGGCAAATGAGAACTCATGCAAATAGATTATATAAAAAAAAATTAATAGAAAAAGTCTTGGATTTCAATGTCAACTTATGATACAATTGATGAAGATGTGGAAATTGTGAAAAGTAATGAAAAAGTTAGGCATCTTTGTAAAACTTAAAAAAAAGATGAATCAATGAAACAAGTTTTATCTAGTGTTGCTAATGCTATTGATTCTATTGGTAAAAAGAGTCGATCTAAAGATAGCAATGCAGCACGAAGAGCTATAACAACTGCTTTAGTCAATAAATCACCTTCTAATAAAAGAATGATAAGTAAGACAAGTGAAATTCTAAAGATAAATCCTAAAACTTTGAGAAGAGCAGCAAAGAGAAGAGAATCTATTGAAAAGATCCAATTAACCAATGTTGGAGTTTTAGTGGTAGACTCCCAAGGTATGACATGAAATTAAATAGTGAAATCAAATCTTTAATTGAAAAATATTGGCATGATAATACAAAGGTATCATCTAATGTTAGAGATGTTTTAAAATTATGAGTGGGGTCTAAAATTTATGATCCTCATCCAAAACATCTATTAGACATGACTCAAATTGAATTATATAAAAAATTCTTAGATGATTTAGTGTTAGAACCATTTAATATTGCGATAAGCCAAAGATCTTTTGAGAAATGTAAACCTTGGTATGTGAAAATTAATAAACAGCGAATCTCTTGTTGTTGTAAAACTCGTGCAATTTTGTTATTATTATGATGTTTTTTCATATATACGTTCTACTTTGCATACTGACAAAATTATGCAGGAATGTGGTATTAATATGCCACCTCAAACAATTAAGGAGTTTGTAGCAGGTTTGTTTTATGAAACATCTACTAGATACTTATTTTATTCAAAAGCATGTATTTCTGGACAATGCAATAGATGTGGCAACTTTTCATTGTTAGGAGAATGTATACATGAAAATATTTCACATGAATTTGGACAACAATTAGTGGATGTGAAAAGATTCAAGAATGTTGAATATTCTTTAAAGGATGGAAAAATTAGAAAGCGTTGTGAGTTAGTCATTGAAAAAATTTGTGTGCATGTATTTATCAAAGATTTTAAGGATAATATTGTATCCAAATATGTCAAACACTCCCAATATGCTCAGTGTCTTGATGGAAAATTCCATTCATGTAAAAACACCTTTCCAATTGGAACTATCCTATTAGTGGTTGACTTTGCAGAAAACTATACTCTTGCTCCACAAGAGGAAATTCAATCTCAGTATTGTAATTCAGTGCAAGTGGCCATATTTGTTCATATTGTATATAGGCATGTAGATGATAGTACAGAAAATAATAGAAATTTTTTGAGGGAGTATCATTTCTATTTGAGTGATAACTAGTTACACTCTTCAGAGTTTGTGCAATATTGTTTCACAAAATTTTATGAAAGTTTAAAAGAAAGAGGAACCCAGATGACACAACATTTCGTATAGTTAGATAATTGTACAGGGCAATTCAAAAATGGAAGAATGTTTTATTGGCTATGTAGGGCTCACAAAGAAATCAATATCCAACATATGTGGAGTTTTTTTGAAGCTGGACATGGTAAAGGAGAACATGATGGAGCTGGAGCATGTGTGAAAAGAGCTCTTACTAGAGAGCAACTAAAATTTGAGGATACAGCCAAATTTAGAGATGCACGTGCAATTGTGGATTGGTGTAATGAAAAATTATCTACAGGATCAAGTCAAAACTCTACAATTTGATGATTCTTTTGGTTAGTTGAAGAAGAGAATATTCCTACTTGACTTGATTGTGAGACAATAACTGGATCAAGAAAATGGCATTTATTTAAGAGTTCAAATGCAAGCACATGGACTATATGGACTAGGGAGCTTACATGTTTTTGTCAATTTTGTATTACAAGTGAGTGGGGAGCATGTGAAAATATAGAATGGGTTGAAGAATGGAAACAAAAATCCTTGACACCTACAGAAACACAAGATCAACTTGAAACAACAATTGAAGATGATAATCAAATGTTTGCATCAAATGACTATGATCATGTTTCAGACCTTGTACAAGAAGGTACTTTTGTTTTCAATTTTTTTTATTGTCATTTTTTGTACATCTATATATAATTAATTATATATGTATGCATGCACAAATTTATGTGATTTAGATACATGTCACACTTTATTGAATTACATAATTTTTTTGTAGGACATGTGTATGTTGTTATTGCACCTGAGGGCAATGAAGAGGAAACTGAGTATTGGTTGGCTCGATGTGTTGAGACAAAACAAAATTTGTTACATCCTAGAGTAGATGATGATAACGTGGAGTATCCAACAGGTTCTGTGGTTGTTGTTGGCACTTGGCTACGAAAATATCTAATAAGAAGGAATGGTCTGCCTGCATTTGAAGATTATGAAACACATAAGAAGACCATACACTACTCACATTTGGTTGTGGCAACAAATATAAAACTAGTCAGATATGAAGGCAAACCTTATAATAAATAGTTATGGACACTTTCGATGGAAGAACATAAGTCAATTATAGATGCATTACAAAAAAATGAGGATGCAGATGGTACAATAGAATAAATTTCTAGGTATGTAAACCATACTTTTACATACCCAAGTTAAATTCTTTCATTCTCATTTTAGCTTCTATATTATTCCCCTTGTCTTAAATTTTGTATCGACTCATGTAAATATATAGTTAATTTACTTGTACATTTGAACATTACTTTTTGCAAGTGTACCCTAGACAAGTAGTCAAATTTACATGATTGTCAATAGAAGTTTTCACCATACAAGTATGTGAGGTCAATTTTGTAGTCTTCAACTAAAAGTGAATGCAAATTAGGTAATTGTATATATACTTACATTATGACTTTCACATTCAACATGTTATCTAGAACTACATAATGCATCAATATTTTGTCTTTTTGGTATATAAATTCTTTCATTCTTATTTCAGCTTCTATATTATTCCCCTTGTCTTAAATTTTGTATCGAATCATGTAAATATATGGTTAATTTACTTGCACATTTGAACATTACTTTTTGCAGGTGTACCCTAGACAAGTAGTCAAATTTGTATGATTGTCAATAGAAGTTTTCACCATACAAATATGTGAGGTCAATTTTGTAGTTTTCAACTAAAAGTGAATGCAAATTAGATAATTACATATATATATACTCAAATCTTGATCATCCATCCTCTAAAGACACCCACTTGTACATCCCCTTAATTCATCCTCTTGGCTCCCCTTAAGCCATCCTCTTACATCCCCTTAAGCCATCAAGTTTTATCTTATACTTTGTAAATTAACTAGTGTACATCTCTCCAAGTAAGCCATCCTCTTTTGTATCCCCTTAAGACATCCTCTTCTAGCTCCCCTTTTAATTAATCCTCTTCTACATCCCCTAAAGCCATCCTCTTATGTATCCCCTGAAGACATCCTCTTAGCTTCCCTTAAGCCATCATCTTACATCCTCTTTTGTGTTATTTAGTTACATATTGCATTAATATTTTGTGTTTTTGGTACATATTCTTTCATTCTCATTTATATTCATTATTTCTTACAGGTGTATCCTACAAGTATATTTTTCCATGATTGCCACTACAAGATTTCATCATAATGTAAATGGTAGATCAATTTTGTAGTCATGTCAAACTAATAATATGGACCTATAAGGTAATTGTATAGATATATTCATATGTTTAATAATGGACCTATTTTTTGTTTTGAGACTCTTTTTATGATCTATGCATTTAATTTTCACGGATTGAATATTATTTTATGATTGCCACAAATGCTATTAGTGTAGAGGTTCAATAAGTATATAGTTTGTATTTTTCCTATCATTTTTGTACCCACTTTAGCTATGTTTTGAGATGTGTTGATTTAGCATTTACATTAAATATTATTTAAATGCACAAATGTTGAAAAGTAGTGTCATGATAGTTAAAGGGAAATAGTCCTAGGATAGTTTGCATATTTGAAACATGGTTTAATATCACCTCTATGAATGCCTAGGTGTAGTCATTGGTGTTGTAGAACTTTATTTATGACTGCTAAGGTAATAATGAGGGTTATCATGCATAGGTAAGGTATTAAATAGTCATTATTTCAAACTAAATGACTACCATAAAGGTTACTCATTGTCATAGTAAATAGAAGATTATTGTCATGCATGAAGATTATTGCCATGTATCCAATATAGACTATCATAAATCATTGATATGTTCTCATAAGAGCAATTCAAATCTAAAAATTAGTCATAATGAGGTTATATCATCTAAATTCCATTGCAAAAATTCATATGACAATAATAAAACAAATTTAGGATAGTCATGAAACAAATAGGACACTCATGAAACAAATAGGACAATCATGTTAGTCAAGAGGTTTTCACAGTGATTGATGATCAAGTATATCATTCTAAATGGTCATTTGCTAGAGTTAGATAGACATATATTTATGGTAACAAGTGGCCTTCATGAAATTCATAAGTGGTCATCCAAACACCTATATGATTGTCATAACAATCCCTTTAATAGCCACTTGCTTTCATAACCAATCAAAGATGTTATTAAGAACTTGAAGATAATCCCTAATACCCACTCAATAGAACTACTAAGAGAATGGCCAATCAAACCAAGACAAGAATCTACATATAGCAAAAGGAATCTCAAAAATCTAATAATTCACTAGCACTAGAAACATTATGAGTAATCATTATAAGCCCGATTAATGCACCAACTTTGTCAACCAATAAGGTATAAAAGAGAAGATCTTAAGAGAATGTATAAATACAAGAGGAGATAAGATTCAAATAAATTTCCTTAGATAGTTTCTTCTTTAAAAAGTTAGTTTCTCTACAAGAATTGAATGCTACTTCTCGAATAATTTCAAATTGTGATAATTTTTTTGTATCTTATATTGTGTGGATAAGATTTGAATTTCCTTCTAGTTTCTTCTTTAAAAGAGTTAGTTTCTCTACAAGAATTGAATTCTACTTCTTGAATAATTTCAAATTGTGATAAAAAATTTTGTAGCTTATATTGTGTGGATAAGATTCAAATGAATTACCTTAGATAGTTTCTTCTTTAAAAGAGTTAGTTTCTCTACAAGAATTGAATGCTACTTCTTGAATAATTTCAAATTGTGATAAAAATTTTTGTAGCTTATATTGTGTGGATAAGATTTCAATTTCCTTCTAGTTTCTTCTTTAAAAGAGTTAGTTTCTCTACAAGAATTGAATACTACTTCTTGAATAATTTCAAATTGTGATAAATTGTTTTGCAGCTTATATTGTGTGGATAAGATTCAAATGAATTTCCTTAGATAGGTTCTTCTTTAAAAGAGTTAGTTTCTCTAAAAGAATTGAATGCTACTTCTTGAATAATTTCAAATTGAGATAAATTTTTTTGTAGCTTATATTGTGTGGATAAGATTTCAATTTCTTTCTAGTTTCTTCTTTAAAAGAGTTAGTTTCTCTACAAGAATTGAATACTACTTCTTGAATAATTAAAAATTGTGATAAAAATTTTTTATCTTATATTGTGTGGATAAGATTCAAATGAATTTCCTTAGATAGTTTCTTCTTTAAAAGAGTTAGCTTCTCTACAAAAATTGAATGCTTCATTTGAATCATGTTTTGAATGTTTTTTTAGCGAAGATTTTGTTCAAACACACTATCAAAGTGAGTCTAACATCCTTATCATTTTGTCATGATTTTGTAGGTTTATCCTAGGTAAATTACCCTGTTATAAAGTGCCCTAAATTTATCTATTAGATAATTGTAACACCATTTACCTATCTATTCCACTATGTAAATTAACTTAATTTAGGTTTGTGAGGCAGTTAATAAATTGTTCACTATTTCAAGAAGAACTATTGAACCATAATGCATAATCACTTCTTAAAAATTAAAAAATGTAGTAGAGAGAAATCTTCTAACATGTCTCAATTAAATAATTTATAATCTAGAAGTGAACAACATGAAGCATATTTAACATATTAAATCTTTAACATATTATCTAGAGCATACTAAACTACATTCAAGCATATATACTCAATAATATATACATGTCGATCTAGATCTAGATAAGTCCATGAAATACTATAAAATATAGGTAGGACCCATGAAATGTGTACTTTAAAACATCTACTCATCATCAGCATATAAATAAATACAAATCACAGTTCATGAAATACTGAAATATATCTAGAAGTACATGTAATAGCAAGTTTGACATATATAGTCAAAGTCCTAGAATGGCATATATGAAAAATAATGTGCACATCATACAGTTTAGTCTATGAAATAAAACTCTATGTTAGGGATGATCATCACTCAAGTTCAAATCTGAAAGAGGCCTCTTTCTTCCTTGTGAAATAGATGGATCTACCTCATGTTGTACACAACAAAAAGAACTTGCAATCAGATTTAAAATTTTTAAAAATGACATATGAAATTAAATATTTAAATGTAGGCTTTAAAGTGTGCATTTGAACTACCGTGCAATCATGCTCATGTAGTCCCACATTTTGTTGTGCAGGTGGTATAATTGTTTCATCTTCTTCACCAAAAGTTTGACCTGCTAATTGCTAGAATTTCAAATAAAGCAAGTTTGAAATAAGTTAGAATTTATTTAGCATATAAAAACCTAGAAATTGCACATAGAAAATTTAGTAAAGTTTAGGACCTCAAAATGTGTAGATGGCTCATGAATTTGTCCCTAACTAGCAACCTGACCAATAGTCTCACTCCTATCATCCTACACTTACATATATATGGGTGCATATATAAATTTATATAAACTCAAAAAAGAAACTTAGTACAACTTTAGTATAATTTTTTAAAACACACACCAGAGAATACTCAGGCATAATAGCTGATGATGGAGGATCAGTGGAAGAAACACCTGAGCCATGTGGTCAGTCAGACATGGGAACTGCCACATGACCTGAGCCTCACTACAATAGTAGTGTTTCACATACATGTACATAGTTATTTATTTATTTATACACTTGTTAATTTAAAATTTAATATTGACAAGTTTCAAAATAAAATTTAAACTAGAATTAGATACATATGGTTTTAGGGTTAAGATATATTGGTTTACCCCATAAGGTGTGCCAATCTCTATAGCTGTCGATGCAAAACTCAATGTATCAAATCGTGATGTGGCCCTAGAGCGACTTGAGATCTATACAACAAATAGTTCACAATTATATATTAATTCATTAAATTATTTATATAAATTTTGATCTATGCTCAAATTATACACTTGAAATATTTAATAAAATTTGATCAATGTACCTGTGTAGGATTATCATCTGAATATAGTAGATCCAAGTATGACTCCACTCCGGCTGTAGCTGCATCTGATGTGGATGTAGGAGTAGGACCATAACATGGTTGATTGCAATTTGTACACAAATGTGCCCTTGACATGCCTAAGGCTCTATGCTGAGATGCATCGACTCCTCCATGATGCTCTCCACCACTGAATTCAGCTACCATGTGGGCAGCTTGTTTGGTGAGATTGCCTGAGAGTCTACTCAATGCTCCTAATGTCGACAAAACTGCTTGCTGCTAAATAGGTGTAGGAATCGTGGGCAAAACAGGAGCAACCATAGGAGCAGGAGGAATAGGTCGATTGGGGTTAATTCATACCCTTGGTCTGTGTTGTGGCATGCCACGACCAACACCCTGAAATTCTCTCATATCAAAATAATTGGTTTTTGACCCAATTGAAACTCCACCCATAATTTTCTCAAAAAATATAGTGGCACCTCACAATTAGCATGTGGTGGGTGATCAAACACCATCCACCACCGATCCCAAAAATGCCTTGAAATCCCCTCATGCGTACACCACTTAATTGATATTCTTTTTTTTGTTGCAACTATAAGTTGATTAGTTTTTGGGTGACGAAAAAATGGGGCTAATGTTTGTTTTGTAATGTGGAGGTCATGGATGTCTTTATATGAAAGACCATCTGCATAGAATTGCCTCCTCTCCTCCTGCCAAAGCTGAAATCTATTTAGGTCTGCATCGATAGACCTAACAGAATCAATAATGGTTTACATCGAAGATGCAAACTGAACCACATGAGGAGGCATCAAGTGAGGTTGATTATTAATCAAATTAATGTTCTCCTCAATTGCATTAATGTTTTGCCACAATTGGGCCTCATCAAATGGAGGGGGTAGGGGGTTTTGAGGTGGAGGGGATGGGGGGTTTTGAGGTGGAGTGGGTGGGGGGTTTTCAGGTGGATCATGGGGTGGGGGGTTTTCATAAAGAATGTCATCTATTAAAAATTCATCTAGACTCTAGTCATCCATTAGATGTCTCTTGCAAATTTTCAAATATGTAAATTCATATAAAAAACTTACAAATGTATAATTTCACAAATATATATACATATTGAAAACTTACAAACAAATAGATCTATAAATTTAAACTTAATCTAATAGATCTATAAATGATTTAGTTTAAAATATCCATGAATTTAGAGAGCAAGTAATACTTGAAAATTAAACATGCACAAGTTTATCATATAATATGATCAAATGATGATGTCTCATACCAATGTCTCCTTAAATTAATCCAACATTTCCCTAAACTATGATATTCTCCTTCCTACTTCATTCCTCTTTAACCATTTTTTAGAGGGTTTCTAAACTATAGAATTGGTATTTATAGATAAAATATGGAATAATTAGAAAAAATCTCACAAATTACCAAGAGAAAGTTATGCAAAAAATCACAAGATGAAGCTGTGTCTAAATTTTTAGATCATTTTCACATAGTGGACAAGGTTGCAAGTTCTAGGTCCTAGTCATACACCAAGGTGTCACTTTACCTAACAACCTTCTCCTATCATCATTTTTCTCAAAATTATAATGGAAGTTACATTTTGACACCTTATATAGTCCAAATGTAAAAGTGCATGATAGACCATGCCAAGTGTATTAGATTCCCATTTCTCTATTAATTAGGCTACTTCTAGCTTCTAAGTTAAGCTCAATTGTGACATATTTTACTATTTTGCACCATCTTCTACTTTTTGTCTTGATTGGTTTAGATAGATAAAGAAGTTAAATTGGTAAAAGTTATTCTAAGCACAGCCAAAAAAAATTTAGTTAATGTTTATTTTGAGTCCATTTGTAGTGGTAACCATCTCCTACAAGTGCATGTAAACCCTTGTATTTATAGTTTACTTTTTCCTAATCCGGTGTCAATTTCTATTTCCATTGTCTTGTTTGTTTAACTATTGATTGAATATTTCCTCTGATCATTTATCACATTATTTGGACTTCTATTTTTGTATGAAAATATATAAAATAGGCCTCCCTCTCCCCATTTGAACATAGAAAAATTGTGAAGTTTCCACTTGATTGCTATTTTGGAGCCATCTTTCTTGAATAAGTGTAGGAATGTTAGTGTTTACTATATTTGTTGGTTTTAACTCCATTCTTCCTCTATTATACATTTTATCTTCCCTTTTCAAACCCACATTCCTTCTGGACTTACCTCTTTCTAAACCATTTTCTTTCCTCAATTTTTCATTTTAGATTATCATTTCTACTTTATTTTTCATCAAGTATCTTTAATTTTATTTCTTTTCTTCTCCCATATTAGTCCTCTCTATATCCATATTATTCCCCTTTACTTTTTTTCATTGAGTCTTATTTTTCCATCTCCTAAATTCCTTGTTTCTCCTTCAAACCTTGGTTTAAACCTAGCTTTAGTTTTTCATACCAATGTCTCCTTAAATGAATCCAACATTTCCCTAAAATATATTATATTCTCCTTCCTACTTCAAATGTCCTCTTTAACCATTTTTTAGAGGGTTTCTAAACTATAGAATTGGTATTTATAGATAAAATATGGAATAATTCAAAAAAGATCTCACAAATTACCAAGAGGAAGTTATGCAAAAAAATACAAGATGAAGCTATGTCTAAAATTTTAGATCATTTTCACATAGTGGACAAGGTTGCAGGTTCTAGGTCCTAGTCATACACCAAGGTACTAGGAGAGGGCCATGTGACACCCAAGACCTATCACTCTACCTAACAACCTTGTCCTATCATCATTTTTCTCAAAATTATAATGGAAACATTTTGACACCTTATATAGTCCAAATTTAAAAGTGCGTGATAGCCCATGCCAAGTGTATTAGATTCCCATTTCTCTATTAATCAGGCTACTTCTAGCTTCTAAGTTAAGCTAAATTGTGACATATTTTACTATTTTGCACCATCTTCTACTTATTGTCTTGATTCCAGTTTCTAGATAGAGAAGTTATTAGTAAACTATTCTAAACATGCCTAAAAATTTATTAGTTATTGTTTATTTTGAGTCCATTTGTAGTGGTAACCATCTCCTACAATTGCATCTAAACCCTTGTATTTATAGTTTACTTCTTCCTAATCCGGTGTCAATTTCTATTTCCATTGTCTTGTTTGTTTAACTATCATTGATTATTTCCTTTGATCATTTATCACATTATTTTTCACAATTTAAAAGTGCATGATAGCCCATGCCAAGTGTATTCTTCCCATTTCTCTATTATCCTACTTCTAGCTTAGTTAAGCTCAATTGTGACATATTTTACCATTTTGCACCATCTTCTACTTTTTGTCTTGATTGGTTTCTAGATAGAGAAGTTATTAGTATACTATTCTAAACACACCCAGAAATTTATTAGTTAATGTTTATTTTGAGTCCATTTGTAGTGGTAACCATCTCCTACAAGTGCATCTAAACCCTTGTATTTATAGTTTACTTTTTCCTAATCTGGTGTCAATTTCTATTTCCATTGTCTTGTTTGTTTTAGGGTTTATAATTTGGTTTTTTAGGGTTTATAGTTTAGGTTTTTAGAGTTTGCAGTACAACATGGTTTCAGGGTTTATAATTTGGTTTTTCAGGGTTTATAGTTTAGGTTTTTAGGGTTTGCAGTACAACATGGTTTTAGGGTTTATAATTTGGTTTTTTAGGGTTTATAGTTTATGTTTTTTAGGGTTTATAGTTTAAGTTTTTTAGCATTTGCAGTAACATGGTTTTAGGGTTTGTAGTAACATAGTTTTAAAGTTTATAGTAACAGACAATCACAAAAAAATTATAAAACTCTAATAACAAGTAAAACCCTAATAACAAATAAAACCCTAATTTTCATTTTAATCCTACAATTAAAAAAACATCTAAAACAAGCTAAAAATTAGCAGAGAACCAACCTAGAGGAGATCAGTGGTGACGAGGTGGCAGGAGGAGGTGAGAGGGCAAAAAACTCTCTGGTGTTGTGCTTGTTTAGCCTTCAGTAATGCATACCTGTTCTGAAGCTTCTGCTGTCACTGTCGGTCAAATTGGTAGAAAATGAGCCTACAAGGCTCTTTTAAAAAAAAAATTTGAAAGCGGGTACTCGTTTAGGCTCAGGTGCATGTTACTAAATGGGTACCCGTTTAGGTTTAGGTGCTCATTCCTAAATGGGTACCCATTTCTTTGAAAATGGGTACCCGTTCCTGGCGGCATTTTTTTTGCCCATGTGACTTCCCCTATATGTGGACCGAGTTTCTTGCTTTAGCCCATAGTAAGTTTAAGGAGTTTAAAGCCTTTGCTAAAAATTAGACTAGTAAAGGGATTAAATGTTTGAGAACTAACAACGGTGGTGAGTTCTATTCTACAGAATTTGATAAATATTGCAAGGAACTTGGGATTGAAAGACATAAGACAACTCCATATACCCCGCAGCAAAATGGAGTTACAGAGAGGACGAACAGGACACTGATGGAGAAGGCTAGGAGTATGCTTAGTGGAGCTGGCCTAGAACAAACATTTTGGGGTGAAGCTATTGCTATTGCTTTCTATCTGGTAAATAGATCTCCTACATTAGCTCTTGTTGGTAAGACACCCATGGAGGTGTGGTTTGCTAAAAATCCTTCAATAAGGCATCTTCATGTTTTTGGTTGTGAGGCATATGCACATGTACCTAGGGAAAAGTGGTCAAAATTGGAGAATAAGGCTATTAAGTGTATCTTCATTGGCTATGGTGTCGGTGTAAAAGGATACAAGATTTGGGATCCTGTGGTTGAAAAGTGTTGTATAGAAGAAGTGTCATCTTTAGAGAGCTAACACCTTCTTCCACTATTTTACAGCCAAAAGAAAAAGAAAAGAAAGATGATGTTGTTCAATTTCCTTCTACCCCTGAGAAGACTGAACAAAAAGACAATGTTGGACCTGAAAATGAGGAGAGCTCTAGAAGCTCTTAAAGTTTAGATGATGAAGTAGAACCTCCACCTCAGCATTTGAGGAGGTCCACACAAATTAGGAAGCAACTTGAGAGGTTTGGTTATACATTGCTTGATTCTAGTTGTGCGTTTTGCTTTGCTTACTCATAGTGATGAACCTAGAACTGTGTCAGAGGCTATGGATATGAAAGAGGTAGGTTCTTGGAAGGAGGCCATGGAGGATCAAATGGCTTCTTTGGAAAAGAATCAAACTTGGGACTTGGTGCCTTTGCCTCCTGGATGGAAACCTGTTGGATGCAAATGGCAATGTTGATAAGTATAAGGCTAGATTGGTAGCGAAGGGGTATTCACAAGTGGAGGGCATAGATTATGGTGAGATCTTATCTCCCATTGCAAAGGTGACATCCGTTTGATTCCTATTATCTCTTGCAGCAGCTTATGACTTAGAGGTGGAGTAGATGGATGTGAAGACAACTTTCCTTCATGGTGATTTGGAGGAAGAGGTTTACATGTCATAGCCAAAGCATTACATGGTGAAAAGTAAAGAAAATTTGGTTTGCAAGTTAAAGCAGTCTTTGTATGGATTGAAGTAGTCTCCTAGGATGTGGTACTTGAAGTTTGATGCCTTTGTGTTTTCAACTGGATTTGTGAGATCGAAATCGGATCACTATGTGTATTATAAGAATGATGGTGATTGTATTCTCATTATTGCATTATATGTTGCTCATTGGGAAGGGTAAGAATATGATTTCTGATTTTAAGTCTTAGTTGGCAACACAGTTTGAAATGAAAGATTTAAGGGAAGCCAGGTACATTCTTGGAATGGAAATCATAAGAGACAGAACTAACATAAAACTTTGGCTAAGCCAGAGTAAGTATGTGAAGACCATGTTGGACAGGTTCAGCATGGCAAACTGTAGGCCATTGTGTGTTCTTGTTTCTTTGGGGACAAAGTTGTCCATTAGTGATTGTCCAAAATCTCCTAGTGAGGTGGAGGACATGAGCAGAGTACCTTATGGTAGTGTTGTTGGCAGTTTGATGTATGCTATGGTCTGCACAAGACCAGACATTGGCCAAGCAGTGGGAGTCCTTAGTTGATTTATGGCTAATCTTGGATGGGTACATTAGGATGCAGTTAAGTGAGTGTTTAGATATTTGAGGGGTACTTCTAAGTATTTCATATGCTATCATGGTAATGTTACAAGAGCTTTGCATTCTATTGATATTCATCGATTTGTGGATTTAGATTAGGCAGGTGACATTGATAGCAGGAGATCCACTAGTGCTTATGTGTTTACACTGTTTGGTGGTGCTATTAGTTGGATGAGTAAGTGACAACCTGTGGTTTCTTTGTCCACGACAGAAGCTAAGTACGTGGTAGCAACTCATGCTTGTAAGGAAGCCATTTGGCTTAAGAGATTGTGTTCAGATATTGGTGTTGATGTAGGACAGATTCTAATTTGTTGTGATAGTCAGTGTGATTTTCCTTACGAAGAATCCAACTTTCCATGCCAAAAAAAAAGCATACTGATGTATAGTTTCACTTCGTACGAGACATGGTAGAGGATGGGAAGGTAAATTTGGAGATGGTAGATACTTTGAAGAATGTTGTAGATGCATTGATGAAGCTAGTGGGCACAGAGAAGTTCATATGGTGTTTGGAGTCTATGAGCCTCTTGGCCTGTAGTAGTTAAATCCTATTATTCTATTGGCTCTTACAAGGTGTTTGACAAGTGGGAGAATGTTGGGAATTAAGGTGTCTTCAACTTGGTAATTCCTCATATTATTTCATTGTATTTATTTATTTATTGCCTATTGTATAATTTGGATGTAAATCCTATGTTGTCATATTGTGGGATTTGGCATGGTGAAATGTCATCCTACATGGCATATGACCACATGTAATTTTGTCCTTGTTACCATTTTTTGACCCTAGCTCAAAAATTGGCTCAATAGATTTATCACTTATCATTTTTTAATGTGGTTTGATTTGTTTCTGTTATATGCTAGTTGCATAGTTGTTGTGACAAATGCAGTTCAATTGTTCAGATGCAGAAAAGAAAAGTTTCAATCATTCATTGCATTGCAGAGCAGTAAAAGAGATAAGTATTCATTCACTACAGTGATTGTTCATTTACAATTTTGAATACATAAGAGAACAAACATTGCATTGAAGGAGACTAAGACATATCAGATGTCCCACACAAGTCATGGTTTATAGCTAAACTCATGCAAATACAAGTAAAACACTATGCATCTAATGAAGAAGAGGGAAAGACATAGCCATCATTGCCTTGTTTGGGTTGATCTTTGTAGAAACCTCTAGTTCTACTCCTGACCTCGACATGTACCTAAAAAATTGTGGGAAGGTCCTGTTAGAAACTCTGGTTATGAAAATCCTTCATCAATCAAGAGACACATAATATTTCAGTTGTAATGCATTGATCAAATAAGAAACATCCAAGTGCAGAAAGAACTAAAGAGAAGAAAACATAAGAACATCATTGTTTTATTCTAATGTATTTGTTTCATGTGTAGGTATAGGACAAATTATGAAGTTGATTGAAGACATTTAGCATGTGGTATCAAATGGGCTCCCACAACGGTTTATGCTAGCATGTTGCTGCCCCTTGTTCTCAAAATGGATGAAAAGAGGAAGAGGATCATCAATAACATTCATATGACAAGCTGAAAGAGTAATGAGACAATCATATGCATCAGTCCCATTTCAGGGCATGACCATGATTTCACTTCAGGATATGAAATGCAACCAAGAGCATGACATGAACATATGGAGGACAAGATTCAATGCATATAACAGCCTATACACTACTTCAACTACTATGAAATAACATTTTCAAGCATGATAGTAATCAAGAGTACACAATACATTTGTAATCATCAGACTGATGAAGGAGTAAGTGTTCACAAGTATGAATTATCTGAAGGATACTTACTCATTCATGATCAGCAATCCAATTGGAGTGTCCATTATAAATCAGTAAACAACTTACAAAGACAGGTGAGTGCCAAGCTTCATACTTTCTCATTTAATGGAGTGATAGAATTAGATTCAGAATTCAATGACATAAGCTGCCTCTTAAATGATAAAATATATCCAGTTATACCTCATTTTTCTATTGATAAGTAACATGAGACAAGTGTTATCACATGTTGCATTTATTGCATATCTATAGAAGAAGTATGATAAGTATTACAAATTTGTAGAAGAAAATACAAGACAACCAACCCAGATGGCTCATCTTTTGCCTTTGACAGACTCCAAGAGAATAAAAAAAGAGCACTTCATTACATGTGTGTAATAGAGTATGATCATCATGTGATAGGAGCAATTAAGATGATACAATGGACCTAATCATGTCCTACAGGACATCTCATATGATGCATATGATAAGATAGAATATAGTAGAAAAGAGCAACAAAGGTTCATCATATGTTACATTTGATACAGATCAAGAAAGTGTTGCCTTCATGTGTTACAATGCCAACATATCATGATACAACTAGGTCATCATTTTATATGAAAGGTTTGATGCTACAGTCCACTAAATGAACAAGTGAAAGATACAGAAATGAAAAGTATATTTGCTGCTATAGAAAGTGGAGGAGTTCAAAGTTCAAAAGGGATAGTATCATACTAGATGCCATGATGCTACAGAAGGAAGTTTTTATACTAAAAAAAGAACAATATCACTTTAGTTTTCAAGTTTGAGTGTATACAATAAAAGAAAAATGCATATACTACCTTTTGTGCTCTTTTCTTAAACACCCACATCAACTTTCAGAACCAATACATTTTGGAGTTTTAAGAGAAAGAGAAATGATATGGTAAATTGTCCAAATAGGCCAAAATGAGTTTATTGTTTATATAGAACAAAGAAATGAAACCCTTGTCAGGTAAGAATGTCTTCTTTATTTTCATAGTCAAGAAAAGTCAAAGTGGAGTTTTGAAGACATGGCCGCGGTGAGGAAAGAGTTCTGTGTGGTTAAAAAATGTAACCCTTATCGGGTTTCAAAAAGGAGTCTTTTCTTTTTACTTTCAGTCAAACAATGTAAAAGAAGCTTCTGTGTAGACATGGCCATGCATAGAAGGAAGGTTCTATGCCAAATAAAAATGAAACCCTCACTGACAATACAAGAGACTTTACTTTCTTACATCAAAAAGACAAGGTAAAGCTATAGGAAGTGTTTAAAAGGAGCGGTCATGCCTTAAGATAAGGTATTTTATACATCCAGAAGATAAAAGACAAAATGACACCCTCTTCACATTATCATATAAGAAGAGATAAAGAGTTCACAATGCAAGTATTGACAGAGAAGAATAATGGACTCACTGTATAATGCAACTGAGGAGGCTAATGGTCGCGGCCAGTTGAGCAAAGCTTTTACCATTGTGCCATTTTTCACAAGTTCAACACACAAAGAAACACAAAACAAATGCATATCAAAACTAAGAGACTTAGGAAGCAGCTAATGGCCATAGCCATTAGCAAAAAGTAAGCCAACAAAACACATCGATATGATTTTTTTAAGTTCAGTTTCAAAGTTACCAGGAGGCCGCAGTCATTGTGGGCCAAAGAAATGTAGTGGAAAACCATAGAAGACCATCAAATGGAGCAAGAGAACACACAAGAGCATGAAACCCCAGGTCAACAGCCAAAATTGTAGAGCTCAACACCAACAACAGCAAAATTAAATGACCAACATTTTAGGGTTATCATTTGCTTTTGTTTCAACGTCCCTTCCATATTTTTGACCATGTAACATTTAATCATTTTTATTTAAATGGGATTTGGGCTCAACAGTTTGTGTTGATAAGTGTCTAGCAATCATAAGTAGAGGTGGCCGATAGCATATAGAGTATGGCTCGATGTGTTAAGTCAAATGAAGACATTATCATAAGTGAACAAATGTGCCTTTAGAATCTACAGGGTCTTAACATCATTGGTGGTTGACTCACTTTGGAGTCAAGATATTATCATTGTATATTGCATGTGGTCGAGTGTCTTTGACCTCCCACATATGCCTTTTTTATTATTCCTTCACATATTTCAATATATGATAAGATATCAAAACTGGAGCCTTGTGTGTGATGAATATGTAGAATGAAGATATGGTCAAAGGGGGTCAATGCGACATGGTGGCAGAATATCGATACTTTGAGTCCATGGTGTCATGCCTTTTAAGGCTTTTATTTACTTTTTTGCAAACATGTGTGATAGTTCATATTTTTTTTATGATTTTTATAGAAAATCATTAATGATATCTTGTAAATATCTTGGTGAATTATAAACCAGATATCATTTTATTTTTTGAAAAATCACATCAATAGGATATCGATTAAAACTGCCAAGTCATGTAAAGTTAACTTTAAAGCAATTAAATTATGAATTGCTTTTAAAGTTGAACTATTTTTAGGTAGTTAAAGCATTTTGATTTCCTTGGGCGAAATTGAGCATAATAGGACAAAATTTTTGCTTTCATGAGGCAGATTGGAAAAATTTAGATGCAGTTTTGGTGGGGACCACCTAGAGGATCAAGTTGGTAGTTTTATTTTGCAGTTTGGAGGCCGTTTGAGGTTATTTTTGTCATTTTTTTTTAAAGCTCAAAAATGGATTGCAGATCCATTTTTAGGAGCTTTTTCAGCTTTCTTCACCAGGAGATCATTGGGAGTCATATATAGGAGAAAAACTTAGTTTTTTCTCAGTCCGTTAGCATCAGTTTCTTCTCTCTTGCAGAGTTGTATGCAGCAGTTGGCTCACACATTTTATTTTTCATGCATTGTATTTATTTTAGTTCTAATAGAAAATCATCTTGTTTCACATACATTTTTGCAGTCTTGATCTGATTTTATATTGTGACTATTTTAGTCCTTTATTTTGTCTCAATACTTTTAGAATTTAGTTCTTCCTAGTTATAGTTTGTGTTTGATATCAAACCTTGTTGCAAATTAATTAAGGAGTAGCTATCAGTGAAGTTGTGAGGATTAATGTTAGAGGATCTACCTATGAATGATAGAGCTTTATTTAGTTTTAGATTCCAGAATCAGTTTGCATTTTAGTTACAACTTTTTATCCCTTTTCCCCTCAAGTCATAGTTTAGAAATTATAAGAGAACCAACTCACTCTAGAGATTCGTTCTCAAGAAAGGAGACGCACATACGAGAATGATTCCATGTTTTAACAAGTAGTTAAGTTTTTGCAAAGCTTAACAAAAGTGCATACTTGAATTGACAATAGTCCTAAAATGAGGAGATAGGCATCCGACTTAGTGGTAAGAATATTTTTCCATGTGTCGGCATCTTGGATGTTGTGTAAGGGAATATTGACCGTAACGGTCATGACAAATTCTTATGACGAAGTTATGACATGTAAGAGTCAAAAATAGAAGATTTCAAGACAGGTGAAAACATGTGTAGAGAAACATATTTGAAAAAGGCATCTTTGGGTGCCCCAAGGTGGGCTATGACATGTTGTAAGAGAATATGCTATTTATAGCATGTGTATAATAGATTCTCTTATAGCTGTAAGTTGTAACTGCTATGACAGATTATATGACGGTCATAAGGGTCGTAACAGCATCTGTCGTAGCCCATTTTGGAAATAGGTGACCTTTTTGGGATGGGGTGTGTGGACAAGTGTCAGAAGAATCTTACAATGTTGACCAAGTGTCCATAGGTGTGGGTTTTGGGCCATGAGGCCAAGTTGGATGCCCATTCCAATATAGAGGCTATTTAGCCTTGTATTTTCTATATAAACAGTTGCTTTGTGGAGGAGTTATATTATGCGATTGACAGGTACTGTTATGCTGCCAGATTGACTCTAGACATAAGTGTCAAAGACTATTGAGAGCTTGCATTACAAGTGTATTGTAAACCATATTCATTTTTGATAATACATTGTGCAGGTTTTCGAGTGGGGTTTTTCACCCGAGAAGGGTTTTCCCCAAATTATATCTTGTCTCTCTTCTTCTGTCTTCTTTCTGGTTCTATGTGTATTACTACAATATCTTTGTTATATGTTTCATGTTGTTGTAATTGTAAATATTAAATTAAATTTGCATAGCCCTCCCCTCATTAGATTAGTGTAGGAAGCAATTTCTGCACACCTAGCTTCCTTTCATAAAAGGAAACCTAGGGGAGAGATAGGGATATAAAGAGTGAGGGACATGGCCAGAGACATAGGGAGAGAGATTGAGAGGCAAAGGGATGATAGAGATAGGGAGATAAAGGTTTAGGGTTGCTTATGTTTAGGGGCATTATTTAGGGTTTAGGGTTTATGGTTTATGGTTTAGGGGTTAGGGGTTAGGGTTTAAGGGCATTATTTAGGGTTGCTTAGGTTTAGTGTTTAGGGTTTATGGGTTTGGGGTTTAGGGTTTAGGGAATAGGGCTTAGGGATTAGGGGTATTATTTACCTAGGGTTTAGGGTTTATGGTTTAGGGGTTAGGGTTAGGGTTTAGGGTTTCATGTCAAAATCAATCTATCTCTCTCTAAACCCCTAAACCCTAAATAATGCCCCTAATCCCTAACTTGTAACCCCTAAAACTCTATCTCACTCTCTCTCCCTATCTCTCTATCTCTCTCTCTAGACATCTCACTCACTCTCTATCTCCCTATCTCTCTAGACATATCACTCACTCTTTATCTCCCTATCTCTCCTCTCTATCTCCTCTCTCTCTCCCAATCTGTCTCCTCTCTCTCTCTCTGTCTCTACCTATATACCTCTCCATATCTCTTGCCTCTCTCTCCCCTATCATTCCTCTAATTCCCTATCTCTCCCCAACATCTCTCCCTCTCCCCTCTATTTTTCTTGTTTCTATTTCCTTCATCAATAAGGGAGAGGGAGAGATAGAGGGGAGAGATAGGGAGATAGATGAATGATGGGGGAGAGAGAGACAAGAGATAGGGAGAGATAGATAGGTAGAGAAAGAGGAGACATATAGGGAGAGATATAGGAGACAAAGGGGAGAGATAGCGAGATAGAGAGTGAGTGAGATATCCAAAGAGATAGGGAGAGAGATTCAGAGGTTGAGGGATGAAAGAGATAGGGAGATAGAGGTTTAGGGTTTCTTGGTTTTAGGGTTTATGGGTTAGGGGTTAGGGTTTAGGGGTTTAGGGTTGCATGTCAAAAGTACACACTCTCTCTATCTCTCAAAAACCCTAAACCTTAAATAATTCCTCTAATCCATAACTCCTAAACCCGAGCAACCCTAAACCTCTATCTCCCTATATCTTCCTTATCTCCCTCTCTCTATCATCCCTCTACCCGTCAATCTCTCTCCCTATCTCTCTAGACATCTTGCTCACTTTCTATCTCCCTATTTATCCCCTATGTCTACTTTATCTCTGCCTATCTATCTCCTCTCTCTCTTCCTATCTATCTCTCCCTATCTCCCTATCTCTTGCCTCTCTCCCCCTATCATTACTCTATCTCTCTATCTCTCCCCTTTGTCTCCCCCTCTCCCTTATCGACGAAGGAAATGGAAACAAGAAAACTAGGAATATCTCTCTCTATATATATCTCTAACTCCCTATCTCTCCCCTCTCTCTCTCCCCTCCATCTCCCTCTCCCTTATCAACAAAGAAAATGGAAATAAGAAAACTAGGAAATGCAAAGAGGGATGAGGATATAAATTGCAAGGATGAAATGGAAACAAGATAAAATGAAAGTTGATTGGATGGGAAGAATGATGAGAGGAGAGGTGGAAAATAGTAAAATAGGTAAAAATTAGTGGGATCTAAAGGGAAATTGGAAAGGAAAAGGAAAACTAGGAGGTAGATAGGTGAGAGAGAGAGAGAGGGTAGTAGGTAAAGAGAGGAGAGAGAGAGAGAGAGAGAGAGAGAGAGAGATGTTTTAGTTCACCATAATGTGAGCTTATTATAATGTGACTCACATTATAATGCAAGCGCGTTATGATTAGGCTTGGAAATTACCAAACCTAAGGCTTGGATTTGCCTTGGGCTTCCAACACAAAGGCTTGGACTGTGTTTAGGTTGTCCAAGAATGTGTTTTCTAAACTCTAACAAAATTTAGATAATCTGGAGCATACTCCACATCAGGATTACACTTTTTTCAATGAAAAGTTGAAAAAATACCACCATGATCTTAATCTCTCTGTTAGCTATATAACCATATAGTTTTTTTCACATTTTGAGTATGTTAAGGGTTTCATCTTTAATTTTTTTTTTAGTGTATGTCAAAAACTAGTGTCTAGTATTTTTAACTTTTTATTAACCATTCATCAAACTTTTGAACAAATAAGTTACATTTTTAGAAACTATACTCCATTCTACATGTATTCAAAAAAAAAGATTTTTGATTAGTTTTCAAAAAATTTAGGGGGGAGCACAATCAATTTTTTTATTATTCAAGATGTGTCCACTTTGAAAATTAGTAAAAAATTAATTATTCATGAAACAATTATCAGAAAAATCAGGGATAAACTACATGGTGTTAGCTAATTTCTCACTAAAATAATTTTTTAAATAATAAAAAAATGTTAGCATTTTAGGGGGAGCACACCAGATGCTATGTTATGTTTTTTTGAGAAAAACAAGACCAATTTGTGTACTCCCCCTTTTTGAACCCCTTAATCTCAACCATGTTTGAAAAAAATTAGTAGTTTAGAAACTAGATTCAGAGTACTGCGACTCTTGTTTTTGTTGTATCTTCAAATTTTGAGTGTAACTATCTTCAATTTCTCATTGAACATCAATCTTTCCTGATTTCAAAAAATAATTGGCATCTTAAGACCCCCTTTTGGTCCCTCATCTTTGTGCACTTACCCTCCCCATAAGCAAAAAAAGGTTTCAAACATACAGTCTTCAGAAAATAAGCATTGCAAGGCCATTCTAGAAATAAGCATCAATCAAGTATGAGTTCCTCACACATTTTTCCACACTTGATGGAACACCTCTCTAAGATGCTCACAGGTTTAGCTTCCTCTTAAATAAATATGGTTATACTTTGTTGTTTTGTGTTGTGTTCCCCCATGTTGTGTTATATGTTGTTTAGGTCTCCTTGGATGACCCCTAATACTCTTGTAAGGTCAAGGATACAAGGATACTACCATTATTGTGACCATTCTTCTATTTGTTTGTCTATTCTTCTATTCATCTCCTCTATTTTATTGTTGTGTTGTGCCTTGGGGGCATCTTCCCATGTTGTAAACCCAAGTCACTTTTTTCTCATCTCTCATTTTTACTGTTTTCATTCTTCAGTGACTCTATTAGTCAGTGGATGACAAAAACAAATAAATATTGATAAGGACCTATGTCCCTTCAGCAAGAAAATCAAAATGGACCTAGTCCATATATGAAGCTGGGGTTGATATATTATCGACGCTTGACTAGTAGAATCACCTCATGTTGTGATTTGTATTGTGAAATTTGTTGTAACAAACCTTTGCAATACTCTAAATCTGCTTCAATATACTTTGGATTGTTTTGTGTCTCACCATGTAGCTACACTCAGTTCTGAGATATTTGAAGTATAACCTCATAGCTATACTTGGTTCTGAATCTGCAAGTGTAGCCTTGGTCTATCAAGTGATATGTTTCTATGTTAAACTTTCATGAATTGATTTGGTTGATATCTTAGCATAGATTTTCTAACCAAAGCCAATATATTGTTGGTTATCTTAGCAAATGATATTGATGTGTTTATGGGAACATTCGGTGATTGTGGCAAATGTCACTTTGAGGCATGGGCTTTGTGAAAGCTCTTGTTCCCTTGCATGTTTTCACTTTACCTTAACATGCTTGATACCGGAAAGCGGGATCAACAATTTTAAGGTGGGGGCATATATAATGGTAACTTCTTGATTATCTTAGACATTGATAAAGTGTGTTTGTGTACATTGATCTATTACGTATACCTCCTTTTCACTGTAAGGTATCTTCGTGATGTGTGTGGGGTTGTATGCTTTGAGCACATGCTTCCTTTTCACTATAAGGCCTCTCCATGATGCAGGTGGGGTTGCATTTTGAAAGCCCTTCTATGGAAGGTGAGATGGTGTTTCTCTTGAGCTAGTGCACATCCTTTTAAACAAAGTCCTCATCACAAGGCAAGGTTGGATCTTGAGTCATTCACCCTTAAGTGTGTCTTTGGTGGTTGTGGTAGCATAGCTCCACTGTCAAGTGTGTTTGGTGTGTCTTAGATAGTGGAGTATAGCGATGAGCTCGTTCCCATCACCCATGTTTGTCATGTATAAGACATATAGTGGGTCGATGACATACTATGTGGTGCTTGTGTATTTTGTGTGTCTTCCATGTGTTTTATGTGTCTTCCTTGTGTGTCTTGTGTTCTTGTGGCATAGTCTAAAGACATGTAGTGATAATCCCCCCATGTTGTATGTGTTTTGTGTGCTTATGCATGGTCTAAATACGTGTAGCAATGAGCTCCCCCCACGCTATGTGTTTTTCTTAGTTAGAATCATATATAATTTCTTAATAATGTCTTCTCCTTATGTCTTCTTTGTGTCTTGCATGACTGTATTCATGTCTTCTCTGTGTATTGCACGTTTCCATTATCTTCTCTATGTATTGCATGCTTCCTTATTGTATTCATTGTGTCTTGTGTGACTATCAAGTGTCTTGTTATGTTTACCTAAGTCTGAGGGCTAGAAGTAGTGCTTCAAGCTTAGGGTATGTCTTCATTCTTGTGTTTGATGTGTTTGATAAGCTTCGACCATACTTTAATGCATGTGTTGAATCGTAGGATCACACACACATTAAAGTGGGGGCTAAATGTTATGGAGTAAGAAGTGGACACATGCCTTTTTATCTCCTAGTTTAGCTCCTAGGTCCCCATGTTAACATTATAAATGCAAAATGTTCATCCTAATGAGAAATCCCTCAAAACCCATGTCAAATGGGAACTAGGGGCCCATTTAATGCTTAAGTCTAGACCAAAAAAGTACCTTGGGACTTGGGCACCCATACCCAAGTCCTCCCTAATTGGTTGGGGTAAAATTTAAATCATGTCGGCATAGGACCTTTAGATGGGTCTCTCCTTGTCGGTTCTCTTAATTAATTTGCAAATGTTTAATAGGAAAGCATATATAAGTGAGTGTTTGAATTCATTTTAAGACAAGTGAATGGTAGAAAGGTTATAATATTGAGAAAAGAGAATTCAAAGCATTCATTGTGTTATTGTTGTAGATTTGTGTGTGTATTGTGTGTTTGTTGTAAATTTGTGTGTGTATTGTTTGTTTGTTGTAGATTTGGAATCATCATCAACATCCTTAAATGAGTTGAAGAATCTTCATCCTCCTAAGGACTTCACCTCCAAGGTGACATCATTGCTATTTGAATCATTTCATCATTTGGATTATATTTAGCCTCTTCCCTTCAAGGGCACGCTCTCTCTAACAACGGTATTAGGAAAGCTTGAATGCTAACCTAGGATTTGACTAAGATAGATCCCTAAACACCACAACCCCCAAAGCCCTTTTCTTCTTATGTGCAGGTTATAGGTGTGAGGATTGAAGAACTGAAGGTACAGGGAGGTTGTTCAAGGGATAGGGTTTCAAGATTTGAAAACTTATTGCAAAAATTCCTCTTTGGAAGACTTGGGCACCCATCCCAATGTCCTCTTGCTAAATTAGATATTGGATACAGCATCAAGACATCATCTACAACAATTCTCTAGTTCTGAGCTCCTAAATATATTTTGACTTCCAAGACTTGGGCACTTGCCCTCGAGTCCTCTGGCATTTCAGCTTCCATGAAATAGGCTACGACATCTCACTAATCATCTTGGTACTTTCAGATCTCGAGTTTCTATTAATATTTGTCTTTTATAAGCTGATTATCTCATATCTAGGGTTTTGCTCATATTTAACCTAGGGTTTGATAAAAATCTTGGTTTAATCACATCTTTCCATAGCACTCTTGAGAATAAAATTAGTAGCTAAGTCCTCTTTCATCTTGTAGTGACTTAGCTTAGTTTTCTCCTTGAATGTTATAGTGGAAGAGGGTTTGATCTTGTGTACTTGCTTGCATTCATCCTCTATTTTCCCACTTAAGAATAATAAACCTCTTTTGTATCAAGAAACTTAGTACATTCACAATAGAGGTTAGTATTGTAGCTTTCCTATTTGAGGTCGAATCCTATTTGTTGTGAGCAATATCAATTTCTCATTGTTTAGGCTCATCATTAAGAATATCATTTGGAGCACCCATCAAGTATGCATTGCCTTCAATAAACCCCAATTCTAAGAAAAATCTCTATTTTAGAAAAACCACTACCATTTTAACTACATGAGTTCAAGTTGTCACAACTTCCCCCAAAGCTCCATGAAATTGTATGACTATTTGAGAGGATCTCTAAACCTCATTCAAAGTATGAACAACTCATGCTTTATGGAAAATTGTTAAAAACCATAGCAAAATAATTCTAGATCAAGGAGAACAAAGTTAAAGGTTATGTTTCCCAAATGTGGGTCAGAGCATTTTTTGTTGATAACAAAGCATATTTTTAGGAAGATTCTAACTTTGTTTAGACAAAGCCATTGGCTACCCTTTGTATAGAGTATCTTTCTAGGTTGCCCCTTGTGCAAATTCTTGATGTTCTTGATTTTGTACATATGTTGGGGTAGTGACATACAAAATTTACCTTGCATATATATTTGAAAAGGAAAGGAACACCTCTTTCATAGCATTTTAAAGCCCCTAGATCTTACAAGAAGAAACAACTCTAACAATTGTTAAGAGTAATGATGATTGATTGGTTATTCACAACCCACTTACCATTTCCATCTAGAGAGCTAATGTAGATAGCTATCTAGTTCTTTCAACCAATGTGATACTTAAATATATTATAAAATATGCATTCAAGGATAAGCATAATTTTGAAACATACCCCAATATGCTGACTCACATATCGACCAATGTTGACTTTGATAATCCAACCCTATTTGCATGTCAAATGATCCTTCTAGAGAGGCTTGCTGACCACAATATAAGTGCCTAGTAAACTTGTCATTCACTATTAAAACTACCCATCTCAATATCTAGTCGACCATTTGTTTGTTTGAATGTAAATAAAAAACACTTCCAACATGTAGCTATCTCTAGTGATGATGCCATCTCACCTCCAAGATTCATTGGTGCATATATGGAACAACCATTATAGTTGGAAATAATGTGTCTTATTGAAGTGACACAAAAATGGACATTTACAGCTTCTTGCAAGAGTAAGAAATGGAAAGAACATTCAACAACAGCTACTGTTTGAGTCTCCCATTAATTCACCACTATCCCAATAAAAAATGATACATGTTTTGAAGCATTCTATTGGAATAAATTGCTACTATGTCAGCCCTTCTGGAGCACTCACAATGATATTGGATCATCGAAGTAAGATATTGTATCTGTAATGTCCCCTTCCTAAATTGCTCTAAAATTACAATTGCAACAACTTAAGGTTAGGGTTATATCTTACCAATGTAAATATATCTTGAATAAGGCAATTTTGAATTTGAATCTTGCATCATAACATAAGAAAACATATACAATATTTTGCACATATATATAGATATTTAATCATGAGGGTTAATCAAGATTATATTGCAGTCAAACTCATAATTAATATTACTATTGAGAAATCATATATTCAATTATCATGTAGCTAACTTAGTTTGTTTACAACACTCAGCCATAGAAGAGGAGATATAGGGAGATATGGTAGGGTGCCTTGTGACAACTGTTCTCCCTCTAAGAAGTCCCCTCACCATTCTTCTCGGACTGGTGAATCTTAATGTGCCAATAAACCCTCAACATGGACATTAGAGAGAAGAATTCTGCCCTAGGGTGCCCTTATCTATTTCTCCCTTTTACATGATAGTAGGGTGCCCTACTCGTTGGTCTCCATATTTGTCAATGTAAGGGTGTCTTTAGTTTTTCTCCATAGTGCACATTTCCCCCTTCTCCATGTTGACAGTTTATTTCAATAATTTTATGTATTTCTAGATATGACAATGATATGCAATAAGTAATTATAATTGACAGTCAATAATGATATGCCCTGATGTATATTCATGAATGACTCTTGTTGATATCCTTTTGCCATTACAATAATTTATATGTCTAAACAAATATCTCTGCAGATGTAGTTCGAATACTCTTGGTTATGTTCAATCACTACTCAAATTCCTTTATGTGAAGGTTGTTGTATGTTATATAAGTTCCTTTCTTACTATTGTAATATCTATCTATTAATATATTACTACAGATATATATCCTTCATTAATTTCTAAGTATATATTCCATATATTTTTCCTTTAACTTCCAATTCTATGTTTCTTTTAAAGGTAAGTGATGAGATGCTCCTTCATGAAGGGAGGTGACTTCTCCCAAGAGAGGCAGCCTCTTTAATAACTATCTTTTATTTAAACTAACATAAGGAGTTGACCTCTTTATTAAGCATAATAGTCAACCATAAATTATCCTATATAGTTGGCCTTGCTTCACAATAAAAGGTCAGTAATTATAATAGAATTTATTTCCTTCATAAGAAGTTAGCCTTCATCACAATTTATTTGTTTTAACTTATATTCCCTCAAGAGTCACGGCAATGAGAAGGGGTGGCCTTGTCAATCAACTCATTTAAACTTTAATATGATTTTAAACTTGGCATTGCATAACCATAAGATTTGTGTGATTAATATTTACTTATATGCCTTTTGTATTCCTTATATGTAATTGTTACTCTTCATAAGATATGGACAGTAAAAGCTAAAGCAACAAGTCGAGTCCTTTCATGGATATGCCTTTTACAAGTTGGCCCATAGGGGAGGGGACATGACAAGATTCCACTAGGAAAGAACTTGCACCAGCTACCATCCACGACATGTACACCATACACCTCAATATCCATTGATAGACACTAATGATGAATCTCCTTGTGATAGGGAGCATGCAATGCAAGAAGATAGTCCTAACAAATGACAAGTCTTATCAAGATTGCACCTAGGTCTTCCTTTTCAATTAGATGAGCTTGACATGCTTGGTCAACATGAGATTGACCATAGCCACAATTAGGCTACACCAACCTTCAATCCACTGTTAAAAATGTCAGCAATTGGTTTCATTGATTCCAACCATCCAACATTCCATCTCCCACATGCTAGGACTTAGCCTACACCAAATAATTTATCTATCAAGCAACGAAAAGCCTATGATATAATTATGTCATACTCTTCTACTATGGAACTACAAGCACCAATTAAAATGATCATACAGGGAATTGTATGTACTAGAAAATCACACTTGATAACAAACATCAAGTCTACCCTTATGGGAATAGCCCCACATGACCAGTCACCATTGTTTTTGCTCACACTAACTAGATTTGTAGCTTTCAACATACATGTATCTACCATATAATTTTCCCTTCACATACTAATAAAAGAGATGAACCCCTTACAAGGACAAACACTTGCAACATTCAAAGAAAGCATGTATTTCATTTGATACATTTTAATAGATGAAATAAGCTTCATCGGGCAAAGTTTGTTGGAATGCATTGATAGTAGGTTGTGCAAAGCATTTCCCAATCATTATCAAATCCCATTTGGAACTTGTTCAATCATCCTATTCAGTGATCTAGGGTAGCTCCCACTAGTCAAAGACATCCCTATGTATGCTAGAGCATCATATGGGATGACATTCTGGAAAATCTTTGACACAATACTTACATTGAGCAAGATATTTCATCAGACTAGAGAAGAGCTAGCACAAGTTGATTTTCATGCTCTTCTCTCAAATTTAAGAAATGCAGAGCCAACACTTGCAGATTGGGAAGTTCTAATGTCATGTTCCAACTCTTCACTTACCTCTACTGAACAGTCATCTTTTTTATCCTCAATACATTTATTTACAACAAATGAATTGGTTTCACTACATAATAATGTATCTCCAATCTTTAGCAATGGTCATTGCCATGTCCAATATAGAGAAACTTAAAGGGACATCATGCCCAAATCTAGAGGATGAACAACATGATGCTAAGATCCTCTTGTGCATTAACGAGCAAGTTATACTAAGTTCTAATTTGTGGGTGGGGACAAACCTCATAAATGGTGCACTAGGCCAAGTTGAAGCAATTGTATACAAGAATGACCAAAAACCACCTGACCTTCCCTTATTTGCTGTGATACAATTCAAGCATTACATAGGTCCATCTTGGGATCACAACCAACCAAAAAATGTGCCTATAGTCCCATTAAGTCGTGGTGGGCATTGTTAAATTCCTATAAAAATGGCATTGGCCATGACAATATATAAATCACAAGGTCTTTCACTTCAAATGGCAACAATCAACTTCAATAACATTCATTGTCAACGACTAACATTTACAACTATATGAAGAGTGTGCAACCTTGCAAGTCTTTGCATATGCATCAAAGCTATGTTCCTTGCATTAAATCTATACTTTCACCTTCTTACATTGTATATTTTCAACTATTTCCTTACACAAAATAATGATTTTCATTTGCTTTGTTTCTCCCACAACTTGAAATCTAGATGTCTATGGAAAACAAATCACACTCAACTTTTCAATGTTTATTATACAATTGTATGGAAACCACTATAAATAAACAACTTTATAAAGATATTTAATAAACTTTGCATGTACAATATACAATTTTCTACACGGACTCTTGATGTACCCATTGCACACTAAAGTGCGATTGCTAGTATATAAAAGAGCAGTATGATACACATTGGGCACATCAAAGTGATGTATGCATGGATTATCATCTACCTAATTACCTGGAAATATATGGATTTACGCGTATAATCAGTTACTTATTAAGGAATATTGTGTCACAGAAAACAACAATAGAAAGAAGACATACGGGCTTAAAAAGTCTCTGGTAGCCATTCATTAGTCATGTATATGTATTCGGACACATCTTAAGATTTTGACGTCTCACCCATTGCAAAAAGCTTTTTGAATGAAAAGTATAACTTTGCAGAGGTTTTATTATATTGTGTAGGGTCCTACGCACTTTGGAAAAGCTGAAATTATGATGTGCACAAACATTTGAAAATGTCAGTGCAATACACGCGTGCATTTTTGCGAGCAGCTTTTTGGACAGCTGCGCCGTCGTTTATTGCTCTTTGTTGTCTTTTATATTTGTCCTTTCTAGTGTCTAATTCAATTCTTTCTGGTGCAAGGATTGTGGAAGCAAAAATGAATAATTATTGTTATTGTTATTACTGTTGCTGTGTTTTCCGTGTCTGTAGTGGAACCCAATACAACATTGCACGAAGAAAGGCTGTCCATACAAGGGCATTGCTGGGTATATTAGAAGTAAAAACGAATTTGAGACTCACTCCTGTTCAATTTTTTCTTTAGCTATTTATTCTACTTATTCATTACAACGTTGTGATCTGTGATTGTTGCAGCTTATGCGCCCCCAACGCCCGACTTATAACACCTTCAATTTCTTGCTGCTTTCTGTAATTTTTTCCTTTCAAAATAAATTATGAAAAACATATAGTCCGATTGCTTTTCTAAAAACGCCTGTACCGATTTATTAGTCTATACCGACCATAATTGTTTATTTCTGAATTTCATTAAGTTTTTAGACGTAGTGAATGCCTAGTTTTAGGCCAATTTATTCGCCGGATACATACAAAGAGGTTCTTGTATTAAAATTGAAATATTTATATTTGCAATGGAAGAGAATCTTATATTTAAATTGAAATATTTATTTATATCGACGTTTTAAATGGGTAGTTCTCTCGAAAACTAAAGTGAATATACAAAATATTTCAATTTAAATATAAGAACAACTTTGTATGTATTTCATACTATTTCAATTGAGTCTATTGATAGAGTGATTTAGACGCAAGTAAAATTATATTAGGAGTACACCGTAAATGGCTATGCAGATTTATTAGAATTGTCTTCTCGAGTCAATGCTTACAATAGGACACACTCCTTCCATAAGCAGCCGGGTCTGTTGACTCCGGATTGTTTAGAGTCTTCTCTTTATAATAAAATTAGCTGAACTCCAGGTTATTAATTAATAAGAGATTATCTGTATCAAGGTGAGACACGTAATTGCTCGAATCGAATAGTCTTGGGAACGAAGATTAAATGGAATGGTAAAAGATCGAAAGACTGAATTGAAAGTAAGAGTTGTAGAAAGGATTATAGAAATAGCGTGTTGGACTGTTGGACGTCAAAACTGTGGAAATAGTGTTTTGAACTATTGAAAGATATAAAATCTGTTTGTATGGATTAAAATGTGGAAGCAGTGTGTTGAGCTGTTAAGAGTCATGAAAATTGGATACCAGACACTATGTTAATTTTATATGCTGAAGATAAAGACGCAAGCCTATAACCTTCATTACAGAACTGCTCCACCTGTGGACTACGTTGAGACTAACACTCTTGTGTTTGCTCTAATGCGTAGATGGTTTCTAATAATATCTCATTTTTGCAGGGTTAAAGCAGGATCGACCCATTTTAAGCTCTTTGGCAACCATGCTTATGTCAATAAACAGTATTTAAAAGCTTTGATATTAAAAAAGTTTAATTATGATATGTTAGCAGGATACTGTGATTAATAATGAAAAATCAATGGTTGTGAATTGTTTAGTGAATCCTTTATTTCTTGATTACCATAAAAAGGGGTGCCTTTTCATTAAACTCAAGATAAGTCGTCTAGTAGGCTGACTGAATATCCGCCTGACTTTGCCGCAGCCCAACTCATCTCATCCTCCTCCCCCATGTTGAACTAACGGCCACATCTCTGGAATTGTTCTTGTAGATTAACTGCCACTCTGGGTCTAGGTGAAGGTGCAGGTTTGGAAAGTTCATTAACACTCACAGGTTTTGGTGTAACGACAAACCTATAAGTGATATCAGAGCCTCAACCCAAGTTCAATTCCCCCAAATTGCATCGGACGGGAGTGTTCAACTAATGGCAAACCTATACCCTGAACCTATGATGACTCTCTCTGACAATAATTTCTTTAGGATTTCATTCTAGGAACTCTGGAAATCGTAGCCGTTGAAACTTTTCCATTTGATTTTAACACTGTTAAAACCCTACCAACTCTCCCAGTAATCCTTGATTGTACTTCTCCATGCCTATTTAAGAAATTTCCTAGCCTCATTCAAATCATTTCTGCAGAATAATGGCGGGCGGCCATTCCATGAATCGACCCCAAACATAGCCATTTCTCCATTGTGAATAACCCACGTTAATTGTGGAGTTAAAACTTGTCTTCCTTGAATAAGAATTTCCTAGCCTCATTCAAATCATTTCTGCAGAATAATGGCGGGCGGCCATTCCATGAATCAAACCCAAACATAGCCATTTCTCCATTGTGAATAACCCACGTTAATTGTGGAGTCAAAACTTGTCTTCCTTGAATAAGGAAATTCCACATGATCTTGGTTGATTGGCTACGGTGAAAATTCTCTCTCTCACTGTAGTCCAGATATTTGGCCTACATAATTGTTACCCATTTTGCATGTGGTTTAGAATACATGATCCAAGCCAATTTAGCTCCTCAAGCTTGATTATGTAGTTCCATATTTAACACACCTGCCCCACCAAACATTTTTGGTTTACATACTTTTTCTCACGATATAAGAGGAATTCTTTTTTATTTGAGCTACTTTGCCATAAGAAGCTTATAACAATTTTTTCAAGATTTGAAACAATACCTATTCGTATTTTAAGGATTGACAACATATGTATGGGAATAGTAGTGAGGACCGCCTTAACCATTGTCAACCTACAAACCAAAGAAAGCCATTTACCTTTCCATGAAAATATTTTGTTTTTGATAATATAAGGCAGCTAAACAAGGGGCCAAACCCTTACAAAAAATAGAGAGGCCCGAAGGCAGCAAGCATCAACAGTGCTTTAATCCAGAAACAACATATACAACCATAACAAAATACCAGCAAAACTAGCCGCTAAGATGGAAGTCCAAAAACTGAGAAATAGAGTATCAGCAGTAAAACAACAAAGACTAAGGAGACAATAGCTCTCCTTTCTAGACCATAGATTTAATAATATCATCCAATTTTTTAGCCAGATCATCACTGTCAGTATTAACAGTGACCCCCAGATTCTTCAGCATAGAGAGGTTGAGGAGTATAGAGGTCCTAAGCACAATGGAGAAATTCTGCTCCAGCTTCACAATGCGATCGCGCAGACCTACAAGATCAGACCCCATACCATCATCAGTCTCAATAGCATCCTCAACCTCTTCCACAAACACGGCATCCACTGTGTTAGCATTTCCAGCAAAGTCAGCAGCCTCCTCCGTGGTAGCCCCTGTATCATGCTTCTCCTACTTGTCTTCATCATCACCAGAAATGTCCTAAATCTCTGCATCCCTGTCGTCCTCTTCCCAGGTGGATTCATCCGAGCCGCTTTTAGAATAGTCAATGAGCTTTGCTGAAGGAGCCGGTTTGCCTGCAATACACCCCGACTGCCGAACACCAAAGGAAAGCCCCTCCCTACAAATCTTCACCGAACAATCCTTTTTCTATCCCACCGAGGTCCTACTAAGGGTTTTGGGTGTCCCAACTACTACCTTCCGAGTGCTCTTATCACCAGCAGACTTCCGCTTTTTACCCTTCTTAGAGGTAGTAGGGCCCAGGGTATCAACGGGATTATCCGCAGGCGTGCAAGAGGAGACTTCAACAGTTTTGATAGGAACAGGGGAGGGCCCGGGTTCAGCAACATCAGGAATATTCTTAGGGTTTGAGGAGGGTTCCCCATCCCTACTATTAGTGGGAATGGTTTTAGAGGGTTCGAGGGCAAGATGATGATTATACAAACAGAGAATGAGGCCCTGGTGAAGAGGGATAGGCTTCATAGCAGTGTTTTTAGCCAATTTCACCCGAACCCTAAGGACGAAATGCTCCAGGGAGGAAAGCAAATAAAATGAAAAACTAATTTTAGCATTGCGATGGAAATGATTTAACAAGGGGAGATGGTAGTTATAAAACCTGGTGAAGTGCCCCTCAAGGGTGAAATACTTCATGAGGATAAAACACATAGTGTCCCACGGCTCCGGCAACTTGGCTCTGTCAAAACTACCCTGGTAAGGGACTAATTCTTCGCCAACCCCAAGGAAGAGCTGCTAACTGTAGAGGTCCGTGATTTTAGTTTTTCGTTGCAACTTCAAGCCCTGAGTAGACATACCAATGGCCAAAGCAATCATGCATTCAGAAACTTCAAATCTGATTCCACCCACCGAAACCCATCTGTTCTACCAAGACCGCACAAATTGTTCAGAAAGGGCTTCATTGTACCCATTAAGCCTCTCTAAATAGGGGCTAATCCTGCCCTCTTTGTAGTAATGCCAAGCTACCAGATTGTCTTTGAATTCACAGCACAAGACAGGCTCAGTTCAAATTCTGTCTCCTCCCATAGCGGAATTACATCGCATGCCACAGAAACCCTCAGTCTCCTCAGTCATCTTACCAGGAGAATTACTAATATTAACAAGGCTAATAATAACATCACACACAAACTCATAATAATGGGAAGCCTTACAAACCCCAATCCCATGCTTAACCATAATTATCTGGCACAGGCCATGATGATCTGGCCATTCGTTCACCTTATGAGAAAAATGAGCAGATTTGACAGTAGAGAAAGTATGAGAGGACTCGTACTTCAAAAGACACGCAACCCCCTCCCAAGGCGTTGATAGTATGAGCTGGCTTTCGAACACATCTGACTCATCCAGACTTGGCCACGTCTTTAAGAATGAGATTCTTAAAAGTTAAAGGAAGATGATCAAATTGGTGCCAAACCCACCAATTTGAATATCGCTGCCCAAGTTCAGCATAGGTGTCTGCAACTCCGTTACCCTCACGATAAATATGTGAGATCTGCACATTAGTAATCCTCTACAAGAGAAACTAAATATCCCTAATAACGTCTTTCAACTTAATGCCAACATTTGACACTTTAGTAACGGCATCAATAACCATTTTAGAATCTCCCTGAATCTCCAAATTCCTAATACCAAGTGATATGGCCAATTTAACCCCCAAAGAAGAGCCATAGCTTCCGCATAGTTATTGCTGTGACAGCCTAGACCTCCAGCATAGATAGCAAACATCCTCCCTTGATCATCTCCGATGATCCCACCCCTGCTAGCAGTACCATCAAGCTTAGAAGCCCCATCAAAATTGAGCCTCATCCAGTTAGAAATCGGAGGCTTCCATCGAGTGTTGAGTCTCTGTAATAATTTAGTATTGTTATAAGCAGGAATATGATTGAGAATCCTCCACTTTACTGCAATTTGTTCTTCCTCCTGGGTCAGAGGTTTCTCAGCAGTGCAGATATGGGCCATAGTGACACTCTCCAAGAGAGTCTTCATGAAAGTATGAGAGACCTGAGAGGCATCTCTAGCAGTATCCCTAAAAATTTGATGGTTGCACTCTTTCCACAAAGTCTAGCTCAGGCACGGCATAATTTGGTTCCATAACTCAACAAGCCAGGGATGGGAGAAGGGAGGATACCAATTGTTAATAACTTCCTAAATATCAGAATTGCAAGCCCACTGAATACCAAAATTGCTGAGGATGAGGCTCCAAATGTCCCTAGCAAATTCACAGTGAAAGAATAAATGAGAAACCATTTCCTCCTTTTCACAGCATAGACAACATGTGTTGGCCAGAGTGAAACCTCACTTCTACAAATTGTCTTGGGTCAAAATTTTGTTATGAACAGAGGCCCACTAGAACATGTTAATTTTCGGGATCAGTTTGTGATTCCACACTTTTCTCCATTTATCCTTTTTATGAATCTCAGGGACCAATAAGTGATAGGCAGACTTAACAGAGAATCGGCCATTCTTATCTGCCCACCAAAATTGCTCATGTTCATGAGGAAAGAGAGGAATTCTGACTTCTTGAATCAACTTTTGAACCCTCTGAGTTTTAGGGGTGAGATCAAGGCGATGGGGACAGCAATCCAAGAAAGTTCTCCAGCTCTGTGACCATTATTGGTTGACATATAATCACTGACCTTATTGCCAAAGAACTGAGTAGCAATGCCAGCAATCTCCCCCAAATCCTTCTGAGAGATGAGAGCCTTATCTTTTACCCAAATATCAGTCCAAAACATGATACCCATACCATTACCCAACTTCCATTTGATCCCTTGCATGAGCAGATTTCTAGATTTCAACATTTTGTTCCAGATGACCGATCCCTTAGGAATACCTTCTTGCTGGAGGAAGTTAGACCAATCAGTGTCATGCAAATATTTGGCTTGCATGATGTCTCCCCAATCTTTATGATGATAAATCAGGTTCCAATTAATTTTAGAGAGCAGGGCTTTATTCATACTCCATATAGTTCTAATATTGAGACCTCCATGGGATTTAGGAAGACACACTTTATCCCAGCTGACTAGGGACATCCGTTGTTTATCTTCAGCTCCCGTCCATAAAAATTTTCTTTGAATCTGTTCCAACTTGGCAGCAAAAGAAGTAGGAATTTTAAAAAGAGAGAGGAAATAGGTGGGTATACCTTGCAAGGAGGCCCAAAGAAGCTGCAATTTACCAGCACTACTGAGGACTTTTCCTTTCCAACCAATCAGTTTTCGTTGAGTTCTTTCCAAAAGGTTATTCCAGAAATTTGGAGAAACTTCTTTAACTGTAAAGGGGAGACCGAGATAGATAGCAGGAAGAATATCTTCAGCACAATCCAGAATATGTATGATTTTTTGCTGGAGAGTAATGGGAGTATTGAAAAAATACACATTACTCTTTTGGAAATTGATGTTTTGCCCAGAGGCAATGGCATAAAGGTTTAAAATATTCTTCCATCTCCAGGCTTCAATCACCGAAGAGATGCCAAAAAGAAGGGTATCATCAACAAATTGCTGCACAGACATAGGGGCAAGGGAGGAAGCAGGTTTAATGCCCACAAGATGCTTAGAGACCACGTTAGCTTGAATGAATCTCCCAAGAGCCTCAGCCATGATGATAAACAAGTAAGGAGAAAGGGGATCCCCCTACCGGAGTCCACGCGAGGAGGAGAAGAAACCCCTAGGAATCCCATTAACCAAGATAGAAAATTTGGCAGAAGAGATAGCCGTCCAGATGAGGAGATGAATTTTATCATTAAACCCAAATTTTTGAAGAACTTGAAACAGAAAATCCCATGAGACCCTATCATAGGCCTTAGAGATATCCAACTTAAGGGCCATACCCAGAATTCTACTCTTCTCCATGGAATGGATAGTTTCATGGGTGGAGATCATAGCATCCAATATTTGACGCCCTGGGACGAAACCTTTTTGAGAAGGAGAGATAATTTTATCAAGAAATGGTTGAAGTCTCATGACAAGGGCTTTGGTGCAAAGCTTATAGATAGTATTACACAGGCTAATAGGACTGGAATCAGAAAAGTTGGTGGGTTTCAGCTTTTTAGGGACAAGGACAATAAAGGTGTTATTGAGCTACTTTAAGATCTTACCAGTTTTGAAAAAATCACGAACCGCAGCCGTGAGGCCAGCCCCCACAATATCCCAATACTCCTGAAAAAAGATTGGAGGGAAGCCATCCGGACCTGGAGCTTTAAAGGGACTCATAGAGAATAAAACAGCACGAACCTCCTCCTCAGAAATAGGCCTCAGCATTTCCAGATTATCTTCCTCAGTTATGAGACAGGGGATCTTGTCAATAAACTACTTAGTAGCCCTGTCGTTATCATCACCAGTGGCTTGTTCTGTCAACAAGTGTTGAAAAAATAATACAGCTTGTTCCACAATCTCATTGTCTTCAGTGATAACATCACCATTGTCCAAGTATAGTTTTTTGATGGAGTTAGCCTTCCTATGTTTCATAGCAGAAATATGGAAAAAAGCAGTATTACGATCTCCCTCCTTAAGCCACTAAACCCTGGATTTTTGCTTCCAAAAGACCTCTTCATGGCCCATAAGATTCTTCCATGCCGAAATCAGATCTTGTTCTTTCTTAGAAGTATCTTCGGAAACATCCCCTTGAGCAATCCGCTGCTGAATATCCTCAAGTTGCCCAACTAAAGTTTTCTTCTGCCAAAACACATGGCCAAAACTGAGTCTATTCCAGCCACGAAACTCCTGTTTGATATGCAGAAGCTTCTTAACTAACCTAAACATAGGAGTACCTTGGATAGGAATTTGCCACCATTGTGTCACCAGTTGTCTAAAATCCTTATGCTTAATCCACATAGCTTCAAATCGGAAAGGGAAAGGACCCCGATGACATTGATCATGCCAATGAAGGAAAATAGGGCAGTGATCAGATATGGTTCTAGGAAGAGCCTGCAATTGCATATTATGAAAATTGTCCCAATTGCTCAATATAAAGACCCTGTCTAACTTAACCTGAATCAAATTGTCCCCACGTCTCCTGTTGGACCAGGTAAAAATCTGATTTTGTAACTCCACATCATGCTATCCCCAAGCATTAATAAACTCGGTGAAGTCAAACATGCTGTCAAAGTAATCAATGTTCCCACCATATTTCTTAGAGGGATACAAAGGAGTGTTGAAGTCACCAGCCAACATCCATTTGGAGTGCAGAAACTTGGTCAGGGTACTACTCAAATCAGTCCATAAAGATTGTCTCTGGGCTCTAGTATTAGGAGCATAAATATTGATTAAATACCATTTGAAAGAGGGAGAGGAGAAATTGGTAACCAGGAGATGCTTGTCAGAAGCCACAAGAGAACCCTGAATTTTTGAACTATTCAACATTGTAACAATCCCTCCAGAAGTCCCAATAGTAGGGCTAATACAAAACTCAGCCTTAGGCCATATGTAATCAGCAATCTTCTTAAAGTTTTCCTCATTCATCTTGACCTCCTGTAGGAGCAAGATATTTAATTTATTTTCCAGAACACAGTTCTTGACCTCAAACTGTTTTGAGGGGCTGTTGAAACCCCTCAGATTCCAGGATAAGATCCTCATTTCAAAGGTTTGAGGGATGGGACCTCCAGTGTTTTCTGCTTACCACTGGCAATTTCCCTGGCAATCTCCCTTTGCTGAGTTTCCCGTAAGGTTGGTCACCCTTATTTTGAGTTAATGCCAACATCAGCAGTCTTTTTACCTTTACGAGTCTTCTTCTTAGGGGTAATCCAGCCTTCTGGGTCATTCCTGCTTCCACTTGGGCCGATGTCAACTGTCAATGAGGGATCAGTATTATGATCACCAACTTCCTGCACAGGGTTCCTGGTGGAGTCAAGATCATTAGCATCTAAGGGAGCAGCTGATGAAGCCTGGGGATTAAGGGTGTTATCATCTTCAACATCCTCCTCGATCAATCTATCCTGGATTTCTCCCTCCTCACACCCACCAGAATTCAGCCGGCCCAGACTAACAGTGTCTAGGGCCCCATTCTGATAGCCTATGTCCAGAATCTATTCCAAATTCTCCTCTAGATATATAGTATCCTGATGATCCGCAACCGTCTGGCTTTCCTTATCCTTAGTCTATTCAGGATGGTCTCCTGGGAAAGCATTTTCCACATTACCCCCCATTCCCTGATGGTCAGGGGTAACATCTAATTGTAAGCGGTCCTCAACCTCAATAAGGGAGTCAGTCTGCTGACTCATTTGCTTAGTTTTACAGTGAGTCATTATGTGACCCTTCTTCTTGCATATTTGACAGAAGGTGGTGGCATTTTCATAAAGGATTGGCTAAGTCCAAACCCCATATTTAGAGTTTAACTCAATGGACACAAGAAGGGTTTGGTTTATCTCCACATTGACACAAAAATAAGCAAAAACACAATGGGATTGAGTACGGGTAGTATGGTCCACAGTAACAAACTGGCCAAAAGAGTCACCAATAGCAGAAAAAAAATTTTCATCCCAGAATTCTAAGGGAAACCCAAGTAAACGAACCCAAACAGGAGCAGATTTATTGAGATCCGAGCTAGGGTCAAACCCAGGTTTCCATTGGCACAAAGCAAGTGAGTGCAACCCATAAAGCCAGGGTCCCCCAGCAAGAGTAGCAATCATATCCTCCCTACTGGTAAATTTAAAAAGGAATACTCCTCTGGCCATGGCAATGACCGAAACACTACCCTTAAGTCTCCACTAGGAGGAAACCCATTTATGGAACATCTCAATATTGGGACGGAAGGAAAAGAATTTACCTACCAGAGCAAGATCCATGTTGGCCACAATTTCTTCAATCAGACCATCCGGAATATCCAGAGCTGTGCCATCTGCCGAAGCTTTCTTGACAGGCATACCCGTCGTGCATTTAGAAGACCCCAGCGGTTCCCCTGTTACCACTTGTTTCCATCCATTAGAGGGAGTGTTCACCCTCCCAGCTCCAGAGGTACTACCCAAGGTAGTCGCCTCCATAGGCACTGAAAGTAGTCAAAACAAAAACCTAGAAAAACCCTAAACAGCCATGGAAAGCTTGTTTCTGATTATGTTTCCAAAGCTCCTTCCTACTATAACCCATGAACAAGGGGATGTCTAAGTATTTTCTAGGTAAATCTTTAGTCCTAAATCCCAAAACATCAAGTATGCATCTTTGAACAACAATGCTTGTAAAGAAGAGGAATACCTTCGATTTTGCAACATTGATGGTTTGACCCAAAGCTTCATAATAATAGGAAATTGTGCCAAAGGCTGGAGCTTTCACCTGGACAATGCTGCATAAGAGAATACTCACATGATACACACTTAAGACTATAGGTATCAATGCGCCTTCCTGGTGCATTCTCTGCAAGTCCACGAAAGAAAATACAGATCATTTATTATTAAACTACCCCTTTTCATATCAGTGCTAGCAATGGCTCGCGGACTGCTGCAATTGGCAAGGAGCTTTGCCCTATAAGCTTTTATCTCATTTCAAGGCATGGCCAAGGATGTGAAATTCACTTTGGGAAGGAATATGTATAACCGACCCCTCAATGGTTTTATGGTAGATATGGAGAGAAGAAAACAATAGAATCTTCCAAGAGAAAGAAGCCTCAGTGGAAGAGTCATTAGGAAAATCAAGATTCGTATATGTGAAGTGGTGATGGCAAGACAAAACTCTAGCAACAAAATGATGATAGTATCATGAAAAAGTGGAGACTTCTTAAAGCTGCCCCTACCTATAGCACCACCAGTCCACACCCCTCAAAAATCAAAATGAGAGATGTGGTCAAATGGAACCCACCACCAAGGGTTTCTTAAAAATGAACTTTGATGGAGTGGCTTGAGGTAGCCCTAGGATTTGAGGCATGGGATGTGTCATTCAGAATGATAACATAGAGGTTTTGTGGGCTATCTCCTAGAAGTTGCCAAATGGAACCAATAATGAAGTTGAATTCATAGCTTTATTAATAGGTTTAAACTTTTGCAAAGAGAGGAATTTATCAAGCATCAATATAAAGGGTGACTCATAGTAGCTTGGCTGAAAAGAATTGTATCATCCACAAAGAATGAATGTGTGAAAGGTTCCCTAAGAAAAGGTTGATGTATAGCTCTCATATTATTCCTTTAATTTTCTTTCTTAATTGCCTCATTAAATGTTTCATCCATGAGAATAAAGAGATATGGGGATAGTGACTCCCCTTGTCTCAAGCCCTTCTTGGAGAAAAACTATCTAGTGATCATTCCATTTACAATAACCGAGAACTTAACTCTTGAAATGCATGATAAAATCTATTTGCACCAACATTTAGAAAAACCAAACTTCACGAGGATCAAGATGAGGAATTCCCATTTAAATCTATCATATGCTTCAACCATGTCTAATTTAATCACCATTGAAGGTATTTTGAGATCATATATTGAATGAATAATTTCATGAGTGATGATAGCTCCCTCTAATGTCTCTCTCTTTGGTACAAATCTGCCATGCTCTTCTAAATGATCTTTGGGATAATGGTTGCCAGTCTATGTTCCATATATTTAGACATAACATTATACATTGAATTACAAATAGAAATTGGTCTAAAGTCCTGAAAATATGGAGGACTATTTGTTTTAGTAATTAGTGATAAAAGGAAAGCATTCAATTCCTTCAACATGTTCTTATGTTTCCTAGCTTCTTCTACTTCTAGAAAAACATCTCTACCCACATAGCTCCAACATTTTTTGAAAAAAACTACTTGTGAAACCATCAGGTCTAGGAGTTTTATCACCAGGCATAGAGAAAATTGTAACTTTTACCTCCTCCAATATTAATTATTTCATTAAGTTCTTGTTGTGTTCATTTAAGACCAATATAGGAATATTATATATTGTTGGCCTTTGGGTTGGCACATTTCTAACTTCACTGGCAAGAAGTCCCTTGAAGAAATTTACCACCTCCTCTTGAATTTATGACTAGAAGGAAGTGACTACACCATTATCTTTTTTAATATTGTGATTGAAATTTGTTTCCCTTCTCATTTTAGTGGAAAAATGGAATAAGTTTGTGTTTATGTCTCCTTCTCTTAGCCATGTCTCTCTAGATTTTTGCCTCTAATAGATCTCTTCTCTCAATAGAGTTTCCTGAAGATCTTCATTAAGTTATTTCTATTCTTTGTAGCTTACAACATCCATTCCATTGCTAATTATATAGTTTGAGAGATTTGTAAGTTGCATTTGTATTCTCTCCTTCTCTTTGAAGATATTCTTGAAAGTTTGGCGGTTCCAAGTTTTGATTTGGGGTTTTATGTATTTAATCTTCTAGACTAGTTGGAACATCCTCAACATGTGAGTGAGAGGAGAAGATTCCCACCATTTTTGTAGCTAATATGGAATGGAACTTGGATCCTAGAACAACATCTCTTCAAATTTAAAGGAGTTGATTCTTTTGTTGGTAGTCTCTAATAGCTCTAGACTTATAGGGTAATGATATGAACCTACAATTGGTAATAAGTTGCTAATAAATGTTTCATTTTATAATAACCAACTATGAGATATGAGAAATCTGTCAAGTCTTTCTGCAAAGTTGAAAACATATTTCCTTCTACTAGTCCATGTGAATTACTAGTTCTTAGGAATGTAGTCATACAAATTATTGAAGAAAATGAACTCCCTGAAGTCTTACATAGATTGTGTAGGGTAAGTAATCCCTCCAATTTTTTCTTCTTCCTCAAGAATACCATTGAAATCCTCCTTATGGTCACCTTCTCATATTTTAGATGCAGCAAAAGTGTGTTGATGCCCTTCCAAAGGTTGCATTTCTGGATAGTACCATTTGGTCCATATATACATAGATTTCACAAGTCCGTAGAAGAGGGATATTTGGGAAATTTTCCCAATAACCAATTTTCCCTCTTAGGAAGATGTTTCTTCCACAAGATAGCTAAGTCTCCTTAGGCCCCACTACCCAGAGCCATAGAAAAGTCCCAACCCCCAACTTTGGAATAATTTTTCACCTTTTTCTCTAGATAACTTTGTTTCCTAAAATAAAATGATATCTTATTTTGCCTTATCTATTTAATGCCTAACCAGGCATCTTATGTTAGGGGCATTTATGCCCCTCACATTCCACAAGATGATCTTCATTGTACCATAGGAGAGTTTCCTATTCTCCTCATACTAAAGGTTTTTTCAATTATGGTTTTTATGCTAGATGCAATATCCTCTTCCTTCTTGTTGGTCTTTTTCTACACCTCCTTCTTGTCTACCTTGGAGTATTTGGTCTCTATTTTCTCTTTCAAAATTGTCTAAAAGATTCCTAGGCTTTGTGAATCTCCTAGTTTTATCTTATCTTGTAGAAATTCCTCTTCTATATAATCGCAAATCTCAGTTCCCACTTTTCTAATAACTTTTCCTAACAAAGACCCCATATATTTGTCCATTTTTTCACCTTCTCTGGCAATCTCACTCTACTTACCAATATCTTCATCTAAGAGAGTAATCAAAATTAGTACTTGTATTCCTTCCAACCTGAAAATGTTTTAATCTACTTCTAATGATTGGGCTTCCATTCTAGAACCTATTTTTGTTTGATTCATTAGACTAAGGACTCTTCTAATAATACCCATTGTTCCAACCCCTTTTGGAATTTTCTCAACTTTGGAGGCGTGTGCCTTTCCAAAACCGTTTTCAAGAGTTAGATTTACATAGTGTTTGCCTCCCTTCTCTCATCTGAAACTTGATTTTTATAATTTATATGGCCATACCCATTAAAAATCATACATCTGAGCTTAGGGTCCTCATAGAAGATTTCTTGTTCCCATGTACCTCAGAGGTTTGAAGTTTAATTATCTTTCAAAAACCCCATTTGATTTCTAGTAAGATACACACCCTAATGTTTCCTTCAACACTCTGGCATAGATTTTCCTCAATACCTTAACATTTTCCAATTGAGTTTCCTCTTAGTCTTCAAATGTTTACATCTCTATATTCCAATGACAAATTTCATAGTTTTATTCAAAAGGGTGCAAAAGAAATTTCACCTTTGCTTGCATTGAAATTTGGTTGCCATGGTTGATAGTATAGTCATGCACCCTTGAAAAACTAGACATTTTTATAGAAGACAATATCCCTATCTTACTTTTTTGGAAAATGGCTACAAATAAACCTTCATATAGTTAAACTAATTCTTCTATTCTAGGCCAGTTATGTTTTATCCATTTTTTTAAATCAACTTTGGATATATGGTTTTTCCAAAAGTAACCGATAATCACAGTCTCCTTGATTTTTTCCAATCTTCCTTCTAGTAATGCGTCTAGAATTTAAACATGTAACTCATTCTATTGTTGAACCTAATATTTCTCAGGATGCTATTAAATGTGATATTTTTGAGTATTTTAGCTTCTGTGATGCAACCCATTTTGTTTGTCTCTGACTCTCAATATGGATTCTAGTTCCTTTCCTCAGAAAAGAGATGTTGCTTCTTTTGAAAGGTGCTACAACATTTCTCCCCTTTAATTGCCCCATTTTGACACAATGCTCTTTGTGTCACTTTGTTGCATGGCCAACTTCCTGTTTTTGTGACATTTATCAAAAATGTTCAAACCTACTCAGGTGGAAAAGGTCATTTTAATTTGGGAACACCTTTTCTTCCTGCCACTTATTCTTCACATTTTTTTCACTAGAAAGCTAGTATCACTTGCTCCTATGACTCTCATCTTATCCACTAAGCCTTCTACTATCAAAGTATCTAATCTTTTGGCCTAGTTTCCCTGAAAAAAGGAAAAGACCTCTTTGTCCTTTGGACTGTGTATATCTAAGACTTGTTATCATCTGAAACTTTTATATACCTCTCCCTCCTTGCATCATATCTAGTATTATTTGACCTGTTACTATTTCTCCCTTTATTGTGCCATGGTTTCACCATTGTTGTGATATCTATGACTCTAGCTAAGATTTACTTTGTTAAATAAGAAGTCACAAATTATAAATTGCTAGAAATATTCCAAACCAATTTTACTTTGTGATTTACCTAATTTCTTCAAAAACATAGATGACCAACTTTGTTACTTAAAAAATATAGATGACCAACATTATATAAAATTACAAAGCAAAATATGCACAAAAAATGCATTTCAATGAGTTTTTAGAGATTTGTGCACAAGAGAAATCTGATATCATTTTTCAACAAACAAATGCCTAGAAGGAAAAACTGAAGACATGGAAAATAACATGTAACTTACACCTATTACATAAGATCAAAATATAAAAATCTGAATTAAAATTTTAGATTGTAAGTTGACCATCCCCAAACTATTCAAGTATTCAAATACTAATTGTTCATTGGGCATAGACAACAAATATTGTTACTTCAAAAACATAGATGACCAACATTATAAAAAATTATAAAGTATAATATGCACAAAGAATACATTTCTATTAGAAATGAAGGTAAACAACTATCAATAGAAAGCTGATTACAGTTGTAATATAAATATTAAACTGTACAAAACCAAAATAGAGATGGTATGAAATCAACACAATGAAATAACGAAATAGAAGATTAAACACATAAAGCTATTTACATGGACGAACCCTTTCAGAAAAATACTCCACACAAGAAGAGATGTACAAGAATGTATTAACTTCAATAGAGTTTACAATACAACACTAACAATCTCCTCTTCAGTCTTCAATCATATAGTGCCTGTAATACTAATACACAACTATAATATAATGCCCTTTTTAAAAGCATGTTTCCTTCTAGGGAAAAAAACCTTAACATAACCTCTACCATCAGATCTATGATCTAATATTGAATGCTCTAGATTGACTAAGAAATTACAATATTTTCCAAGGCAATTTTTTTAAAAAAATTCTCTTCAGAGGTGTTGCCCCCAAGTCCCGCCAGGGGCCTAGGAAGTTTTTGCTGCTACTGTCAAACCCTTGGTGACAATAGTGGGGGGCAAGCCCCCCACACCCCCATTAGGTACAAGGATCAAAAGTGCAGTTGAAACAAAATCACTACTTGGTGAATACTTCATCCCTTACAAATGATTTGTTGGTTCCCAAAATCATTGCAACCCAAAACTCTAAAACATTCATAAATCATCTAGGCTAGCGATTGTCGTTAGGGTGATAGGAAGAGGTTTATCAACAATCTAAGGGTAATTTTCGCCAACAACAGGAGTGGGTAGACTCCTCTACACTTTGATCTCAGCTTAGACTCTATAGGGATATTCCAAAGGGGTATATTTGAATAGGTATTAAGTTTAAACTAGATGAACAACTAAAAATAAATGAACAGCCAAACCCAACTCATCATCTTGATCCCAAAAGTTATCACTAAGTCAAGAATGACTAGGTGACACAAAACCCCTATATAGCTGATTCAACTGTGCAAATGTAGATGAACAAGTAAGATGGTTTTTTTCCCTAAACCACAAGTGAGTGATTTGTTTGATTTAAAAAGGTGTTTAATCCCTCTACAATATGGACTAGTGCCTACTCTATTGGGCAATTGAGTCATAAGCAACAAAGAGGGAACAAAGGATTGAACCAACATCAACACAAAACTAAAATGTATTCACATACATTTCTTAGATTATACTTCATACATTGGACATACTTAATTATCCAGAACCAAACTATAATGACCCATTTACAACAAAATTCTAACTCAAAACAACTCATGTATTGACTTAAATGTTGTCACACATTATCAAATCTCTATTACAATCACACGAGAAAATGTGGTGAAGGAAAACATACAACCACGATTATACATTCCCCTGGATCATTACAAGTGGCCATGAAGGCATACAACTGCATAAAATATGCATTACAATCCATTCCAACACTACATCAAAACACATTCATCCATGTAATGCTCTAACTAGCTTGATTTGAAGCCCTAAAATTATCTTGAGGCACTACAGACCAGACAATTGGCTCAGGGACCAACCTCTGAGAATGTCTGAAAAACATGCATATATAGCATTACAATTCAAACTCATTGCACCAATTCCTAGCACTTCACTTAGTCAATGAGTACACACCATCATGTATTGAATTCAAGCCCAAATGTTTGTCAGAGAATAATGCACATTGGAGGCCTGCCCATGCCCTGCAATTCTGAAAATGTCAGAAGAAGGTTTCTTGCATTCTTTGTGTAACTCAAGCAATAATGAGGGAGGTTTGAATCCTCCTTGACATCTATAACATCTAATTTTATCCTTTTTTGTCCTCTGTATATGCAGATACATTTAAGATTTTCACTTTTTGAACAACCTGCCAACTTTGGCTTGCAACTTGTTACGGCTGAGTACAAATATGTCAGCACTTTGACTTTCATTTGATTATCTTCTTAAAATTTCAATCTTGGGCTAGTCAGTGAATTCTCATCTTTCTGAATTCCTCTCTTCCTTCTTCATTTTTCTGTTGGTGTGAACAGGGTTATCACCTAACCGGTTTACCGTAGTGTGGATAAATCATCTTATTTAACTATTTACTAGTTAAATAATATTCACACATCACACATATATCACACATATTAAGTTGACTTAGTGAGTCTACTAGATGTCTAGTTGTGTCTAGTTAAGTCTAGTTGTGTGTTGAGTTGTTGATAGTTGGAGTGAGTTGTCTTATCCTCCACATGTGCAATTAGTTATCATCCTCTAATTGGCACATGTTGTTGGAATATCTCCACTTTCCACTCCACCTCTCTAGCTCTCATCTTGCCTTTATAAGCAAGGCATATCATGTACATTGTAACAACAACAATAATCAATCTTTTGCATTCAATGATATAATAGCATCATTCTCTTAGTTGATCTCTCTTGTGCTCTCATGAAGTCCTAGATCCTAGGTGGCTCCAATCACAGCCAACTCTAACATGGTATCAGAGATCTAGGAAGAATCACTTTGTGTTAGTTAATTTTTGAGAGATCTTGAGTGCAATTCATGGTGAATCTTGATAGTTGAGTATGCTCTTCTCTTGCATCAATTGATGACCTAGAGAATTAGAAAAACTTGATAGAAACACCAGTTGTGTGAGGGTTTTCCTTCTTGCCCTTGTATTGCAGGTGCATTTCTATGTGTGTTGTTGCAAATCAGACTTCACCATTACATCCAGAGCAGCAGAAATAGTCAACATCGCCTGTCATTTCATCAAAATTTGACATCAGAGGCAAAATTGATGAGGGTTTCAATTTGGGGCTTCGTGGTGTGATTCGAAAGGTACCAACAGTTTCGGAGCAGTTTGGTCCAAATTAGACATCGCCATTGCGTCCGGAGTAGCTAAATCAGTAAGGATCGACTGTAAAATCATCCAAATTAGACAAAGTTGGACTGAAAGGCAAAAAAATTTTACCCCTCAACGGTACAGATCTGTTGCAAGAAAGATTCCCTATCGCAATTGGCATATTCCTATAGAATCTTTGGTAGGGGGAATCAGACTCAGAATCCTACATCAGCGAATCTGAGCAGCGTACTATTCGTCAGGTAAAAGCATTATACGCTGGTTTTTAAAGTTTTTTCTGCAGTGGTCCTTTGTACACCGTACCCTGTTTACAAGGTATCGCATGTTGCAAAGTACATTTTGAATAGTGGGGTGCCACGTGGCACGGGCCCCCACTTTCCTCCATGCACTATAGATCTACCCATTCCTGGCGGTCTGCATATTATACCATTAGTGAACACCTTCAAAACTGTGGTGGTCTTTTACATTTCTGGCAGATCTGCAAATGTCGTCAGGAGCCATCAGATCTCGGTGGGTATCTTCAAAGATCCTGGTGATTTGTTTCTAATCTCCTTCGATAGCAATCTTCAAAGCTTGGCGATGGCTTGAACCAATCACAGGATTTTACAATGGGGTGTTTAAAATCTACACCAAACACAAACAAAACTCGCAGCTTCAAGCAATATCCGGCAACTCTTAAAACATTCGACCGGCATCTAACTACTAGCAGGAGTCTTAGCTGCAGGCACTAAACATTCACATTGTTAGCACGGTGGTTTCGACAATCTACAGGCAGCGTCCAAGATCTCAGAGATCATACAACTCCCGACGGACATCAAATAATTCTAGCGGCATTGGTGGCATCGGCAGTCACAATCTCCGTGGAAGTCTTAAAACTGACAAGCAGAGGTTTTCAACAGTCTCAGTGGATAAACCAGCTCTCAGCAAGGGCTTAAAGCTGACCTCTGCGTTAAGCCCTTAACGAGCTTCCAAACGGCTAGCATCCATTCACAACATTGACTGAGATTTGAGCACTATAGTGCTCCAAAATTGTTTCACGCCAGAAATTCTTTCAAACTCGTTGGTTGTTCCTTTCGACGGGCATTCATGCCAGAAAATTCACGTAGGGAAATTTTCTAAACTCGTCAGTTTTCTTATCAGCGAAACCCTGCCCGCAGCGATCCAGCACAGGGGCATATTCTGCCCTCTAAACAACTCTTTCTAGCCTATTTACCACTGGTCAAAGGTGGTCTCTGGAGTTAAATCGTGGTTTTGGCATTGAAAACGGTTGTTTCGGCCTTTTTTTTAAAAAAGCATGTTTGGCAATTTTGACTCCGATTTGGCGATTTAAACTATGGTTTTAACCCCCCGACAGTGGTTTCTGTGAATTCTTGGAAGTTTCTCATCAATGACCAAGTGTTTTGTAGTTTTTTGTTAAGACCAAAGGCAGATTTAACACTGACAAAACCAACGGGAATATTCCCCTATCATAACTAGCGGTTTCCTATTTAATATTGGTTTCGTCGACGATTGGTGGTTTCACCGTACCCCATAGGTTGATTTTTGGTGATTTTTTGGCTTTTCCGAGGAGAAGCTATCTTTTTTGGCTTTTCCGGGGAGAAGGTATTTTTTTCTGCTAGGAGGGAATATTCTGAGAATATTCCACTGACGTCAGCACTGCGTCAGCCAGGGGGCTATTTTTCCCCCTCAAAGCCCTAAAAGGGGGCTTTTTTTCATTTTTGCATAACTTTTGCCCATGGAGGTGAAATTGGGCAAACAAGATTCATCGGAAAGCTGACAAAGAGCACTTTGTAGTGGTTTCAGTATTTTTCTGAAATTCTACTGTAGGTGACTACTACAGTAGTTCGAAGATAGATCTTCATTTTTTGCTTCCAAGCTCACAACTTTCTGCCATGACCTCTAATTTTTACAATTTTTGTGGCATCAAAAAGGTATTTAGGAGCCCTTCAAATCCATCCATGTACTTTTCTCAGATTCTACTCCAGGTTCAATTTATTTCATTTGTCAATTTTTTGGCTTTTGAGTAATAACTTGGGCATTTTGGCACTTGAGAAAGTGAAACTTGTTTTGAAGGGATATGTTTGCTGTGGTTAATCATTGTGAGCAATTGTAATCTCCTTTGAATCTCATTTCTAAGAGATTTTCATACTTTCCCATTTCTGGTCCCTTGAGGATAGTTGTAAATCACACTAAAGATAAAGTGCCACAATTATTCTTTTTTAGGGGGGTTATCTCTTTTCTTGAGTAACAGGGGGGTGTCTTGTGTTCTTTTTTATACTCTTACATCATGGATCCAAACAAACTTCCTCTACTCACACCATATAACTATCATGAATGGAAAACTAAAATGGAGATTCATTTAAGAAGTTTGAAAATTCATAGAGTAACAATGGGTACAGAAATTGAACAAACTGCAGCTGCAGAAAAGAGAAAGTGGTACAATAGATGTGATCAAGCCTATGGAACACTATGCTTGTCTATCTCTCCTGACCTTCTTTTTCATGTTGAATCTTGTACTACACCCAATGAAGTGTGGACTACCTTAGAAAAACTCTTTGGTAAACAAGATACTATGAGAGGTTTCAAATTGGAGAATGAACTAATTGGTTTGAATCCAACTAATTTTGCAAGCATCCAAGACTTCTTCACAAAACTAAAATCACTTAGATTACAGCTCAAACAATGTGGAATTGAGAAAGAGGACACTTAATTGATTCTTTCAATCCTTGCCAAGCTTGGTCCTGGCTATTCAGGTTTTGTTTCTACCTTCTATGCTACAATGGATGCACTTGGGAAAGCTTTCACAATGCCTTCACTTGATGAGTTTGCTGCATCACTCACAAGGGAGCAAGCTAAGTTAGTACACATGGGAAAATTGAAGTCTCCTAAACCTCAAGCACTTCTTGCTAATCAAGGTTCTAAGGATCAAGAGGCTTCAACTAGCAAAGGCAAGAAACAGAAAAATAAGGATTTCAAGAACAATGAGCAAGCAAAGGAATCATCCAAATCACCTAAGTCCTCATCCTCTCCCAAGGAGGAATCATCTAAGAAGGAGAGACCAAAGTGTGCATATTGCAAGAAACTAGGACATGATGAGCATAAGTGTTATGAGAAGAAAATTGTTGAGTTGACTCACATTATTCAAAAGCACAATATCAAAATGCCATCATCATCACCTAGTCCATCCTCTTCTTCGACACCATCATCATCTACACAGTCAAGGATAGCAGGCATTGCAAATGGGACAGACAAAGGAAAAGGACATGTACTCTTTGCTTCTACAAGTCTTCAGTCAGAGAGATGGCTTCTTGATTCAGGGGCTTCTCATCATATGGCATCTTCACAAGGGTTGTTCTCTTCATTTGAGTCATGCACTTCAACACTTATCTTGATGGGTAACAACACATACATGCATGCATCTGGAAAAGGGACAATTGATATTGGAGATAGTACATTCAACAATGTGTTGTGTGTACCTTCCTTGACATTCAATCTCCTTTCCATCTATCAGATTACTCATTGTGGTAAGACAGTTGAGTTCACTCCTGCTTCTGTGATCATACGAGACTTGGAGAGCATAGATATCATTGCAGTTGGGATGGTTGATCATGCATCTCGCTTGTATACCTTCTCCCATTTTGTTTCTTTTGATGATGTAGATCCATTGATTCATATTCACACTCATGCATCAAGTGTGAATCATGTTTTTGAGGCGAAGTTTGGTCACTTAAACCTTGGTGTTCTTTCACCCACTTTGGTTCATGATACTAGTGCCTAGCTTCCATCACCTCAACCTCCTGCTTCTTCAGAGATTGACATCGACATGGTTTCATCTACTTCAGTTGAGCAAGATCATACAGGTCTTTCAGACACAGCTTTGTGGGATACTTTCTTGGCAGGTATATCAGAATTGTTTTGTGAGTCTCATATTGCAGATTTGGAGGACACACTTGAGGGGATATCTCTCCTCTTTGATGACAATTATAGCACAACTCTTATCTCATCTACTTCGCCTTTGGAGGTTGTTCTTCATCAGTCTACATAGGATTTTGGATTGGACACACATCATTGCATTGTGGAATTATTTGATTCTGACATGTGGACATTTCAGCAGTCTTCAGAGGCATACATCATGAGGCTTTTTCCCTCATTCCTTGAGATGGAGTTTCTTCGACATCAACCTTTGGCCTTATTTCTTCCTAAGGGGAGAAATGTTGTTTGCAGGTTCAGGACACTTTCTAGCGTTCTTCTTCAGACATTCTTCATTGGCACAGGAGCTACTTCATTGTGGGGGGGACCTATTGTCTCACACTTTCTCTCCTATGGGGGGGTTTTTGATTGTACATGTGTGATAGAAGTTGTCCTTAGGGGGTCATGTTGAGTCCTCCTACTATCACTTCTTTCACTTTCATTGTTTCATGCATTCTCACTTTTGGAGAGGAGTTTTTTCCCATGAGGTTTTCTCCTTTTCTCCCCTTGAAATTTGTTGTACATGGGTACCTAACATGGCCTAGTACCCGAGACCCATCCTTATTTTCATCTTGCTTTAGTCAGCTACTCCCTAAGTTGCACTTAAGGGGGGTGTTGGTGTGAACATGGTTATCACCTAACCGGTTTACCCTGGTGTGGATAAATCATCTTATTTAACTATTTACTAGTTAAATAATATTCACACATCACACATATATCACACATATTAAGTTGACTTAGTGAGTCTACTAGATGTCTAGTTGTGTCTAGTTAAGTCTAGTTGTGTGTTTAGTTGTTGATAGTTGGAGTGAGTTGTCTTATCCTCCACATGTGCAATTAGTTATCATCCTCTAATTGGCACATGTTGTTGGAATATCTCCACTTTCCACTCCACCTCTCTAGCTCTCATCTTGCCTTTATAAGCAAGGCATATCATGTACATTGTAACAACAACAATAATCAATCTTTTGCATTCAATGATAGAATAGCATCATTCTCTCAGTTGATCTCTCTTGTGCTTTCATGAAGTCCTAGATCCTGGGTGGCTCCAATCATAGCCAACTCTAACATTTTCTTCCTTTATCATTCTTTTTTATTCTTGGCACTATTTTGCCTTACCAAAAAATATGGCTTTTCTCAAACTTTTCTTTGGTGGCTTCTTCTCTTGTCTATCGGTAATTTATTTACTCTACAAACCAGGCCTTGATTCGTTTTTTGTTAGTGAAATTATCCTTTCTCGAACCATGGCTTTGGCCTCTTTATCCACCTTATCAGCGAGTATCCATTTTTGCAAACTAGCCACTTTTCACCCTTTGTCAGCAATTTTATCCTTTACCAAACTTATTCTTTCGCCACACATTTGGCCCATATCAGCAAATCTTTAATTTGCTAAACCTCTTCTTTTTAGTGTTTTTCCCCACCTTTGCTTGGTCAGCAAAATTCAACAGTGTCAAACATCACCTTTTATCGGTGAATCCTCATTTTACCAAACCAACCCTCAGTTGGCAAATTCACCCCATGGTGAACTTTATCTTTTGTCTTCCTTTTATCTGCCTTGTCGACAAATCACCAACTTTACAAACTGTGCCCTTGCTCTTATCCTAAAATATCTGAACTTATTGACAAGTTCAGGATTTCAATGATTCATCGATAAAGCACTTGCTTTATCTGTTGCCTTAGTCATTTCTTCCTTTTACATATGCCAAGTATCAAAAAATTTAAACAAATGCAAACCTTGACGTTTCCAATATCTTTGACTTGCCAACCTTACTCCGCAAGTCGTGCCTTTTCTTTTTGTCTGGCAGATTTCTCTTCAATCGGCAAAATCTTATGTCAGTAAACTTGTTTGTTTGTAAACCAACACTTTCACCAATCAAGCACTTCATCAGAAATCCTTACATCTTTCTCCTATTTTGATGAACCTACTTTCCTCTGCCTTCTGTCAACGAAACTTATTATGAGTGAACCGGTGAAATTTGAACTTGCGAACAAGTTCGCAAGTTTGAGAATTTATCAATTTGCTGACAAAGGGCAAAAATAAGAAAAATCTTTCTAAGGGAATACAACAAAAGGGTATAGGGGGATTTTTTCTTAGAATTTCTTAGAAGGGAACCCATGTAGAATATCTCAAATCAGGTATAATTGATGGGTTTAGAAGGATTTTTTGGTTTTCAGGAAGATTAATGGCATTTTGGAAGATGGTTTTTTTGGGCACCAATACTGGCTCTGGTTGGGGATGTGTGGAAATTTTTAGCACAATGTGAACAACAGAATATCTCCAAGGAGACCAAAATAGATTTAACACATGAAGGGACAAAACACAAAACATAAAACGTATTTACAAAACAACATACAATCAAAAAATGACTGTATCAAAATTTTGGGACACTGCAGGCTAACCTTGCAGAAAACTTATGCAACCATTTGCCTCTGTCAAAGAAAAGTTGGATGAAGGAGTTGATCTCCCTTAGACCAAAATTGCATATTTCACCCAATTGCAACAACTAAAAAATGTCCTTAGCATGTGCTAATCTGTAACATATGCTTGTGCAGCTAATTAGGTTAGCTACACCAATGAAATCACTACTACAAGGCAACCATAGGAAATATGTGCTTGACCTATTCATATCCATATCATGCTTGTTCCCAGTAGCAAGGGGTGAGAAACTAAAAACCAGATCAGCAGCAAATGAAATAAATGAAGGCAAACCTCCATTAACATATGTTAGGTTATCATACCTACTGACCTCTTTATGCAAATTGAGGGAGAAATAAAATACATCCAATTCACATGTAAAAGAAAAATGTACCTGATTGCACTGCTAATCAACCAGAGAAGGCACTTCATCATGTATAACAAACTAGGACTCCAGCTCTATCATATCCTCAAGTTGGGCTGCAACATGTTAAAACTCAGGCATAAACATGCCTCGCTACTCATTCACATCAATGTCCCATACAAATGACTCAACCTCTACTACAAAACCAATGCATTCAAGAGATAACAATTCTTCCACATCAAAGTGGAAGCATTCATATTCATTTGTAACTACATCAAGCTCTTGAACAAAATTTTCATATGTGCTACCAGAAATTTTAATTTCTGAATCATAAACATGACTCAGGCTACAATTCGAAACACCAGCACATAAATCAATATCATAGACACTTCAAATGAAGAGCCATGTTCTTCCAATTATCTCCCTATTTCACTTTCACTTGGGCAACTTGTGTCATATTCACTATTGCAAACAGATTGATGACACATATCTTGTTCCACACACATTCTTATCATATTTCGTTGTGGTTGAGATGAAGCACACTCCACATGAGGATGACAACATACCTTACACCACAAAAATAGGTTCTCATATGCATCCACATGATCACCATCTTCACATTCCAGGGAAAGCTCTTCACACTGAAACGCCATGGCTACACCAACAACTATCTCTAATCGATTATCGACACATGCAACCACCTCCACATCTCCTTCAGGCCAACAAGTATTGACTACCTCATCAGATAGAAGAACAAAGGAGGAAAATACATCAAACAAGAAACAAGTTCCTTTCTCACCATCGATTACATTTACTTATAGTGTACAATCTTCATAATCAACTTTACAAGTTGATTCAACTTGTTGCTCTATTATGTACACAACATCATCATTGTTCATTAGGCCACATACCTCAACATTAAGCTAGAAGTCACCATTTTTTTCATCATTATCTCTTTCACTTGATGAACTATCCAACCGAAGGTAGGTGCAAATATTGTATTCATCATCTGCTTCACTGTCATATGGTACACCACCTTCCATTTCTACCCTTCTGACTACATAATCATCATCTGATATTGTGTCTAGATCACATGAAGCATTCACATCCCTACTATCTACAATAGCTTGGTCATTATCATCCATCTTTGCATCTGAGGATAGATATTTTGCAATCATATCCCTCTTAACTTTGTCAACATAATCAATGAACAAGTATGCCTATTGCATACTCATTAGACTGAACTCTTCTTGTATAGAAGTTGGGCTTAAGGTACCATGATAAGCACTCAAATACATGTCAATACAAATAGCAAGATTAGGTATGAAATTCTCTGGGATGTGAGACAAGGCAATCACAAATCTATGGCTGAACTCCATGCTAGACTCTCCTTCCTGCCTTCTAATATCTTCTAGTTCTTGGACAGAAACACAAGGTCTAGACTATTTGTAAAATTTTTGAATGTAGCCACTAATGGATCCCAAGAAGTAAAATGTTGGTCAGGGAATCTAACCAACCACTTCCTTGCTACTGCACATAGAGATCTGATAAAAAATCTTATCCACATATCTTTATCTTCAAACTAGAACTTGTCCATGAAATCTAAAAATGCCTCAATGTGTTCCCTCCCATTATAAACCTCACACCCATCAAATAATGGCATCTGAAGGTAAATCTTTTTGGGCATGGATTGCTACTCATAACTGATGCATGAGAGGTCCAGTTATCTATATGTATTTTAATTTGCAATAGGAGGAGGCCGAGGAAAAGAGCAACTGGGAATAGGAGGAGGGGGACTAGATTGTGTCCTAGATTCTAGCAACCTAATTTGATTTTTTGTTTCTTCTTCTTTCTATAATAATGACTCCAGTAGCTTTTTGGTCTTTTCAATTTCATACTATTGAACTGCTAAGAAATTATGATTATGCACATGAGTGCATATAGTTTTTGGTTTGTATAACATGCAGGGCCATGATTAGAATGTGTATTTCTAGGATGGTCATGGGTATCAATTACAATGTAATTTCTAGGGTTTGATATATATAAAGACTCAGATGACAAATCATCCCTAGGGTATCTAGGCTCATACCAATTAGCCATGACTCAAACATCCTATAAAGTAGGGAAAAAAACTAAGGCATACAAATTTTTTCCTTCAACATGACAAGAACAACAACTTCCAAAGGTTAGGAAGAAAACCATGCACCTTTTTTTTAACCAGCTACTGCATATAGACTTGGGGTGTCTAGATCACCAACAACACAACTAGAACAATAGAAAACAAACTTTAGTTATTTGACAGCAGAGTCGCCACCTCATCCAAAGAGGAATTCCTTGAAGTGTGACTGATCTTTAAGGCTACGAATTGATTCTAGGTTCATCTCAACAGTAGAGTCTTTAAATGAATTTAACCTAATAGTACTTCTCCAGCAATGGTGCTAAAATGTTGGTGTAAGTTAATAGGCTACCAACTTACACATAGAAACAAATTGCAAACTGACTATTACAGGGGGATTCAAACTAATCAACCTTTTAATTCATTCCCCAACAATGATGCCAAAATGTTGGTTCCCAAAATAGCTAAAACCCAAAACTCTAAAACATTGCTAAATCACCTAGGCTGGGGATTGTTGTCATGGTGATAGGAAGAGGTTTATCAACAAGTTGAGGGGGATTTTCATCAACTGTAGGAGTGGGTAGACTCCTCTACACTTTGAGATCAGCTTAGACTCTGGAGGGATATTCCAAATGGGTATACCTAAATAGGTATTAAGTTCAAACCAAATAAACAAATGAATATAAATAAACAACCAAACCCAACTCATCATCTTGACTCCAAAAGTTGTCACTAAGTCAAGAATGACTGGCTGTCACAAAACCCCTATATAGCTGATTCAACTATGCAAATGTACATGCACAAAAAAGATGGCTTTTTCCCTAAACAACAAGTGAATGATTTGTTTGATTTAAAAAGTTGTTTGATCCCTCTCCAATATGGACAAGTGCATACTCTATTGGGTAACTGATTCATAAGAAACAAAGAGGAAAGAAAGGACTGAAGCAACATCAATAGAAAACTAAAACGTATTCACATACATTTCTTAGATTATACTTCATACATTGGACATAATTATCCAAAACCAAACTATATTGAACTATTTACAACAAAGATATGACTCAAAACAAATCATGTATTGACTTAAATGTTGTCACACAATATCAAATCTCTATTACAATCACACCAACAAATGCGGTGAAGGAAAACATACAATTGTGATTATACATTCCCCTGAATCATTACAAATGGCCATGGAGACATACCACTACATTAAATATGCATTACAATCCATTCCTATGCTGCATCAAAAGACATTCATCCATTCAATACTCTGACTGGCTTGATTTGAAGCCCTGAAATTATCCTAAGGCACTACAAACCAGACAATTGAGTTAGTGACCAACCTCTAAGAGTGTTTGAAAAACATGCATATATAGCATTAAACTTCAAACTCCTTGCACCAATTCCAATGTTGCACTCAATCAATGAGTACACACCATGCTATATTAAATTCAGGTACAGATATTTTCAGAGAAAAATGCACATTGGAGGCCTGCCCTTGCCCGGTAATTCTGAAAATATCAAAAGAAGGTTTCTTGCATTCTTCGTGTAACTACAACAATAATAAGGGAAGATTTGAATCCTCCCTAACATCTGCAACACCTAGTTTTACCTTCTTTTGTCCTTTGTATATGCATATACATTTAATATTTTCACTGTTTAAATAACCTGCACAACTTTGGCTTGCAACTCATTAGAGTACAAATCTGTCAGCACTTTGACTTTCATTTGATTTTCTGTTTAAAATTTCAATCTTACCTTTAGTCCATGAATTTTAATATTTATGATTTCCTCTCTTCCTTCTTCATTTCCATTCCTTTATCTTTCTTTGTTATTCTTGGCACTATTTTGCCTTATCATCAAATATGGCTTTTCTCAAACTTTTCTTTGGCAGCTCCTTCTCTTCTCTTTGGGTTATTTCTTTACTCTACAAACCAGGCCTTGATTTCTCAAACCATGGCTTTGGCCTCCTTTATCCACCTTCTCGGTGAATATCTATTTTTGTGAACTAGCCACTTTTCACCCTTTGTCGGCAATTTTATCCTTTGTCAAACTTCTTTCGGTGCACATTTGGCCCCCATCATCAAATCTTTAATTTGTTGAACCTCTTCTTTTTAGCATTTTCCCCACCTTTTCTTGGTTGACAAAAGTTAACATTGTCAAACTTCACCTTTTATCAGTGAATCCTCATTTTACTAAACTAGCCCTCAATCATCAAATTTGACCCATGGAGAACTTTATCCTTTCTCTTCCTTTTATCTGCCTTGTTGGTGAATCACTAACTTTATGAACTATGCCCTTTCTCTTACCATGAACCGTTGAATTGGTCAATCCCTGGAAAAGTGTGAAGGATCTATGTTTTATCACCTTATCAACAAATCTTAAAATATTCAAACTTGTTGGCAAGTTTGGGATTTCAGTGATTCACTGATAAAGCACTTGCTTTATCTATTACCTTAGTCATTTTTTCCTTTTTCTTATGCCTTATTGACAAATTTGAACAAATATAAACCTTGACTTTCCCAACATATTTGATTTTCTAACCTTACTTCATGATCCATGCCTTTGCTTTTTGTCTGGCAAATTTCTCTTCAATCGACAAAATCTTATGTCAATGAACTTGTTGGTTTGTAAACCAACGCTTTCATCGATAAAGCACTTCATAAAAAATCCTTACATCTTTTTGGCCTATTGATGAACTTGTTTCCTCTACCTTTTGTCGTTGAATCTTATTGTTGGTGAATTGGCAAAATTTCAAACTTGTGAATTCGCAAGTTCTAAAATTTGCCAATTTGCCAACAAAGGGCAAAAATGAGAAAAATCTTTCTAAGGGAATAAAACGAAAGGGCACGACGGGATTTTACTTATAATTTCTTAGAAATGAACCCATGTAAAATATCTCAGATCAGGTATAATTGATAGGTTTTGACATATGTTAGGAATTTTGATGGGTTTAGATAGATTTTCTAGGTTTTTGAGGTAGAATAATGGCATTTTGAAAGATGATTTTGTCTAGGCACCAACATGATTTACAAACAATATTAGGATTAATTAAATACATAGGATATACAAGGTTGATGGAACCTTAATCCTAACAACTTCAATGAGTTTTCAAAGATTTGTACAAAGGAGAAATTTGATATCATTTTTCAACAAACAATGCCTAGAAGGAAAGACTAAAGACATGAAAAATAACATGTACCTTGCACCTATTTCATAAGATCCAAAAATTAAAAAAAATTGAATTAAAATTTTAGATTGTAAGTTGACTATCCTCAAATTGTTCAAGTATTCAAGTATTAATTGTTGATTGGGCACACACAGGAAAGAACCAAGACATTAACTTACAATATTGTATGTTTTCATCATTGAGATGAACAATGAATGAACCAAAATTCATAGTTTTTCTTTGTTTAGTACAACTCTTGTATTTGATCAATGAATGAACCAAAATCAAGAGTTTTGCATCAATATGCACATAGACACAAGCTAGAAAGCACTTTAAATCACCCAAAAGCTTAAAATGACTTAAAATGTGTTTAATTAAATATAGAGAGTATATTTTGAATTTTCATGATGAGAACTGATGTGTGTGTGTGTGTGTGTGTGTTTTTAGTTTTCTCATAAATATAGCCCTAGCTTATGGAATTTATTACTATTGACCAAGGAAAAAGAAAAGCCAAACTCTTAAGAATATACAAATATGTACTCAAACTCTTTTTAATGAATTAAATAAATAATAGAATTTTTGTTGTCTTATACTTGAATAGTAGCAAGTTGAACATGCTGCAACAAATTATTAAATCTTAAGTTTGTAGAATATAAGAAATAGGTTAATAACGTTTTGAGATCAAAGCATCCACGTATAAATAAGATAAATATTTACCACTAGTAATTGAAACAAGAACATTAGACACAATTCAAAACAATTAGCATGCATGCCAATGGTTAATGACCATATTCTAGGATTGTTAGCTATGGAAATTATAAATTTTGAATTTCAAACTAGAGGACAAGGCTACTGACTCGGTCGAGTGCAAATAATGAGACCATATTCATAATATAGTTTGGGGAGAAAAAGTCATAATAAATAAAACATCACTATTTTAAATGAAAAGATTTAAAATAATAAAATGAGAAGTTCAAGATTAAGATTTAGTAAGTACATAAAAAGAAAATTAAATACTAAAATTATGCATTTACAACATCTACATAAAATAATATTATACAACAAAAATAAGAATATATAATATACATTTTTCTCTTTCACAATAACTTATCTTTGAAGTGTAAGCACTCCTTCACCAGTGAACTAACTAAATTATATACTATAAAACTAACCACTTTTCAGAAGAAACAACACTACATATATTGTATTTTAAAAGATAACAAGTGATATAGCAGAATTACGTATGAATGACAAGAAACAACACTACATATATTGTATTTTAAAAGATAAGGAGTGATATAGCAGCATTACATATGAATGACAGTTCCAATCTTATGCATTTTTGGGGGGTGGTCCACCTCGCTAGTAGAATTTGATAAGGAGATAAGGCCAACAAGTTTAAATATTTCAGCCCATCTATTTGGCCAATATATTGAATATGCCATGAAGATTTTCTTTTTTTTGGTCTTTTTATTCTTTAATTTTGAAGTCAACACAAACAGAAAAATGTTTAATAGTTCAACACTTCTAAAATTCTAGTTCAACTGGTATAAAATAAATCAACATAGTTTGAGGAATCTTGGACTACAAGAGATAATGTTACATCAGCTTCATGGTGCAAAACAATATAAAAGTTAAATGCCATACTAACTCCTTTGAATGTCATTTCAATAAAATATTCAATTAATAGTAAACAATTTGATTTCTACCTGCAACATCTAAAAATATATCATGAGATATATTGTACTAGATTTTTTTATAAAAAGTTAATAAAGAAGGATACAATCCAGAACACGACGGTGAAAATCCTCTACTAGGGTTTCAACGAAAATGAGGATGTCTGAGAGGCGGTGCTAGACTAGACTGGCAGTTGCCGTGGACACCTCTGAAGGTGTGCTATTGATGAGGGAGAAATTTGCGTATGGTTCTCTCTGTTCTTTGCAAATGGTTGCAGTCATGGTGGAGATTACCACTGGAACGGTACAGCAGTTTTACGGTTCAGTTTATGCCCTGGTCATCTCTGGTGTAGTTAGTAGTTGTTTTCACGTCGGACGTGGTGGTGAACGTTTTGGAGTTGGGTTTGTGATGCTCGATGGTCATGAGCTGAGAAGAGCACATTTTTTTCTCTGACTGTCGGTGATGGTTCTGCAAGTGTCTCTGTCGTCTATTTAAGCCGTTTTATCAAGCGGTGACTATGATGGCGGCAGCAGTAGTGGCGGTGAAGGTTAAAGATGGCGGTTTTGCTAGAGTGAAGGTGCAGGTTATGATTTCCTGTTTGCGATTTTCTATTTCTTGTTTGATCTTCAATTTGGCGACTTCCAACAGCTAGTTCTGGTAGCCTAAGGTTCGGTGAGGGATACACCGACAGCTAATGTTTAAGTCGATGCCAGTTGTCAGTGCCCTAATGTTTATCCTATTTAAGTCGGTGCCCTAATATTTATCCTGTTTAAGTCGATGTCTGTTTTAGAACGGTGGTTTAGTAATGCTTTTGTAGGCTTCCTTGTTCGGCAGGGAAGGAAGCTTTGCTATATGCTGCCTGTAGTTTCTTTCTGGGCTTTGTCCATGTTTTGTTGGGGTGTGCCTTTACACCACCTAACACTTTTTTGTAAAAATATATTAATTATCTTTAATTAATATAAAGATACATGTATTTTCATCCAAATAATAATAATAATAAAGCACCCTTGTTGTGGCTTCTCTTACGCCCAATTTCCAATCTATAGCAGGTTAAGTAGATAGAAATATGAATCATAAGAAATTAAGATTTAGAGTGTTAATTTAGGAAGGCTTAAAATCACATGAAATACCAGCCCAGCCTTTAGCTAAGAATAAGGTGCATTCATCCCACCTTTGGTTAGGTCAGAAGAATCCTAGTATCCTCATTACATGAAATAAGATCTGATGGACATATAACATTCACCTACATGAGATGAAGTACTCGACGTTATACTAGAGGACTTAAGAAACAACCAAATATACAGAATCTTACGCTATAAAACAAACACAAGAAACAAGTTTGAATGAATACGAAAGCCAAGTTTTCCAACGTTAATATCTTGTTTGATGTATCAATTATTTTTTTGCAATTATTTTTGTAAATCTATTTACATCACACTATCAATGTTACTAGTTAAATAGTTACCATGGCTTAAACCTAAAATTTTTAATATGGTAAAAGAATACATATTACAAATAGAAACTATATAATCCAAATCAGAGACTAAAAGAAATCAGTTTTAATATATACAGAAAAGTTGAACATGTCATGTTTTTGTAGTAAACTAAACTCTAGAACAAAAAAAAAGCCATCAAAATAGTTCAAAACATACATAGAAGGAAAATTGATAATGTTATTTTCTTAACCAAAGGTCATTTTCTGGAACCAACCCAATAAAATAGTTTGAATGAATACGAAGGTCAAATGTATAATGTTCTCCCATTAAACTAAAATGTAGAACAAAGGCTAATACATAACACTAGTTTGCATCTATAGAGAAAAATACCAATAATATTTTCCCATATCAAGAATTCTAGACTAGAAGCTAAACCCAAAAGCTAGCTCGATATATAGAGAAGCTACAATAATAAGGTCTTCCCAATTAACTAAATTCTAGAGTTAAAACCACGAAACAACATGAATACACTTAAATTCATGGTCAAAGCCTCACACAAAGAATCACTATGTACACCAAAGAAAAATAGTTCAGAATGGAAATGGGTTGCAAAAGAAAAAACTTTCTACACAACAAGATCTATAACATCGAGCCCTGTGAACCCTGAAGGGTAAGGGCCAAAAGAGAACAAGATAATTTTTTTTGAATAACAAGTGATAACATACATAGATATGGTTGACGATTCAATAAATCGACAGCATTCATGGTCAAGTATGGCCAAATGCACAACCCACAGGAGAAGACTAAATCACTCTCCAGAGAAACATTAATAAACTATGTTCAATTTAAAACCAACTAAAATGTTCCTATAACCAATTCAAATGTAAACATGAATCCATAAACATCATAGTACAAGCGGATTCGATACCCACACCAGAATCCGTAAGTGAAATAAGAAACAACATCACATCTCTTCTCATTACTAAAATCTACATCATCTCTTGCAAGTGTACAAAATTACATAAAGGAATAAACAAGAACAATGGCATAGCCATGAAAGATACAATAACTAAATGGGTACATGAGTAATAAAGTAATATAAAGAAAGAGAACGTCTTCAAGCTGGTGCTTTGATAACCTGTTCACCGATCCCCAATGGTGGTGGCAACACCTCCCAACCATGTGGACTCATAAGAGACCACCCAACCGTGCTCGGAGGTAGTCACAAGGCCCAAAGAGAAGAACAAAGTAAGGGTATACATGATGTCCTACACTCACATCAATCACAGACCGGACATGGAAAACAATGCATAAAGCCAATTTTATAACATAGAGATGAGCAGGCCCAGCAAGGTTTAAACCTGGGATAGGCCACCATAATCATTACAACTGATTTTAGGCTAGAAACATAGATTTGATCTAATTAAGCACTATCAAAATTAACCCGCAATGATATGTTTCAAGGTGGACAAAACAAGGTTTTAGACTATGGCGCAGCTCACATGGAGAAAAATATACTCATAGATACAAGCAACTAACCTTCTAAAGAAAGAACAAAATATTGTCTTCCCTCAAAAGAGTATCAGTCGTCTTCAACAACACCACTGGAATGGAAGGGAAAATAAATTAGCTTTAGTGTACTAAGAGGTATCCAACTGCCTTGAGGGTAGCATGTGCTTTCTATATTGTACATAATTATCTTATATATCTTCTTCTAGCTAGTCCCTTGGAAATATTTTTAAGGTGGCTGAATTTCTTTCTTTATGAGTGAGGGTTTACTAGGTCCTTACACTGAGAATAAAAAGGTAGGAAGATAAATGCTTCAATACCTAAGATGAAACAAAGACGAAGGTAACATAATCAACATAAAGGCCTCAAATGACCATCCACAATCTTAACATCCATACAACTTAACAAAACATAACAACAACCCTGCCCACGTCTTCTCTACCTGTGCCAAAATGGCAGCATAGCTCGAAGGTGCATCAAATATTTGATAGAATGCCTTAGAATGATGTCATCTCATGGGGTGCACTGATTTCAAGATTTGTACTAAATGGATTTTTTAAAAAGGCCTTAGAAACCTTTAATCAAATGCCACTGGCTGATGTAAGGTCAAATACCACCACCACGGTCAACATCCTCCTTTCTTGTCCAAAATGGGAGCTTTTGGGAGAGGTTATGGACACCCAACAAAGTATAATAGAAGGGAATTATTTGTCAGATGTTGTAGTTGCAAGTACATTGGTATACATGTATGCAAAAAGTGGAAGCATAGACAAGGCATGTAACTGCTGGGCTGAATGCCTCAGACTAATGTCCTCTCAAGGAATGTAATGCTTGCAGGATATTAACAAAATGGGTCTTTTGAAAAGGCTTTAGAAACTTTTTGGAAAATGTGATTAGCAAGGGTAATCCCAGGCTTTAGAGCTGCTGCCACATTAGTCATACTAACAACTATGCATGCACTAGAAAACCTAGATGTTTATTATATCACACAGGATACAACTTAATCCATTAAGTTAATAGTTTAAGTTATTCCTTGTTACCTCAAACTTGATTAAAATCCATATCACAGAAGCCCAACCATCTAGATATTTCACACAAAAGTGGGATTAGAATATAGTTTCGATCAATATTTTAACATCCCAGAGGGATAGGACAAACCCTCTTGCTAAGTAGCAAAGGTAAGACTCGTGGATTAGTTTATGATGCTTGAATGATTCTCCATACAACTAGGTAGATTACCTACAGCAACCACATTATTACTCCTAAAATTATTTCTCTACAATCTCAAATTGATATCAACCCTTTAAAATTTCATATAAGATCTACTGCATATGCCATCGGCCACCAATTAAAACTTAAAAGTTTATTTTCTGAGACAATTTCTACATGTTTACCATTTTGAAATAGTTTATTCATGAGATATTTTGACTAGCAATAAATCAACCAATCTGAAGGCCCTTGCAGCAGCTGTCCACCCTTGACCAAAAGGGATATCTCCGCACAAGGATCCGTTTCTCTCTGCAGCAAACTAGGATAAACCAAAATGCGAACTGTTTGGTCTGATATCTCCTGAAAATGTGTGTTAACATCATTCCCCACACTCTACCTTTTTCTTCCTTCCTGCCCTCCTCCCAAAACCCTCGCTCTCCTTTTTCTTCTTTTTCTTTTCCCCAATTTTTAGAGCAGGTCTGTTCTTGTTTGAATAAATTGAGATAATTTCTAGTTGGCATGACCTCTAGATTGTAATCAAAGTAGTAGACATCACCTCTACCCACTCCATCTCGCCAGATCGATCCAATCCTCATGAGAAACTTTCCCATCTTTTTACAAGTAATTTTCTATATTGAATTGGAGATTGATTGAAGACAACAAGAGCTATTTGACCTCATGTAAAATTGAATTGATCTGTAGAAGCGATGCATAAACAAGTAACAAGACCATTTTTTTGTCCAGTGACTGAGTGTATATGAAAGAAAATTTTATTAATTGAGGAAACCCTTAAATTCGTGTTCACCCATGCCAAGGAAGAAAATGTCCCATCATCCTTAATGGAGTTTGCAAGGTTTAGATAGCCCATGATTTTGCACATCCTCCCTCTCCTGTCTAGTCATCTGAGCCTCATAATGAGGAAGGCGAGGGAGCCCCATGCCTTAGTAATGACATGGAAAAATGGGGACTTCTCCTATCCTGTGCCCATACTCTTGCCATTAATTTTGGCTCCTCCTAAACATGCATTGACTCCTCTCTTCCCTTTGCAATTGCTCACTCCCCAAAAACATAAATTTGCACTTTCTTGCCAGATATTTTCCTTCCCGCATTAGAGAACTCTCCCATCATATTAAGATCCACCGTATGTTATAAGTGAGGGTTGTTACATCCTACCCCCTAGGACTAGGATTACTCCTTGAAGCCTACAAATGCTAAGATGTAGCCAAAGCACACACTAGTCCATGAAACTCAATACAATTATAAAAATCAAGTTATCACATGCACAATTATATGCAACTAGACTTAGAACATTGGTAAGGAATAGGCAAGACATTTATTCCTACAAAATATACATTAGCATAAAACAATTTCCTCTAATGAAACTAAAGAATGATGCCGAGGAAACCACATCGAAAAAACAACAGAAACCAAGGAGAAAAGCCTTAACCACCACACTGGCAAACTACACCTAATCATAAGGTGCAATCCAGACATTACCGTTAGGTAATCAGATCATAAGACAACAACACAGGAACACTGCACTAGAAAGGTATAGTGACTAGGGTAAGGAACAGGGCCTATGACTATCTCCAGTAACCACCATCAGGGATAATAAGAGTATGCTCAGGCCTGTGAGTCCAGGCAGAGTTGATACCCAATACCTACATCACTCCAATCACACGTCAAAGCACATGTGCATATAACATATATTGTATAGCCGAAGCAACATCAATCATCAGGAAGAGGGTCATGATATCATAAGCCTCTCAGATATGAGTGTTACAACGTCATCCCTTTCCTGTCCATAATCATACAAAAGTAATGATATTAGTATATAAACATATAAGCATGTAATCCAACATGATAACCAATTGTGTCAACATCATAATAGTATTGGAATCCATCAAGGAAAATCAACAACCATCAATTTAAACATTTATACTGGAATAAATCACATAGTTTTCTCATAATTTACAAAAATTGCACTTTCAAGACATAAATTTTTTCAATTCTCTAACTTTTATATGCAGCTGTCCATAAAATGGAGTACACAACACACATGTACATAATTTCAACCTTTGATTTCATAGAATGCATGACATGTCTTTACATATAATGCAATAGTTTGTCACTTTTCAAGGCATAATGATGCAAATTTTGTTCTCTTCTATATTTTAATATGCAACTACATACATGCCAATTGTACAACCCACATATACATACATACTCATTCACATCACAAGGCTACATAGAGGTTCATGTGGATGTCGTAGTACCATCCATATCCAAAGTAACCATGAGTCCATAACCAATAACCATATCCATGTGTCTTGATGGCATTGACCCACCTAGTAAGCCATCCATAAAAGCCACAATGACATATATCTTGTTTGTGTATGGATTTTAGCCTCCAAGAGATGGTCAAACAATAGGAAGGTAGTGAATTAGAGCTTAAAATAGCTCACACATACCCCCATCCTCAAGGGTTTCCGTCCATCTACTTCCTCGTATACACTCAAATGGGTGGATCTCACCATACCCGATGAGGAATCACATCACAAAAAAAGACCTGCATTGAAAAATAAAAAGGTCAATGAGTTTAGCCACCAAAATATAAATAAGATAGAGTAAATCTCAATTTCAACAATAAGGTAAGAAAATGCGCGCAGTTTCAACAATAAATCAAATGTAACCACAAGAGTTACATGTCAATGAAAATCATCCATGGCTAAACCAATACAAGCAAGATAACCAAGGTGCCGGTGAAAGTCACCAATAACTGAAAAGAAGATTCACAACCTTTAAAATATACACATCACAACACTACGTGACTATCGCTAGTCACCACATGAAGAAGGAGGAAAACAAGCGTGACTGTCTCAATAGTCCTTCATGTGGGTGTGGCCTACTCATGCAACCCTCACATGGAAAAGTAATGTGTCGGCCACCCAGGTCACATACCTCATGCGGCATGACTGTGCATGGTATATGCCAAGTGGAGAAAGAACACAATGGTAGTATACTACATGGCAATGTCCTACTCATAGGAACATCCCACATAGTGTGTACCCAGTGAGAAAGCACATGCGATAACACACCAAGCCAGAGGTGCACATGGCTAGATTCCACTCGCATGCCAACTGATTGGAATTGAGGCCCTCTTGAGAGAACCCTCTACTCTGTGCGAGTAACCACTCCTCTCGACACAAGTAGGAACACAACATATATACTATGCCTTCATGCATCTAGGTACATGGCATCATGTCCTTGAGCTTAGCTTGCTACCATTAGTGAAACAACATCCTCACTAGCACTGTGTTGAAACACAAGTGGGGGGGTGGCATCATATCTAAAACAATCACATCAAGGTAAGATCATAGCTATCACAGGGGCTCATACCATAAACTAATATCATCCTTAAGAACTGTGGGGATTAGGCTAACACTGTATGAACCATGTATCTGGTCCATTAATAAGGGGAAGTAGTGAGTACTTTCTTGGGAGGTTGAAATGTTCACTGTTGTTTCGCACCGCCATTATACGTACACTATTCAATTCCCTCCAAAGGAACTTTATTTTTGCTACTACCCTCCACATATTGACCTATCAACAACCCTTGGGTTGGCAGTCAATAGGGTGACAACAAAAAAAACATATACATGGTATGGTTTTCTCCCATACACATAATCCATATATATCCTCCATGGATGGGTACACATCTCAAGCACTGGTTAATCACAACACTCAATAGGACTACATCAATGGATGTTCACATAACAAGGAATACAATCATAATTCCTCTTACCCTGGCGATACCATAGCCCACCTATGACTATACAACATGATACATAATATACAACTTTACCAAATAATAAGTACTCCCAAACATCCATACCAATTTTCTCTTTTCACTAGAGCAACTCATTACCCGTAACATCATAAATTCACTAGCAATGTTTTCAACATAACTCAAAAGTGCATGAACATGTATAGCCTCATCACTATCACTTTTACACCAATGCATAAACATAAGTAACATTTTTCACAATCATTATTACAGTCACTTCTAAAATCACAGAATGATATATACCTCATAATGACACATAATGTGATATCATGCCACCAATCACAGAAATACCATTCGTTCACAAGAGAATATGATGCTAATAACATAATGAAATGAGTTTTGTTTGAGAAACTCTAATCATTTCTCTATATTCGTATCCATACATATTATCTTAAGTAACCATGGTCGTGTCAGGGCATGCAATTTCTCATCAAGCAAGATATGCAACATACTTATTACTCTAACATACATTATTTTTAGTTTTCATTAAATACAAGAATTCACCTATATGATCTCATTAAAACCACAATGCAATTGAGGAGATCAAATTTCATCAACAAGATATACCCACTAAGAAATTATTGTTCTCATGTAAACTAATTAAGTAAGGAGTTTCTCATAAACATCTAATCACTTTCAATACATAACCATAACAAGCATAAGGCCTTCTTCACTCCTATCTCATTAGATCTTTTACTTATTGCAATTCTAAGATACTAATTAAATCCATATGCCATCAGTCTAACATCTTGTCAACTATTGACAACTAAGAAGAGGAGAGAAAGATAGGTTTCATCTCAAGTCAAGACATTAAATGCCATCCAATATTTATTAAGCACCCATGCAAATTCTACTAAGGGATAGTTTAAGGCACCATTATTATTCTAATGACTTCAATATGTTATCAAGGGTGATAAATGGTAGCAACTCAAGCACATTAAGAGGTTATACAAAAAATCAGCAATCATCCAACACTTACAAGAGAGCATGGAGCAATCAAACCAATCTGTCCACATTCACAAATAGCTACATCCTACCATCCTTTACATCTATAATACAAGAAGGAATTACAAGAGAAATTCATGACCAATTAGGGTCATTTCATTCACTAGCAACATAAAGGAAGATACAAGAAGAGTATATCTAATAAAGGGTAATTAGGCAACCCAAGTTACCTTCAACCTACAAACATACAAGGTAGAACATTCCTACCCTCATATTATAACATGGGAGAGTAATCACTCTTAACCATGGGAGACTCTCAACCAAGGTTAGCACTCTAGTCCCATCGAGTAAGGTAAGGCCAAAGAGGCTATTTCCTCCATGATCTCTAAGCATGGGGTTGTAACTTAACCCACGAATGCCATGCTAAGGCACGAAAGCCATCAAGACTATAAAAACAATATAACAATCTCACGCCACACATGCCAAACACAGTGAAACATAAAAGGCTCAAGTACGCTAGAGCTCCCAGTGTGTGAACATGGGCTCTGATACCAGATGTAACGTCTAGCCCCGTGAACCCCGAAGGGTAAGGGCCAAAAGAGAATAAGATAAATTTTTTTTGAATAACAAGTGATAACATACATAGATATGGTTGACGATTCGCTAAATCGACATCATTCATGGCCAAGTATGGCTGAATGCAAAACCCACAAGAGAGGACTAAATCACTCTCCAGAGAAACATTAATAAACTATGTTCATTTTAAACACCAACCGAAATGTTCCTATGCCCCATTCAAATGTAAACATGAATCCATAAACATAATAGTACAAGTGGATCTGATACCCACACTGGAATCCGTAAGTCAAATAAGAAACATCACATCTCTTCTCATTACTAAAATTTACATCATCTCTTGCATGTGTACAAAATTATATAAAGGAATACACAAGAACAATGGCATAGCCATGAAAGATACAATAACTAAATGGGTACATGACTATTAAAGTAATAGAAAGAAAGAGAACGTCTTCAAGCTGGTTCTCTGATAACCTATTCACCGATCCCCAATGGTGGTGGCAATGCCTCCCAAACATGTGGACTCATAAGAGACCACCCACCATGCTTGGTGGTAGTCACAAGGCCCAAAGAGAAGAACAAATTAAGGGTATACATGATGTCCTACACTCACATCAATCACAGAGCAAACATGGAAAACAATGCATAAAGCCAATGTCATAACATAGAGATGAGCAAACCCATCAAGATTTAAACTTGGGATAGGCCACCATAATCATTACGACTGATTTTAAGCTGGAAACATAGATTTGATTTAATTAAGTACTATCAAAATTAACCTGCAATGATATGTTTCAAGGTGGACAAAACAAGGTTTTAGACTATGGCACAACTCACATGGAGAAAAACATACTCATAGATACAAGCCACTAACCTTCTAAAGAAAGAACAAAATATTGTCTTCCCTCAAAAGAGTATCAGTCCTATTCAACAACACCACTAGAATGGAAGGGAAAATAAATTAGCTTTGGTGTACTTAGAGGTATCCAACTGCCTTGTGGGTAGCATGTGGTTTCTATATTGCACATAATTATCTTATATATATTCTTCTAGCCAATCCCTCGGAAATATTTTTAAGGTGGCTGAATTTCTTTCTTGAAGAGTGAGGGTTTATTAGGTCCTTACACTGAGAATAAAAAAGGTAGGAAGATAAATGCTTCAGTACCCTAGATGAAACAAAGACAGAGGTAACATAATCAACATAAAGGCCTCGAATGACCATCCACAATCTTAACATCCATACAACTTAAAAAAACATAACAACAACCCTGCCCATGTCCTCTCTACCTATACCAAAATGGCAGCATAGAGAAGGCACATCAACTATTTGACAGAATGCCTTAGAATGATGTCATCTCATGGGGCGCACTAATTTTAGGATTTACACAAAATGGATTTGTTAAAAAGGCCTTAGAAACTTTTAAGCAAATGCCATTGGCTGATGTAAGGTCAAATACCACTGCCACGGTCAACATCCTCCTTTCTTGTCCAAAATGGGAGCTTTTGGGAGAGGTTATGGACACCCAACAAAGTATAACAGAAGGAATTATTTGTCAGATGTTGTAGCTGCAAGTACATTGGTATACATGTATGCAAAAAGTGGAAGCATAGACAAGGCGCGTAACTACTGGGCTAAATGCCTCAGACTGATGTCCTCTCAAGGAAATTAATGATTGCAGGATATTAACAAAATGGGTCTTTTGAAAAGGCTTTAGAAACTTTCTGGAAAATGTGATTAGCAAGGGTAATGTCAGGCTTCAGAGCCGCTGCCACATCAGTCATACTGACATCTGTGCATGCACTGGAAAACCTAGATGTTTATTATATCACATGGGATACAACTTAATCCATGAAGTTAATAGTTTAAGTTATTCCCTATCACCTCAAACTTGATTAAAATCCATATCATAGAAGCCTAATCATCTACATATTTCACACAAAAGTGGGATTAGAATATAGTTTCGATCAATATTTTAACATCCCAGAGGGATAGGACAAACCCTCTTGCTAAGTAGCAAAGGTAAGACTGGTGGATTAGTTTACGATGCTGGAATGATTCTCCATACAATTAGGTAGATCGCCTATAGAACCCACATTATTACTCCTAAAATTATTTCTCTATAGTCTAAAATTGATATCAACCCTTTAAAATTTCATATAAGATCTACTGTATATGCCATTGGCCACCAATTAAAACTTAAAAGTTTGTTTTATGAGACAATTTCTACATGTTTGCCATTTTGAAATAGTTTATTCATGAGATATTTTGACTAGCAATAAATCAACCAACCTGAAGGCCCTTGCAGCAGTTGTCCACCCTTGACCAAAAAGGATATCTCCGCACAAGGATCTGTTTCTCTCTGCAGCAAACTGGGATAAACCAAAATGCGAACTGTTTCATCTGAGATCTCCTGAAAATGCATGTTAACACCATTCCCCACACTCTGCCTTTTTCTTCCTTCCTGCTCTCCTCCTAAAACACTCATTCTCCTTTTTCTTCTTTTTCTTTTCCCCAATTTTCAGAGCAGGTATGTTCTTGTTTGAATAAATTGAGGTCGTTTCTAGTTGGCATGACCTCTATATTGTAATCAAAGCAGTAGACATCACCTCTATCCACTCTAGCTCGCTAGATCGATCCAATCCCCATGAGAAACTTTCCCATCTTTTTACAGGTAATTTTCTATATTGAATTGGAGATTGATTGAAGACAACAAGAGCCATTTGTCCTCATGTAAAATCAAATTGATCTGCAGAAGAGATGCATAAATAGCTAACAAGACCATTTTTTTGTCCAATGACCGAGTGTATATGAAATAAAATTTTATTAATTCAGGAAACCCTTAAATTTGTGTTCACCCATGCCAAGGAAGCAAATGTCCCATCATCCTTAATGGAGTTTGCAAGGTTTAGACAGACCACAATTTTGTACGTCCTCCCTCTCCTGTCTAGTCATCTGAGCCTCATAATGAGGAAGGTGAGGGAGCCCCATGCCTTAGTAATGACATGGAAAAATGGAGACTTCTCCTATCATGTGCCCATACTCTTGCCATTAATTTTGTCTCCTCCTAAATGTGCATTGACTCCTCTCTTCCCTTTGCAATCATTCACTCCCCAAAAACATAAATTCGCACCTTCTTGCCAGATATTTTCCTTCCCACATTAGTGAACTCTCCCATCATATTTAAGATCCATGATATGTTATAAGGGAGGGTTGTTACAAGACCCCACTTAGACCAATTAAGAAGTGGAACCATAGAAGTTAACAAAAAAATAATATGGTACCAAGAAGGGAAGAACAAGAGCCTCAAGAACCAAACATAATGGAAATTGTTTAGTATCAAGAAAAGGTAGAAAAAAACATGGAGGTAGAGGAGCTAGAGATCAAGGATGACAAAGACTCATGGGATGACTCAAATAACAAATTTGACTCCCTCCTTCACATCATAAAGTAGAGATGCACTAGTCAATCTACATCCAAAACATTAAAATCAAATATTCCCATAAAAAAAGGAAAGCCAAACAATAAACAAGCAAAAAAGGGAGGAGACCACTCATATGGGGTCGAATCTTCAATCAACAAATAGTTTCTGAGATCTAAGGAAGGAAAAAACCCTCTTAGAAGATAATGAAGATTGTATTAGGGAATGTTAGAGGCTTAAATTCCCCTAACAAGTGATGCCTAATCAGGTGCCTAATTAACAAGTTCCATGTTAAAGTGTTGATGTTATATGAAACTAAATTAAACTTCAAAAGAACTACACTTTTTATCAAGCATTGCAAAGGATGGGAAGGACCTTCTATATATTTTTTGGGAGTGGTGGGAGGTTTAGGTATTATGTGGTCCCCATATTCTATTAAATCTACCAACCTTGATCAAGAGAAAAATCGGTTAGCCATCAAAAGAAAACGTTTGCACACTATTTTGTCTTTTATTCTAGTAAATGTTTATGGGCCAATTAAGAATGTGGATAAACTCTATGTTTGGAATCAAGTTTCCTTGTCAACTAATCCAAATGAAATAACCTAACCATAATTGGAGGAGATTTCAATGCCATTCTCTCAAGATTAGATAAAAAGGGAAGCTTTGCTAGGATAGCCCCTTCTCAAATTGTCTCCCAAAACTTTGTGAGGAATGAATAATTTGTAGACATAATTCCCAAAAATTGTCAATTCACCTAGACAAAAGGTAGATTAAATTCAAAAACATTGTAGAGAGATTGGACCATTTGAGGCATGATACTATTTGTTTAAAATATCAATACATTCTAGAGTGAAGGATTATCCCCAACTTAGGTTTTGATCATTATCTAATCTCTCTATCCATGTTGGAGGACCATACTCCTCCTCGGTGTCCTTTCAAATTTTAATGAATGTGGTTTAGTGGGGAATGTATCCTTGATATTATAGATTCTTGGTGGGAGAATGTGAATATACATAAAGGATCTTTAAAATGTTCCTAGTATCTAAGAAACTTAGGCATAATAAACTCTACATCAAAGATTGGAACGTGATAGTTTTTAAAAACATTTTCAAACAAAAATAAACAATTGAACTATAAGAGTTGTAAGCTCTCACCTATAAGGTCATAACAAAAGTAATGCATTAGTAGGAATACCTCAAGGAAAAGGAGATCTTGGTACAATATGAATAAACTCTTGCTAGGGAGAATTTTTTTTTGAAATGTCAATCTTGTGAAACATGGCTTCAATCAAGGGACGTCAACACAAGATATTTTATAATACTGCAAAAGCATGCAAAGCCTACAATAAAATTGTCATATTAATAGCTATAGAAGGAAGAAATGATTAACTTCTTTGTTAACCTAATCTCTTCTACCAATGCAATAAACTTTTAGAAAATCAAGTATTTTCTCAAAAGCATTCCTTGATTGGTTTATAAAGAAGAAAATGGCATGTTATTTTCCCCCATCAAGTAATATGAAGTACATTTGGTTGTTTTGCACCTATACCCTAATAAGGCTCTAGGGCTTAACAAATTTCTAGCTATCTTCTTACAAAAATTTTGGGACATAGCAACGAGGGATATTTGTGATGCAATTGAAGACACAAGGGAATCCCATAAGCTTCTAAAGGATTTCACCTACACAAACATAGCTCTTATAACAAAAAAAATTAGTACAAGATCCTTTTCTAACTTCCAACAGGTACAAAATCATCTCAAAGGTTATTGTAAATAGAGTAATTCTCATTATCCCTAGCCTTATATCTAAGCAAAAAAGCAAATTCACTCTAGGTAGATCAATCATAGATGGTATCATCATCACCCATGAGACACTACACTCTATCAAAAGATCAATAAAAAAACCATGGATATAAAATTAGATTTAATCCAAGCATATGACCGTTTAAACTTGAGATTCCTAACAAAAATGTTAGAAAAATTCAATTTCAAAAAATCTTGGTTTGATTAGCTATATGGTTACATTTAAACTCCAAGATACTTTATTTTTGTCAATCGTTCTCCTCATAGTTTCTTGAAAGCCACGAGTGGTCTTCACCAAGGGGACCCCACCTCCCCTTTCTTGTTTGTTGTAATGACAAAAGCACTAGGAATAGCTATAAAGGGAGTAGCCCAAATTGGTGAATGGCATGGAATCCTTGTGGCTCACTGTATGGATCCACTAAAACACTAGTAATTTAAGAACAACACTATCCTTTATGATGTTCCAAGCTTGGTCAAAGAGAGAATCATAAAAACAACATTAAATAGGTACACAATTGCATCAAGTCAGCCTATAAATTTAGGAAAATCTATCATCTTCTTTATCAATTACAAACCCACTTTTTAGAGACATGATGCATCAATTTTTGATTTTTTTAAAACTTTTTAAAAAGGTGATAGAAGTCACCCATACATATATTAATGTATAAAAACAAAATACAAAATATAATCATACATACACAGCCATAGAGGGCCAAAACCAAAAGAGGTACATATACCAATTGACAAACATGTCGCAAAAGAACTAGGGTGACACAAAAAAAAAATTACATGTCCACAAAAAGATATACTACTGACTTGAATCATAAATATTATTCATAGAGGGCGTTGGGACCTGAAATAGCTGCAACCCAAAACTCTAAAACATTCCTAAATCACCTAGGCCAGGGACTGTCATCAAGGTGATAGGAAGAGGTTTATCAACAAGTTATAGGCGATCTGGTGAACGAATAGGAGTGGCTAGAATCCTCTACACTTTGAGCTCATCTTAGACTCTGGACGAATATTCTAAGGGGTATACCTAAATAGGTATTGAGTTCAAACCAAATGAACAACTAAATATAACTAGACAATCAACCCCAACTCATCCTCTTGACTCCAAAAGTTGTCACTAAGTCAAGAATGACTGGCAGTCATAATAACCCCTATATAGATGATTCAACTGTGCAAATGTACATGGATAGGAAAGATGGCCTTTTACCCTGAACCACAAGTGAATGATTTGTTTGATTTTTAAAAGGTGTTTGATCCCTCTTTTGTTAGGAAAATAATCTTTTTTCAAACCTTATCTTTGCCACTGCCTTTCTTTCTTTCTGCTTCCTTTTCTACCATTACTTTGTTAGCAATTTTGCCTTATCAGCATACTCCCAAGTTTTTGAACGATTTTTTTAAGTTCATTTTTCTCCTAATTTGCGGACAACTCTTTATGATTTAGTCTTTTTCTTCTTATCAAAAAATATTCCCTTTTCCTAACTTTGCAAACTTCATCCTTTATGCCACTTTTGGCTTATCAGTGATTTCTCCATTGGCTAAACCAAGAGAAAACTTTGACCTTTTAAATGTTTATCACCCAATCGACGAAACATAGAAAACCTAAAATTTTAGAAAGTTTTGACTTTGGTTGATTCTTCGACAAATTTCCCCTATAACTTCACCTGTTTTGTCTATTTCTTCTTTGCTTTCATCAGTGATTTTTCCATCGGCCGAACCACTTGTCGGCAAACCATTGGGCTTTCGAACCAAAGCATGCTATTGATAAAAGACTCCTTCCTCTTTCTTTTGTATCATTTGCCATGGGCTTTCCTTATCTTCTTCTACCTTTTCATTTCCTTTTTTGGTGAATTGAAAAACCTGTAAACTTCTGAACTAGTTCACTAGTTTGGACTTTCGTCAATTTGCCGACAAAAGGCAGAAAACAGAAAATTTTTCTAAGGGAAAAAGAGGAACAAAGGGGAAAGACACTTAGTCAAATTTTTAACTAAAATATCCCTACAAAAGATCTCTGTGATCAGTTATATATGAGGGATTTGGGCACAAAGCCTAGAAGGAAACTTTTAATGCATTTTTGCAGGTTTTGGGGTAGAATAATGGCATTTTGGAACTAGTTTTTCTGGGCACCTACAATGGCTTTGGCTAGGGGTGTGTGACAAGTAGTATCACAATGAGGATTTAGAATATCTCTGGGTAGACCAAAAGAAAAAAATGAACAAGGAAAACACCCAAAATGTATTTACAACAAGGGCGCATATATATAAGAGAACATATGTAGTCATAAAGAGAAATGACTGTAACCAAAATTTTAGATCACTGTAGGCCAAACATGCAGAAAATTGCTGCAACTACTTGCCTCTATCAAAGACAAGTTGAATGAAGGAACTGATCTCCCTCAAATGAAATTTGCAACTTTCCTCCAACTATAACAAATGAAAACTATCCCCAAAATGTATCAATCTACAACAAATATTTATGAAGCCAAGGCCAACTTCATCAATGAAATCATTACTTCAAGGAAACCATAAGAGATAGGTACTTGACCTATCCATATCCATATCATAGTTTTTCCCATAAGTAAGGTGTGAGAAATTAAAATTTAGGTCAGCAACAAAAGAAATAAATGAAGACAAATATCCATTAGCATGTGCTAGGCTATCATACCTACTGACCTCTTCATGCAAATTGAGGGAAAAAGAAAATACCTCCAATTCACATGTCAAAGAAAATTGTGCCTTTTTGCACTACTAATCCACAAAAGAAGGCATTTCATTATGTACATCAAACTGGAGAGACTCTAGCTCTGTCATATCCTCAAGTTTTCTAGGAGCATGTAGATCTTCAACATGGCATTCATGTTGTTGCACAATGTCATTATTATGTGTATACTAGGCCCAAACAAAAGACTCAAATTTAGGGACATCATTATCCACAACAATAGACACCTATCCTTCATTACAATGGAAACCTTCATAGTCACAAGTGTCAAACTCTTGGATAATAGGCTGCCAGCGTACACTACTTTCATACATATTGATGTCTTGTTCTACACTTGGATCACAAACCTGATCCATTTCTTCATTGTCATCATCAATATACGAATCATAATAAGGGTTTTCAAATGATGGACTGCATCCATCCCACAACCTCTTTGTTTCAATCTCAACTGGGCAACTCACTATATTACAGCTGCTACTGCATACAGGTACAAGACTGTCCTCCTCCACACCATCACAAGGAATTCTATCTTCTGCATGAATAACTAGATCAACAACAAAATAGTCATCATGGAGATTGCTTCTACCTATGTTAGTAGTTATAAGATCACCTAACTAGAACCAGTCAATGCACAAATCATCACCAAAGGCACAAGTAGTGTCACTCGAAGCATATGACACCTTATCTTCCACACAAGGATCCTCAATGCCATCAATCTCATCATTGTCATCAAGGACAAAACCTGGGAGATCACTAAACAAAAATTCATCATTTTCGTCACTCCTATGAATTGACCCATCCAAATGCAAAGAAGTGCATATGCTGCATTCATCCTTTGCATTGCTAAGAGATGTTACATCAAATATCCCTACCCTCATGTCTTCATTGTCAGATTGTACCTCCCCATATTGCATTCACTAGCATCACAACCCATAGCAAGGTCTTCAATGTGAAACCAAATGTCTGCACCTTCACTTGTCTCAGATCAGTTATCATTGGGTGCAGACCCACTATAGTCATCCTTAATTTCAGGCTAGGTATCATAAGACAAAGCAACAACATAATCATCCACAAGGGATGATACATCCAATTGAAGATAGGTAGCTACACTATCTTCACTCTTAGCTCAACTATCATATGGTGTTGCCTTGGATGGGTTAATCTTCCTGACAACAGATTCAACCTAATCTACATTATTGTTTCCATCCACATGCTCACCATTCACAATATTCACCTTGGGGATACCAACCCAACAATGTACTCATCTTTCATTTTAACCAAGGCATCGAGAGCAAGGTAGGCCTTTTGCAAACTAGCCAGCCTCAAATTTTCATGTATCGAACTCAATCCAGCTTCATAAGACTCAAAAAATAAATTAATGCAAGTTGGAATAGAAGGTTTGAAAGCATCTAGGATTCTAGATAGTACAACAGCAAACCGGTGGCTAAAATCCACATTGGACTCACCCTCATGGCTTTTGATACTTTCAAGTTTTTGGACAAGAAGAATAGGGTCCAAGCTACTTGCAAAGCCTTCAAAAACATCCACTAAATGACCCCAAGAAGCAAAGTGATGGTTAGGGAAACCAACGAGCCACTTCCTTGCCAATCCACATAAAGACCTAACAAAGAACCTCATCCACATATCCTCATCCTCAAATTGGAACCTGTCCATGAAATCTGAAAATGCAAGAACATGTGCCTTCCCACCATAAGCTTCACACCCATCAAATAAAGGCATATGAAAATAGATCTTATTTTGCATGGCCTGCTTCTCATAATTGACCCATGAGAGGTCTAGCTATTTTTATCTGGTATCATTAGCAATGGAAGGGGGTTGAAAAAGTGAGCTATTGACAACGACAGGAAGGGCATTGGATTGTGCCCTGGATTGACGTAGCATGATTTGATTTTCTAATCCTTTTTCTTGTTGTAATAATGACTCTAACCGTTGTTTATTTTTATCAGCTTCATACCATAGTCTAGATGAATCATTTTGATTATGTAGGGGTGATTGACATTGAGACACAAGAATACATGATACAAGGGCGATTTGAGGAATAGGATAACTCATCATCATAAGAATCAAAAGCATCTTTATCCTCACAATACTCGTGACTAGAGCAAGAGGAATAGGATAATGCACAAGAAGGATCTGCCCTAGGGCCATGAGTGTAGTATGAATTTCTAGGATGGTCATGGGAATCCATTCCTATGTAATTTTGGGGGTCTGATACACATGAAGACTTAGACAAAGGAGCAGCCCTAGAATAGTCATATTCATACCAACCATCCATGACTTAAATCTTATACCATGAAGGGTAGCACTAAAAGTCTAAATTGGTTACAAAAGGAAACTATGTGTAACTTAATCCACCAGTTATGCTCATAAACATGAGGTGTTTGAACCACCAACAACATAACCAGAATAGCTACAAACAAACTATAGTTCTTTGATAGCAGAGTCACCACCTCTTCCAAAGAGGAAATCCTTGAAGTGTGACTGATCTTCAAGGCCAAACTTTGATTCTAGGTTCAGCTCACACCAACAGAGTCTAGTGATTATTTTAGTGGCCAATATTCGCCAATTGGTTAAGAGTTGAAATTGGGGATTCAAAATTTGGCTAATAGTACAAGCTATAATGTGACATGAATCACCACATTTTTACCAAATTTATTTTAGTCCTAGCTAAATCGCTAGAACATTTATTTTATTAAACTTTTAAACTCAAAGATTTGCCACAATATTCGATACCTAATTAGATTAGATTCACCTAAATTTTCTAAGTTATAGTAGAAAATAAAATTCATTTTCTAATAAAATTATATAATTATTGGTTACTTTAGGGCCATATCGCCAATTTTTAATCACCACCATTGATTTTATTTATAATCTAATGATTGGAGTTGTATTCCATGGGTTAAAATGTACCCATAGAGCTCCAATGCCCATCGAGCCAAAAATTGTATTTGGGCCATTGATCTCAATTTATAATCTAATGGCTAGGGTTAAATTCTATGGCCTAAATTATACTCGTAGAGCTCCAATGCCCATGGGGCCCAAAATTACATTTAGGCTATTGATATCCATTCAGATCAACAACCTAAATGCAATTTTGAGCCCCATGGGCATTGGAGCTTCACAGGTACATTTTGGCCCATGGAATAGACCCAAACCATTAGATTATAAATAAAATCAAGGGTGGTGAAAAATAATTTAGGACCGATTTAAAATATTCAATGTTTGATTTAAAATATTAAGGAATTATAAACATGAGCACTACACTTTAAACTAGTCAATCACTACCACCCTTAGGCACCTACTTTTCCATAGGAATTTAATTTTTTTTAAAAGGAAGAATTTTCCATGGTAATCAATGCATTTGCCTATTTTTCATCAAAATTTGCCAGGATTTTCTACAAGTTTCTAGTGATTTAAATAAATTCACCAATAAAATTAATATTTTTTTCAAGAAAAGGAAAGATTCGCTAATAGAAATTAATATTTTTTTCCAAAAAAATAAAAAATCTGCTAGGAGTTTATATCTTTTTTCAAGGGGGATTTCTTAAAGTTATCATTGGCAGAGTCTTCAAAATTTTATAACCTAGCATTTTACTCATTCCTAGGAATGACGCCAAAATGTTGGCATAAGTTGACATGCTGTCAACTTACACACAACAACAAATTACACCACTGCAAATTGACTATTACAAGCATCTTCAAATTTTCAACCATTTAGTTCACATCCCTAGCAACGGCACAAAAATATTGGAATAATTTGATGTGCTACCAACTTACACACAACAACAAATTGCACCACTGCAAACTCACTATTACCAAAGGCATGCTGGAAAGTTCTTCAAAATTTTAACCAAGATATAATTCCCAGCAACAATGCCAATCTATTGGGACCCAAAATAGCTATGACCCAAAACTCTAAAACATTCCTAAATCACCTAGGATAGGGACTATCGTCAAGGTGATAGAAAGAGGTTTATCAAAAAGTTATGGGTGACCTTGGCCAACTAATAGGAGTGGGTAGACTCCTCTACACTTCGAGCTCAGATGAGACTCTAGAGGGATATTCCAAGGGGTATCCCTGAATAGGTATTGAGTTCAAACCAGATGAACAACTAAAAATAACTAGACAACCAAACCTAACTCATCCTCTTGACTCCAAAAGTTGTCACTAAGTCAAGAATGATTGGCTATCATAATAACCCCTATATAGCTGATTCAACTGTGTGAATGTACATGCACAAGAAAGATGGTTTTTTACCCTAAACGATAGGTAAATGATTAGTTTAATTTTTAAAAGGTGTTTGATCCCTCTTATTTTTGGAAAAATGAACCTTTTTTCAAACCTTATCTTTGTTGCCACCTTTCTTTCTTTCTGCTTCCTTTTCCCCCATTACATTGTCGGCAATTTTTGCCTTATCGGCAAACTCCTAAAGTTTTGAACTATTTTTTTATGTTCATTTTTCTCCCGATTTTCTAACAACTCTTCATGCTTTAGTTTTTTCTTCTTATTAGCAAATCTTCCCTTTTCATAACTTTGCAAACTCTCATCCTTTATGCCCCTTTTACCTTATCAACAATTTCTCCATCGACTGAACCAAGAGAAAACTCTGACCTTTTACATGTCTATTGCCCAATCAACAAATCATAGAAAACCCAAACTTTTAGAAAGTTCTGCATTTGGCCGATTCTCTGACAACATTCCCCTAGCACTTCGCCTGCTTTGTCCTTTTCTTCTATGCTTTCATCAACAATTTTTCCATCAGCTTAACCACTTGTTAGTGAACCATCAAGCTTTCAAACCAAAGCATGGTGCTGATAAAAGACTCCTTCCTCTTTACTTTTGGCATTTTCCATAGCTTTTCCTTATCTTCTTTTGCCTTGTCATCACCTTGTCAGTGAATCAGCAAACCTGCGAACTTCCAAACTAGTTCACTAGTTCAGATTTTCGCTGAATTGCTGACAAAAGGAAGAAAAAAGAAAAATTTTCTAAGGGAAAAAGAGGAACAAGGGGGAAAGACACTTAGTCAATTTTTTAACTAAAAATCCCTACAAAATATCTTTCTGATTGGTTATATATGAGGGATTTGGGCACAAAGGCTAAAAGGAAACTTTTAATGGATTTTTGCGGGTTTCGGGGTAGAATAATGGCATTTTGGAACTATTTTTTCTAAGCACCAATAGAGGGGGGCATGGTAATAGGAATAGAGAACAACGGAAGTGCCATAGATGAAGGTCAAGGTGTAATGTACAAGTAGTGAGCCAGATGAACTAGATAGCACCAAAAACCTCTCTCACCTTAGCCTCCATTCCAGGTGGTAATTTAAAGCCATGAGCCTCTAACACAACATTAAGAGTGTTTATACAACTAGACTGGAGACGTTTTTTTAAAGCATTGAATTTAAAAGCAACTACTGGTAAAGAGTGGAGAAACGTCATAGGAAAAATTACACCCAAGGGAGCATCACCATTGCAGATGTTGTAGGTGTCTAGGGCTGACTTCCAATGGTTTGGATTGAAGGTGTGCTCCTGAACCATGGAAAAGGCTATGGATACAACATAGTCAGGGTCCTGCACCGAATCCATGATGTTTGAAAGAAAGATGGAGGCCACATTAGAATACCTCAATGCATAAGGAGAAGAATGAAGCAAGGCATTGCCAATTAAAATTTTGACTGCAAATTCCACTTATGGACAATCAATATTAAAAACTAGGTGTAGCTTGACAGAATCGTACTCCCCATCATTCTCCAGTTCCCACACCAAAAGTGGGAGATTGATCCAAAAATTAAAGACAACATCATCCATGGATGTAGATTAGCAAAGAACATGCACAAAAAAAAGGAAAGCGGGAAGGGATGGCAAGAAAGAAGAAGATTGATATAGTGAAAAATAAAATTTCCAAGCCATATGGGGAATTTATTGAAAGCCTGAACATGACACTATCTCCAGCCAGCATGGAATTAATGAAATAGGATCCTCACATATGCAATCCAAAAGAATAATAATGCAACACATCTCCCAAATGCAACTAATATGTACTCACAAGTCACTTCTGAATGTACCTATGATCTAAAGAAATTATATAGTGGGAGTTTAGGGGAATTAATGCATTAATTATCCCACACATCCTTTTGATATTTTATCACTTTCTTGCATATGGTAAGAGAGAGGGACCAATAGCTGCCCACCCTAACTTTGTGCACATCAAGCTCATAGCTAGACATATCATATTTTGACAATTTTTTTTGGGTTTCTCCATATGTGACCGAAGAGCTTAAAGCTATTCTTTTAGCTTCTGGGCACTTATACATTTCCCTATAGGATGTGTTATGTGCACATGGGTTGAAAAAGTGTCATTTCAATATGTCGCCCCATACATGCGCAACAATGTGCCAATAACCACTCACCATCACATTTATGCACTTGTCTTAATTTCATTGGTTAATTTATTGGAGTTGTGAACATGTATTGGTGAATTTGTGTTAATTTATTAGGTTGGTATTTTATATGTATTGGTTCTTTTTAAAATTTTAATTGGGGGGTCAAGTGCACAAAAACATAGTGGTTATTGGGGCATGGTCGGCAACTGCATCCCCTATATGGAAGAAAATTTAGATAAGTAATGTCTTTGATCATATCTAATCCATCTAAGCAAAGTATGATTTGTAGCTTGAAGGTAGCATGAAAAGAGAACTTTATCATTGGTCGATAGGAGAAAAAAATTGTGACGTGATAAGCAAGCCACTACCAAATTAAGTTTGATATGATATCATTAGACCATCATTAATTAGCCATGAATAAGACATAAAATTGTGAAGCATGTATCTTGGCACCCTCACCATTTGAATTCCATGATTGATGTTGCAATATTATTTTATCCATTCTCCATGCATGGATCCATAGAAAATAAACTATCATATGTCCTAGGCTAACACTTTGAGCAAGCCATTTGGAATACTCTCCTATCTTGGGTTGAAAGTATGGTGGTTTAAATATTGAGCAATGGCCAAATTCACCAACTAGTCCATGACAAAATTTGCTTCTCACATATTGGAGAATATATTTCAATTTCTAGTTATACACATTCTTTTATTTTATTGCATTAACAATTATTAATGAATCCCCTTTTATCCAAATGTGCTTAACATTGTTTTCTTTTTCCATTTCCAATCCATTGAACAAAGCATAAGTTTCAGCCTCATTATTTAAACCATGGGTTAGTCTGGATGCCCTAGCTGCTACCACATTCCCAGAGGAATCCCTAAGAATGCAACTCACCCCTTATTTTCTAGGATTTCCGCGGGAGGCTCCATCAAAGTTTAATATGATGAAAGGGGATATTGGAGTCGTCCACTTGACATTGCTACAATCAAGCTTTTCAATTTTGTTTTGAATTGATCCGAACATAGAGGTGGATTTAGGAACATCTATTTTTTAAGCAGAGAGTTGTCCCAATAACATAATTTGTCATTTGGATTAGAACTTTTAGAGACTTTCGACATTATTACCTCTAAGATAGCTCCTTCTAATTTATTGATCACCTTAGTAATCGTAGAGGGGGACTTCTTGAAGATTCTATAATTTCTCTCCTTCCATATATGCTAGATCACTAGTGAGGGGCTAAAATATAATATACAAGAAAAAGTTGAATCCATATGGATAGTAGACCAGCTTCTAAAGAGTTCCAATAGCGATCTGGGAAGTGGAGATTTGCAATTTAGTAACCCAAAAAACCAATACAAATAGATGGAGCTAAATGGATAATAAAGTAATAGGTGATCAACATCCTCCTCTACATCTCCACATAGAACACATTGAAAGAAAGATATATGTCCATCTTCTTTAATCTTTTACCTATGAGAATCCTATTATGTAAGGCCAACCATGAAAAGGCTCTAGCTTTTGGAAGAACTAAATCACTCCAACATAGTTTATGCAACCAATCTATCTTGGAGGCTACTGGGAAGACTTTATAACCTACATTTACTAAATAATATCTTCATTTTGTTCAATCTCAATTTATCTCATCATCCTACCCCGAGAAGAATATCCCTCTTTCTAATTAGATCTTTTTAAAATTTTCTTTATGGGACAAGGGGAAATCACAATCCTTGAAACTCTGCCATCTAACATTAGCAGAGCCTTTGTCTTGACCATTATCCCAATATTCCCATATTTTACTACCCTACATTTGTTTAAGATATAATTTTGAATCATATAAATCATCTCTGAAGGATAAAGATAGATAACCATTCCACAAATCATCCCAAAACTGATCCTTATCGCCATTGTGGGCTATCCATTTTAAATATGGATTTAACAATTCTCTACCTTGAATAAGAAAATTCCACATGTTTGATCCAATTGGGGGCTTGGTAATGGTGAAATTTTTTTCCCTATCCAAGAAATCTAGATATTTGGATTGCATAAGTCAAACTCATTTTGTGTGTGGTTTAGAGTACATATTCCAAATAAGTTTAGCTCGTAAATCTTGGTTTTGAAGTTCCAAATTTAGCACACCCACCCCTCCAAGGGTTTTTGTCTTAGAAAAATTTTCCCAAGAGATAAGGGGGATTCTTATTTTTTCTAAGCTACCTTTCCACCACAAAAGAGTTTGATAGTTTTTACCACCTCTAATACAACTCCTTTTGGAATATTAAGAATTGACATCATGTAAATTGGTATATCACAATTAGAACCACCTTTACCATTATCAATCTACTTGCCAAAGATAGTCATTTCCCTTTCCACATGATAGGATTTTGTTTTTTTGTGGAAAGTAAGATATGTTTCCACAACTCCTTTTTTCTTGAGCCACAAAACAAAGGAATGCCCAAATACTTTTTTGGTAAAGTTTTAATCTTGAAACTGAGAACATGGAGAATGCATTTTTGAACATCAAAGTTTGCAAAGAATAGAAATACCTTTGACTTCATTGAGTTTATGGATTATCTTGAAGCTTCATAATAAATAGAAATGGTATTGCTTATAACCTTGGCCTTAGCAACTATAGCCTATCCAAAGAGCATCGTATCATATATAGAAAAATGCATGAGTGAAGGATTCTCTAATCGAGGGAATATGAATACCTCTCCATGTATTCCTCTAATGTTTTGCCTTTATAGCTAAACTGAAAGCTTCAGCCATAAGTATGAAAAGGTAAGGAGCGTCCCTGAGATGAGATAAAGGACCCAACAAAAGAACCATTTCCTAGGACTAGGAATTTAACTCTAGAAATACAAGCCAAAATCCATTTACACCAGTGTTTCAAAAATCCAAGATTCATGAGAGTCTAAAAGAGAAAATCCTAGTTAACTTTATCATAGACCCTAGCCATATCTAGTTAATATTCAAAGGAATTTTGAGTTCATGTATTGAGTGGAGAATCTCATGTGTTATAGTTGCACCTTTTGAGGTCTCTCTCCTAGGCACAAAACCACCTCACTCTTCTAAGATGATGTGTGTGATAATGGTTGCTAGCCTTAGAGCCATTGCTTTAGAAATGATTTTATACATGGTTTACATATAGATATCAATCTAAATTCCTCAAAAGATGATGGACTTTATGCTTTAGGAAATAAGTCAATATGGGTGGCTTTCAACTCCTTAAATATGTTTTCATGTTATCCATCTTATTCAACTACCATTTATAAAAATCTCTACCTACAAAACTCAATTTTTTTTTAAAGAAACTACCTATATAAGACCATCAGAACCTGAAGCTCTATTTCTAGGCATAGAAAATAATGCATCCTAAACATCTTCTATAGTGAATTATTTCATGAGATACTCATTATGTTCATCTAAAATCAATTTTGGGATATTGAAATCCAATGAAGGTCGAAGATTGGTGACATAATTTACATGAATAGAAAGTAAACCTTTAAATAAATTTACCACCTTTTCTTGAATATCATCTTGCTTGGTAGTGACTTCTCCATTTGCCTTTTTAATGTTGTGAATAAAATTTGTATCCCGTCTAATTTAGTAGAGATATGGAAAAAATTTGTGTTTCTGTCACGCTCTCTAAGCCATATTTTTTGAGATTTCTGATGCCAAAAATCTTCTTCTCTCATAAGGATTTCCTATAATTCCTCCTTCAAGTATTTATCTTTTTTTAAAAAAATTGCATCCATACCATTTTTGATAATTTGAATGGAGAGATTTGCTAACTCATCTTGGATTATTTCCTTCTCTTTGAAGATGTTCTTGAAGTGAAGGTGGTTCCATAATTTAATCCGAGATTTGACAGATTTTAGCTTCTGTGCTAGATGAAACATCCTTGAGCCATAGATCAATGGTTAAGAATGCCACCAATTTTGAAGTTGTGGGATGAAGCTTGGGTCCCTAAACCACATCTCTTTGAATTTTAAAAAAAATCTTCTTTTGATGATGTCCTCCATTGAATTAAGGACTAATGGCTAATGGTCTAAACCTACACAAGGTAGTATATTACTTATAAATCATTGATTATCTAATAGACAAGTGTTGGATATAATAAATCTATCCAACCTTTGTGCAATCTAGTAGAAATCTTTCTTTATGTTGGTCCAAGTGAATTTCCCATTCTTTGGGATGCAATCATATAAATTGTTAGAGGAGATGAATTCCCTGAAATCTTCCAATGACCTAGAAGGATGTGAGATCCCACCAACCTTTTCATCTTCCTCTGCTGTAGCATTAAAATCCCCTCCTAAAATAACCCTTTCATTTTTTAATGAGCTCAAAAGCATGCTAAAACTCTTCCAAAGGTTGCATTTCTTAACATTACCCTTAGGACTGTAGATACAAAAAATTCACAAATCCCTCAATGCAAGGTAATTAATAAATTTTACTAATAACCAATTTTCCTTGTTTGCTAGAGTCTCCATGTTGTGAAGATGCTTATGCCACAGAATAACCAAACCACCAGAGGCACCACAAACCAAAGTCATGATAGCCTCCCAAGCAACCCATTTTTGGAAAATCTACTCACCTTTCCCTTTTGATAATTTCATCTCCTAAAGTAACACAATATCCACATTAGCTTCATTGATTTTCCTCTTGATAAGGCATTTTTTAGGGGCATCAATTCCTCTAACATTCCATGAGAGGACCTTCATTGCACCTGAGGAGAGCTCTCCAATATGCACCTGAGGAGGGGCATATTGCTTCAAATTTAGGTTTCAATATAGGAAATACTCCAAGAAAATACCTAGGCATGCCACTCTTAAGGGTTAAATGAGATCTAAGCTCCATGATGACACCATAAACTCATGTCAGTTTAAAGTGGAATCTTGGAAATGGAAATGGTTATCCCTAGGGGGAAATGATGATAATATCTATCTTATCTTCTATTCTTATTTATATGATGTTGTGCTTACAACTCATGAAGAAAACTAATGATAACTTGGAAGGAATATGGAAGAATTTTTTGTGGAAAGGTTCAAATGAAACAAAAGGATCCCCCTAATTGGGTGGGACACTATTTACAATGGTAAAACAACCAATTAAACTAGAACCCAAAAATTTAAAAACCAAAATGTGGCTCTTGGAGCAAAGTTTATATGGAAAATGTTGGGAAATTTAAGAGTCAAATGGAGCATCATCCTCCAAAATAAATATCTCAACTCAAATTAACCCTCAAGAATAGATCATTAATCAAAGACCTTCTAACATGGGTTGTGACAAATGGAAAAAAATATAACTTCTAGGAGAAATCCTAGAATGGGCACATCCCTATATCTGATATCCTAGAACTAGAAGCATACAAAGAAATATTGAAAGGACATATTGGAGAAAAAGTTGTGGAATATGTGAAGAAAACCACTAAGAAACCAGAATAGATTGGGATTGGAAACTTTGGACAACATAGGACTTTTAGTTACACAAAAAACCAACCAAAGGAATATACTCATCACATCAAAATCATATAGGTCATTGGCATGTTTGTGTATTCTATCTTGGAACATTCACTTAGAGTCGTAAAGCCAATCCAACCAAAGGTTCACCTAGGAGGATGTGACCATAGAAATCTAGTAGATTCCCTTGAGTGGTGTTCATAAATACCGTGCAATCATTATGAGTTAATTCAAATATTAGAATTAGGGCTAGTAGAATTCCATAGTGATCATTTAAGTAGATAAAATTCATGTGTAAAAAGTCAATTTTTTTGCACCGGTGTTTGAACATGAGTCATTTACAATTGAACTTTAAAGCTTAAAATAACATTTCTTCAAATAAAAATAAAGTAAAGGATGTTAGATAAAACAAAATAATTGTTAACTAAAAATAAAAATTTATGTGACCATGTACATAGTAAATAAAATAGTTTTAAAGTAAAATAAAATAACTCTTAAATAAATAAAATAACTTATATTTCTTAACATTTTTCAAATAGATATATTTAAGATATTTATTCTATTTTTCCCTCAAATCTAAATAAAAAATATTGAATAAATTTTAAGTCAAAAAATATCTCATAAATATATTTATTTCTTTCTTTTATAAGATTTTCTTCCTAAATATCAATGTCTATCAGTGGCTAATGATGAATCTTATGCTAGAGCTAGTATAAGCTGATTTTATCCCTACAATTTCTTTGAATTTCTTAAAGTACATATTTAATTTAAAATAGAGGAAGTATATAAGAGATGTTCTACTTAAATATCATCAACTTTAATGGTCAAACAATCAATAGTAAGTTTACACCTCATTCACAATAAAAAGTGCTAAATATTTGTCCTATTTTTATTGACCAAAATTAACCTTTAATTGTTGAGGTGGATGATATTTAAAAATAGCCTAAAAAAACTATAAATTCAGTGACACAAAAGCTTACAATTGTTTCTAGAAGTAGGAAGCACACAAATAATAGTCTACAAACACTATTTATTTGAGTTCGTAATTTCATTCTTGACTACTATTAATGATGATGTGGATCGCCTCCTTTATTGGGCTTGGCACGTTCGAGAAGTAGACGCTTCGGCAGTTTTCTCTGCAATCAAAACAGAAAACTTTGAACATTGATTCCTTTAAAATGGGCTTCTGTTCATTAGACTCAAGTTAAATCGTCTAAAATTCCTGTGAAACAAATGCTTTGACAACCTATTCAATTATGTTTTTCAATTTTCATGGCCTGAACATAATTGTCATAATTATTTAACACATACAAGTCATAGTCAACAATATAAAAAATGGTACATAAAACATTTACGGTTGGTCTTTTAGGATACTTCCAGTGAAACGAAACAGTATCACTCAAAATACAAATTCATATATATAGAAAATAAAAAAAACTTAACTATAAATTCATTTGTATTAATAAATCTTCATATTATTTGAAGAGTAAAAATTTGTTGCTTACTTGTTTATTGACCCGTCTACATTGTCTAGCCCACCATTTTTCTCCATGTCCATTAATTATATCTTTACCCATCAGGAGAAAACTTTCTTTAGGAAATTGCAACCATTTATTCGTACTCTTCCCGCTAGCTGCGTTTTGGGGTGCAGCTATTATCCCATCTATCTATAAATTCAAACAAATAATTTATTTAATAAATAAACAAACATGAAATAAAATCAGTTACTACCAGCAGAATAAACAATTTTTTATAAGTTATAGACCTTAAGAATGAAGTTAGGTTGACATGGCCCCTCCAAAAGCAAATTATTTACACCAAATATTTTGTTGGTTGGGACTAACAAGATGGCTGATGACTTTTTACATGCTGCATTCCATGTTCTTACAAATCCCTGCTAGAGAAGCACCCAAAAAAAATTGAAATCAACTTTTCTGGTAACATAAATGAATTGGAAACAAATACATTATTATTGTTTTGAAGTTTGTATCTAAAAAAATAGATTTAATGTAATAAAAAGAAGTTCCATAAATTTATTTAATCAAAATAGTTTATATAGAATTTGAATATGAAATAATAACAGAAACAAACATGTAATATACACTATTTTATTTGAAAAAATTCTTATTGATAAAAGAAATCCAGCACAATAATTTTTTCCATTATTATATAAAATTTAATCATTCATAATATAATAAAATTCTTACTCAATTCTTATGTCCATCAAAAACAGTTTTAGAATTTATATAAATATTTTAAAATAATAAGTAAAAATAAAAAAAATATTATTAAAATACCCTAAAAATTTTGATACATTTTCCAATCCCTATGGTTCCCATTCAACTATAAAATAAAAAAAATCATAACACACTTTCAACAATTAAATTGATTCTTAGAAATTATTGTTTATCAATAATTTATCCAAAAAAATCACTTAAAAATAAAATAATTTATACATTTACCAAAAATTATAATTTCAAAAAAATTTATTAATATGAACAAAAGAAAAAAATCACATAAAACACATGATTTTTATGATAAGAAATAATAGAACAAATTGGCATGTGAAAACTTGATGTAATATATAATGAAAGACATCATTCTCTTGCAAACACAACCTAGGATTTAAAAGGAAAGATAAATATTCATCCTTCAAGGAAAAAACAACAAAAAGTTTTTGGTAGAAAATCTTTGATTACATAAAATTTTCCTTGTTTCTAGTAATTGTCAGTAAGAAAGAAATGATTTCCATCACCTACTGTGACATATTTTCCACATTGAAGACTCATAGGAACATTACCAGAATGAACAATTGTTTCTAAACTCCAATTTGCTCTAAGATATTGGTCGATATCGTTGTTTCTAAACTCCAATTTGCTCTAAGATATTGGTCGATATCGTGTTGTCTAAATTAGTTTAGGCATTTCGAGCTTCTGCTATTGCTATTATAACCAACTGCAAGGCTAAAATGGCGATAGCAACCATGAATTTTATAACATGAATTTTTTTTTACCTGGTTATTCCCAACTTAAGTGAAAAATTGTATTCTTTAGTGTTGGAAAACAAGCCGCACCAGAACCAACAATGGAGTTCTAGTTTACAGTTTCATTAGTATAATTTTGAAGGTTGGGAGATTGGGATTTTTTCCATGCATTTTCACAAAGGATGCAAGCACACTTTCTATTCCTTGTTGAATAGTTTGAGTTAGGCAATAATGTTTTGATCATGTTTTTAATTCTAAACTTATGTAGTATGATTTTGAAGGTTGGCAAATTGGGATATTTTCCATGCATTTTCACAAAGGATGCAAGCACACTTTCTATTCCTTGTTAAATAGTTTGAGTTAGGCAATAATGTGTTGATCATGTGTTTAATTCTAAACTTATGTGGGAAATTTCTTAACATGGTTCTACATATTTCATATTTTAGAAGATAGTTTTTAAGAATTTCTTAATTGTTTAAAGCTATCATCTAACACCGGAATACATGTCAACCCTCAATTTTGAATTCAATTCTTAGATCTTTTGCAATTATGGATGTGCACAATTGAATCTAAAAGTAAACTAGATGAAAACTATGAAACTTCTTGCACTAACCCAATGAGACAAGTAATACTAAATATGAACATATCTAACACTTTCAAGAAGAATGAACAACACAAAGCATAAGATATATTGTAGGTAAAACCTTTTGAAAAAAAATTAGCATCAAAAGAGCACTAAATGTTTTTATAAAAATAGATTAAATTAAAATTAATTTATAAATAAAATAAATCAACTCTACAACAGTAAAGAAAAATTATTCTATTAAAAAGTGGAGTGCCCAGCTCTTTATGGTGTTAAAGAAAATTAAGATTGTCTAGGAAAAGACAAAATATTTCTAGAGTCTTCTATAAAGCTATTCTAGAAAAAGAGCATTTCAGGTTTTAGAATTATCTAGAAATCTTGAAGCTTCCAACTATTCTAGCAAAGAACATTCCAGGATTTTAGAATTATCTAGAAAGCTAGAAGCTTCCAAACTTCAAAGATTTTGTAGCTATAAATATATGTGACTATAGACAATAGAAGCACACAACATTTTGGATGGAATATAATTCATGCTAGATAAATATAATTTTTTGAGTTATCTAACTCTTTTTTACACTATTCTTCCCCATTTATTGTTGTTATGTTTTGGGTCTATTTTTTACATGGTATCAAAGCTAGTTTGAGCTAGAATTTTTTTTCCAACAGGGCCATTATATTGCTGGAGTGATATTTGTTTGAAGACTTTTATTTTGGCTAACATGGGCTCTACAAATGAAGTGTTGCCAATATTTGATGAAAGTGGTTTTGTAGATTGGAAGATTGCAGTCAAGAATGCTTTAAGTGTAAAGACTCTATGGAGGATAGTGAATAAGGAAATTGGAGAACCCCAAAATGAAAAAGAAACAGAGTTCTAGAAATAAAAATTGGAGTAAGCTAGAGGTATTATAGATAAAACTTTAAGCCCCAATCGCAATAGAAGATTTGTTGATATTATAATCCAATAGAGCTATGGGAAAATTTAGAAAAATATTATAAAGATGTAAATATTGCTAGCATGTTTAGTATAGAAGAAAAATTGGTGAACATAGATCCATCTGATTTTGAAAAAATGACTAATTACTTCGATGAACTTAGCTTTTGAAATGCCCAGCTAAAGAAAATAGGTGTTGACTATGCAAAAAAAGATTTTTAGTTAATTGCAATGGTTGAAATTAAGCTTCCCCAACCATACAAGGTATTTAAAGAATCAAGTAAAAGGGTTATTCAACTAAATCCTAATGCCCCCTAAAAAAATTTTGATCACTTTTGTAAATATGTTTTAGATGAATAAGTTCAACTTATTAAAGAAGGATATATTAAGAAGAATCATGCGTATGCAGTTGAGAGTAAATTTTCTAGATATGATGGAAAGAATAATTGGAAAGGAAATTATAAATTTCAAAATAATGATAGTTCTAACCATTTTCTAGAAATGATGGTATAGAAGAGCAAGTGGGAAGAAAAATCATTATTTGCAAGAATTGTGGAGGTGAGAACCACATGGAGAAATTTTTTTTGAAGAAGAGGGACAATGAAAAGTGGCAATACAAGCCCAAACAAGAAAGGTTTAAGGATGGCAAGAATGATAGACATAGCTTTGTAGACATCTCCCTAAAAAAGCAAGAGAAATCAAATGAGGAGGTAATTGCTAGACATGAAAGTAAATCTAGTCTTAAGGGGGGATACTTTGCTTCAGACTCTCATAAAGAATGGATTTTAGATTTAGGGGCATCATTTCACATGACTAGCGATAGATCTTTGTTTATTGATTTTTATGAAGGGAAGAATTCAGATCAAGAAATTACTATTGGAAATAAAATTAAACTACCAGTTTTAAGAACAAGAACTGTTAATTTAACAAATGGGTTTTTGAAAAATGTTCTACTGGTTGAAAGATTAGGGGTGAATCTTATTTCAGTATATTAAATTGCTCAAGCTAGATATGAGTGTTGTCACTGCTAATCAAATTATTGTTAGAGATGGAAAAAAACCCAAGCAATAAAATTTCTATTCGCAGAGTTGATCATAAAGAGAGTCTATTTAAATTTGTGGGGTTATTTGATGATGAATACACATTCTCTCATGCTTTTATTGCTCAGACTGATTATATGTCAAAACTTTGGCATGCTAGACTTGAACATATAAATTATAGAAAATTACAAGACATGGTTAGAATGGATATGGCTAGAGGATTAACAAAAAATTTAGCTTCTAAAGGTGTGTGTTAGGAAAAAAATTATCAAGATCCTTTTGATTAAGGTAAAGTAGGGAGAGCTAATCATCCACTACAACTCATTCGTAGTGATTTATGTGAACTAGGCCATCCTTCACTTTTAGGTGCCAAATACCTTCTCACTTTTATTGATGATTACAGCATGAGAGTATGGGTTTATTTTCTTGAAAAGGAAAAATGAAGTATTCAAAGTTTTTCAAAATTTTAAGGCATTAGTTGAAAATCAAAGCGGAAAAAGAATTAAATGCTTAAACACATATAATGGGGGTGAATATTGCAACTATGCATTTGGGTCATTTTGTGAAAATTGTTGTATTAAGGTGCAAGGAACAATTCCTTATACACCTCAACAAAATGGCATGGATGAATGAATGAATAGAACTCTTTTAGAAATGGCTCAAGTTGTATGTTGCATTTTAAAAGTTTGCATTATAAATTTTGGGGTTTGGTTGTTTCTTGTGCTGCATATATTGTGAATACAATCTCCACAAAAGCCCTCACAAATATCACCCCTAAAGAAGCATGGAGTATTTGGTATTTTAAAGTATTTGGGTGTATTGTTTGGGCACACATTCCAAATGAAAAGAGGGAAAAGTTAGAACCAAAGAGTTATAAGTGTTTGTTTATGTGTTACAGTGAAGAATCAAAGGCTCACAGGTTATATGATTTGACAACAAAAAGGTCTTTGTTAGTAGAGATGTAAAGTTTGATGAGCATTCACAACTTACAGCCACTTGCTCTCACTCTACAACAACAAATGCTTCTAATTTTTTAGATATTTTAGAAAGAAATGGAGACTACATTGATGAGGATGAGGTGTGCACTACTATAAATGATGATAATACTATTGAAAATGAAACAACTAATGCTTGTAATCAACACCTTTTGTAGGTAGTGATGATGAAGAAGATGACATTTCAGTTAGACAAAAGATAAGGTGTGTTGAAGACATATATAGGCAAGGCTCAAAAATCCAAGGAAGGAATGGTAGTGCTCTCATGGCCAAAGTATTACAAATAAATGACCCAATCTCATATGAGCAAGCTAGAGGGAAGAAAGAATGGGAGCAAGCCATGAAAGAGGAATATGATGCATTGATAAAAAATAAAACTTGGGAACTTGTGCCCCACCCCAAAGGTAAAAATGTTATTGGTTGAAAATGGGTTTACAAAATAAAATTTAAATTAGATGGTGGTATAGAAAAATTCAAAGCTAGATTTGTTGCTAAGGGGTTCAATCAAAACGAGGGTGTTGATTATGAAGAAACATTTGCTCCTATCATTAAAATGAATACAGTTAGAATTATTCTTTCTTTGGTTAGAAGTCTTGGGTGGCATATTCATCAAATGGATGTTAAAAATACTTTCTTAAATGGAGATTTATATGAAGAAATATATATGGATCAACCAGAAGTTTTTGTAGATTAGCGACATCCTAATCTTCTTTACAGATTAAAGAAGTCACTTTATGGACTTAAAGAAGCACCACAAACATGGAATGAGAAGATTGATAGGTATTTTTAGCTTCATGGATTTAAAAGATGTAAGTCAGATTCAAATCATTATGTGAAGAAAGTTCATGATGAGATTATTCTTGTTGCAATTTATGTAAATGATTTACTCATTGCTAGACTGAGTATTGGGCTAATCAATGATTTAAAATCAAATCTTAAAAGGGCATTTCATATGAGTGATTTGGGTGAACTAAACTATTTTCTTGGATTACAAGTTTGTAGATTACATGATGGATTGTTCATCTCACAATCAAAATATGCTTTGGACCTTTTAGAAAAGTTTAACATTCTTGAATGCAAGCCAGCTTCTACCCCATTTCAATTCAGAGTCAAGCTTACTAAAGAATGTACTTCCAAGAGTGTAGATGCCACTTTGTATAAATAGCTTGTTGGTAGTTTGGTTTATCTAAGTCATTCTAGACCAGGTATTTGATTTGTAGTCAATCTAGCATCTAGATTTATGCAGACACATAAAGAAAGTCATTGTTTGGCTGCTAAGAGAGTTTTATGATACATTCATCGAACCATACACTTTGGCATCTACTATCATTATAAGTCTTCAATTTCTTTGGTTGTATTTATTGACTCAAATTACAATGGCCATATAGATGATAGGAAATCTACTGGTGGTATAAAAATATTTTCCATCTTGGATCAGGGCCTATTACATGGAGTAGCAAAAAACAAACAACTGCATCATTATATTCATGTGAAGTAAAATATAGAGCAGCAAAGAAGTAGGAAAGGAAGTAGTTTGGATTCATAATCTTTTATTTGATCTTGGTTTTCTACAAAATTCTGCTAGTAGTATGTATTGTGACAATCCAAGTACCATACAGGTTGTAAACAATCCAGTTTTTCATGCTAAAACAAAGCATATTGAGATTGATGTTCGCTACATTCGGGATCTTGTTCAAGCAATTATTGTTAACTTTCAATTTTGTCCAAGTGAAGAATAAATAGTTGATATATTTACTAAGAGTATGACTGAAGCCAAATTTTTCAAATTAAGAGGAATACTAGGTATGATAGAGGTGAACATTAAGGTGGGATAGTAGTATAATCTTCCCTCTCTTTTGTATTTCCCCTCTTTTGTATTTTCTTTGTATTATTCTAGCCAATCTTAAGGGGGGATGTTAAGAAAAATTAAGATTGTCTAGGAAAAGACAATATATTTTTAGAGTCTTCCATAAAGCTGTTCTAGAAAAGAACATTCTAGGTTTTAGAATTATCTAAAAAACTAGAAGTTTCCAGCTATTTTAGAAAAGAACATTCCAGGTTTTTAGAATTATCTAGAAAGTTAGAAGCTTCCAGACTTCAAAGATTTTGTAGCTATAAATATATGTGACTGTAGACAGTGGAAGCACATAGCATTTTGGATGGAATGTAATTCATGCTAGATAAATATAATTTTCTGAGTTATCTAACTCTGTTTTGCACTGTTTTGGGCCTATTTTTTACATACGGTTGGAAGATGTGCCATCTCTATAAGAAGTCAGCCTGTGAAAACTTGATCTTAATACGTAATGAAAGACAGTAATCTTTTTCAAACACAACCTAAGATTTCAAAGGAAAGATAAATATTCATCTCTAAAGGAAAAGAACAGAAAAGTTTTTTTAGAAAATCTGTGATTACATAAAATTTTCCCTGTTTCTAGTAGTTATCAGTAAGAAGGAAACGCTTTGCATCACCTACTGCGCCATATTTTTCCACATTGAAGACTGTAAGGATGTGGATGTAGCTAAGTTTGGTGAACCACGATAAATCCGGTGTCTTATTTCTGTTTGCTTTCTAATTACATCTGTATGCTGTTTTTACTTCTCTCTTTCTGCAATTGAGTTCTACTTTCAGTCCTAACAAAGACGCTCATAGCAGCATGACCAGAATGAACAACTGTTTCTAAACTCCGATTCGCTCTAAGATATTGGTCGATATCACTGTCTAAAACAATTTGGGCAGATTGAGCTTCTGCTGCTGCCATTATAATCAATTGCAAGGCCAAAATGGGCATCGGGGACATGAATTTCATGGCCATTTTAATACTAGAAAATTCTTTCTACCTGGTTGTTCCGAACTCAAGTGAAAAACTGTTTTCTTCAGATTGAGTTGGAGAAGCAAACTTGATTTTTAGGATTTTATACATCCTACGGATGAATATTTACAATTGTGTGTAAATGCAAGCCATAAAAAAATGGTGCGCAAACGACTTCCAATTCCACGTATGCTTTTAGTTATTGATTTTTGAACTGAATAATGCTATACTACACACTCACTCTTATGCATCAACATGTTAAGTCAACAAGAATCCTGTATCAAAGCACTTACTCTACTTTTCTTTATATTCTTCTAGTTGCAGGTTCTTTGTTTGCGTTTGGAATTAGATTTTACAGTTTTTTCAGTATTATCTTGAAGGTTGGTCCTGGCATTTTTTCAATACATTTTCACAAAGGATGGACGCATACTTCCTATTTTTTGTTGAATAGTTTGAGTTAGGCGATAAGGGTTTGACCATATTTTTAATTCCAAACTTATGTGTAAATTATTTTATCATGGTTCTAGATGTTTTATATATTTCAGAACATACTTTTAAAGATTCTTTCAATGTTTCAAGCTATCTTCTAAGGGTGGAATACGTGTCAACCCCCAGTTTTGAATTTAATTCTTAGGTCTTTTTCAATTATGGATGTGCACAATTGAATTTAAAGAATCTACAGTTAAACTAGATGAAAATTACTAAATTGTTTGCACTAACCAAGAGACAAGTCATACTAAATACAAACATACCTAACAATTTCAAGAAGAATAAAGAACACAAAACACAAGATATATTGTAGGAAAACCTTTTTTAAAAAAATTAACATCAAAAGAAAAATCAATGTATTATTCTTAATAGGCAGATTACAATAGACTGTAAAAGTATCATCTCCTACAACAGAAACCTTTAACTTGTGTTTTGAGAAAATATAACAATATAATCCCTACAATTTTTTGATTGTGTAATACTTCTATCCCAAACATTTAATATATAAATAATGGTCAAATAAGAACTATTAATGATTTTAGAATATGTTACAAATATTATTATTAATAAATTTTTGTATTATTTGAAGAGTAAAAGATTGTTACTTACTTGTCTATTGACCCACTTACATTGGCCAGCCCACGATTTTTCTCCATGTCCATCAATTATACCTCTGCCCATTAAAATAAAACCTTCAAATTCATCAAATTGTAACCGTTTATTAGTATTCTTCCCACTTGCTAGATTTTGAAGTGTAGATGTTATCCCAACCTGCAAATGCACACAAATCATTTATTTAATAAATAAACATAAAAATAAATTAATTACTAATAGTAGATACACATTTCTGTTTTAAGTTATAGACCTTAAAAATGAAGCCAAATTGACATCACCCACTGAAATGAAAATTGTTCACTTCTTATTAGCTGGTACTAACAAGATGGTTGATGATTTTTTTGCATGCTACACACCATGCTCCTACAAATGAAAAAAAAAAAAAACACAGAGAGAAGGAAATAAAGATAAAACACAATTGTTTGAAATCAATTTTTTCCGTAACATAAAGGACTTCGTAATTAATAAGTCCTTATTGTTTCAAAGCCTAAATGGATTATTCGTGCACATAAATGAACTAAAAGTCAGTGGATTCTTATGAGTCACTGTTTATCAATATTTTATCCAGGAAATCACTTGAAGGTAATATACCATTTATCCTGGAAATCACTTTAAGATTTACCGAAAGAAATTATCTTAATTCAGTCTGGTGTTCTACACCTTTTTTCCAAACAAAAAAAAAAATTACCTGAAGAAATACCATAAGAATATGTGATCTTAAAAACGTATTAGTCGGAAAAATGAAAAATAATAGGAAATCGAGTCCATACCTGATGCAGGAGCATCCCGAGCATCACCAAAAAAAATTTGAGGTTTAATTTTCCTTTCCTTTGGTTTGTTTGGCTTTCTAATGGCAATCTTAAATTTATGGATGAAATTCAGTGGAATGAGTTGCGTGAAGATATATTAGAGAAAGTGTTTGCTCGAGTTCCTGTTTCTAGCAATTTCGTTCTGTACGCAAAGGATGGAGCTCTCTCATATGTTCACCAAGTTTTCAGAAAGCTTGCTCCGAGGTGCCAAGGAGCCCATGGTTCTACATGGTAGATTCAAAGGGTGATGAAAACGTTGTAAATGATACGGAGGCTAATTATAAGTGGCACCATATTAGATATTGCTGTTGATCCCATAATCCTATTCTAATTCCCAAGGCTATAAGGGAGCAGCTGGTGCAACCCATGTTTGAAACGTTCAACGTGAATGGATTTTATGCAACTGAACAAGCAGTGTTGTCACATTATGCTGTTGGACGGATATTTGGTTGTGCTGTTGATATTGAACATGGAAAGATATTGCATCAGTATGGGAAGGTGCTGTTCAGCACAATGCTTCGAAGAAATTTGAGGTTGGGGGCATAGATTTGACTGAATTGTTTGCACGGGAACTTCAGAAATCAAATCCTCAAATCAAAGATCATTGGCTTGTCTCCAACGAAGCTTTCCATGTCAAAAAGGAAAACCAAAGATTTCTTCCTTGGCCATCAATTGTGGAGGTCCGAAGCTGATGGATTCTTCAACATGAGTCACTTTTCAGTGATAATGAAACACTAAGTGCTGCATCATTCTACATGAGTTTGCAGAGAGCTGGGGAGTTAGTACGGTTGGATTTTTTTTTTTTTTTTGGTAAATGAAACAGGTTTAAGCATTGAGAGAACCGATCAATATCCATACACAACAAATGCCAATCATAATCCATCGATATATCAAAAAACACGTCTTTCTCCCCTTTCCCTGAGAAACTACAGACTTGGTCATCAGAATGGCCTACACAGGGAAGAACTCCACTTTGAGGAAATCCAGATTCCAAGTGGGACACAATGGCAAAGTCTTGGATTGCGTTACTTTAATGCCTTTGTACAGATATTCAAGAGTAATGGCTACGTGAAGGTGTCCTCTCTGAGTGCTTGTATGTAAACTCTGATCGAATACCTCTCTGAATGCTTGCATATAAATTATTATAAAATTCAAAGTCGTTAACAATCTAAGGAGAAGGAAGCCATCCCTATAGAGAGCCAAACGCTTTGTAGAAGTGAGTCGATTTGTTTCTGACGATGTAGAAGACATAAGACTTATTTGAAACGCCAATTTGATCTAGCAAGAAGTTGAAGCGCCTCACTTGAGGCTCAATAAAACTTGTAAATCTTTGCTGAGAGGGGAATATACAATCTAGAACCAGAGGTGCGTGGAGGGAAGAGAGAGAAAGCGCGGCCTCTTGGTAAGGAGGAAGAGATCAGAAGTAAAAATATATGCTGCCATGAAAAAAAAAACAAAAAAAAAAAGACTGTTAATTAATCGAGACGTTGCCAGAGATATGGGAGCCGTGGAGCGAGTGGGCGCTGCTGTGAGAGGAGGTATTTGATGCCATTTTTTGTTGATGTCCAGAGTGAAGGAACGTGGAAAGGAGATAAAGAGTCTGCTGCCATAATGGACAACTGAATGTTTCTGTATTTCTGGGAAAAGCCCTTGAAGGCCAATAATGTAAATTATTGTTTGCAGATTTGTGAATTTTTGATTTAAATAAGAATAAAACTGAATGCATTGGTTAGTTGTTGATAGCAATCTGTATACTGTGATCAATGAACAAAGAGAGTTGTATGTGAGTGATTGGATTGTGAGATGTGAGTATTTCGTTTTGTTTTTGGCATCAGAGGAGAGTTTTTTTGGTCTGCATAAATACCAAAGACTTACGCAGATCTAAGGAAAACAAATTTCATTCTACTTATTTTGTATATTTGCAAAGAAAATGGAGTGTTTAATGGAGAGGTATACCTGAACCTCTTAAAACTAAATAAAAATTAAAATTAAAATTAACAAGAGCTTCTATCTTGAATCGTGGAGAAACAGATTTTAAAGGGAAATTATAACGGAATTTATAGTTTAATTGTTTATTACAGGTAGAATGATAATTCGACTCCATTATAGCCTATGGGTTATTATACAGTTACCTGAATAAAACAGTCGTGGAAATGAAGATGGAGCAACGTGGCAGCCTGTGTGATATCTTTGTCGAGCACACTGTTAAGAGTTAATGTCACTATGGATTCCAGATTAGGGCAACTGCAGTTGTAAAATGTCCATGACAGTCCGTCGACAGGCTCTGGGAGATCATCCACATGTATAGACTGCCCATTACAAGAATCGCTCGTCCAAGCGCCAACTATCAACGCAAACAAAACAATTGGCCCTCTATATTTTATCACCATCTCTGCCCAGCTCGCCATGTCGGCCCTATCCACAGAAGGCTTCAATTAGAACTAGACTAATACCGTTTGCCTTAATGTTTTAAGATTGACAGTGCTATCTAAGGTCATGCTAAAAACATTACTATGAGGTAAATTCTTAACCAGTTGCTGCCGGAAATTGAGAAACTGTGTTTTTTATTTTTATTTTCAAAAAAGTAATTATATTAACTGAGAGTTCAGAAAATTATTACACAGACTTTCAAACAGTAATAGCCATGGCTAAAGTCTAAAAAATGAAAATCTAATTCAATATTCCAACACCCTCAAGAATCAAAGAAAACTATGGAACCATCAGAACACCTAATCCTAAGAAAGAATAGGCAAGAAGTATCACACCAGATCATTACCAAAAAAACTGTGAAGATTGATCAGAAAACAGGACTCCCATTCCTAACATTTCAATTGCCATTAACATGAAAGACCCATTTAACCATTCCTAACATTTCAATTGTGATTAACATAAAAGAGAAAATTATGGAACCATCAAAACACCTAATCTTAAGAAAGAATAGGCAAGAAGTATCACACCAAATCATTACGAAGAAACTGTGAAGATTGATCAGAAAACAGGGACTCCTATTCCTAACATTTCAATTGCCGTGAAAGACCCATTTAACCATTCCTAACATTTCAATTGCGATTTAACATAAAAGAGCCATTTAACCAAACAATCTTGAGAAACTATGTATTCTTAACAATTTAGCAATACATTACTATTTATAAGCAAATATCATTGAAGTGGAAAAAAAAAGTCGACAATTTATTCGAGAGCTCAACGGTGCCGTGCAGCACACGCTCCGCGTTTGCGTGGACGGGATAGATCTCCGGCCTTATTCTAGTTTTCAAACATTGATTTTCGCATAACTTCAACTATCAAATATGTATCATAGTTACATAAACAATACCACCATGTATCAACACGTATACATATGGAATTAACCTTTGATTAAAATTTTAGTAGTAGGTTAATAAGCAATGACATACTCATGATTTTAATCTATTATTAGAACAATATAAAAATAGGAAGGTGTGCAATGGGTATGTCGAGATAATATGTAGATTAAAGTAATTAGTGGTAGAATACATGAAGTGAAAGCATTACAAAGCAAAAAGGGGGAAACATGGCAAACTAAGCAAGGGTGGAAGAATTAGAAGAGTTAGTAAGGGACCTCAAGAAAAGAATAGTGGAGATGGAAAACGTTTGGCAAAGGAATTTAGACATAGACTCAAGTGATGATGAAGCACCTATGGATAAGGGTGATGAGTGTCCAATAGAGAGGAGAATGCAATGGGATATTTCCAAAATAGGTGGTGGCTCACAAGAAAACATCCCAAGTTATGCAAGAATCTTATGCCTAGAGGAGCTAATTGATTGGGTTATATAGTTAGAGAAAGTACATCCAATATAAAGTGGTCAAGGATTTATGGAGAGTGAGGAATAATTGTACATTGAACATTGAAATTTATTGAGAAGAGAGTATACATTTTTGTTGTAGATGAATCATTGTTGTCCCTCCATCATGTGAAAATTGAAAGAATTTAGTGATATGTGTTGTTGTCTTGCATTAGAAAAGAAATGGAGTAAATTAAATATGTTGGCATGCATGCAAGTAAAGTTGTTTTTGAATAGTAGTGGGTAAAAGCAAGCACACAATTAAAGTTTTTTTTTTTTGTTTCAGTCAATTATTTGCAAGTGATAGTGCCCTTAACCAGTCCTCTTCTTGTTTCCCAAGCATGTCGAGCCCATCTAGCTGAAATGGTATGCCTAGGTACAGACTTGACAAAACTTGTCATTCATCATAACTATCTTCTTGTAGAAGGAGTTTCATTAGAACTATGTCCCCAGTCAAAAGAAGTTTCATCATTAGTGTTTGTCAATGCATCTAGAGATGCATGGTGGAATGTCCATGGATGGTACTAGTTGTTTGAAATTCTTTCCCAATGGGTTGTAATATCTTTCTCTAATGAAGCAATATTATTGTGAATGTTTTTGAATGGTTGGTATAGCAGTAGCACTCTAACAAAATGCTTGTAAATATTGATCATCTATTGTTAGGATGGTGGTGAAATGAGGGGAGACTCAAACAATAGCCAATGTTAAGCATTCTTTCCATCTGTTGGACTTCCGAGATCCTACAAGTATCCATTTTTGAGCCACTTAGATAAGCGAAATTTTTTCCAATTGTATTAGTTGTGCCATGTATGAATCAATGAAGCTTGGAGATGATATGTTGCTATTGTTAGAGATAGCTATACTTTAGTGTGCAATGGGTACACTAAAGAGGTCTTATAGGTTAATTATTAGGTCCTTAAGAAAATTACGTGTTTACCTAAAGTGTAGTTGCCAATGGACACATGTCATCTTTGGGTTGTTGGCATGAAATGATTGGTTGAAAGTTACTCTGTCTTTTCTTTATCTATATGTCTCTCTACCTCTCCCTGTATCTCTTTGTCTTCCTCTCTCCCCACTCTCTCTATCTCTCTCTCCCCCTCTCCTTATATCCCCCTCTTCCTTAATGTTGAAATCTAAGTTTCCTAAATGTGAACCCAAAACCCTAAATATTGACACTAAGGCACTAAACACAAATCAATAAATCTTAATGTTAAACATTACATGTTGAATCCATAAAGATGACAGATAAACATTGAGTGACCTCTCCCTATCTCTCTATCTTTCCCTCTCTCTCTATATATATTTCTATCTCTATGTCTTCATCTCTCCCTTCCTCTCTATCTCTCTATCTCTCTCCCCCTCTATACTCTATTAAATGTTCTATAAGAGAAGCAATCAGGACTGCATAGGGAATTTAAAAGAGAATCTCTATCTATCTATCTATCTATCTATATCTATGTGTGTGTGTGTGTGTCTCTATATATCTCCCCTTCTCTCTTTCTCTCTTCCTTTCTCTATCTCTTCTCTATGTCTATCTTTCTTTATCTCTCTCTTAACATCTCTCTTCTTTATCTCTCCACATTTATCTCTCTATATCTATTTCTTTGTAATATAAATTATTTAATATATTTTAAAAATAATATTATTCTATAAAATCATTTTATGTTGTATATTCATTTATAGTTTAATTGCATTTATTTATTATAATGTATAAAATTTAATATACTTATACTTATTATTGTATATTATGTTTTATATAATATAAATTATTTAATATATTTTAAAAGTAATATATTATAAAAATTTATATTTATAATAAATATTATAGATTAAATACTAAAATATATTATTATTATTATATATTATATCAACCTATTATTATATATTTTATTTTATTATATATTATATCAATATCTTATTACATTATATATATATCAGTATATAGTATCAATTTTCATACTATCATAGTGTCAATATATTGAAATAGGTATTATTTATATGTTTGTAGCAAGCAACATGTATAAGATATTATTTCTAATTATTTAGATATGTTTATATATATTTAAAAAGAAGATACCTATTAGCTAAGTTTATACTATTTCCACTAAATCCACAACAAAACCCTAGTCTTTATTAATTTATGCTTCGCCAAACATAGTGGTGTCCACACAAGGTTTTTGAAGATGGAGCAGGGGAAACCACTGAGTGGAGAAAATAGCAAGGGAAAGAAAAACTAGTGAATGAGAAAAAAAGCAGCGATGGAAAATTGGACAATCAAAACCATTTGAATCGTCTTGCCATCCTCTAAGCCATCTTCAACTGTCGATTAGTCAAGTGAGGTCGTCCACTTCAAATAGGGAATGCCTTCTACACAAATATATGTATTTGTCCATATAAACATGGACACATTCTTTTATAGAAGAATGTAACCATTTCATCCATAAGCATGGACACATTCTTTTATAGAAGAATGTAACCATTTCATCCATAAGGCATGAAAAACATGCAATGACAGAATGAAATGTTCATAACACATCAATGATCATTGCATGAAACTTTTATTTTTATTTATAGGCGGGAAAAAAATCTAAGATGAAAAATCCATGCCCTTTAAGGGATTTAAATATTGTAAAGGGAAATCTGTATAATCATGTTATTTTTCATTTAGTTTTGTATTTATCTTGATGAGAATTTTTTAATATAATAATATATTGATAAGTGGCATATTTTTGTATAAAGTTTGGCTTATAACTTAATTTCTATTTCTATTTGTATTACTTTTAATTTTTTTATCATTTATTCTTTATTTGTATTTTAATGTGCATTTCTATATGTTTTCTTTTTATTTCAATATTATTGTTTTAGTCTTAGGGTTTATTTTCAAGTGATGCAGCATGCAAGAATGAATAAAAAATTCAAATATTATGAACTGACTTGGCACACTTTTGTGCAACATATTGCTATGTTATTGTATTTAAAGACATTCAATGTGCACATAATTTTATATTGCTAATAAGAAGAAAGATAAAGACAAGAATGATTACCTAGCAATAATGAAATCAATCCATAAAATTATAATTCATATTAAAAAATAATAGATAAAATTAATTGTGCAAATATAATTATAACAATATTAATTGTTATTATTTTGTAATAATCATATTAATACAATTACAACAATATAAATTGTATTGAGTAAGGATAGCCTCAATTATGCTATGTGTAGCCTAAATCTTCTTAAGGAAGAGATAGATAGGGGAAATGCTAATAAAGCTAAGAATACCATTGTGGATCCCAATGTTACATCTTATTTCTAAAGAGAAGGATGTTGTTTCTAGCCTTCATGGGTTGGGCCATTCTCACAAGGCCTAAGTGGTGTTTTTTTGTTGTCTCCTAGTGTTCTATTCTTTCTCCTCATTACTACTATTTGTGGTGTTGTTTGTCTAGTGTTATGTTTTAGCTATTTATTTTCACCCCTTCCTTGGGATCTAGCTTCCTTTTGCCTTCGAGCCATTTTATAAGGGCAGGGACCCTTGTTATCCCCTTTATTATTATCCAAAACAATATAAATTGTATTATGACAAATTATAACAATATTAATTCTACTAGTACAATTATAACCAAATTAATTACATTATTGTTTTGATTAAGATAAGTTGGTTTTGAAGGGACCATAGAACTTAAACAAAGAAAAAATTACAATAACATAACCATCAGGTTACAGAGGAACAAAAACATAGCTACAAGGTAGCTAGATCAAACCACAAACAATGAGCTAAATAGAAAAAAAGGACAAAAAAGATAAGCCAAGAACAACACAGCCCCACCATACCAACCAGAGCTAGGCCAAATTACAATTTTTTAGAACTTCAGTTGTTTCCAATTCTACCATGAGGAATCCCTTTTCAACACTACAATCACATATACCTCTTTTATATTTACTATTGCTACACTATGTTGTATATTAATTGAAGAAACTGAGAATCTCTGAGACAATTAAATAGGAAACAAAAGATTACAAATCAAATACAAAGCATATATATTGTATACAAGTCAACAATAATAGATTATCCATTAGGTAGAAGTATAGATAAAAATGAAGGAGGCAACCACCAACCATGAGTTGAGGAGAGGACTCCTCCAAATAATGAGTGGTGGTGAGTTGTCTTCCATAAAACTAGTGCAAGGTGGCTAGTTGTTAACTACTTCTTGACACCTCAATATTGCACGTGCCAAGTATACCTAACTAGGCTTAGTGCCTAATTGGGTCCCAACTAGGCCTGGTGAGGTACCTAAGTATAATGCAATCTCTCATAAAGTGGAGAAAGGAAGAAAAGTTGTTGAGATAAAAACTTCCCTCCAAAAGAGAGAAAAGAAACTGAAGAGGACTAGAAAGCCCCCTAAAGATGACATTGTTGTTGAAGTAGATCATACCCCAAGAAGATCTCGCAGATGAATAATCTTGTTCTAAGTAAAAGTTTTGGTGAAGATATCAACATCCTACTCTAAAGATGAGAAAAAGACAAAGCTAATGATCTGACCATGAATGAGATCTTGAATATAATGCATATGAATCTCTATGTGTTTGGTTTGCTGGTGCTAAATCAGATTCTTGTATATCTGAATGGTGCCCTAGTTGTGGCAATAGATGATTGTGAGCTATCGAAATGAAATGCCAAACTTAGTGAGAATGCCCTGAAGCCAAAGAGCCTCAGTAGTTGTGTTAGCAACTCCCTTGTACTCTACCTTTATGGATGATAAAGAAGTAGCAATCTACTTCTTGCTAGACCAACCAATAGGACCATAACCAAGTGAAAAACTATAATATGAGGTGGAGTTGTGATTCTCAGTATTAGCAGCCTAATCTGAACCTGTATAACCAACCAAGTCTTGACCTTTGTATAAACTCTACAATGAATCCTGAACCTGAGAGTGCCCTGAAGGTAGTGAAGGATCCTTTTAGCTACTTTCCATTGCAACTCATGAGGTTCCTACATGAATCTCAAAACCATGTAATACTGCCACAATAGTGTGTCCCACTTATGGGGCATCCTAATTTTTTTCTAAAATCACATATTTTTAGAGAAATTAATGATTTAAGCCTTGAGGAGTTTCATCTAAAGGGGTTTAATTGAAAGGGGTTAGATAAAACCCCTTTAGATCAAATCCCCTTGGGAAAATCTACCTAGTCTTAAATCAAACCCTCGATGGAGTCTCCTCCATACCTATCAAAATGTTGGCAAAAAGCTAATTTTGCTTCACCTTTTGGGGGATCAAATGAAGTCATTTAGAAATTATATTTTGTATATATGTAGGCCTTAGTATAATATTTCAAAAAAGTATGATTTTGAATATGTTTCATTTGATTTTATATGTATTTTCTCTTTTCTAGTGAACATTGGTTTTTCATCGAACATCAAGCTCTCTATTCCACACATGCGAAAAAAAAGAGAAAACAAATTCTGAAAAATATTTGTGCACTAGGTATTGATGTCCTTGTTTCAACAAAAAAGAAGTTAATTTGGATACATTCAGAAAAAACTTATGTTGTATGCTATAAACCTATGTCTGAATTATAATAATCTCACTTCAAAAATTTATTAAAATAATAAGCAACAAAAAATTATTAAAAAATATCTACACACTAGATATTGATGTTACAAGTCTATGTTTAAAAATTTATAAATTTATTCTTTGTATAAAAAAGTTATGTTGTATGGTATGAACATCATTGCCTAAAAATGTTGTTAATTATAAAAAATAAGTAATTAAAAGTTACATAAAAAAATTCACAAATTATTTCTTAATTTTTAAAAAAATGCATTTAGAATCTACACATGAAATATCAAAAGTCACTAGTTCACATCATTTTCAAATTCTTAACGGCTTAGTTGCTATAGGTGTCAAACGGTGGAAATTTGGTTAAAAATGTTGATTTCAATGTCCTACTTTGGCCAAAAAGTTGGACATGGTTTTGTGGGATCACCCAACTTGTGGCAATTGCATATGAAATGCCAAGCCCAATATGGGTCAAATAGATGAGACTACCAAAAAGTTGTTGATACAAAGTAGCAAAAACCAATGACGTAGTACAGGAAACCTCAAGCTTGACTCTAGATAGAAAGAAAGTTAGATCAAGCAGTCAGTCATGTGAAACCATGCAAGTAAATCAAGAGTGTACTTGGGTTGTGCATGAGTGATCCCTGAGTTGGACTATAAAATCTCAATGCTAAGGAAGTAATGAAATAAACCCAAGTTAGTCATGTCAAATTTGTCTTGAAGAGCTAACTTCACTATTGCAATAGTAGATGAAGAATTTTTAGTGATCAAAAGATCATCAACATATAGTACCATTATCAATAGTGAATCATCTTGCTATAATAGATAAACATTTGAATCTAAATGGAATCTAGGAAAACCCCAAACCTAGGAGGTATGAATCCATCTTGGCATACCAAGCCTAAGGAGCTTGTTTGAGGCCATAGGGAGATTTCCTAAGTCTACAAACTAAGGATGAATCCTGAACAAACCCAGATGGTTGTTCCATGTAGATCTCCTCCTCAAGGTCTCTATGAAAAAAGACACTCTTCACATCCATCTGAAGTACAACCCATCCATGTACGATGGAAATAGAAAGAGTGAGTCGAATAGAAGTCATTTTGGTAATGGGTGCAAAGGTCTCTTTGTAGTCAATGCTAGCAACTTGTGAAAATCCTTTAGCAATCAATCATGCCTTATACTTATCAACTGACCAGTCTATAGAAAACTTGGTCTGATATATCCATCTACATCAAACTATCTTCCCTCCCTTAGGAAGAGAAGTCAAATCCCCAGTGTGATTTCTAATTAAGGAATCATATTCCTCGTCCATAGCAATATCCCTCTCAGGTATGCTTGATGCCTCTCAAAATGTTGGTGGATGAGAGGCCAAGGAAAATAAAGCATGTGATCCCCTAATAATATGACTTTATATGTTTGTAATCTACTAGATCCTTTTCCCATATATTTGTACTATGAAGTGGCTATCTAGTCCAAGAAGGACTATGGGTGAGTCAGGTGCTAAAATATCAACCCCCAAAGAAATCCCAAAATTGCATGAAGAGGAACCCTCATCACTATCCTCACTATCATAACTTGAAGAAGAAAACACTACCTTATGAATCTTTGATGAATGATCTGAATCATCAGAAGAGGTATCAAGATTTGGTGAGTCCACAATATGTGGAGAAATGTCAAGTATAGAGTCAATAGGACTCTCCTGAAACTTAACACTTCTCTTAATAAACAACTCATGTGTGGTCAGGTGGAGCAGGTGATAACCTTTCACACCATCTAGATAACCTACAAAGATGCAAGGTTTCAAATCTAGATCTATTTACTTGTGATACTCTTTTAGTATGTGTGCCATGATAAGAGATCTAACGACCTTGAAGTGATCAACTGTCGGTTTCCTACCTTTCCATGCTTTAAAGGGAGTCATACCCTTCAAGGATTTGTGAGGAAATTTGTTCTGAATATAAAAGGCATAATTGATCACTTCTTCCCAGTACTGTGGTGTAAGGCCTTTGTGGTGAATCATATAGTTAGCCATATCTTTTAAATATCTATTTTTATATTTTGTAACACTATTTCATTGGGGAGTATAAGGAACAGTGCATTAAAAATCTATCCTCTCTACTATGTAAAACTATTCAGAATAGTTGTTGACGTACTCACCTCAATTATTAGTTCATAGAACCTTGATGACATGCCCTAACTATTTCTCAGCAAAAGCCTTGAAGTCTCTAAAGAAACTAAAGAATTTAGATTTCTACCGAAGGAGGTAGACCCATGCGAATCTACAGAAATCATCTATGAAGGTGAGAACATAACTAACCTTTGTGAAAGATGGATGGGGAAAAGCCCCTAAAACATCATTGTGAACAAGTTCATGTTATGCCAGAAAAATTTCCCCTTGGGGGCTTTTCCCTCTTAAGGTTTAGCTCTCGGGTCCTTAGAATTCATTATAAGCATCTTACGTGTTAATTTTGAATCCCGATGAGAAAACCCTAAAGTCTTGTGGCAAATAGGACCTGGGTGGTACTATTTTGATTAGTCCCTTAATCAAATGGGGGGGCATGGACTTAGGCGCTAGTGCCCTAGTCCTACCCCATTTTAGGTCAGCCCTAAATTTTAATGTTGGTTTTATGATCGTTACTTAGGTCCTATGTCGACATCTCAAGTTTGAATTATGAAATTCTTAACAGAATGTATGTTGTTGCATATATAAGCATGTTTAGTGTTTCATTTGAAAACTAGAAGCTAACTAGAAGATGATTATGAACTTTTGGCAAACTTATGATTGTAGAGCATTTAAAATATCCACTATTGTAGAGAAGAGCAGAGCATTGTTATTGTGTTTGTGATTGCATATTAGCTTCATCTTCTCATGTGTTGAAGAGCCTTCATTCATGTGATATCTACACCTCTGAGGTATATTTACTTGCTTTTTTAATCATTTACTATTTGGATTTTGCCTCTATTCCACAAGGATACTCACTCTTTATCTAACAATAGTGTTCAAAAGACTTGAATGTCTCTCTGGGGCTTGACTGAGGTAAGCCTCTAAGTACCACAACCCCCAACCACTCTCCTTGTGATTGCAAGTTATACGTGTTGCATCTTGATAGAGTGGAGTTGCAGGGAATAGTAAGACTATGCAGATTCTGAATCCCTAAAGAAAAGGACTAGTTGGACATAGCTACTGGTAGTGTCCTTCAGACTTACAAACATAGAAATCATTGTGACAGTGATAATAAATATTTGAAGAGGTTTTGACACCCTAAAAAAACCAGGCCTTGGACTTGGGTGCTAGTGGTAGTGTCCTCCACATTTTTTGGGATAGAAACAGAAGATACAATGAATATCAATGTTGGAAGGAGATAAGGAATCTACAGAGAAGACACCACCTTGGATAGGGGTTTTAGTGGTAGTTTCCTCAAGTGTTCCACATCCTGAACTTTGAAAAATGGTTAGTAACTAATCTCTATCTACTATCTTAGTCTGCAAACATTTGTCGTAATTCATCAATTTGCTTACTACTTTGCATAATTAGGGGTTTAAGGGTATTTGAACATTAAATAGATACATTAATTGACAAACTCTAAATTTCTACATCGTTCCAAGTGATAGCCTAACATGTAGGTGAATCCTCTTGCAAAAGTGTGATTCAACTCGGTTGATATGTCCTTGAATGTTTGTAGAGAAAGGAGGACCTAAACCCTTATTTGTATTTCCCCCCTTTTTCCTATAAAACAATTTGGTGAACCCGTGCTTATTGGAATTTTGCACCTTGCCGAGTTTTGTACTCTAGATTTGCATTCATTCATTTTATTGCATTTGAAAATTTACAAAAAAATTGGGAAATTTGAAAAATTTGAAAAAAAATGGCATCTTAGGCTAGCATTTTGGCATAATTTGCATTAATTGGCATTTAATTTTATTTAATTTCTATTATTTTCATTAGATCTGATTTAAATAGCATAAATTCATCTTATTTTATTCATTTGCATTGCATTTCCATGCTTAATTTGTCAAAAAATGTTTGAAATTATGCATTTTTCATAAAAACCTAGTTTTGTATTAGCTAGGGTTTGTAGTTAAAATCTTGTTTCAGATTTTACTAACCTTTCCAAACACTCATTTAGGACTGATTTCTAATTTTAGTGTTGCATCATAGTGCCCTCTTTACAAATGTCTAGGGTTCGAAAACCTTGCATTTTCACGAGATTTGGCCTTATCATCTCTCTAGAATTGCATTATAGGCATGTTGTGAAGGATATTACTTGATTATTGGACTGATATTGATTTTATTATTCACTTCCCCTCTTATAATTCTTCACAATACCTCTTCTCTTAGTCATTTGCATTGAAAATTTGAGAAAAAGGTGAAAAATCAAGCATTTTGGATCCTAAACATATCTTGTTCCTTGGGATCATTTAATTAGTTTATGCATTGAGTGTTGTATGCTTTTGTATGAGCCTTATAACTCACTTCCCTAATATAAATATCCCTTTAAGAAGAAGTAGAAGACTCAGGGGATCTAGTGCCCCTGAAGAAAACATCATTCGTACCTCTGAAAATCCATGAACACCTTCTTTACAAAAGGAGAGACACAAATTTTGCAAGACATTATACCTCCTACAACTACAATTGAGTATCAAATATTTCATGATGTAGAGGAGACTATTGAGGTGGTAGCACATGTACCTAAAGAGCAAATAAACAAACTTGATAAAGAGCTAGTCGATTTCCAAGCATTTGTGGAAAATGAAAGGATAGCGAAAGAAGCTATACCTGTGATTCACAACATAAGAGAGTTGATAAATGAAGGAAAAGATGGTTTTAATGTAATTTGAGTCTTATCACATATTGTACAAACTAATGTTATGTCGGTGACTGAATGTACAAAAGTTATTAATAGCATGTCATCACCAACTCATACATAAGTATCGACACCTATACCGACTATGGGAATGTCTAGATTTACATCCACAATTTTAACTACTAATGTAAATTCTTGTATTAATACTATGACTTGTATTAGAGTATCTAATGGCACTATTTCACAAAATTACAAAGTTGTGGGATTCAACTATCAGAACTTGGCACCTAATGTAACATCTTTTATAAATACTTACTCTCAACCACTGCTCAATCCCACCAATTCTCAACCACCTCTTACATATAATTATTAACAACCACCTATTTCTCTCAACCACCTTTCATTTCCACTCACAACCAATCCCCTCAAAATTTCATGCACATGGCTTCAAATGCTCAAACTACATCTCCTAATGATGCCCTCTTAAACCAACTCTTGCAAGGCATGACTTCCTTACAACAAAAGTTGACAAGCTTGACAAATTCTTTGCAACCTAATATACCAACTTATCATGCCTATAACCCTTTACCATATGCAATCTTGAGAACCCCTATGCCTAAGAGGTTTGAAACTCCTCACTTTGAAAAAATGGTGGAAAAGGTGATCCTAATACTCATGTGGTAGCATTCAAGGCTATGTGTAGTGATTTCTACTTTGAAGAAGACTTGTTAGCAAAAATTTTCCTATGATCTCTCAAAGATACTTCTTTAGAATGGTTTTTCTCTTTACCTCCAAATTCAATACACTCTTTTTCCCAGCTAGTTCAATTTTTACAACATTTTCAAGCAAACATTGGCCCTCGAGTTTCTTTGATTGATTTAGTTCATTGCAAGCAAGGTTCGAAAAAGAAGTTAACTAAGTTTTTTAGTCGGTATTAATCTCTTTATGCACAAATTCAATATTAGATGAAGGACAAGGATGTTCAAAAGGTGTTTATTACAAATCTACAACCTAACATCGGTGATAAGATTCTCTTGATGAAGTATAACTCCTTTCAACATTTATGTACCACCCTTCGTGATTATCAGCTTTCGTCTAGTCAGTATGAAAACTAAAACTCATCAGCTCAAGTTGGTCAATCCACATGTGAACCTTCACATAACAACTTTAAGAGGAATAATAATACTTTCATCAAGGTTAATGGACAAAATTCAAACAAATTTTCACAAGTTTCTACTATCACTAATCCAAAGACAACACTATTTTAGAATAGACAATAACAATGACAGTTTACTCTGATATCCGAATCCTATCATTCTATCATGAATCAAGTTGTGAGTAATAACCTCTTGAAGCTTCCTCCAATTAAACCATTGGACCCTAGTAGAATGCATGCAAGGACCTTATTTCAATGCTAATATTTTTTTTCATTTTCATCAGCAATAAGGACATGATACTGAATAATGTATGCATCTTAAACATGAAATACAAGACCTCATCGACTTGAATGTTATACAGGTATCTAGTGTGAATGATAATAGAAATAAGTCAATTTCTCCTCTGAATCAATATCTTTACTAATCCATTTCCTAAGCATATTGATAACAACATGATGGAACAAAATACAGTAGAAATAGAAGATGACTATCTGGACTATAATGAGATAATTGCTACAATAGAGGTGAACAGGGAAAATACTGATGTATTACCTTACCCACAAAGAAATGGCATTTATGTTGAGGTTCCTCCTCCGTTATCCCTTCAAGGATCAGGAGATAACCAAAATGCATTGGAAAGACAAATAGAACAACCAAAGCTAGAGATTATGACAAATGAACAAATTGATATAGTGCAAGATAGTCCTTCTCCCTATGATAGATGGAACCAAGAAAATAAGAGAGCTAAAAATTGAAAAATAGTAAAATGGTTATCCTCAGTACAAACTAAGAGTGCTTCCTTTCCTCATAAGCAAAAAAACACCTCACATATACAAATAATTTATGAAAAAGCCACCGCATGGACTTTCTAACAATAAAGAACACTCTAATAAGAACCACTCAAGCTTCACACAAAACTTGATGGAGCATCTCTCCAAGATGCTCGCAAGTTCCAAATTTTAGTACGATTGAACCTGCAGGTAAGTATTTCTAACCCTTTACCTCTATGTTGTGTTTCCCCCATGATGTGTTATGTGTTGTTTAGGCCTCCTAGGATGACCCTTGATACTCTTGTAAGGTCAAGGATACCGGAAGACTGCCTCTGTTGTGACCCTTCTTCTATTTGTATCATCATTCTTCTATATTGATTCTCCTCTATTTTCATTGTTGTGTGTTGTGTCCTAGGGGCATAGCATTGTGTTTGGTGGCTTGGGGGTACCCTCCTACATGATGACCCTAGGGTACTTGTTTGTCCTCTCTTGATTTATTGTTTACCTTCCTCTAGTGGTCCTATCCAGCTGACAGATGATGAAAAACATACAATACTAATACGGACCTAGTGTCCCTTCAACAAGAAATCAAAAAATGGACCTAGTCCATACATGACGATGGGGTTGATATATATTATCTGATGCTTGGCTAGTAGAATCACTTCGTGTGATATTTTGATGATGTCTTATCACACTAATAAAACATAACAATATTGTTGCTTCGTGCACTTTGTTTATCTTGGATCTAGCCTTGCTCAACTCTTTATGTGAATGATTACATGTATTGTTGTTTATCATGATTATATGGTTGCTAACACTTTTTCTTATAGGAAATTGTGTGTTTATGGGAACATTCGGCAATTGTAAAGTGCATGTCACTTCTGGGGGCATGGGCTTTGTGAAAGCTCTTGTTCCCTTGTGTGTTTTCTCCATACCTTAACATGCTTGATATCGGTACACGATATAAACCACCTTAAGGTGGGGGCATATATAAGGTAAGTTGTCTAATGATTTTGGCACTAACGAAGCATGTTTGTAAGCCCTCTGCAGAGGTGGGATGTTTTATCTCTACGTGAGTGCACATCTTTATTTTATATTGAAATGAGAAAGCCCTCCACTAAGGCGGGATATCGTGCATATCCTTTTATTTTAAGACCTTCGTGGAGGCGGGGAGGGTTCTCGAGGAGAGTGCACATCTTGTCATTTCTAAAAGTCCTCCGAGTAGGCGGGGTTGGTGTATCCTCCCTTAAGTATGTCATTGGCAGTTGTTGTGGCAAAGCCAAACCATCAGGTATGCATGTAATGTGCCTAAGATGGTGGTGAACCTAGTAATAGGCTCCTTCCATCACTTATTTGTCATGTTTTCTCTATGTCTTCCATTTGTGTGTGTATGGCGTGTTTGTTCCCAAGCATAGTCTAAAGACTGGTGGCGCTGAGTCCATCCTATGCTTTGGGATTTGTATGGCATGTTTGTTCTCAAGTTTAGTCTAAATACTAGTGGTGATGAGTCCCTCCTACACTCTAAGATTTGTATTGCATGTCTATTGCCCCTTTATACAATCTAAAGACCGGTGGCAATGAATCCCTCCTACATTTTGGGTTGTGTGTTTATTTTGGACATGTGCTTGCATTTGCATTCATATATATGAAAATGGAAAGAGAAATAATCACTACATGCATTGTATTCATTGTGTTTTATGTGTCTTCAATACTATCTTCTCTATATTTTGCACGTGTGTTACTGTCTTTAGTGTGTATGGCATGTCTACACTATGCTTGGCATGTTTGTTGTGTTTTGACCATACTTTAATGCATGTATTGGCCTTGCATTTATACATACATTAAAGTGGGGACTAAATGTTATGTCAAAAAATGTCCCCTTGGGAGCTTTTCCCTCTTAAGGTTTAGCTCCCGGGTCCTTACAATTCATTATAAGCATCTTGCATGTTAATTTTGAATCTCGATGAGAAAACCCCAAAGTCTTGTGGAAAATAGGACTTAGGGGGTGCTATTTTGATAATCCCTAACTCAAATGGGGGGGTGGACTTGGGTTCTAGCACCTAGTCTTGCCCCATTTTAGGTCATCCCTAAATTTTAATGTTAGTTTTATGACCGTTACTTAGGTCCTATGTAGACATCTCAAGTTTGAATTACAAAATTCTTAGTGGGAATGTGTGTTGTTCCATATATAAGCATGTTTAGTGTTTCATTTGAAAACTAGAAGCTAACTAGAAGATGATTATGAACTTTTGGCAAACTTATGATTGTAGAGCATTCAAAATATCCATTGTTGCAGAGCAAAGAATTGTTATTGTGTTTGTGATTGCAATTTAGCTTTATCTTGTCATGTGTTGAAGATCCTTCATTCATGTGAGATCTATAGCTCTAAGGTGATAATTACTTGCATTTTCAATCATTTATCATTTGGATTTTACCTCTATCCCACAAGGATACACACTCTTTATCTAACAAAGGTGTTCAGAATACTTGAATGTCTCTCCGAGGCTTGACTGAGGCAAGCCTCTAAACACCACAACCCCCGACCACTCTCCTTGTGATTTTAGGTTATAGGTGTCGCATCTTGATCGAGTGGAGTTGTAGGGAATAGTAAGACAATGTGTAGATTCTGAATCCCTAAAGAAAAGGACTACTTGGACACAGGCGCTAGTGGCAGTGTCCTCTGGAGTTGCAAACACATATATCATTATGATAGTGATAATCAGCATCTGAAGAGGTTTTGACACCCAGAAAAACACCAGGCCTTGGACTTGGGTCCTAGTGGTAGTGTCCTACACATTTTTTGGGATAGAAATGGAAGATACAATGAATATCAGTGTTCCGCATGATGAACTTCAAAAAATGGTCAGTAACTAATTCTTGGAATGGGTTTGTCATTGATGTCAAAAGTTTGGATACAGTGTTGTGTTGTTTGAGTTGGCGTTGGTCAGCTTATGATTTAGGAGCTGTTGGTACTCAAGTCACAAATGCTTCATATGGTGTTAATGCTATGGTTGGTTGTTGATTGACCAGTTTAGTGTATGTTACAAAGCAATAAGCAAGTAAAGACAAGATGATGTTAGATCAAGTGACCAATGTCCTTCATGCATCAGGAGTTGTTTCATGAAAGGTATGACAGTACAAGTTTGTTATGGTGTTTATATTTGAAGGATTGCTTCACCTTCAGGATCATGCATTCTTCATTTATGCCATGCTTCAGAGAAAGGTGACAGGATTGCTTCATTTCAAGCTATTTGTGTTCTTTATATGGTGATCATTGATGAGAAGGTTGTTATTATGTTGCTCAAGGTATAGAGGTATGCATTCATGTTTCTAAAGAACAAACCTTGTCATCATCAAGAGGTGAGCATTAAGTTTCCATGTCATCATCAGAAATCATCATCAGGAGATCTCAATTCTTGTTGTTGGATGTCAGTGAGAGAATGATTTGTGAAGAATGATCTCAATTGGTTTTAATTATTGATTGGATTGGTTGTTCAATTGACTGACCTATTATGCTTGCACTGCTTGTACATGTTATAATCAAGTGATTCTTGCTTTTTGATGGTATCAAAGTGATTGGGAGTTACAAAGGTATACATTTCATATCAGCATTTGTCATTATTAGGTGGTGATAATCCTTTTTAAGGTTTTTGGTAGTCAAGTTTTCTATATTTTATGATCTAAGCTCTAAGTATTTTTGAAACCCTAAGAGCTTTAAAAATAATGGTAACCTAGGGTTTAATCCTATGAAGACTGTCAATGAAAAGTGTGCTTTATGTTTTATTTTGAAAGTGACCTGCTATAAGAGGTCATCTCATTACTTAAGTTATGACTAAGAGTGTGTTCTACATTGCTAAACCGGCCCTTCCTCACTAAGGTGACCAGAGCTCCCAATTCACCGAGGGTATTCGAAGTGGTAAAAGTTAATCAATGGTATATGTTTGATTTAGTCTAGGTGTGAAGAATCTAATCCATGATCAGAGTTTAAATCTGATTCAAACTGCAACGAATATTTACTAGGCTTGATATTGATGCTCATATGACCATATAACCGCTGTAAGGTGGTTACAATAAGTTTCTTAATTGGTTTTTTGATCCTCACTGCTTTTAGAGAAAGAGACTCTAAAATGTGTTTCTTTCGGTGATCTAGAGATGAGATCTTTTATGTCAAACTGAGTATATGGTATGAAGTGAGTGAAGAGTTTGATATGTGATAGAATTATTTGTAAATGCAGAGATATAAACACTGTATGTAGTAAATTTGTGAAGTTGGTTTTTATGATGTGTGAGATGGTTTTTGAGGATTGTTCTCTGAATAAGAAATCAAGATGAAATAGTTGAGAGAAAAGATATGAAGTGATGTATGTTTTGGTCTTGCTCTTAATCATGTCATCTTGTTTTTGCTTCATTTGTAGATTTGGTATGCAGATTTGATTAAAGGAAGCCTATATTAGGAGTTATGAGGATTGTTGAGTCAGTGTTTGTGATGTTTTGTTTGTTAGATATATTTTGAAGAGTTTTTAGAATACTATAAAAATATGCATGTTTGAATGAAGCAATATAAAATCTAAAAGACTGTGCAGAGTTCCTAGTTGCAGAAGGACCATATGTATCTCTATGATACAAATATAGAGATGAACACAAAGATCTGAATGGAACTTTGAAATAATTTTGAAGGTATTTGATTAGTGTTCTTAAAAAGGGAGGACAAATATATCATGGCAAAATGTTTGTGTAACTTCGTGAATCAATTGTTAGCGAATGTTGCAGATAAGTGATAGAATACAGGCAGAGATGTTTGATGTGATTGCAGGAGACATGCATATTTGCAGAGCAAACCAGTTTTACAGAGTATGGTAATGATCATAATCTCCTATTTGATATTTTCTTTATGATAAATTTATACAATATTTGAATGCATTGAATTGATGGAAGAGCTATGTAACAAGAAAAGATGATGTAGCATGTAAAGAAGAGTTTGCTTATCTTGGTATGAGTGTCTTCAAGTTTCAGGGGATCTTGCACTAATGTCAAGTACTTTTATGATCTTGTAAAATCAAAGGGTGTGGGTTGATGATTTTTGAATTAGCTTGTAAAACAAAGATGGTGTTGATGTTAATTGTATGTATGGGGGTCCTTTATTTTGTGTTAAATTAGGAGAGGTAAGGTGTTTGTGTAAGAGTTATATAACATGTCTATAACCTTTGATTCCATTATAAATAGAGTAGTACTCTATAATGTTATCCTTATTTTGTATTTGGAGTGGGTACTCCTAGGTGTATAATTGGTGTTTTGGTGTAGGGGTTGGTGCTCCTGGAAGACTTGGAGTTGGTGCTCCTAGTGGTTGTGGAGTTGGTGCTCCTGGAGTTGATGCTCTTAGATATATTGTACTCAGTGAGAATTTGGAGTGAGATCTAATAAAGTTTTGGTGAGCTTTGGACAATGGTTTTTCCCTGGATAGGGTTTCCCACTTTAAATCATGTGTTATGGCTTTATTTGTGTGATTCTATCATTTGTTGATGTCTTTGTCATGATGATGTTATAAATTGCTTCTACAAGATTGATGAATGAACACGTTTTTGTATATCACTAATTCACCTCCCTCTTAGTGATAGTGAGTATTCCAACAAGTGGTATCAAAGTAGCAGGTTCCTAGTAGAAGTCTAATCGACTTAGGTTGGTCTTGGAAAAGGAACACATGGGTAAGAGGTATAGAAATAAATTTTCTAAGAATGAGAAAGATCTGACTAATACAAAAGTTGATGATGTTTCTAATGTTCTTGGCTCTAAAGAATGTCATGTAGGAATGTCTGATGCAAAAAGAGATGAGTTTCAGTTCATGGAGGTCGCAAATGAGCATCAAAATGATCTAGAAATGGATGAAGAGGAAGGAATTGTTGATCTTGAAGAAGAACTTATTTCTTCCCTAAATGAGATCAAAAATCTCAGACATAAAAACTAGAAACTCCGTGTACAACTTCAAGAAAGTAATGAAACTAATCAAGTACTAATTCAAAATCTTGAAGAATCAGGGAAAATAATTGCTTATCTATAGTCTCAAATTGAAGAAGGGCACAAGATGAATGAGGAGAACACTTTGTTTAAAGAACAAGTCTTAAAACCTAATGTGTCGTTAAAAGAAAAACTTGAAGAATCTAATAAATTGATCATTAGCTTGGGGAGAAAGATAGAAGAAGCCAAGAGGAAAATAGATGTGACCAAATCTAAATTTGAAGCAAAAACAAATGACTGTCAAAGACTGGAAGCTAAGATAGTATCTCTAAGAAAGCAATTAGAGAAGGTAAATTCAGAGTTAAATAGAATCCTTCAATGTGAGCAGAGTACTAAATTGTTTGAAAAAATTATTTCAAGTCAAAGATCACTGTCAAAAAAATATGGGTTAGGATATGAAGAAGAAATGAGTAACAAAGATGCTACAATATCCAAAAAGCTAATGAAATTGACAAGTCTATCAAAAGGAGCAGCATATGAACAAGGAGAATCAAGCTCTTCTTCCAAAAAGCCTACAGATCAGAATATTAATGAGGAAGGATACATATTAGTTCATGATCCCAAGCAAAGTCTGAGAAGAAGGTCATTAGCAAGACAAATTAGGTACAACTATTCACATTTCCATGGTTACTACTATTTGTGTAATGATTATGGACATAAAGCAATTGGTTGTTGAAGGAGTCAATCTGCATCTTATAGAAGTATCAATGTAGTTTGCTATAAGTGTAACAAAGTTGGCCACATAGAACGAAATTATAGAGTGCATGGAAGGAATATTCATGTATGGAACAAAAGAAGAAATGATTATGGGTTGTCAAGAAGACATAACAAAAGGTCAACTATCTTGACCAAGCAATAGAGAGTAGATGCCTTAGACAAGAAAAAGAAAGAGCCTATAAAGGTTTGGAGAAGAAAAAAAGACCTAGGAAAATAAAACCCTAATCCAGTGCATGATGCACTAAAATCATCACCAACTGCATAAGTTGTGGCATGAGTTTAGGGGAGTTGGTTATTGTATTACCTTTCAACCCCTTAGAGAAGACTATAAAGGTGTCTAACCAGTTTAGGAGTCTTTAGAAATCACAAGTTGGATGCTTTGAAATGGACTATATGACAACATACACAATAGTGCAGGGTGTATTCACTAGGTATGACAGTGTGACAACAACATGTCAATCCATGACAATGCACAGAGAATACCCTAAAACACATGGTTGAAAACTATAGAAGTTGAGACAAGGTACATGAACCTTATGTCAAAATGTCTCATAGAAAAATGGTCCAATGGATTGCAAATTTGTTTAAGGTCATATTTAAATGAGTTTGTAAAAAGACTATGGAAGTGCTCAATGCATAGTAAAATATGTTCAAGGCAACAGCATGTTTGGATAGTTGACAGGGGAAGTAGGTGTGAGTTTGATTGTCTGTAGTGATCAGTGCTTGTTCAGTGTGTTTATGACAGTATTGATATCTATGGTGAGTGGTATGTTTTATGACAATGCTTTGTCAGTGTGTTTTTGACAGCAGTGAAAGGATAGATGTCTTGTTGTAGGAATAGTGGTCTAGGATGAAAAGGATAGGTGTTGTGAAGAGTTGTTAAGGATAGGTGATTGTTCTGCTAACATGAGATATGTGACAGTATGTAATATCTACTGATAGGAGATATGTGACAATCTGTAATATCTACTAATAAAAGATATGTGACAGGACAGAGGTATGCCTGATAGGAGACATATAACAGGTGATATGACAGTAGTGTTTGTGTAGTGGTGTAGGACTATCATGTAAAGGTGCATGTGATGTCAAAAAATGACAAAGGATAATAAAGGATGTTGATCATTTCATCAAGGGTATGTTGATGCTATGTTTATTCATTTCATGTTTGTAATGATTCATGCAGAGGAGTTGTGTTGTTGCCTTCATTGGATTGTCAGTCAAATATTAAAATCATCAAAGGCATTGTCCATCAAATGAATTGATTTCCTAGAATATCGGTGATGTTAGAGGTTGTAAATGCATAGGATATAAAGTCAACACTCTCTTGAACCAGGAAAGCAGCTAGTTGGTAGGTTACACAATCCACATAAACTTTGTAACAAAATACCCCAAACGAATGTGGTCTAGTATGGTCTAATGACAAGGGCATAGAAATGCATTTGATGGATGTAAATCAAAATTTCTTAACCCTCACTTGTATGTTCACTGTTAGAACCTGTTAATAATCAGGATTACACCCTTAGCAAAGATAAACTTAGCTATCCTATTGCAACATGGGAACACTCCTAGGCCTGTGGGTTGCCTAAGACCAGAGTGAACCTCCAGAGTGATCTGGTTCTCCAAATGATTTTCTAATCTAAGTGACTTTCTAGGAAAAGGGATAGAAGGATAACTACAAATGAAGTCTAACTTAAAAAAAAATTATAATCTATCTAATGCTTTTTACCCACAAACAACCCTTCAAACATAAACTTTCACAATTCCACTTAAATCATATAATTCAAAAGTAATTTATATGAAAGTTCTCTCTAAACTCAACATATAACCAAAATTATATGAAATCTTTGCACAACACTTTCACAATAATGAGACATGACAAAGGATAAAATATTCATTACCACAGTGAGACATCAAATCAATATTACAATTACGCGGAAAAAGAAGTGAAACAGGAAGGCTATGTTGTATTGGATTGGAAGGAGTACATGAAAACTAATAAAAATTGAGTCAAAAATAAGTCTACAAACTCTCTGCCTATACTCAAGAGAGAAGAAACAATAATCTCCAACTGACTGAGAAAAACTATGTTTTTCTCCTATAAATGCCCTGCCAAGAGATCTCCAAGAAAGGCTGAAAAAAATTCCTAAAAATAGTCATACAAATCCCTTTTCAAGCTCCTCAGAAAAGCCAAAAAATAAGCCCTCAAATTGCCTTGAAACAGGGTGCCAAAACTATCAAAAAGCCCTCAATGGTGGTCCCACCAAACAAGATGCTTTGTCTGCCTAGAAAAAGCTCTATTTTTGTCCATATCTACCCCAAAAGAAAGCAAATCTAGAAAAGAATATTTGATTTGCTTTATTTGTTTTAACTGCATAAAATGACAAATTATTAAAAACAATTTATAAATAATATTGCTTTAATATTTGTCTTACAATAGATTTACAGTTTATATTTTCCCAATTTGCTGAATCTAATATTGATTTGATTTTTCTTTTACAAAAAATTACAAGGCTTTTATTTGTCAACCCTATACACCTGCCATGAACATTTATTTTTCTATAAAAAATCATAAAAATGAGGACATAAAATAATTAGTTTGCAAAAAATAAAAGCCTCAAAGGCTTATCCTCTTTGTGACCCTGCAAAAAAGCTCCTAAGGGCATGTGACCTATTGATTCCTCAAACAGCATGCAAAAACACTAAAGCATATGGGCCTAGGCAATCAATATCAAAGGTTTAATACTCTTGTAAAAAAGGGATTGCAATACCTCCAAGGCATGAAAAAGAGCTTAAGTGTTCTATGGTCTTCGACCCCCTCCATAAGTCTTGGGACTTAGGCAAAAGTGTGATAGACTAATACCACAATGGCATTTGTTTTGGGTAATGAAAATGATTTGAATGTGATAAAAATCCCCTCATTCAAATTAGGGTAAAGGGAAACCCTAAAACATGAAACACACTCGCCCTATTCTTTCGGGCTCATTTTTCATTCTGAAGCTTCAAGAACCTCTCTGTTGTGGCCGCCACCAGACTTAGGGTTTGAAGCGAAACTGTACATTTCTCTTTGAGTTATGAGCAATTCTTTGAGGGCTTTTGAAGGAAAATGCAAGGTAAATCTTCTCTGCAACATTTTGTATCTATTTCCTATTTATCTGAGACAAATTTTGGCCTTTAAACCATGGCCATATAGGTTCTCTGATGCATTTTTAATTTGCTCCATTGTTATCTCTTTCATGTGCTTTGGGAACCACCACGAGAGGCTAGATCGAGCTCTTCTCTATGGTTCTGACGTATGCTCCTACAAAAATAGAAGGTAATCTTCTTTTATCACAGACATTCCCTCATTTATTGTATCTTTTCTAAGTATTTTGTCTATTAGAGGTTGTGGCCACAGTCATATTTTCTACAGATTTCTATACATTAAAGGCCGTAGATTCACTTGTAATTTTGAATACCTTTTTCTTATATGAATTCAAGACATTCGTGTTGGGAATTAAGGTGTCTCAACCTTTGCAAATTCCTAATGTTGTATTTATTTATCGCATGTTGAGTTGGCATAGTCAGCACCTTGTGTATATGCAGCAGAATAAATTTTGGTGACTTTGGCAGCCACGGTTTCCCCCTTGAATAATTAACACGGGTTTGGGGGCAGCGCCCTCGAAACCTCAAACATTTTTTTAATTAATGACAAGTGTCGGTGAGTATCTTTGCATGAGAGAAAGGCATCTTTGGGCGGTCAAGGGAGGTTATGACATGTAAGAGGAATTTGATATTTTTAGTTAGTGTATGACGGATTCTATGACAGTTGTAAGGTGCATAAGAGCATCTATCATAACCTATCTTGGGGCCAGGCGACCACTTTGGGATGGGATGTTGGACAAGTATCCTTAGGCATGGGTTTTGGGGCATGAGTCCAAGATGGACGCCCATCTCTAGAAGGTTCCATATTTGCCTTGCAAACTCTATATAAACAGGTGCTTGGATGGGAGATAGATAACTTTGGTACAAGTACTGTTATGCTACCAGAATATCTCCAGAATCGATATTCGAAGACTCCTGAAAGAGCATTGGCTCTGAAACTGTATTGTAATCTGTTATTGTTTACTATAACACATTTGAGCTATGTTTTGGAGTGTGGGGTTTTTCACCCATAAGGGTTTTTCCCACGTATATCTTGTCTCTCTCTCTTCTATCTTCTTTCTGGTTCTTGTGTTTTGCTGCAATATCTAATGTTAATGGTTTAACATTGCTATAATAGTTAGGATAAAGTTGAAGTTTGCATAGCCCTCTCCTCATTAGATTAGTGTAGGAAGTGTTTTCCGCACACCTAGCTTCCTTTCAATTCATTTCTCCCACTATATCTGATGTTTTATATGAAACCCCAAGAGGGTTCACTATGCTGTGACAAAACCCCATTATGCGCCAGCGGCATTATTTATATACTTTACTATTATTCTAGGTTCCACTTTTATTTACATGGCTTGAAAATGTTCTATTCTCTTCTGTATAAGGAGCACTATAAATAATGCTCTAGGTTTCATTGCCACGATATGTAATTTTTGCATGACTCTATAGTACAGGCTGTGACCTTTGTTGTGCATCTTACATTATTCAAAGTGTCAATTTTAACCTGCACAACTTGAATTTCCTCTACAAATTGATAAGGGTTTTATCATTGCACTGACAGGTTCCATGACATGCTATGAGAATCATAGGTCGAAGGCTTGTCCTGTATATTATATCAGCTTTGAATACTTCTTTTACTTGCATATGGTCAAAATACTCTCCCCACCTTATGCAACTTGTTTTCTTCCCTTTAACAGATAGACTGTTATTTGTTGAAGGTCCTAGCTTTGGAGATCTGTAACCTTTTTACCATACTTGCTATCTTCCTCATTTCATGACTTAACTATCTCTTTCACATTTGGGACTACAGCTTATATGATAAATAATTAATTGCTCCATGATGTTAAGTGACTACTCTTTCACTTTGCCCTCAAGAATGCACACTCGGCTTTACTTCAGTCCAACAGGAATAAAAAACATTTCACCTCATTCTATATTTAACACTTCACTTGCATTCCTCTTTCAAAGCATGTACTATCTCTTTTGTTGTTCCTATTGTACCCAACAATATCCATATCATTTGTTTCTTTTTTGTACTTCATGTGGCTGTATATGGCATTGAAACTTCATGGCAAAACACTAGATGTTTGTCAAGCATACCTATATGTGGGAAACATAAGAAAAACCTTAAACAAATGATACTGCCCACCCTTCTTGGTGAAGACCTGCTTCTTCATAGTGAGGTGACATTGCTCACTGTCATGATACAGTTGGTTGCTTCCACTTGGTATCTTGTCTTGGATGGTACATGACTATCATTTATTTGCCCTTCTTTATGTAAATTGATGACTATTAGAAGCTTGAGTGCAACTCAAAGCATTGATAGATGAACTTTCCTATGAAAAAGACACCTCTTTCTGTCTCTTGTATGCAAGCACTATGTTTACAATACATCCTTTATGTTGACATTGGATATTATCTGATCAACAATAGATTGTTGTCCCCTTATGATGTACCTTCACTAACATTGCAATATATTCATGGAGATTGCTTCATTTGAGTTTCTTGTGAACAACATACCTTTCATTTGTGATTATGACTAGTTCATTAATGATAGTGATATGGTGATGCAGTCCTATGTGCCCCTACAGTCATCTTTTGTTTTGATCTAATTCTAGATAGCATAATACTATCACTCCAATTTGATGTCTTTACTTGAACACTATAAATTCTTCCTTTAGGATTCCTGTAGCAACACTATTCCATTGTTATTGAACTGCTTCTTGATAGTTGTACCTCCTCATCTATATATTATGGGGATTCTTTCTACAGTCACTTCTATCCTATATCACACACTGTTAGCACTTGATGAGCTACTTCCTGTAGTTATTTTGGCATATAGGATATAACTGTACATTGGATTCTTATCCTATCACTCTTGAGATAGGAGCAATAAAAATTCTCTTCTTTATGATTGTAACAACATTTAGAATTAGTCCCTTATCAGGGGGGATTTGACAGAGCCAAGCTGCCCGAACCTTGGGACGATGTGTGTTTTCTCCTCATGAAGTATTTCACCCTGGAGGGGCGCTTCACCAGGTTTTACAACTATCATCTTCCCCTTTTGAATCATTTCCGTCGCAATGCTCATATTAGTTTTCTGTTTTATCTGCTTTCTTCCCTTGAACATTCTGTCCTTAGGGTTAGGGATAAACTAGCTAAAAACCCTACTCACAAACCCATCCCTCTTCATCAGGGCCTTATCCTCCCTTGAACCCTCCAAGTCCATTCAAACAAATAGTGGGGAACCCTCCTCTAACCCTAAGGATATTTCTGGAATTGAAGAAACTGGGCCCTCCCCTATTCCTACTAAGACTAAAGAAGTTTCTTTCTCCACACCTGAGGAAAGTCCTGTTGATACTCCAGGTCCTACTGTCAATACGAAGGGCAAAAAGTGAAAGACTATTACTGGTAAAATAAGCACTGGGAGGGCTGTGGTTGGGACCCCTAAAAATCCTGGTAGGACCTCGGTGGGCCAGAGTAGCCAGTCACATTCTTCTGCTAAGGTTTCTAAGGATGGTCTCTCCTCTGGAATTAGGCGGTCAGGGCAAATCGCTGGCAAACCTACTCTTCAAACAAAAATAATTGACTATTCTAAGAGCAGTTCAAATGAATCCACCCGGGGGGATGAGGCTAAGGAGATGGAGGTTCAGGACATATCTGGGGATGATGAAGATAAGCAGGAGACTCATGATACGGGGGCTGCCACTAAGGATGTGGCTGACTCTGCTGATAATGTTGACAAAGCGGGTGAGATGTTCGTGGAAGAGGCTAACGAGGATATGGACACTGATGCTAGTCTGGGAGCTAAAATTGCGGGTCTGAGGGCTCACATTGAGAAGCTAGAGCAGAATCTGTCTACTGTGCTCAGGAATTCTATTTTCCTCAACATTTCTATGCTGGAAAATCTAGGGGTGCCTGTCAATGCTGACAATGATGATCGTGCTAGGAATTTGGATGACATTATTAAATCCATGGTTAAGTAAGGAGAGTATTTGCCTCCTTAGTTTTTTCTTTTATAGTGATGATACTCTGCTACTCTGTATTTACTATCTTAGTTCTTAGCGGGTGGTTTTGTTGTTTATGCTAGGATAGCTGTAATTGATGTTTCTGGTTTAAGGCACTTTTTGTGCTTGCTTCCTTTGTGGCCTGTCTGCTTTTTGTAAGGGTTCCGCCCCTTGTTTAGCCGCCTTATATTATCAAAAACATTTGATGTGAGTTGTTCTCCATCTGTACACATGATCTACTTGATGACTAATTTGCCCACTCTGTATACATTTGAATGATCTCCTATCATATGGCATTGATTACTTTTAGTTGAGCTCACTGTATTATATGGCTCCTTATTCACTATTTTAAGGTGGCATGTCTCTGTGCATAGCATTTTCCACATACTACTTCTTGTAGAAGCATCTATACATATAATTCTTTTAATTATCCTATATTGATCATTGTTGTTACGTACTTAGTTTTAGACATCATTGATCTGTCTCAATGCTCATTTGTGACTCTTACTTCTTCATACTGAACTAATAGTCATAAATGGGCAATGAGCCTAAAATTCACACTTTGGTTAATACAATAACATAATATGGCTTGAATTCTATTTGTATACTTTGTATTCCATCCCCTCCTAAGAATCAGGGGCAACATGCTGGTCTCAACCCTTGTGGGAGCCCACTTAACACCACATGCTGACTTGGTCTTCAAACCAACAACAAGTTTTCACCTATACCTGCACATGAAACAAACATGTTAGATAAAATCAGTGAAGTACAATGATGTTTCATTTTCATTTCCTCTTGTCCATGGATGATTTGTTACTCTGATTCTACAAAACCAAGTAACTGATTGAACAAAGTTATTGAATCTTCTTCATTATCTCTAGTGCCTTCTCCAATGAAACTTGGGCATTCTACTTTTGCAATTAAAGACTTTCACCTTCCAACTTCTGTACCCTGCTTTCGTGCATCTTATCAACAACATTAGAAAATTTTTCAAATGAATCAAAATGCAAAGGGTTTAGTGTCAGGTTTGAATTAACATCCTTTTCATATGCATCATGCTTGTATTCAACTAGGGATGTAGCACAAACAATAGAAACCTTTTCGTGTGAATTAGCCTCTTGCACAAGTTGATTTTCTAAAAAAAATTATCTTTTACAAAACAAGGAATCTATTCAGTGCAAACATTGATAGATTCATCAGGAAGAGTCTCCTCTTGTTTGATCTTTTTCTACTCTAACTGATATTGCTCTATAGCCATATGAAGTAAATTTACCTTCCTAGCTTCCTTCATGGTGAATGAGTCATTTTGTAAGACAAGTCCATCCTTATAAAGGCAAATAGTGATAGGACAACCAGATTTATCTGGTTGGGAAACTTGGGGAACTTCTTGGATTTCTTGATATGACTGAAATTGTTGGTTAATGGACTAGTCTCGAATGCCAATAGGCCCCTCAGGAAAATTAGAACCTCTAAAACTTAGGATTTTGATTTTCTGGGGAGTCTGTTTACATTCAAAACTAAGATCTTGGAGGGAAAAGGATTCTTCAAGTGGCTGGTTTTGAAGCATAACAAGTTTAGACTGTACCAACCTAGGTTCTTGCAAGGGTAGAGGATTTCTAGAACTAGGAATCTTGACGTTGGCAGAAATAAGAGGTTCATTTTGCTTAGAACTTGGAAGATCATACTTACTAACCTCTTCTTGAGTTGGCTACTCTGGAACACAAGGGGCTGCTTGGGCTTGAGCAAGCAAAAGCTTTGTTTGTGCAGCTGACTCCCTCTCAAGATTCTCTTCAAATTATCTCCTTTGTGTCTCCAACTCCTGATCAGAACCAAAGGTCTCATAGGGTGGTTGCTCTAGTTGTTGAAGGTAAGCTTGGTGATTTAACTCTCACAGCTGCAAATTAGACTCTTCATACTACCTTCCTTGAAATCTCCCTTCTTGTTGGTACTGATAACCTGAGCATGCTCATTCTTCCTGCTATAAATTTTATTGGTGCTTCTCCTTAATCTCCTCTACCTGCTTTGTGAAGTTATGCATGAGCTCAAACAACATACTCTTTATACTCACAATCTCCTCCTGTTGCTAATTATACTCATGTTCCCTCTTAATCTCCTCCATCTTCTTATTAAAGTCTAACAAAATGTCTTTAAGCTCCTTAATTTGAGAACTTTGAAGCTGATTGGAAGATTGGACAGGAATAGGCATGTGGTAAGCATCCTAAAAATTTGGACTAAAACTAGCATTATAGCTACTTGTGTACGACTGGTAAGGAGGCTGAGCAAGGGTGGGTGGGTGGCAATTATATTGTGCATGCTTATTTTGAAAAAACAATGGATTAGAAACAATAACATAATTGGTCTGATATGGTAGACCTGGAGATGGATAAGTGGAATTTTCATAATATGGGGGTGGGTATACATGTTGGCTATGAAAATTTGACATTTCTATTCATATGACAGCTAGAAAATGAGAATAAAACTTAATCGTTTGAAACATACTAGCACTTGGTCTATAAAAACTAGTAGATCTTGATTCAAAGTCGCTAGATGTGTTAGTCTTTCAACCTCCAAAGGTTGAGATCACTGACACACACACCAAATATCAGTGATATATGAACATGATATTGGACTAAAATAGTCCAATCTGTCCCACCGAGCGTGCCAAAAACTGTTAATAATCAGGATTCCACCCTTAGCAAAGATAAAATTAGCTATCCTCTTGCAACATGGGAACACTCCTAGGCCTGTGGGTTGCCTAAGCTCGGAGTGAACCTCCAAAGTGAGATAGTTCTCCAAATGATTTTCTAATCTAAGTGACTTTCTAGGAAAAGGGATAGAAGGATAACTGCAAATGAAATCTAACTTAAATAGAATTCTAATCTTTCTGATGCTTTTTACCCACAAACAACCCTTCCAACATAAACTTTCACAATTCCACTTAAATCATACAATTCAAAAGTAAATTATATGAAGGTTCTCTCTAAACTCAACATACAACCAGAATTATATGAAATATTTGCACAACACTTTCACAATAATGAGACATGACAGAGAATAAAATATTCATTACCACAATGAGACATCAAATCAATATTGCAATTACGAGGCAAAAGAAGTGAAACACAAAGGCTTTGCTGTATTGGATTGGAAGGAGTACATGAAAACTGATAAAAACTGAGTCAAAAATAAGTCTACAAACTCTCTGCCTGTGCTCAAGAGAGAAGAAACAATAATCTCCAACTGACTAAGAAAAACTAAGTTTTTCTCCTATAAATGCCCTACCAAGAGATCTCCAAGAAAGGCTGAGAAAAAGCTCCTAAAAATAGTCATGCAAATCCCTTTTCGATCTCCTCAGAAAAGCCAAAAAAATAAGCCCTCAAATTACCTCGAAATAGGTTGCCAAAACTGTCAAAAATGTTGGGAATTAAGGTGTCTCAACCTTGGTAATTCCTTACATTATTAATGTTTGTATTTATTATTTAATTGCCTATGTTGTAAATATTTGTAAATTCCATATTGTCATATTGTGGGATGTGGCACGGTGATGTGTCAATCCTACATGGAATATGACAACTTGTAATTTTGTCCTCACACGAGGAGATAGGCGTCCCATTTTGTGGTAGGAGCATTTTGCCATGTGTCGGCATCTTCCATATTATCTAAGGGAATATTGACCGAAATGGTTATGATGGATTCCTATGATAGAATCTATGACATGTAAGAGTCAGAAATAGAAGCTTGTAAGACAGGTGAAGACATGTGTCACGAAGCATCCTTGAATAAGGCATATTTGGGGGCCCCAAGGTGGAATATGACATGTTTTAAGTGACTATGCTATTTATAGCATGTGTATGATAGATTCTTTTACAATTGTAAGTTGTAACCGCTATGACAAATTCTATGACAGTCGTAAGTGTAGTAAAAACATCTATCATAGCCCATTTTGGAAATAGGTGACCTCTTTGGGATGGGAGTTGTGGACAAGTGTCAGGACATTCTATAATATTGACCAAGTGTCCCTAGGCATGGGTTTTGGGCCATGAGGCCTTGTTGGACGCCCATTCCAAGATAGGTCCAATATTGCCTTGTATATTCTATTTAAACAGGTGCTTGGAGAGGGAGTTGTATCATAGGTTTACAGGTATTGTTATGATGTTGGATTGACTCTAGATATGAGTGTTGAAGACCATTCAAGCTTGCATTTCAAGTGTATTGTAAACAACTTTCAGATTTGTTAATACATTGTGCAGGTTTCTGAGTGTGGGGTTTTTCACCCCATAAGGGTTTTCCCCACCGTAAATCATTGTCTATCTTCTTTTGTCTTCTTTCTGGTTCATGTGTATTACTACAATATCTCATTTATATGTTCTATATTACTATAACTGTAATTGAATAATTTGAATTTGCATAGTCCTCTCCTCATTAGATTAGTGTAGGAAGTGATTTCCGCACACCTAGCTTCCTTTCAGTTAGTATCAGAGCCTGGCTAGTTTTGGTCTTAGCTATTGGGTAGGGGTTTTTTGAGCTGATCAGAAGTTGAGTGGGAGTCTGTGCAGAGTATTTTGATTTTTCTATTACAGCAAGGAGATGGCAAGCACATCCAAAAGAATGGAAGTGGAGAAATTCAATGGCACTAACTTTGAGTTGTGGAAGCTCAAGATGGAAGACAAGTTTGTTGACCGAGACCTTTGGGAAACTGTTACCAGAACTAAACTAGCTACAATGCAACAAGCTGATTGGGATCTCAAGGATCGAAAGGCTAAGGGTCTCATAAGACTTAGTCTTGCTGATTCTGTGTTGTTAAATGTCCATGAGGAGAAAACTGCAACCTTGCTTTGGAAGAAGTTGGGAGATGTGTATCAAGCAAAATCCCTGGTTAATAAACTTTTTCTATGAAAGAAGCTGTATTCTATTCAAATGGAGGACAGAGGATCCGTTGCCAAACATATGAATGCTTTTAACATGCTAGTTGCATAGTTGACATCCGTAGGTGTTAAAATGGAGGAGGATCAGTGTATGACCTTTCTTTGTTCTTTGCTGGATTCGTGGGATCATCTTGTCATGGCTATTAGAAGCACCACTACCACCTTTAAGATGGAAGATGTGGTATCTACACTATTATCTGAAGAGATGTGGAGAAAGTCTTTTGATGCAGCCAAAGAGGCTCTTGCGGTTCATGGAAGACCCAAAGAGAAAGGGAAAAAGAAGGACAAGAAAGGTGAAACGGGCAGATCCAAATCCCGTGGGAGATCCAAATCTCCTAGAAAGTCCAAGGCTCTTTGTTGGAACTGCAGTAAAACTAGGCATTTTTGAAAGGAATGCAAAGAGGAGAAGAAAACGAAGAAGAAAGCTCCTAATTCAGATTCTAACAAATCACAAGATGATGGTGATGCTTTTCATTGCAGCCTTGGCAACCCATGCATCTAATGATGTGTGGCTGATTGAATTTGGTGCATCATTCCACATAACCTCTCATCGACATTGGTTTACTAAGTATGAGGAGTTCGATAGTGGAAAGGTGTACTTGGGTGATGACTCTCATCTGAAGATTGTTGGTCATGGAAGAGTCTCTATCCATTTCCCTGATGGTCAAGTGAAGGGGATCTCTGGGGTTATGTATATACCAGGCTTAGCACAGAACCTGCTTTCTGTAAGTAGTTTGAATGATGCAGGTGTGCAAGTTGTCTTTTCAAAAGAAGGATGCAAGATGACTAGAGGGGCTATGGTGCTTGCTAAGGGTACTAGGAGAGGTACTCTGTTTCAGCTGAAGGCATGCATTTCAAAATGCAATAGTTCTTCTGATTCAAAGAAGAGGGCAACAGTCACTTCATCCCCACCATCTAAACAAGCAGTTAAGAGATCTATTATTTTTAGTTCTAATGTTTATAATCATGCCTTGGAAGTTAAACTTCCTACTGAAAAGACAATGCTATGGCATAAGATATTTGGCCACATTGGTGAGAAGGGTCTGCGTACTCTGAAAATAAAAACCTCGTTGAGGGGTTAGATGATTGTAATCTTGAGTTTGACTTTTGTGAACATTGCATTTATGGGAAACAAAATCGTGTTCAGTTTTATTCAAGTTCTCACGAGTCTTATGGTGTGTTGGACCTTGTTCATTCTGATGTATTTGGTCCTGTTAATGTTCCTTCATTATCAAAATCTATATATTTTGTATCTTTTATAGATGACTACAGTAGAAGGACATGGATTTATTTTTTCAGAAGCAAATATGAAGTCTATAGTAAGTTTAAGGAGTTTAAGGCCTTTGCTGAAAATTAGAATGGTAAAAAGATTAAGTGTTTGAGAACTAACAATGATGGTGAGTTCTATTCTACAGAATTTGATAAATATTGCAAGGAACTTGGGATTGAAAGACATAAGACAACTCCATACACCCCGCAGCAAAATGGAGTTACAGAAAGGATGAACAAGACACTGATGGAGAAGGCTAGGAGTATGCTTAGTGGAGCTGGCCTAGAACAAAAGTTTTGGGCTGAAGCTATTGCCACTGCTTGTTATCTTGTTAATAGATCTCCTACATCAACTCTTGTTGGAAAGACACCCATGGAGGTGTGGTCTGGTAGAAAGCCTTCAATAAGGCATCTTCATGTTTTTGGTTGTGAGGCATATGCACATGTGCCTAGGGAGAAGCGATCAAAATTGGAGAACAAGGCTGTTAAGTGTATCTTCATTGGCTATGGTGTCGGTGTGAAAGGATACAAGGTTTGGGACCCTATGGCTGAAAAAGTGTTATATAGAAGAAGTGTCATCTTCAAAGAGCTTACACCTTCTTCCATTGTTTTACAGCCAAAAGAAAAAGAAAAGAAAGAGGATGTTGTTCAGTTTCCTGCTACCCCTGAGAAGACTGAACAAAAAGACAATGTTGGACCTGATGATGAGGAGAGCTCTTGTAGCTTAGAGAGCTCGGATGAAGAAGTTAAACCTCAAACTTAGCTCTTGAGGAGGTCTACATGGATAAGAAAGAAACCTGAAAGGTTTGGTTTTACATTGCTTAATTCTAGTTGTGCTTTTGCTTTGCTTACGAACAGTGATGAACCTAGAACTATATCAGAGGCTATGGACATGAAAGATGTAGGTTCCTGAAAGGAGGCCATGGAGCATGAAATGGCTTCTTTGGAAAAGGATCCAACTTGGGACTTGGTGCCTTTGCCTCTTGGATGGAAACCTGTTGGATGTAAATGGGTGTTCAAGAAGAAATTTGGTGCAGATGGCAGTGTTGAGAAGTATAAGGCTAGATTGGTCGCGAAGGGGTATTCACAAGTGGAGGGTATAGATTATTGTGAGATCTTCTCTCCCATTGAAAATCTGACATCCATTCAATTCCTATTGTCTCTTATAGCAGCTTATGACTTAGAGGTAGAACAGATGGATGTGAAGACAAGTTTCCTTCATGGTGATTTGGAGGAAGAAATCTACATGTCACAGCCAAAGCATTACATGGTGAAAGTTGTCAGCATAGTTTGAAATGAAAGATTTAGGGGCACCCAAGAACATTCTAGGAATGGAAATCAGAAGAGATAGAACCAACAAAAAACATTGGTTAAGCCAGAGTAATTATGTGAAGACCGTGTTGGATAGGTTCAGCATATGGCAGATTGTAGACCATTGTGTGTTCCTGTTTCTTTGGGGACAAAGTTGTCTATTGAGGATTGTCCAAAATCTCCTAGTGAGGCAGAGGACATGAGAAAAGTACCTTATGCTAGTGCTATTTGCAGTTTCATGTATGCTATGGTCTACACAAGACCAGACATTGCCCAAGTAGTGGGAGTCCTTAGTCGATTTATGGCTAATCCTGGATGAGTTCATTGGGATGTAGTTAAGCAAGTGTTCAGATATTTGAGGGGTACTTCTAAGTATTCCATATGCTATCATGGTAATGTTACAGGACCTCTGCATTCTATTGACATTCATGGATTTGTGGATTCAAATTGGGCAGGTGACATTAATGGTAGGAGATCCACTAGTGGTTATGTGTTTACACTGTTTGGTGGTGCTTTTAGTTGGATGAGTAAGTGACAACCCGTTGTTGCTTTGTCCATGATAGAAGCAAGTATATGGAAGCAAATCATGCTTGTAAGGAAGCCATTTGGCTTAAGAGATTATGTTCAGATATTGGTGTTGATGTAGGTTAGATCACGATCAGTTGTGACAGTCAGAGTGTAATTTACCTTGCGAAGAATACAACTTTCCATGCTAGAACAAAGCACATTGATGTTCAGTTTCACTTTGTACGTGACATGGTTGAGGATGGAAAGGTAAATTTTGAGAAGGTAGATACTTTGAAGAATGTTGTAGATGCATTAATGAAGCCAGTGGGCATAGAGAAGTTCAGATGGTGTTCGAAGTCTATGGGCCTCTCGGCCTATAGCAGTTAAATCCTATTTTTCTATTGGCTCTTACAAGGTGTTTGACAAGTGGGAGAATGTTGGGAATTAAGGTGTCTCAACTAGGGTAATTCCTTACATTATTAATGTTTGTATTTATTATTTAATTGCCTATGTTGTAAATATTTGTAAATTCCATATTGTCATATTGTGGGATGTGGCATAGTGATGTGTCAATCCTACATGGAATATGACAACTTGTAATTTTGTCCTCACATAAGGAGATAGGCATCACACTTTGTGGTAGGAGCATTTTTCCATGTGTCAGCATCTTCCGTGTTGTGTAAGGGAATATTGACCAAAACGGTCATGACGGATTCCTATGATAGAATCTATGACATGTAAGAGTCAGAAATAGAAGCTTGTAAGACAGGTGAAGACATGTATCATGAAGCATCTTTGAATAAGGCATATTTGGGCACCCCAAGGTGGAATATGACATGTTGTAAGAGAATATGCTATTTATAGGATGTGTATGACAGATTCTATTACAGCTGTAAGTTGTAACCGCTATGACAAATTCTATGACGATCGTAAGTGTCGTAAGAGCATCTGTCATAGCCCATTTTGTAAATAGGTTACCTCTTTGGGATGGGAGTTGTGGACAAGTGTCAGGCACATTCTACAATGTTGACCAAGTGCCCCTAGGCATGGGTTTTGGGCCATGAGGCCTTGTTGGACACCCATTCCAAGATAGGTCCAATATTGCCTTGTATATTCTATTTAAACAGGTGCTTGGAGAGGGAGTTGTATCACAAGTTTACAGGTACTGTTATGCTATCGGATTGACTCCAAATATGAGTGTCGAAGACCATTGAAGCTTGCATTACAAGTGTATTGTAAACAACTTTCAGATTTGTTAATACAATGTGTAGGTTTCTGAGTGTGAGGTTTTTCACCCGATAAGGGTTTTTCCCACTGTAAATCTTTGTCTATCTTCTTCTGTCTTCTTTTTGGTTCATGTGTATTGCTGCAATATCTCATTTATATGTTCTATGTTGCTGTAGTTGTAAGGAATAATTTGAATTTGCATAGTCCTCTCCTCATTAGATTAGTATAGGAAGCAATTTCTACACACCTATCTTCCTTTCAAAAAATCCCTCCAAGGTGGTCCCACCAAACAAGATGCTTTGTCTACCTAGAAAAAGCTCTATTTCTGTCCATATCTTCCCCAAAAGAAAGAAAATCTAGAAAAAAATATTTGATTTTCTTTATTTGTTTTAACTACATAAAATGACAAAATATTAAAATCAATTTATAAATAATATTGCTTTAATATTTGTCTTACAATAGATTTGCAGTTTTTATTTTCCCAATTTGCTCAATCTAATATTGATTTGATTTTTCTTTTACAAAAAATTAGAAGGCTTTTATTTGTCAACCCTATACACCTGCCATGAACATTTGATTTTTCTATAAAAAATCATAAAAATGAGGGCATAATATAATTAGTTTGCAAAAAATAAAAGCCTCAAAGGCTTATCCTCTTTGTGACCTTGCAAAAAAACTCCTAAGGGCATGTGACCTATTGATTCCTCAAACAACTTGCAAAAACACTAAAGCATATGGGCCTAGGCAATCAATATCAAAGGTTTAATATTCTTGTAAAAAAAGGGACTGAAATACCTCCAAGGCATGAAAAAAGAGCTAAAGTGTTCTATGGTCTTTGACCCCCTCCATAAGTCTTAGGACATAGGCAAAAGTGTGATGGACTAATACCACGATCACATTTGTTTTGGGCAATTAAAATGATTTGAATGTGATAAAAATCCCCTCATTCGAATTAGGGTAAAGGGAAACCCTAAAACACAAAACACACTCACCCTATTCTTTTAGGTGCAATTTGCCTCGTGAAGCTTCGAGAACCTCTCTGTTGTGGCCACCACAAGACTTAGGGTTTGAAGTGAAACTAGGCATTTCTCTAAGTTTTGAGCAATTCTCTGAGGGTTTTTGAAGGCAAATGCAAGGTAAATCTTCTCTGCAATATTTTGTATCTATTTCCTGTTTATCTGAGACAAATTTCAACCTTTAAACCACGGCCATACAAGTTCTCTAATGCATTTTTTATTTTTCTCCATTGTTATCTCTTTCATGTGCTTTGAGAATGGCCACGAGAGGTTGGCTCGATCTCTTCTCTGTGGTTCTAACACATGCTCCTATAGAAATGGAAGGTAATCTTCTTTTATCACAAACATTCCCTCATTTACTGTATCTTTTTTGAGTATTTTGTCTATTATACGCCACGGCCACAATCATATTTTTTGCACATTTCTATATGTTAAAGGACGCGGGTTCAATTGTAATTCTGAATACCTTTTGCTTATATGAATTCAAGACATTCATTTCTGCCATTGTATCTAAGATTTTATATGAAACCTCAAGAGGGTTTACTATGCTATGATAAAACCTCATTATGGGCCAACAGCATTATCTGTATACTTTACTATTATTCTAAGTTCCACTTTTATTTACATGGCTTGAAAATGTTTTATTCTCTTCTGTATAAGGGGCACTATAAATAATGCTTTGGGTTTCATTGCCATGATATGTAATTTTTGCATGACTCTATAGTACAAGCCGTGAGCTTTGTTGTGCATCTTACATTATTCTAAGTGTCAATTTTAACCTACACAACTTGAATTTCCTCTATAGATTGATAAGGGTTTTATCATTGCACTGACAGGTTCCATGACATGCTATGAGAATCTGGGGTCAAAGGCTTGTCCTGTATATTATATCAGCTTTGAATACTTCTTTTACTTGCATATGGTTTAAATACTCTCCACACCTTCTGCAACTTGTCTTCTTCCCTTTAACAGATAGACTGTTATCTGTTGAATGTCCTAGCTTTAGAGATCTATAACCTTTTTAACATACTTGCTATCTTCCTCATTTCATGACTTAAATGTCTCTTTCACATTTGGGACTGCACCTTTTATGTTAAATAATTGATTGATCCATGATGTTAAGTGACTACTCTTTCACCTTGCCCTTAAGAATGCACACTCGACTTTACTTCAGGCTAATAGGAATTAAAAACATTTCATCTCATTTTGTATTTAACACTTCACTTGCATTCCTCTTTCAAACCTGTATTGTCTCTTTTGTTGTTCCTATTGTACCCAACAATATCCATATCATTTGTTTCTTTTTTTGTACTTCCTATGGCTATATATGGCATTGAAACTTCATGGAAAAACACTAGATCTTTGTCAAGTATACCTATATGTGGGAACATAAGAAAAACCTTAAACAAATGATATTGCCCACGCTTCTTGGTGAAGACTTGCTTCTTCATAGTGAGGTGACATTGCTCACTGTCATGATACAGTTGGCTACTTCCACTTGGTGTCTTTTCCTCGATGGTACATGACTATCATTTATTTTCCCTTCTTTACGTAAATTGATGACTATCAGAAGCTTGTTGATAGATGAACTTTCTTATGAAAAAGGCACCTCTTTCTATCTTGTGTATGCAAGCACTATGTTTACAATACATCCTTTATGTTGGCAATGGATTTTATCTGATCAGCAATAGATTGTTGTCCCCTTATGATGTACCTACTCTAACATTGCAATATATTCATGGAGATTGCTTCATTTGAGTTTCTTGTGAACAACATACCTTTCATTTTTTATTATGCCTGGTTCATTAATGATAGTGATATGGTGATGCAGTCCTATGTACCCATGTAGTTATCTTTTATTTTGATCTGATTCTAGATAGCATAATACTATCACTCCAATTTGATGTCTTTACTTGAGCAATATAAATTCTGCCTTTGAGGAACCTGTAGTAACACTGTTCCATTGTTATTGAACTGCTTCCTGATAGTCATACCTCCTCATCTGTATATTATGGGCATTCTTTCTACAGTCACTTGTATCCTATATCACACATTGTAAGCACTTGATGAGCTACTTCATGTAGCTATTTTGGCATATAGGATATAACTGTACATTGGATTCTTATCTTGTCACTCTTGAGACAGGAGCAACAAAAAATCTCTTCTTTATAATGGTAACAACATTTGATGTGAGTTGTGCTCCATCTATACACATGATCTACTTGATGACTAATTTTCCCACTCTGTATACATTTGAATGATCTCCTATCATATGACATTGATTGCTTGTAGTTGAGCTCATTGTATTGTATGGCTCCTTATTCGCTATTTTAAGGTGGCATGTCTCTGTGCATAGCATTTTCCACATACTACTTCCTGAAGCAACATCTATACATATGATTCTTTTAATTATCCTGTATTGATCATTGATGTTATGTACTTAGTTTTAGACATCATTGAGCTGTCTCAATGCTCATTTATGACTCTTACTTCTTCATACTAAACTGATAGACATAAATGGGCAATGAGCCTGAGATTCATACACTTTGGTTAATGCAATAACATAATATGTCTTGATTTCTATGTGTATACTTTGTATTCCATCCCCTCCTAAGAATTAGGGGTAGCATGTTGATGCAAAGCAAACAGTGGAAGCGCACAATTGATCAAACTTATGATCGGTGAGAGGGTGGCCTATGTCTTGGCGATCTACTCCTATCGGCCAAACATACCTCGTCGGCCACCTTGCTATTTATCTCCCCGATCTCCCAACTCTCCCCGACAACCCAACTCTACTTTCTCTTCAGAGAGACTTCTTCTATCGGCAGCGTCTTCTAATCTCCTTCCGATACCCTGATGACAATTAAGATTCCACTTGCCTTAACCATGGCGGTTAGTTATGATCTTGTCGGTCAGGCTTCGATCATTGGCGAACTCCTTGTGTGTCCTCCCAATACGTTGATATACCAACTTAGTAGATGCTTGGCGTGACTTGCTATTACCGGTGGACTAAAGTTTCTTTACTCTGATTGCACCGTTATGGCCAGTCACCATTTGTATCTGACGAAAGGTGCATTCTCAACATACATTCTATTTCACCGTTATGGGCGGTCACCATTTGTATCCGATGAAAGGTGCATTCTCAACATACATTCTCAACATGCTTTTGTGATATGCATTTGGTGAAACAATACAAAACTTACGCTGATATATGTTTCTTCAGTGAGACTTCATTCTTCACTGATACACTTTATATCAACCTAACACCGTTGATCAGTGTAACTTCAAAAAGTTTCTCTGAGGGCTGTGTTATGCCGATGGCAACCTCTGCTACTTTGCAACTATGTAGACACCAAACCAAAAATAGAAACAAAGACTCGACAGCACAAAAGGGGGTCTATAATCCTCTGTAAACACTTGATCACCCGTCAATTTGGCCACTCTACAACAGCACTTCTCCTATCGTTTCGATGACTAGTCACATAGAGATGCCTAGTCAACTCATGTCAAACTCCTTGGATCCTTGAGTGCTTTATCCAGAACTATAGAAAACATAAAATATACACTGTATTCCTCCATCACACTAAAAATGAGAATCTTTCTTTCAGTGGATAGAGGAAATACAGTCCATTTATTCACCAAACCCTAGTTTCTAGGTTTTCAGACCAGTCTCTACAAAAAGAACAATTTCTCACTGACTATGACACTTCAAGACACCAGACTACTTCTAAATGAAAGCTACTTCAACACAAGAACATCTCCAGTCAGTTTTAGATGATCAACTATTAGTATAGGCCGTACAGAATGACTGTTACAGGGAAATACTCAGAAAGAACAATGTTTCAACACACCCAAAAATCTAGACCTTCATTCATTCATTCCTTCCTGTAGTTACATCCAACTTCTCTCCTATAAAAGTCTTGAGACCCTTGTTTACATCCCTCCCAACCATACAAACTAATTTTGAAAGTCAATTAGCCATTGGGTTTCTCCTCTTACAAGAAAACTACCTGTTTTCATTGTGTTATTACATCAAACTTGATCGAAACATGGTCTACATAGGTCTAGTGTCCAAATTGACAAAAAAGCCTTATTACAAACATGATGTGGCTTTAAAAGCCTTATTAAAAACATAAACAAAACATGACTCCTGCACCATACTCCCCCTGCAAGAAAAACTCAAGTCCCTTGAGTTGCCAACTATTGGAGTGTCTTCCCATGCTTCAAAATGTCTGCCTCACTCATCCATGTAGCCTTTGAATCAGGAAGATCCTGCCACTTGACCAAGTACTCCTTGTACACACCCTTCCTTGTCTTTTTGACAACCTTGGAATCTAAGATGCATTCCAATTGTAAAGGCTTACTTGGAGGTAGATCTCTGACCCAATCTTCATCTTCAATCACAACATCTGATCCATCTTCAGCATTCAATGGAGGTCTGTATGGAAAGAGGTCTAATAAAACATTGAATATGGGAGAAATACCAAGACCGGATGGCAGTACTATTTCATAAGCATTTGGACCAAACTTATGCACTACCTTGCATGGTCCTATTTTCTTCATTAGAAGCTTGGTTGACTATCCTTTAGGCAGCGTTTCCTTCCTTAGATAGGCCATCACCGAATCTCCCACTTTGAACTGTACATCTCTCCTTTTGAGATCTGCCCTATCCTTGTATTTAGAGACTATTTTTTCCAACTGAACTATGACTTGATCGTGAACTGCCTTCATGGTGGTAGTAAAATCTTCTCCTAGAGAACTCCTCTTATCCCAACCTTGTAGGTCTTTAAGTTCAAGTGGTCCTCTTGGATGGAAACCATAAACAATTTCAAATGGAGTCTTCCTAGTGCTTCTATTCACTGAATCATTGTAAGCATAATCAGCTTGACTGATCACCAAGTCCCATGCCAACCCATGCTGCTTGGTAGGGCATCTTAGAAGGTTTCCTAAGGACCTATTAACAACCTCAATTTGACCATCAGTTTGGGGATGATAGGGTGATGAGAAAGACAATTGTGTTCCCAATTTTCTCCATAAGGTCCTCCAAAAATGACCAACAAACTTGGAGTCTCTATCAGTGACAATTGAAAGGGACAAACCATGGATTCTAACCAGTTCTCTAAAAAAGAGACCAGCAATGTGACAAAATGAGCCATCTTACTAAATCTGTCCACAATGACAAAAACACTATCCACACCCCTTACTGCCATAGGAAGACCAAGTACAAAATCTATACTAATGCTCTCCCAAGGCCTGTTGGGAATCAGAAGGGGTTGGTACAAACCAGCATTAGAAGACATACATTTGGCCTTTTGACATATGGTACAACTTGCAACATATCTCCTTACATCTGACTGTACTTTTGGCCAATAGTAGAATCTAGTGACTTGTTCCAAAGTCTTGTCCAACCCAAAGTATCCTCCTAAGGTTCCATTGTGCTTCTCTTTGATGATGTTATCCCTCATTGAACATTTAGGAACACATAGCAAATTGCCCTTGAATAAGAGACCTTCCTATAACACAAAATCTAAATATTCACCATGAAAAGTGTTAGCCAAACTAGCACAAACTTCATAAGCAACCTTGAAATCTGCATCCTCCTTGTATAACTCCTTCAAATAGTCTATCCCCATGCTTTCCATCTATACTTCATGTATGACAAGCATCCTTCTACTTAAAGCATCTGCCACTTTGTTGGCAACACCCTTTTTATGCTTAATAGTGAAGGTATAGGCCTGCAATTGTTCCATCCACTTAACATGCCTATGATTCAACTTTTCTTGGCTATTCATAAAGCTAAGAGTATGGTTATCAGTAAAAACAATGAATTCTTTGGGCAGCAAATAGTGTCTCCACTTTTTGAGAGCTTACACCATTGCATAAAGCTCTAGATCATAGGTATAATACCTTTGTTTAGCCTCATTCAACTTCTCTAAAAAAAAGGCCACTGGATGTCCATCTTGACTGAGAATAGCACCTATTGCTTGTTGACTTGCATCACATTCCACTACAAAAACTTTGTCAAAATCTGGGAGTACCAATGTAGGTAATTCAGCCACTTTCCTCTTTAACAATTCAAAGCTATCATCTGCTTGCTTTGTCCATTGAAATTTGCACTTTATGCCACCCTTGATGGTGTTAATAATAGGAGCACTTATGTGACTGAATCCTCTAATGAACTTCCTATAAAAGGTTGCCAAGCCATGAAAGCTTCTAACATCTCCCACTATTCTAGGAGTTGGCCAATTGAGAATGGCCTCAACCTTTGTGGGGTCCATCTTCAAACAACCATTAGAAATCACAAAACCTAGGTACACAAGTTTAGTTTTCATGAAATCACACTTATCCAAGTTGATCATCAACTTACTCTCATGCAACTTCTTCATCACTTGTCCAAGATGCTTCACATGTTCTTCTTTTGTCCTGCTGAAAATAAGTATGTCATCAAGATAAACAATTACAAATTTGCCAATGAATTCAACAAGTACCTCATTCATCAAACACATGAATGTGCTTGGGGCATTGCTAAGGCCGAATGGCATGACAAGCCATTCATAGAGACCTTCATTTGTCTTAAAGGCAGTCTTCCATTCATCTCCCTGCATAATTCTGATTTGATGATAACCAGATTTCAGATCAATCTTTGAATAATAACATGACCCTCCAAGATAGTCCAAAAGATCCTCAATCCTTGGCATAGGGAATCTATACCTTATTGTGATCTTATTTATGGCCCTTGAATCCGTACATAGTCTCCACTTCCCACCTTTTTTTGGAGCAAGTACACTAGGGACTGCACATGGACTAAGACTCTTTCTAATCAGTCCTTTCTCTAAGAGTTCTTGAATTTGTCTACTCACCTCTTCATTTTTCTATGGTCTCAATTTGTAGGCAGCCTTATTGGGCAATGTGGCACCTAGGATCAAGTCAATTTGATGACTTATTTCTCTCATGAGTGGTAAGGAGTTAGGAGTATCCTCTACCACAAGATCTTGGTACTTATCCATCAATTGTTGTACTTCTAGTGGAATCTCTTTCTACCTTTTGTCTTGCTGACCTGATTCATCTTTAGGTTTCATTACCAAGGCATACCCTTGGGTATCCTTCTCCTTCATGAGATGTAAGAACTATTTGTTAGTAACCATCATGACATTGGTGTCATTACTCTTCTCTCAAATTTGCTCTTGCATAGGATCCATCCTAAACTTCCTTCCATTCTTGGTGATGAGGTATGTGTTCTTCTCACCATCATGTTGTGCCTTCACATCATACTGCCATGGATGTCCAAGAAGAAGGTGACAAGCATCCATAGGAATAATCTCACATAGTACCTTTTCCTTATAATCACCTATCTCAAACTCAACCCAAGTTTGTTCTTCTACCATGTAATTTTGATTCTTATTCAACCAAGAGATCTTATGAGGACTAACATGGGACAGCCTTTTCAACTTACACTTCTCTACCATTTCAATAGACACTACATTCTCAGTAGAACCTGAATCAACAATGATTTTACAAAGTTTACCATATGCTATACCTTGGGTTCTGAAGAGAGTCTTCCTTTGTGGGGCTCTTGTTTCAATGGCATCTTCATCAAGGTCCTCTTGATCATCATGTTCTCTCCTTCAAGGACTGGTGCAACACTACCAATGGGTGAATTCACATTTGGCAATCATCATCTTTCAACAACTAATTCCTTCTTCTACCATCATGGGAACTAGTTGCCTTCTCAGGGCATCTGCTCACGGTATGGCCTACTTGATTACAACCATAGCATCTACCAGTGAAAACTTTGGGTCCTCTGCCTGCACCACCACCTCTACCTCTGCCATTTGGTCTTCTCCAACCTCTAAAACCACCACCTCTATGTTCTACATCAAAATGAGACTCTTGTTGACTTGGGTTTTCATTTCTACTTGACTATCCTCTACCAAAACTACCTCTTCCCCTATTATTTATGCCACCTCTTCCTCTGGTGTTTTGATCACCCTTTCTTTTTAACTTCTTCTCTGCCCTAGAGGCTAATTGAAAACACTCATCCATTGTTTTAGGAACCACCATACTGAATTCATCTTGTATGTTATACCTCAAGCCATCGAGATATCTGGCCACCATCTCTTTCTCCTTCTCCTTGTGATTGACTCTCATGCTCAATCTATGAAATTCTTTGGTATATGTAGCCACATCCATATCCTTTTTTCTGAGATGATTAAACTTCCTAATGGTTTGCAACTCATAATCAGATGGCATGAACTTGTCTCTTAGTATGGCTACCATTCTACGCCATTTTGTGATAGGGTTCTTTCCAACTTTCTCTCTTTCACATTGCATATAGTTCCACCAAACTAGGGCAGAACCTCTCAATCTTGTCTTAGCAAACTTGACTTTCTTGCTGTCACTATACTCCTTGAAGTCAAAATAGTTGTACATGGATTAAATCCAATCCATGAGGGCATCTCCATCTAGTTTCCCATTGAATGTAGGAACATCCATCTTTGGATTGCCACTATCTCCATGAGCACCTTTGAGTGCATTCAAGAATGCCTTTTAGTTTGCAAACATATCTTGTTCTTGAGGGCCCTCCTCTGCCTCTTTTTCTTCTTCTACATCAAAAGAACTTCCATCCTCTTTACTCTTACCCTTGGGCCTCTCTTCTTTCAACCTTGCTTCAAGCATCTCCTCTACCATCTTCTTGATGTCTTCTTTGCTCATAGACTTGGGACGCATTGTGCTAGCCTCAGTTTCTATCTCCTCGTCTGACATACACTGCTCTAATTCAAATATTGACTCTGATACCAATATGATGTAGAGCGCACAGTGGAAGTGCACAATTGATCAAACTTATGATCAGTGAGAGGGTGGCCTATGTCTTGGCGATCTACTCCTATCAACCAAACATACCTCATCAGCCACCTTGCTATTTATCTCCCTGATCTCCCAACTCTCCACAACAGCCCAACTCTGCTTTGTCTTCGGAGAGACTTCTTCTATCGGCGGCATCTTCTAGTCTCTTGCTGATACCTTGATGGCGGTTAAGTTTCAACTTGCCTTAACCATGGCGGTTAGTCGTGATCTTGTCGGTCAGACTTCAATCATCGGTGAACTCCTTGTGTGTCCTCCCGATACACCGATATACCAACTTAGTATATGCTTGGCGTGACTTGCTATTACCGGTGGACTAAAGTTTCTTTACTCTGATTTCACCATTATGGCCGGTCACTATTTGTATCTGACGAAAGGTGCATTCTCAACATACATTCTATTTCACCATTACGGCCGGTCGCTGTTTGTATCCGACAACAGGTGCATTCTCAACATACATTCTCAACATGCTTTTGTTATATGCATTTCCAATGTACATTTAGTGAAACGATACGAAACTTACGCTAATATATGTTTCTTCGATGAGACTTCCTTCATTCTTCACTAATACACTTTCTATCGGCCTAACACCATTGATCGGTGTAACTTCAAAAAGTTTCTCTGAGGGTTGTGTTACGTCGATGGCAACCTCTGCTACTTTGTAACTACACAGACACCAAACCAGAAATAGAAACAAAGACTCGACAACATGGAAGGGGGTCTATAATCCTCTGTAAACACTTGATCACCTGTCAATTTGGCCATTCCACAATAGCACTTCTCCTATCGTTTCGATGACTAGTCACATAGAGATGCCTAGTCAACTCATGCCAAACTCCTTGGATCCTTGAGTGCTTGATCCAGAACTATAGAAAACACAAAATATACATTGTATTCCTCCATCACACTAAAAATTAGAATCTTGCTTTCAATGGACAGAGGAAATACAGTCCATTTATTCACCAAACCCTAGTTTCTAGGTTTTCAGACCAGTCTCTGCAAAAAGAACAATTTCTCACTGACTATGACACTTCAAGACACCAGACTACTTCTAAATGAAAGCTACTTCAACACAGGAACATCTCCAATCAGTTTTAGATGATCAACTATCTATACAGGCTGTACAAAATGACTATTACAGAGAAATACTCAAAAAGAACAATGTTTCAACACACCCAAAAATCTAGACCTTCATTCATTCATTCCTTCCTATAGTTACATCCAACTTCTCATCTATAAAAGGCTTGAGACCCTTTTTTACATCCCTCCCAACCATACAAACTGATTTTGAAAGTCAGTTAGCTGTTGGGTTTCTCCTCTCACAAGAAAACTACATGTTTTCATTGTGTTATTACATCAAACTTGACTGAAACATGGTCTACATAGGTCTAGTGACCAAATTGACAAAAAAGCATTATTACAAACATGATGTGGCATAAAAAGCCTTATTGAAAACATAAACAAAATATGACTCCTGCACCATAGAGAAGGTGCTCCTACACCACATGTTGGGCTCAACCCTTGTGGGAGCCCACTTAACACCACATGCTGAATTGGTCTTCAAAACAGCAACATGATTTTACCTATACATGCACATTAAACAAACATGTTGGATAAAATTAGTGAAGTACAATGATTTTTCATTTTTAATTCCTCTTGTCCATGGATGATTTGTTACTCTTATTCAATACATCATAGGCAATGGATTATATCATTTGTTGATGAAGTACATAGTGTGAACCATATCCGGAGCTCTAACGATTTCTTTCATTAAAATGTAGGTCCATTCAAAATCAGGAGCAAGTATGGAGCAACAACAATGAAGACCAACACTGAACACAATAGGTAATGATGGATGTGCTTTTCACTATATGCTTATTTCTCTTTCTATTTTCAATTGTATAGTGCACTTCCTAGGTTGTATTGGCTTAGCTATACCCACGACTTGTGTGGGTCATTTGATCTATTATGTTTCCATTCAATACAATGTTTATTTCTTTTGTGTATCTCATTTGTAAAATGAATAATCATTGTAGTGAACTGAGACATCTTATCTCTCATCCAAGCTTTTGCAAATGAATGATGATCTGAAAAAAAATTTCTCTGTTGAACAACTGAACTGCAACATAACTGAACTCTTCAAGCACCTTAAACTATGCAGAAATATCATAGCAGACAAATGTTAACTTTTCATCCTCAAATGAACTTAATGCACCAGCTCTGCCAATTTGAGCTGTAGAAGAAAATTTGGCAACAAAACCATTGAATTGGATATAAACCTACATCAAAGCTAATTAACAGTGGATTTTCTAGGTATAAGGACAATGTTGATGACAATGCTGGAAGTGGGAGAGTGGTAATGATAGTATACTTGACAGTGTTTTTGTAGCGTGTATGGATAGCAAGTGAATGTGTACTAAAGATGTATTATGCAGTGATCCATGTTTGATGTATGCAGAGTGTAGATCATGTAGAGAAAGTGAGACATTGTGTTGTTATCTATGAGAATTTGTGTGTGACAGTTATAGTCAGGAGGTACATATGTGATCTCAGTCATGGTGAGTATGAGATGATTGTGTATACTATCTAGGTGAAAGAAATGTCAATGCAGGACAATTAGTCTTCAGGATTGTATGGCATGATAGTCTGCAGTCTTCTATGTTTGTGATTTCCATTTCTAACTATGATGATTTGTGCAAAGGACAGGTATGAGTAGACACTAATTTGTTGCCTTGACACAGTGTCAAACATGACGCACTCACACATCTCTCCATAAAGACATTGATTCATTGGTATAATGTTTTTAGTTTAGGAGTGAATGACAGTCTTTATTTGTTATTTACAGTGACAATGGAAGGTTATCCCAATGTGTAAATAAAATGACAATACATATCAGTTGTTGTCAGTTGGTTGATTGTGCATCCCAGTCAAGGGAGATTCCTTGTATAACACAGTCCTTTGTCCTTGATGTCAAAGGGGGAGAGAGTGAGTGGAGAGTTTTGTTTTTCCATCAATGATAAAGGGGGAGTTTGTTGGAATCTATTTGTCATTGATGTCAAAAGTTTGGATGCAATGTTGTGTTGTTTGAGTTAGTGTTGGTCATCTTATGATTCAGGAGTTATTGGTACTCAAGGCAGAAATGCTTCATATGGTTTTAATGAAATGGTTAGTTGTTGATTGACCATTTTAGTGTATGTTACAAAGCAATAAGAAAGTAAAGACAAGATGATGTTAGATCAGGTGACCAATGTCCTTCATGCATCAAGAGTTGCTTCATGAAAGGTATGGCATAGATCAGGTGACCAATGTCCTTCATGCATCAAGAGTTGCTTCATGAAAGGTATGACATAGATCAAGTGACGAATGTCCTTCATGCATCAAGAGTTGCTTCATGAAAGGTATGACAGTACAAGTTTGTTATGATGTTTATGTCTTTAGGATCATGCATGCTTCATTTATGCCATGCTTCAAATAAAGGTGACAGGATTGCTTCATTTCAAGCTATTTGTGTTCTTTGTATGGTGATCATTGATGAGAAGTTTATTATTATGTTGCTCAAGGTATGGAGGTATGCATTGATGTTTCTAAAGAACAAACCTTGTCATCATCAGAAGGTGAGCATTAAGTTTCCATGTCATCATCAGAAATCATTATCGGGAGATCTCAGTTCTTGTAGTTGGATGTTAGTGAGAGAATGATCTATGAAGAATGATCTCAATTGGTCTCAATTATTGATTGGATTGATTGTTTAATTGACTGACCAATTATGTTTGCACTGCTTGTACATGTTATAATTAGGTGATTTCAAAATGATGGGAGTTGCAAAGGTATACATTTCATATCAGCATTTGTCATTATCAGGTGGTGATAATCCTTTTTAAGGTTTTTGGTAGTCAAGTTTTCTTTATTTTATGATCTACGCTCTAAGTATTTTTAAAACCCTAAGAGGTTCAAAAATAATGGTAACCTAGTGTTTAATCCTATGAAGACTGTCAATGAAAAGTGTGCTTTATGTTTTATTTTGAAAGTGACCTGCTATAAGAGGTCATCTCATAACTTAAGTTATGACTAAGGGTGTGTTCTACATTACTAAACTAGCCCTTCCTCACTAAGGTGACAGGAGCTCCCAATTCACCGAGGGTATTCAAAGTGGTAAAAGTTAATCAACGGTATATGTTTGATTTAGTCTAGATGTGAAGAATCTAATCTATGGTCAGAGTTTAAAGCTCTTTCAAACTACAATTGATATTTACTAGGCTTGATATTAATGGTCATATGATTGTATAATAGTTGTAAGGTGGTTACAAAAGGTTTCTTAACTAGTTTTTTTGATCCTTGGTGCTTTTAGAGAAAGACACTCTAAAATGTGTTTCTTTTGGTGATCTAGAGATGAGATCTTTTATGTCAAACTGAGTATATGGTATGAAGTGAGTGAAGAGTTTGATATGTGATAGAATTATTTGTAAATGCAGAGATATAAACACTGTATGTAGTAAATTTGTGAAGTTGGTTTTTATGATGTGTGAGATGGTTTTTGAGGATTGTTCTCTGAATGAGAAATCAAGATGAAACAGTTGAGAGAAAAGATATGAAGTGATGTATGTTTTGGTCTAGCTCTTAATCATGTCAACTTGTTTTTACTTCATATGCAGATTTGATTGAAGGCAGCCTATATTAGGAGTTATGAGGATTGTTGAGTCAGTGTTTATGATGTTTTGTTTGTTAGAGAGATTTTGAAGAGTTTGTAGAATACTATAAAAATATGCATGTTTGAATGAAGTAATATAAAATATAAAAGATTGTGTAGAGTTTCTAGTTACAGAAGGAACATATGTATCTCTATGATACAGATATAGAGATGAACACAAAGATCTGAATGGGACTTTGAAATAATTTTGAAGGTATTTGATTAATGTTCTGAAAAAGGGAGGACAAATATATCATGGCAAACTGTTTGTCTAACTTTGTGAATCAGCTGTTGGTGAATGCTATAGAGAAGTGATAGAATACATGTAGAGATGTTTGATGTGATTGCATGAGACATGGATAGTTGCAGAGCAAACCAGTTTTATAGAGTATAGTAATGATCATAATCTCCTATTTGATATTTTCTTTATGATAAATTTATACAATCTTTGAATGCATTGAATTGATGGAAGAGTTATGTAGCAAGAAAAGATGATGTAGTGTGTAAAGAAGAGTTTTTTAATCTTGGTATGAGTGTTTTCAAGTTTAAGGAGATCTTGAACTAATGTCAATTACTTTTATGATCTTGTAACATCAAAGGGTATGGGTTGATGATTCTTGAATTAGCTTGTAAAACAAAGATGGTGTTGATGTCAATTGTATGTATGGAGGTCCTTTATTTTCTGTTAAATTAGGAGAGATAAAGTGTTTGTATAAGATCTATAGAACACATCTATAACCTTTTCTTCCATTGCAAATAGAGTAGTACTCTGTAATGTTATCCTTATTTTGTATTTGGAGTGGGTGTTCCTAGGTGTAGAGTTGGTTGTTTGGTGTAGGGGTTGCTGCTCCTAGAAGACATGGAGTTGGTGATCTTGTTGGTTGTGTAGTTGGTGCTCCTAGAGTTGATGCTCCTAGATATAATCTACTCAGTGAGAATTTGGAGTGAGATCTAATAAAGTTTTGGTGAGGTTTGGATAGTCATTTTTCCTTGGATAGGGTTTTCCACTTTACATCATGTGTTATGGCTTTATTTGTGTGATTCTATCATTTTTTGATGTCTTTGTCATGATAATGTTAGAAATTGATTCTACAAGATTGATGAATTAACTGTTGTCCAAATCAAAGTATGCACCAAAATGCTAAGCTATCAACTTAGCTACCTGCTGACACATGGGAACACTTGTTGGCCTGTGGCTTGCCTAAACCTTGGAGTGAACCTCCAAAGTGGGTTGGTTCCCCTGGTAAATCACCTAATCTAAAAGATTTTGTAAGGAAAAGAGTTAAGAAGATAACTAAAAATTAAATTCTAAAACCTAAGGATATTTTACCAGAATTTTACTTATTTTGATGCTTTTACTCAAAATCAATTTCTCAGGACAATGACTTTCACAATCTCACATGTGCATACAACACAAAAATGATTAGCATGAAGGTTCAGAATCAAACACAACATGCAAACTATATTATATGGACTTTTGCACTCACGCCTGCAATAGTAAGACATACAAAGGATCTAAAAGAAAGTGTCACAATGATAACATCAACTACCACTGCAAAATGAGACAAAGATCAAGATAGGAATGCTCTATTATTTCTATCAAATTGAAAGGAGTATAAAAATGAGAATCTGAGTACAAATAGTGTTTACAAGCTCTCTGCAGGTGAACAAGAGAGAAGAAACAATAATCAAAACTGAGAAAAAACTCACTTTTTCTCCAATATATGCCTCTAATTTTCCCAAAATGGAAAATAGGAAAGCTCTATAAAAATCTCTCCAAAAGAAATCCTCCAAGTCATTTCTGAGATCCATAAAAAAGCCTTAAAAACTATCACTAAATTGCCTCCAAACTAAGTAGAAAAGCTGCCAAATGTTACCCAAAGTGGTCCCACCAAAATCCCCTCATGATCAGGCTTTACCTGATAAAAAAAGCTCCAATTTGCACGTATTTTCTCAATCTCGCCTAGAAGAAAGCAAATCTAAAAGATATGATTTTGTCTACCTTTTCTCTGCTTTAACTGCATATAAATAACAAATATTTAAAAGCAATTTATAGAGATAATGCTTTAAATATTGTTTTACAAGATTTGCAGTTTTATTTTCTATTCTATCTTGATTTGACTCTCTACAAATAATACAAGACTTTTGAAATTTTGCCAAGTATAATACATTATTTGGACACTTGATTTTCTATAAACTGATAAAATGTTTGAAGGAATTATGAAAGGTTTGAAAAAATTAAAAGCCTCTATAGCTTGTCCTCCACTCGATCTGCAAAAATTCCTAAGGCATAGTTCTCATTGCCATGGACTTACCTTCAAAAGGGACTAAATAGCATCTAAGGCATATTGGGAAAATGGACCTAAAGTATAAAACCCTAACAATGAAACATGGAACATAATACCCTTGAGGGTATTAGTCAAGGCTTTGAAAAAAATAATTTGATGTGATAAAAATATCACAATCAAACTTAGGGAAAAAGTAAAACCCTAAGACAAAACATACCAAGCCCTAACTTTTCGGGCTCATTTCACACTTTGCATTTTCAACAAGATAGCTCTGCTTGGCCACCATGGAGGTTAGGGTTTGAAGAAAAACCCTCAATTCTCTGCAATCTCTGAAGGATTTCCATGTGTTTTTGATAGAAGAATGGGAGGTAAGTGGTCTCAGTCACAAATGTGATACCATTTCTCCATTTTATGAGGTATTCTGGCCTTACAAGGTCGCGGCTAAGGCTACACTTTTCTGATGCATTTCCTTTTGTTTCATTCTATCAACACACTATTGATTGAGGCCTCCATGACAAACTATTTTTGAAGCTGGTTCGAGCTCTATCTTATGATTTCAATGCATGATTTTATAGACAATGAAAGGTAAGCTTTTATCTTAATACTTCTTCATTTCTTGTATCTTTCTTGGTAAAACATGCTTACATCTTATACTCTGTGAGAAGTTTATGGGAAAATCTTTTGTATATTTTCTCCTTATTGGAGGTCGTGGCCATATGCTTACCAATCTTCTTATCTCTGAGCATTCTTTTGTTTATACGAGTTCAAACTTTCTATTTCTGCATTTGAGATCTTGTACAAAAACCCCAAGTGGGTTTAACTTTTTTGTGACATCATACTGAGCCATAGCTATATCTTGTATATTTCACACTTCTAAGTATTCTTCAAACCCTTATGAGCTCAAAGCTCATTATCTCATCTATATTTGTGATCTCATAATATATAATGATAAGGGTTTGTAAAAAAAATTGACTCTCAGGCAGCAACACGAACTAGGTTTTTCTCCATTTTTATATGTAAAAGATAATGAACTTATATTGTTCTTTCCTTTCTGTAAATGCAAAAGACAAACTTCTCTCTATTATTATGCTAGGTTGTGGCTTCATTACTAATTCTATAACGGCATGATGATTACTATATGAATAAGAATGCATGATGAACAATTACCTCCATTTTATTTGCATTGTAGCCACAAGATATCTCTACTCTTCAGAAGTTCATTTATCTTTCTAGTTTGCAAGAAATACTATTTGATGAGACGTGGCATTATGAGAGAAAGATTGCAGTCTCATTTTCTTTACTGCTCTAACTACACTCTATAATGACAACACTCATGCCATTTCTCCCTACACCACATGTAGATGAACATGAACAATAAGAATCTATTCATTTTACCATGATAAGGTGTATCTTGATGTTTTCACTCATACAGTTATACATTTGTGTATGCTCCATTTGATGATTGTGGTTCTTTTGTTTATCTATTTTGTATACACTTAGTGATCACATTCAATCTAAGATATGGCATACACTCTTGTTGTCTAGTTTACTGTACCATATCAAATGTATCTATATAAATACCATATTTAATGACAATAACTCTTTCATTTCACTGGCTGAGGCATGGACATTCTGTGTATAGCATTGCTTCATGTGCTACCTCCTATAGCTTCTAGATGGCTGTACTTTTAAGATTTCTTCTTGCTATCCTTGTGTACTAAACTTGCATTGTATCTTTATGGTATTAGTTTGACTGTCATGTAGTTGATCATGGTTGTTGTATGGTTGTCCATCTGTATTACTCATCAGTTTGATCATTCATATATGATAAAGATGCTCATATTTTACAATTGTTGCTACTCACATGATTGAAGCAATATGTATCATGGGTTATGTTGTTGATTATTGAACTCACTCGGCATTAATCACTGCAGTTGTACCTATTCTTTCTGTAATGTTGTCCTCTTATTTTTCTCTGAAGAGGACCTGAATGAGATATCTTTCATTTGTGATTATGCTTCATATGATGCATGGATTAGTCTGATTAGCACAAGAGTGTTGTCCTTAACATGTAAGCACTTAATAAGGGTGCATTATGTCATGGCCTCTATTTGATGACTATTTCCTCCTCTGCAAGGTTGCATGATGAGACTAGAATGTTCTTGAATGTTTTGAATGCAAACAGATGGTAATGAAATAGTCAATGAATGAAATAACACAAAACATAATGTTGATAATGCCTTACTCAGTTCCACACACTATTGATCTATCTTGGACAAGTTCACTACTCATGTATGGTTTTCATTTCATCTCTTGAACTGATGATCATGAATGGATAATGAACTTAAAGTTCATGCAGTCACTTGATGTGGTCCACTCCTTCAGCTGAATGTATTCTATTTGAACAATAAGAATATGTATTCGTATTTTGTTCCCCTTAAGTTTCAGGGGCAGCATGCTGGGCTCTAAACTTGTGGGAGCCCACTTTGTACCACGTGCTGAAATGTCTTCAAACCAACAACATAACTTCTTCTATACCTGAATAGGAAACAAACATGTTAGTTTAAAAATAGTGAAGCTCAATGATGTTTCATCTCTTCAGGCTCTCTTGTATATGGATGATTTGACTGTCTAATTTAGTACATCATAAAGAATGTATTATGTCTCTGTTTGATGAAGTACATAGGATAAATCATATCTGCAACTCTAACATATCTCTCTCCATACCTTGCAGGCTCATTCAAAGGTCGGGAGCAAAGAGGAGTAAGCTGCAACAAGGATCAGTTCAAGACTTCAACATGCAATGATAGATATGCCTTATCTTATCTGCTTCATTACTTTAGTCTTCCTTAGATGCATAATATATTCTTTCTGATGTATTGGTTCAACTATTCCCATGGCTTGTGTGGGACATTTGATCTTTCTTGCTTTCATTCAATGCAATGTTTATTCAGTTTGTGTTTATCTCATTTGTAAAATGAATAATCATTGTAATGTGAAATGAAATAACTTATATCCCTCATGAAAACTCTACAAAGTAATGAATGATGAACTAAATTTCTCTCTTGTGTCATAACAATAATAAAACTGAACCTTTCAAGAACCTTAAACTATGCAAAAACAACATAGCAGAAAATGTCAAAAATCTTTCATCTTAAGATAGAATAAATGTTTGAGCTCTGCCAATTTGAGTTTTAGGTGAAAAGTTGGTAACATTTCTGGTGACATCTGCTAAATGCTTGCCTATTAAGCATCAAGACCAGCTACCTTAAATGTCCATTGGGCATGGAGTCATACTCTACTCATCTCAAATTCAGAAAACATGAAACTGTAATGCAAACTACTCCAAACAGCAACAGAAAATAGAACCAAATTGAAAGCAAACCAAAAGGCAATGGTGGCCAAAAAACATGTGCAGCAGCACTTAGGGAAACAAAAATAATTGAAAGGAATGTGCATGAAGCACTTATTAATAGTAACACTAATCGACCCTACTCTAACCAGCCAAAGAAGCTGGTCAAACAAACCCATTCACTAGCTTTGTAAAATAGCTCCCCCTTCTAACCAACATAGTATGTTTTGCAAGGTTATGGACCACTGATAAGAAGTGGGAAACAAGAAGATATCCCACAAATTGTTTCAATGTTTTGTGAGAAACATACCCTAAGTCACTCACCTCTTAATTGTTGTCAATCAAAGTATGCACCCAAATGCTAAGCTATCAACTTAGCTACATGTTGACACATGAGAACACTCCTAGGCCTATGGGTTGCCTAAAACTTGGAGTGAACCTCCATAGCGGGCTAGTTCCCCATGTAAATTACCTAATCTAAAATATTTTCTGAGGAAAAGGGTTAAGAAGATAACTGAAAATTAAATTCTAAAACCTAAGGATATTTTACCAGAATTTTACTTCTTTTGATGCTTATACTCACAATCAATTTCTCAGGACAATGACTTTCACAATCTCACATGTGCATACAACACAAAAATGATTAGCATGAAGGTTTGGAATCAAACACAACATGCAAACTATATTATATGGACTTTTGCACTCACACCTACAATAGTAAGACATACAAAGGATCTAAAAGAAAGTATCACAATGATAACATCAACTACCATTGCAAAATGAGACAAAGATTGAGATAGGAATGCTCTATTATTTCTATCAAACTAAAAGGAGTATAAAAATAAGAATCTGAGTACAAAAGTGTTTATAATCTCTCTGCAGGTGAACAAAAGAGAAGAAACAATAATCAGATTTCACTAAGAAAAACTAAATTTTCCTCCAATATATGCTTCCAAAAAAAGGTCCCAAGGAACAAGCTGAGACAAGCTCCTCAAAATAGTCATCCTGATCCATTTTTGAGATCCCAGAAAAAGCCACCAAAAAAGAAACCAAAATTGACCCAAACTAATTGCAAAACCTGCAAAATCTCCTGCAAGGTGGTCCCACCAAAACCACCTAAAAAACATGCTTTATCTGCTCAATAAAGGCTCCATTTCGTCCATATTTGCCTAGAAGAAAGCAAACTCAAAAAAAAAGATTTACTTTGCTTTAATTTTCTTTAACTGCATAAAATAACAAATATTTAAAAGCAATTTATAGAAATGTTGCTTTAAATATTGTTTTACAAAGATTTGCAATTTTATTTTCTTGATTTGACTCGATTTGATTTTTGCAAAAAATAATACAAAGCTTTTCATTTTATACTTTGCAAAACAATACAAGGCTCATATGAATCTATGCCAAGCATAATATATCCTATTTGGGTATTTGATTTTCTATAAAAATCATAAAAATTCCAAGGCATATTAAATCGTTAAAAAAATAAAAGCCTCTAGGGCTATCTTCCACTTGGTTTGCAAAAATTCCTAAGGTATATGGGCATGTGCTTAAATTACCTTCAAAATTGGATATATAGCTTCTAAGACATAAAGCCTAGGCAAAGGGACCCAAGGCATGAAACATCCTAAGTCATGAGGACTAAGCATATGCAAGGTGAACAATATACCACAAGGGGTATTAGTTAATGCATTGAAAATATAATTTGATGTGATAAAAATCACAATTGAACTTAGGGAAAAAGTGAAACCCTAAGACAAACAAACCAAACCCTAACTTTGCAGGCTCATTTCACACTTTGCATTTTCAATGAGAGGGCTTTGCTGCCCAGCTGCCATGAATGTTAGGGGTTTAAGCAAAAAACTTGATTCTCTACAGTTCTAATGGATTTCCATGCATTTTTCTTCAAATTTTGATAGGAAAATAGAAGGTAAGACTCCTCTATCACATATTTGACCATATTCTTTCATTCTAGAAACAAAACTTGGCTTTTAAACCACAACCATGATAGGTTTTCTGATGCATTTCTTCTTTGTGTTTTCACTGCTACCTCTTTTCTCTATTTTAGAACCACCATAACTGATTGGCTCGAGCTCTCTATCGATATTCCTCTCTGATTTGAGGCCACAACCATGAGAAACTAATTTTGAAGAATTTACACCATGATTCTGAGTGCAAAACTTGGGTAAGTTCCATATTTTGAATTTTGTATCCTCCTCTTGTTCTCCTGGAAGTAACAAGAAGTTAGATGATTCTCTTATTTGGTTATCTCTATATGTAAGGCCATGACCAAGCTTATATTTCTAAGAATTTCTCCCTTTCATATATAAGCTTGTAACTTTCTATACACCTCTGTATCTACTTTTCCCTGAAACCCCAAAGTGGGTTTGACCTTTCTTGTGAGGAAAATATATTCTATATTTCAGGCTTGTGGCTATATCTAGTATACTTCATCCCTTCTGAATTTATCAAAACCCTCATGGCACAAAACTCATTATCTCTTCTGTATTTGTGATCTCTCCATATATAATGATAAGGGTTTAGACACTTGTGAAGAAAAAATGCATTTTTGGCTACGGCCTAAGAACCCATATATATATGATATTTTGTTTTTTCTATATAGTTGAAAGCTCTTCAAAGCTCTTCCATTTTTCTAAAAATGCAAAATACCAACCTTTCTTTGATATTACACAGGGCCACGAGCTCTTGATGCTTAAACTTTTGTCTCTAGAGCAGCATAATAATTACTATATGAATAAGAATGCATGTAAATCAATACCTCCATTTTTGCCTTTCACTGTAGCCATAAGATATTTCTGCTCTTAACATTTCATTTATCTTTCTATTTTGCAAAAAATAATACTTGATGAGATATGACATCATTAGAGAAAGATGATGGCCTCATTTCTTCTTTGTTGTTCCATTTGAACTTTGTAATGATAACACACATGTTATTTCTTTCTGTACCCCCTGTACATGAACATGAATGTTGAGATTCCATTCATTTTACCATGATAAGGTGCATCTTAATGTTTTAATCTTATATAGTTATACATCTGTGTATGCTCCATTTGATGACTATGGTTCTTTTGTTTATCTATTCTATATACACTTAGTGATCACATTCAATCTGAGATATGGCATACACTCTTGTTGTCCAGTTTACTATACCATATCAAATGTATCCATATAAATACCATATTTAATGATAATAACTCTTTCATTTCACTGGCTGAGGCATGGACATTCTGTCTATATGGCATTTCTTCATGTGCTACCTCATGTAGCTTGTTGATGGCTGCACTTTTAAGAATTCTTCCTACTATCCTTGTGTACTGAACTTGCATTGTATCTTCATGGTATTAGTTTGACTATCCTATAGTTTATCATGGTTGTTGTATGGCTGTCCATCTATATTACTAATCAGTTTGATCATTCATATATGATAACGATGCTCATTTTTTACAATTGTTGCTACTCACATGATTGAAGCAATATGTATCATCAGGTGATGTTGTTCATTATTGAACTCACTTGGCATTAATCACTGCAACTGTACTTGTTCTTTCTGTACTACTATCCTCTTATTTTTCTCTGAAGAGGACCTGAATGAGATATCTTGCATTTGTTATTATGCCTCATATGATGCATGGATTACTCTGATTAGCACAAGAGTGCTGTCCTGAACATGTAAGCACTTAATAAGCTACATTCTGTCATGGCCTCTATTCGATGATTGTTTCCTCCTTTGCAAGGCTACATGATGAGACTAGAATGTTCTTGAATTTCTTGAATGCAAACAGATGGTAATGAAATAGTCAATGAATGAAATAACACAAAACATAATGTTGATAATGCCTTACTCAGTTCCATACACTATTGATCTATCTTGGACAAGTTCACTACTCATGTATGGTTATCATTTCATCTCTTGAACTGATGATCATGGATGGGAAATGAACTTGAGGTTCATGCACTCACTTTATGTGACACTCCTTCAACTGAATGTATTCTATTTGAACAATATGAAAATGTATTCCTATTTCATTTCCCTTGAGATTCAGGGGCAGCATGCTAGGCTCTACCCTTGTGGGAGCCCACTTTGCACCACATGTTGAAATCTCTTCAAACCAGCAACATAACTTCTTCTATACATGCACAGGAAACAAACATGTTAGTTTAAAAACAATGAAGCTCAATGATGTTTCATCTCTTCAGGCTCTCTTGCATATGGATGATTTGACTATCTAATTCAGTGCATCATAAAGAATGTATTATGTCTCTTTTTGATGAAGTACATAGGATAAATCATATTTGTAGCTCTAACATATCTCTCTCCATCCCTTGTAGGCTCATTCAAAGGTTGGGAGCAAAGAGGAATAAGCTGCAACAAGGATCAATTCAAGACTTCAACAGGAAATGATAGATATGCCTTATCTTATCTGCTTTATTACATTAGTCTTCCTTAGATGCATAGTATATTCTTTCCAATGTATTGGTCAGCTATTCCCATAGCTTGTGTGGGACATTTGATCTTTCTTTCTTTCTTTCAATGCATTATTTATTTAGTTTGTGTATATCTCATTTGTCAAATGAATAATCATTGTAATGTGAAATGAAATAACTTATATCCCTCATGAAAACTTTACAAAGCAATGAATGATGAACTTAATTTCTCTCTTCTATCATAACAATGATAAAACTGAACCTTTCAAGCACCTTAAACTATGCAAAAACAACACAATAGAAAATATTAAAAATCTTTCATCTTAAGATAGAATAAATGTATCAGCTCTGCCATTTTGAGTTGTAGCTAAAAAATTGGTAAAATTGTAATCTCCTCCTTGGGTACAATAGTAACATGTGGCTCCTTATTTAGCTCCCTGCCAACTGAATCCTTGATTGGGCATCCTCTTGCAAGGATGAAACTTGGACTTTCACTACTGGTTTGCTACTTAGGATTTGTTGTCCCTTCACCCTATTGATTCGGTTGCCCTAGGTAATCCTCATCTACAGGTTGTTCCTATTGATCAACACTTTTCTCCTCTAAATGTGTTGGCATAACATCCAAGCATGAGCAGAAAAACTCAATTTCATGTTGAAACAGATCCTCATCAGTCAAATCAGGGTTTCTTTCATATACTTGTTCATGAATCAGCACCTTGTCAGAATATTCTGCAACACTATGATAGTCAAGACTTGGCAAAGACATGCTATTCTCATCTCCAACCTCAAAGATAGGAATCTCATTAAATAGACTAAATAAAAACCTTTCCACATTATCTAAATTTGCAACAAAATCATTAAGGTCATCCCAAAATGAAAGTTCGTCACATTCCTCTTGAATTTCTGATAAAAGAGGGTTATTTTTTACCTCATAACAATTCTCAGCTAGCTATGTAAGTTCCATGATATGCTTACCTTCACACTCCTTTACTTGATCCATGACCCATTATCAGATTGCTTAGCTTCAATCAGCAACTCCTCATATTGTTGAGGATCCTCTTACTATTCTGAAATTGTTGTCCTTGGTATGAGCATGCTTTCCTCATCTGGTTCCATAAAACTAGGTAACTGATTGAACAAAGAAACTAATTCTTCATCCTCATGCAGTGTTTTCCCCAACAAAACTTGGGCATTGTGTCTTTGTAACCAAAGACTTTCACCTTGCAACCTCTATACTCTTCTTTCATTCATCTTATAAACAACATTAGAAAACTTTTCAAATGAATCAAAATGCAAAGGATTCAGTGTCAAGCCTAAACCAACTTCCTCTACACATGCATTATTCTTGTGTTTAGCTAATAAAATGGTACAATCAATAGCAGCCTCTATCTCCATATCATGTTGCGCTAGTTGATCTTCTAAAAAAATTTTATCATCTTCAACAAAACAAGGAATCTCATTAGTGAAAACATTGAAAGATTCATCAGGAGAAGTCTTTTCTTATTCGATCTTCTACTGTTGCAAACAATAAACTTCCAAAGATGAACGTAATGGATTTACCTTTCTAAGCTCCTTGATGAAAAGTAAGGTATTATGATCAAAGGGTTCATCCTTGGATTCTCAGGTAGGGAAACTTGGGGAGCTTCTTGGATTTCTTGCGGGGAAAAATGTTGCTCAAGAGGCTAGTCTGCAACTATACTAGGGTGAATATGATTATTTTGCTCAACTTGCAAGGAATGAAGGCTTCTAAAACTTGGTATTTCAAGATTAAGATGTTGGCTTGAGGAATTAAGGGCTTTATTCTACCTAAAACTCAGAATTGCAACTTTAGGAACACTATGAGGCTCATTCTGTCTAAAACTTGGAAACTTATACTTACGAACCTCCTCTTGAGTAGGCTATTCTAGAATGGTAGGAGTTGTTTGGGCTTTGTGCCTTTGTGTTTCCACCCCTTTCTCATAGAGATAGACCCGATAAGTCATCTCTTTCTGTTGCTGATTATACTCATGTTTCCTCATGATCTCCTCTAGCTGATGCATGAAGTCAAACAATACACCCTTTATGCTTGTAATCTCCTCTTTTTCATGCTCTTGGAGTTGGTTTAGAGTATATGAAGGCTGATATGGAGGCTGAGCAGGGGTGGGTGGGAGGTAAGCATGTTGAGCATGCTAATATACTACTGTTGCATGGTTGATTTGATATGGTTGATAAGATGGTGGATTAGTAGCACTTTCATGATATGATGGATGATATGACATATTCCCATGAAAGATAGGCATGCTTACTCATTCAAAAGCTAGAGAAAAAATTGAAACCAGAATTACTTGAAATAAAGCACCACCTGATCATATTGAAACCACTAGAATATCATTTAGAGTCCCTAGGTATGTTAATTTCTTGCCTCCAAAAGATGAGATCACTGACACACACACCAAATATCAGTGATATATGAATATACTTTTGGACTGAAATAGTCCAATGAGTCCCACCAGGTGTGCCAAAAACTATTGTCAATCAAAGTATACACCCAAATGCTAAGCTATCAAATTAGCTACCTGTTGACACATGGGAACACTCCTAGGCCTATGTGTTGCCTAAAACTTAGAGTGAACCTCTAGAGCGGGTTGGTTCCCCTAGTAAATCACCTAATCTAAAGACTTTCTGAGGAAAAAGGTTATGAAGATAACTAAAAATTAAATTCTAAAACCTTAGGATATTTTACCAGAATTTTACTTATTTTGATGCTTTTACTCACAATCAATTTCTTAGGACAATGACTTTCACAATATCACATGTGCATACAACACAAAAATGATTAGCATGAAGGTTCAGAATCAAACACAACATGCAAACTGTATTAAATGGACTTCTACACTCACACTTGCAATAGTAAGACATACAAAGGATATAAAAGAAAGTATCACAATGATAACATCAACTACCACTGCAAAATGAGACAAAGATCAAGATAGGAATGCTCTACTATTTCTATCAAACTGAAAGGAGTATAAAAATGAGAATCTGAGTACAAAAAGTGTTTACAAGCTCTCTGCAGGTGAACAAGAGAGAAGAAACAATAATCAGAACTGAGAAAAAACTCAGTTTTTCTCCAATACATGCCTCTAATTTTTACCAAAATTGAAAATAAGAAAACTCTGTAAAAATCTCTCCAAAAGCAATCCTCCAAGTCATTTATGAGATCCATAAAAAATCCTTAAAAATTGTCACTAAACTACCTCCAAACTGAGTAGAAAAGCTGTCAAAATGTTACCCAAAGTGGTCCCACCAAAATCCCCCAAAATCAGGGTTTACCTGATTAGAAAAAGCTCCAATTTGCCCATTTTGCTCAATCTCACCCAGAAGAAAGAAAATCTAAAAGATAGATTTTGTCTACCTTTTCTTTGCTTTAACTACATAAAAATAACAAATATTTAAAACCAATTTATAGATATATTGCTTTAAATATTATTTTACAAGATTTGTAGTTTTATTTTCTATTCTATCTTGATTTGATTCTCTAAAAATAATACACGACTTTTGAAATTTTGCCAAGTATAATACATTATTTGGACAGTTGATTTTCTATAAAATCATAAAATGTTTGAAGGCATTATGAAAGGTTTGAAAAAATTAAAATCCTCTAGGGCTTATCCTCCACTCAATCTGTAAAAATCCCTAAGGCATAGTTCTCATTACCATGGACTTACCTTCAAAAGGGATTAAATAGCCTCTAAGACACATTGGGCAAAGGGACCTAAAGCATAAAGCCCTAGTAATGAAACATGGAACATAATACCCTTAAGGGTATTAGTTGAGGCTTTGAAAAAAATAATTTGATGTGATAAAAATATCACAATCAAACTTAGGGTAAAAGTGAAACCCTAAGACAAAACATACCAATCCCTAACTTTTCGGGCTCATTTTACACTTTGCATTTTTTATGAGATAGCTCTGCTTGGCCGCCATGGAGGTTAGGGTTTGAATCAAAACCCTCGATTCTCTACAATCTCTGAAGGTTTTCCATGCATTTTTCAACAGAAGAATGGGAGGTAAGTGGTCTCAATCACAAATTTGATATCGTTTCTCCATTTTATGAGGTATACTGGCCTTACAAGGCCACAACTAAGGCTACACTTTTCTGATGCACTCCCTTTTCTTTCATTCTGTCAACACACTATTGTTTGAGGCCACCATGAAGATCTATTTATGAAGTTGGTTCGAGCCCTATCTTGTGATTTCAATGCATGATTTTATAGACAATGAAAGGTAAGCTTTTATCTTAATACTTCTTCATTTCCTGTATCTTTCTTGGTCGAACATGCTTACATCTTATACTCTGTAAAAGGTTTATGGGAAAATATTTTTTATATTTTCTCCTTATTGGAGGTCGTGGCCATATGCTTACTAGTCTTCTTATCTCTGAGCATTCTTTTGTTTATATGAGTTTGAACTTTCTATTTCTGCATTTGAGATCTTGTACAAAAACCCCAAGTGGGTTTAACTTTTTTGTGACATCATACTAAGACACGGCTATATCTGGTATATTTCACACTTCTGAGTATTCTTCAAACCCTTATGAGCTTGAAACTCATTATCTCCTCTATATTTGTGATATCATAATATATAATGATAAGGATTTGTAAAAAAATTGACTCTCAGGCAGCAACACGAAAGGGGTTTTTCTCCATTTTTATATGTAAAAGATAATGAAATTATATTATTCTTTCCTTTCTGTAAATGCGAAAGACAAACTTCTCTCTATTATTATGCTAGGCTATGGCTTCATTACTGATTCTGTAGCAGCATGATGATTACTATATGAATAAGAATGCATGATGAACAATTACCTCCATTTGATTTTCACTGTAACCACAAGATATATTTGCTCTTGAGCAATTCATTTATCTTTCTGGTTTACAAGAAATACTATTTGATAAGATATGGCATTATGAGAGAAAGATTACAGTCTCATTTTCCTTGTTTCTCTAATTGCACTCTGTAATGGCAACACTCATGCCATTTCTCTCTGAACCACCTGTAGATGAACATGAACATTAAGAATCTATTCCTTTTACCATGATAAGGTTTATCTTGATGTTTTAACTCATACAGTTATACATTTGTGTATGCTCCATTTGATGACTATGGTTCTTTTGTTTATCTATTCTGTATACACTTAGTGATCACATTCAATCTGAGATATGGCATACACTCTTGTTGTCTAGTTTACTATACCATATCAAATGTATCCATATACATACAATATGTAATGATAATAATTCTTTCATTTCACTGGCTGAGGCATGGACATTCTGTGTATAGTATTTCTTCATGTGCTACCTCCTATAGCTTCTTGATGGTTGCACTCTTAATATTTCTTCCTGCTATCCTTGTGTACTAAACTTGCATTGTATCTTTATGGTATCAGTTTGACTATCCTGTAGTTGATCATGGTTGTTCTATGGTTGTGCATCTGTATTACTCGTCAATTTGATCATTCATATATGATAAGGATGCTCATTTTTTACAATTGTTGCTACTCATATGATTGAAGCAATATGTATCATGGGGTGATGTTGATTATTGAACTCACTTGGCATTAATCACTACAGCTGTACCTGTTCTTTCTGTACTGTTGTCCCCTTATTTTTCTCTAAAGAGGACCTGAATGAGATATCTTTCATTTGTGATTATGCTTCATATGATGCATGGATTACTCTGATTAGCACAAGAGTGATGTCCTGAACATGTAAGCAATTAATAAGGCTGCATTTTGTCATGGCCTCTATTTGATGACTATTTCCTCCTCTACAAGGCTCCATGATGAGACTAGAATTTTCTTGAATGTTTTGAATGCAAACAGATGGTAATGAAATAGTCAATGAATTAAATAACACAAAACATAATGTTGATAATGCCTTACTCAGTTCCATACACTATTGATATGTCTTGGAAAAGTTCACTACTCTTGTATGATTATCATTTCATCTCTTGAACTGATGATCATGGATGGGAAATGAAATTGAAGTTCATGCACTCACTTGATGTGACACTCCTTCAGCTGAATGTATTCTATTTGAACAATATGAATATGTATTCCTATTCCATTCCCCTTGAGATTGAAGGGCAACATGCTGGGTTCTACCCTTGTGGGAGCCCACTTTGGACCACATGATGAAATGTATTCAAACTAGCAACATAACTTCTTCTATACCTGCACAAGAAACAAACATGTTAGTTTAAAAAATAATGAAGCACAATGATGTTTCATCTCTTCAAGCTCTCTTGCATATGGATGATTTGACTGTCTAATTCAGTGCATCATAAAGAATGTATTATGTCTCTGTTTGATGAAGTACATAGGATAAATCATATCTGGAGCTCTAACATATCTCTCTCCATCCCTTGTAGGCTCATTCAAAGGTCGGGAGCAAAGAGGAGTAAGATGCAACAAGGATTAGTTCAACACTTCAAGAGGCAATGATATATATGCCTTATCTTATCTACTTCATTACTTTAGTCTTCCTTAGATGCATAGTATATTCTTTCTGCTGTATTGGTTTAGCTATTCCCACTGCTTGTGTTGGACATTTGATCTTTCTTGCTTTCATTCAATGCAATATTTATTCAGTTTGTGTATATCCCATTTGTCAAATGAATAATCATTGTAATGTGAAATGAAATAACTTATATCCCTCATGAAAACTCTGCAAAGCAATGAATGATGAACTAAATTTTAGAGAAAGGAGGACCTAAACCCTTATTTATCTTTCCCCCATTTTTCCTATAAAATAGTTCCAAGACTTGTGTTTCTCTCCATGATTTACCTTTGTCAAATTTGTTTTCATGATGCTTCCCAAGGGCACAACCCTCACAAAGACCTTTGGAGAATCCAACTTTTGGAAACCCTATGACCATATCTTGCTGACATAGTTGCTCAAGGTAGTGGTAGTTAAGGTGGCTAAACCGCTCATGCCGTAATTTTCTAACTCCATCTACATGAGTAAGCAATGTTGTTGGAGAAATATCATGTGTAAAATGGGAGAAGGTGTATAACCTAGACTAGTGATCTACCCTCCCTATAGCTACTAATTTTTTGCTCTACAATTATCTAATCTCAACTAAATTTGGAGAGAAATGAACTCTCATGCCCTTCCCTATATGAGTTATCTTATACACTGAAAGGAGATTAGTAAATAGTGAAGGGATGGATACTTAGAACATTTTTTAATGTTCCTCCTTCAAATTTAACAAACCCTCTCCCTATGACTAAAGTTGGAGTATCATCACCCAAGGTGATAGTGGACATATTTCATGGCTCTAAGAATGGGGTGATCCCACAATACTAAGTCCCAAACTTGGGACATCCTCATTTTTGTCTGAAATGACATATTTTTTAGAAAAATTAATGATTTAAACCTTGAGGGGTTCCATCTAAAGGGGTTTAATTGAAGGAGATTAGATAAAGCCCCCTTAGATCAAACCCCTTGGAAAGAACCCCCTAGTCTTTAACCAAAACCTTGATGGAGTCTCCTCTGCACCTATCATTTAATGTTGACAAAAAACTAATTTTGCTTCACATTTTGAGGGATCAAATGAAGTTTTTTAGAAATTCTATTTTGTAAGTATGTATCCCTTGGTATAAGCTTTCCAAGAGGTATGATTTGGAATATATTTCATTTGATTATTATATTTATTTTCTATTTCTTACTAAACATAAGGTTTTTACCGAACATCAAGGTCTCTATTCCACACATGCGGAAAAATAAAAAAAATAGAGAAAAAAAATTATGAAAAATAGTTGCATACTAGGTATTAATGTCCTTGTTTCAACAAAAAAACAATTTAATTTGGATACATACAGAAAACGTTATGTTGTATGGTATTAACATATGTCTAAATTATAATTAATCTAACTTCAAAAATTAAAATTATATATGTAACAAAAAATTATGAAAAAATATCTGTGCACTAGATATTGGTGTTACAAATCTATTTTTAAAATTTTATAATTGATCCTTTTATAAAAAAGTTATGATGTATGGTATAAACGCCGCTTTTAAAAATATTGTTAACTATAAAAAATAAGTTGTTAAAATTTATGAAAATATTCACAAATTATTTCTTAAAATTTAAAAATATATATTTAGAGTCTATACATAAAATATGAAAAATCACTAGTTCATATCATCTTCAAATTCACAATGGTTTAGTTGTTATAGATGTTAGAAAGTGAAAATTTGGTTAAAAATACTTATTTCAATGTCCTACTTTGGCCAAAAGGTGGGACATAGTATTGGGGAATCACCCAATGAAAAATCAACCTATGAAGAACCCATGTTGTGCAAGGCACATGAGTCTATGATCCATGATGGAGATGAAGATGTTGTAGCAGCTAGGGCTCTACCCTTTGATTTCTCTTTTGCCTTAGAATTTTCTTGGGTTGATGAGGATGCTTTGATGGAATTAGGAATCCCTATATTATTCTTCTTGAGATGATGAGAGAGGTGATCTATTTGTTTCCTCATGCATTGATGCTCATTGTGCCTAAGTTTTTAACAAAAAGCACACTTAACTTTCTCTTTCTTGGGTTTTCCTTGTTGAAGAAAGTTGTTTGTTTTGGAGTTCTCATATTTTTATTCTTTCTTAGTTAACTTGTCCTCCTAAGTGTTCTATTTCTTCCCTTATGAAGTTGGTTGTTTCTCATTCCCAACAATGAGGGCTTGAGGTTTAGTAGACTTCAATGTGTCCATCTGAATTAACTTGTCTTTCTCCCTTGTTAATCTGGCAATTGAAGTAGAGGGTCCTCCTCTCTTGACAAATCTCACACTCACAAACACACAATTAATCACAGGCAACACTCTGCCCCAACACAATATTAGATAGCAACAAAAATGTAATACAACTTTATTTAATTCAGGAAACAATATCAAATACAAATTACAAAATGCATAAATTTTTTCTTTCACTGGCCTCTCTTCACCCTCGCATCAATCTGCCCACTCATAGGTTGTCCTCTTCTCAATCATGTCTCTATTTTCCTAGTGCACTGCACACCTACATGGGTGCTATTCTCTATCTCTTGTCCATGTCTCCCTTTACTCTACCTTGCTAAGCATTGCCACTCAATATTGAATCACAAGTTTTTAATGAGCCTCAAGTGAGGCATTTCAAATTCTGAGGGCATTAAACCTTACAAATACCATGCTCCTAGATTCACATACTACCTTGAGTATTGGAAGAGGAATAGACAACAAGGAAACAAATTTTCTTACTTGGGTGACACTAACTTCATCCTTTCTAAGTCATGGCCACAATAGTCCTCAAGTGGACATTGAATCACAGCTATTCCATCTGCATATATTTGTCTTTATCTCCTAGATATTTGTCATTTGGCTTTTCTATTGTTGTGGTTTTATCATTAACTGTAGCACTACCTCCTAGAAGAGCCAGTATATGATTTATCTTTTCTGACTGTGGGGATTCTATACAAGCAACTATTGCATCCTTGTTTTCTCAAAACAATGCCAAGGTCCCAAATGAAGTATCTTCTTTTTGTTGGCATAAAACTTATTTTAGAATGCATATAGCTTTCAACCATAACTACCACACATTTGAATGAAGTTTTGTACTTAGAGGTTGGCTCAAAACAATCTAATTTTATGGCCTCTAAAAGAAATATATGAATAGCTTCATGACTTATCTAGAGATGCACAACCCAATAGATGTGATAGAATCTAAAAGCTTTAGTTGCTTCCTCTCGCTCAAGCCTACCATGTTTTTTATTGCTTATATTTGAAGAAGAGACCGTGTAATTCTAACTTGGTGGCATGTCTCTGATCCCCAAAGAATAGGGAGACTCTATCCATGGTCCCTCTCTTTGATGCTTTAAAAAATTATCTCTTTTTGATGTAAGATACTTTCTTAGACTAGGTCCTCTATAACTTCCAGCTGGGTTTCTTTTGCAAAATAAAACAACTTTGAGTTCCATCATGGCGCTTGATCCAAATCTAGTATGAAGAAACATCATTGAAAACTCAAAAAATGTGTAGTTCTTTGTCACAGTAACAAGATTTCCAACTGAACCTTCAAGTTATGCCTTTGGATAACACTTTCTCCTCTTTGTGTTCAATCTCCTCCCATAATATGGACCACGTTTAAATGCTACGGTCTTGAATGTTGATCAGCTAAAAGAGTCAGCCCCAAAGGATTTGTATAAGCCTATTGGTATTTAACAAAACAATTTCAAATAACTAGAATATATCCACATCCTCATGGACGATGCACAATCTATAGAGATATCCTTCCATTCTCATCAATGTACCAAATTGAACTGAAGAAGCATTAGTTATGACAAAAAATTGAAATTCACAACAAAACCAAAGGGCCCTATTAGCATGTAACAACTCTTCCTCAACACTTTGATGAATATGCAGAAATAAAAGATCAACTTCGCTTGATATGAATCGCATAAGTGAATCCACTGCCAATAAATGCCATCAGAAGTCCAAACAAACAAACAAAACTAAAAATTAAACCTGTACTTTTTTGGTTGATGTTGATTGCTTGTTCACCCAAGATGCTCCTGCATCAAACACGCTGGGTAGAAATTTTGTGAGCATGGGCTCACAAAATAAAGTGGAGTGATAGAATCACCCTTTCTATTTGTAAACAACCTATAGTGAACTACATCACTGATCTAGGTGTAGAAGTCTTCTTCTGCCTCTTCCAGCACTTAGCTAGGAAAAGTACCATCCTCCTCCACCCATTATATGCCAGCTTCATTTTCCCACCATCATCCGTCCTCCTCCCCTAAAGGATCACTCTCCTTCTCCTCCAAATCCTCACTCCTCTCATCTCCTCCTTTGCCTTCATGGGACTTAACCCACCGCAGACCGACCATCTCCAACAAAACCTTGTAGTATCTATGACAAGCTCTATGCACAAACTTGCAACATCTAACCACAAATCTTTCTCTACAACAATCTCATTTTTCTGCATATGTTTCCTCTTCTATCATCATCAAACTATCCTCCTTCATGGCTGCAACATTAATTTTTGATGTGATATCTCTCGCATCATCCTCAGCTACAACATTTTATTCTGCATCCTTTGCTGCAACAATGAGCTTCACATTCCATTCTTCTTTAATTGTCAACAAATTCATTACCAAATCATCCTCATCTTCATTATCTTTATGATCTGCTACAAACTCTTCATATTCCACCACTACGATCATATCCTCTTCATCATGTTTAGCCCCTACTGCTGCATGTATATCCTCTGTTTCATCTTTCTTCTCCTTCAATGAGATCTCATTACTCACACACTACATAGTCTTTATTTGATCCATCCTCACATGTATATCTTCTACCATCAAAGAGATCTTCCTCCTTTGGTACTTGCTCCATCCTTCCAATATCAAAAACCTTCTTACATAAATCCCCATTTCTTTCACTATTGCAATCTCATCTCAATCTACAATCCACATCACACTCTCACTCTGTTCGTGGCTTCAATGTCTTCTCTTGGATCTTGTTGTTGTAGGACTCTGATGCAGAGGTGTCAAGTCTCTAAAAGAAACTTAACAAGATCAAAAGTTTTACATAGTTTGTGGGCTTTAACCAATAAGGCTTCACTAATCTTCTTCTTGCCTTAAACTTCACCAAAAGACTCAAATTTGGGTTCCAACTTCTCAGATGAAATCTTCCACCTTCTAGGGTTTCAACATACCCCAATCAACAAGATTCAATAGGTTTCATACACCATTTTGACCGGTTCTTGACAACTCCCTTTAACCAGGCCTAATCCTAGTAGCCTTGTTCAGTGACTAACTTGCATTTTTCTCCAATCTTTCCCAAAACACTCTCTAAAAAAATGACTAATATGAGTACCCTATATTGAGTTCTATAACATACCTTAGACTCATATACTATTGTTTTGGACCAAACTTGACTGTCCTGACCCCCTGCTACCTTCCTACAAGGCCTAATTTGCCCACTTTACAAAGGAACCCTATTGGATACTTGTCATATCCACTCCAAACCTTGAAACAATCTTAGAAGAGGTTCCAAAACAAGGGATTTTCAAGGTTTTAGAAAGTGACTTGCTCATTTGAATGTTTAAATATTAAACCCTCATTTATAGGGCCCAAAACCTAGGACTTGCTAGATCTCCCACCTCCAATCACTTCCAGACCTCATTCAAAGGTCTAACACCATCTCCTTGACCATATTAAACAATATCATTCATAAAAACACCACCTTGTTAAGGCAGATCTCTGGCTATTATAACTATGCCTTCATTCTCATGCTCTTTTCACATGAAATCTTTGACTTCCAACAGTGATCACCTCTCCATTTGCACTCCTCCTACTTTGAAAAGGTTAGAAATCATAGTATACAAGTTATTTAGGACCTATTCCATGAGAACCAGGAGCCTACATTCATGGAAAGGTCCTATGAGGCATTGTAACCTCTCAAAACTCACAGGGCAGCCTGCTGTTCCTTGTAACAGTCAATATAAACAGCAATAAAACTACCTACAGAACCTCCTTAGAGCATCAAATGAAGTCTAATACTATTCAATGAAGATTCAAGCCAACTACCATGCCACCACAAATCAAAAGAGCAACAGAAATGAGAAGGAAATGCAAGAAAAAACTAAATTTTACTGTTATTTGTTGCCTGCCATACAACCCAGGCTTCAAAATACTTCCACCGTACCATCTCATGCCTTAGACATGCTTATATAATCTCTACCCCAACTTCCATAACCAATTCCCATTGGTTGGGGTTGGTTAAACCACCAAAACTAATCAAAACTACTCAATTTTGGCTTTCCCGCCCAAATGCATAATTCAAAATTTTGAATTTTAAAACTCTACTTTAAATGACTTCTACTCTACCAAATCAACATTTTTGATCTCCTTAGGATCATTATACCTTGTTTCTGATCTTAGACACCTATATTTGACCCTAGGGGCACTATTGGCCCAACTTACATCATTTTTGGTCCTAGGGTCCTTATCAGGACCCTCAGGACATTTGATCATTACATCATTTTGTGCATTATAACATGTCATAATTAGTTTAGAGTGTTCCAATTAACTTGATGGACTCCATGGGCTCCTCTCTTAGTCACTGATGTCTCCTTGTTCCAAAATATTCTTTTAGGTGCTCTTGCACCATACTCCCCAGCATGATAAAAACTCTTGTCCTAAGAGTCATGTGATCTGCTCCAAACCTCTTGCAATCTTTTTGAAGTGTTCCTCTGATTTGTGACAGGGAACATGAACTCTCCAAGAGTTATCCTCCTCCTTCTCCAACCTGCATGGCTCTTACAAAAAATGTTAGCATCATAAAACATGTTTTGATGTTCTTCCCTAGGACCTTGCTGCTGTGATGTTTCTACTCTTCCCATCTTGAGATTTTGATCTATTTTTCCTTGTTGTTTGCCTTCCTTTTTCTGCCTCCCTATAGGGCAATCAATGTCCCCTATCTTGATGCAATTTAAGCCCCAAACCTGTTGTCCTTTAGGATTGTCATAAACCTTTCTCTATTGTAATTGTTCCTGTTGTTTCCAACCATCCTTAACCTGCACATCCAACTGCAATTTCTCTCCAAAACAAATAGTAGCATGTTCCTCGTCTTCACAAGGTAAAGGCATTAGTTTAAACTTTTTACCATCTTTGTGCACCAAATGACTATTTGTATAACCATCATGAATTGTCCTTCTCAAATGTTTCCATGGTCTACCCAAGATTACATGCCCACATGTCATTGAAATTACATCACATAAAGTAGAATCATGATATGGACCAATTGAAAAATCAACATATGCCCTCTAACTAACCCTTACTTGTTGCTCTTGACTTACCCAAGTGACATGGTAAGGACTAGGATGATCAAATGTTTTCAATCCCAATTTGTGTACCATATCTTTTCCATGGCTTAAACAATTAGTTTTAAAAATGGATACCTATGGTGCTTGCTGCACTTTGTCTTTCTCCACCATGAGCAATTCTCCATCTATTACTAGATAGGCTGGTGCTCGTTCTTGGTCTTCTTTCTTTTCCTCTTCTTGTGCCAAATGAACTCTTCTCTCCTTTCTCTTATCAACATCATCCCTCTTAGGACATTTGAAAGATGTGTGTCCCACTTCATTGCAATGATAACATCTGCCTATGAATACTCCTCTACTTGATCCAAACCTACCTCCACCTCTATATCCACCTCTCTGATCTGCAGAAAACTCTTTGCCTTTCTCATTGCTTCTCTGTCCTTCATTAGTAGGTCTGCCCCTACCTCTATATCCTCTACCACTACCTCCTTGTCTTTCTTGCTTCCTCTTCACCCTCTCTTCAGCCCTTATGGCTAATTGAAAACATTCTCCAAGTGATTTTGGTATGGTCAAACCAATTTCATCTTGCAAGTTATACCTAAGCCCATTAAGGTATCTTGCCACTTTCTCTTCTTCATCTTCCAATCATCCTCTAATACTAAGCTTATGAAATTGCTTAGTATAAGACATAACATCCATGTCCTTCTGCTTCAAGTTCTGCCTCATCCTCTTTGTTTGAATAGAATAATCAGATGGAAGAAATTGATCCTTCATCATATCCTTCATCCTAGCCCAAGAAGTGATTCTTGTTCCACCTCTAGCCACTCTTTCTATTTGTACACTACTCCACCATGTAAGTGTTGTCCCTCTCAACTTTGTTTTTGCAAATTTAATCTTCTTCTCATCACTCATTTCCTCATACTCAAAGAAATTTTCCAGGGCATCTATCCACCCTAATACCTCTTCACTATCCATCTTCCCCTGATAGATAGGTAACTCTATGTTTGCCTTTGTTCCACTACCTTTAACTACCTTAAGCAATCTCACAAATCTCCTTTCTTCAACATCCAACTCATCCTTAGGAGAGTTCTCATCTGCCTTCTCATATCCTCCATCATCTCCTACTTGCTCATTTTGTTCATCCCCTTCTTGCTCTTTTTATGCATCCCCTCTAGGATTCTTCTCCAATGCTTCCAACCTTGCCAAGATTGATGCATTCTCCCTTCTCACTTGTCTTAACTCTCTTTCTCTTTCAGTATCCCATTCTTTTCTCTCCCTCAACTCTTTTTCTCTTGCCTCTAAGGCTTCCCTCAATTCATTGTTCTCCCTAGCCATTTGATTTTTAGGGGCCATCTTCACAACTTTCACCAACCCTTACTGTTTCACAAGATCCTATTACTCCCTTAAGGACCTACTTGCTACTCTGATACCAATATGATGTAGAGGTGTCAGGTCTCTAAACAAAACTTAACAAGATCAAAAGTTTTACATAGTTTGTGGGCTTTAACCAATAAGGCTTCACTAGTCTTCTTCTTGCCTTAAACTCCACCAAAAGGCTCAAATTTGGGTTCCAACTTCTCAGATGAAATCTTCCACCTTCTAGGGTCTCAACATACCCCAATCAACAAGATTCAACAGGTTTCAAACATCATTTTGACCAGTTCTTGACAACTCCCTTTAACTAGGCCTAATCCTAGTAGCCCTGTTCATCGACTAACTTGTATTTTTCTCCAATCTTTCCTAAAACACTCTCTAAAAAAATGACTGATCTGAGTACCCTCTATTGAGTTCTATAACATACCTTAGACTCATATACTATTGTTTTGGACCAAACTTGACTGTCCTGACCCCCTGATGCCTTCCTACAAGGCCTAATTTGCCCACTTTACAAAGGAACCCTATTGGATACTTGTCATATCCACTCCAAACCTTGAAACAATCTTAGAAGAGGTTCCAAAACAACTGATTTTCAAGGTTTTAGACAGTGACTTGCTCATTTGAATGTTTAAATATTAAACCCTCATTTATAGGGCCCAAAACCTAGGACTTGCTAGATCTCCCACCTCAAATCACTTCCAGACCTCATTCAAAGGTCTAACACCATCTCCTTGACCATATTAAACAATATCATTCATAAAAACACCACCTTGTTAAGGCAGATCTCTGGCTATTATAACTGTGCCTCCATTCTCATGCTCTTTTCACGTGAAATCTTTGACTTCCAACGGTGATCACCTCTCCATTTGCACTCCTCCTACTTTGCAAAAGTTAGAAATCATAGTATACAAGTTATTTAGGACCTATTCCATGAGAACCAAGAGCCTACATTCATGGAAAGGTCCTATGAGGCATTGTAACCTCTCAAAACTCACAGGGCAGCCTGCTGTTCCTTGTAACAGTCAATATAAACAGCAATAAAACTACCTAGAGAACCTCCTTAGAGCATCAAATGAAGTCTAATACTGTTCAATGAAGATTCAAGCCAACTACCATGCCACCACAAATCAAAAGAGCAACAGAAATGAGAAGGAAATGCAAGAAAAAACTAAATTTTACTGTTATTTGCTGCCTGCCGTACAACCCAAGCTTCAAAATACTTCCACTGTACCATCTCATGCCTTAGACATGCTTATATAATCTCTGTCCCAACTTCCATAACCAATTCCCATTGGTTGGGGTTGGTTAAACCACCAAAACTAATCAAAACTACTCAATTTTGGCTTTCCCGCCCAAATGCATAATTCAAAATTTTGAATTTTAAAACTCTACTTTAAATGACTTCTACTCTACCAAATCAACATTTTTGATCTCCTTAGGATTATTATACCTTGTTTTTGATCCTAGACACCTATATTTGACCCTAGGGGCACTATTGGCCCAACTTACATCATTTTTGGTCCTAGGGTCCTTATCAGGACCCTCAGGACATTTGATCATTACATCATTTTGTGCATTATAACATGTCATAATTAGTTTTAGAGTGTTCCAATTGACTTGATGGACTCCATGGGCTCCTCTCTTAGTCACTGATGTCTCCTTGTTCCAAAATATTCTTTTAGGTGCTCCTGCACCAGACTCCTCCATACCTACCCCAAGCCTCTCGAGCTCCTTGGGCACTCTCACCACTTCAATCTCCACTCGTAGGTCCTAGCGTAGGCTACCTCACATTCAACACTCTACATATGCTCTCAAGAACTCCTGCTCTGATACCATATGAAGTAGAGGGTCCTCCCCTCTTGACAAATCTCACACTCACAAACACACAATCAATCACAGGAAACGCTCTGCCCTAAAACAATATCATATTGCAATAGAAATGTACTACAAATTTATTTAATTCAGGAAACAATATCAGATACAAATTACAAAATGCATAAATTTTGGCTTTCACTAGCCTCTCTTCACCCTCACATCAATCTGCCCACTCATAGGGTGTTCTCTTCTCAATCACGTCTCTCCTTTCTTGGTGCACTCCACACCTACACTAGTGCTCTTATAAACCATATCCTACACTGGTGCTCTTATATACAAATAAACCATATCCTAAATGAAGATTATCCATGGCCCCAAACTAATCAAGGAATCTCGCTGTAAGATCAATAGCTCCCAAAAGGTCAAGTAAACCATAGTCTCCAACCAAGAAGATAAAACCATCACTGTCAAAAGCTCACATAAAACCATGTATCCAAGCTATCCATGACATCTTGATAAACATACAAGTCCCAAAAACCAACTATCTAGGCACTCTAATCATCCATCCTCTCATCCCAATGTAACATACCAATGTACAAATGACCATAGACAAGGCCAACTAACAAAGTCTACATAAACACTGAATTAATCTCATGGATATAGATAGTATGCATCTGAATCATCTCACTATAGCCAAATAGGTAATCAGCCTACAAAACTATATAACTTGTGTATCCAAAACAAATGTAACATGCAAACTCATCATCACGGTAGTAGCATCCAAACTAAGATATCAAAGAAGGCAACTTGTAGACTCCAAGACTCAAACACCAAATCAAAGCTAGATTCAATTTTCCAACAAGTCCACAAATGAGTACCATAGTCAGGGAACTAATCAAGCATCTAGGAGATAAGAACAATCCCCTAAAACAACACCACAACACCACCTGTAATCATGAATCAAACATCATAGCCCATACCTGTCAATCGCATACATGATCATGTCGTGCCAATGCAAAAGTGTACCTGCATATCCATGACACCATAATCATCATCATCATTGTATCTAAACTCAACTCCCACTGAAATGAGACTCCAAGTCTCACACGTGTATCAACTATGTCCTCAAACCAGAAGATAAACTATGTACCTATCTCCACCAAAGTCCAAACTATGAAAACACATGTAAACTTGTATCAGTAAGCACCAAATCTACTATACCATGCTGATGGTCTCATTACAACATGCACTCCCACAATTTTGTGCCTAAAAATCCTTCTGAATGCACTCATAAATGCACTCTAAATTTCAGGCTCCAACAAGTGATCAAACAAGTACCAAACTCTCTTTGCACGTCAAACTAAAAATCTACATGATCTAAACTGTAGTACACTGCAATAGCTCTCTAACGCTTGTTTGAAATCAAATATTTGATTCCATATGCAAAAGTTATGAGCATAAAACTATCCCAGATAAATGCTAGCTTTAGACACCAAATTATGACACAAATAGCAAAACCTAGTCATGAAACCTATACTATTATGTAGTGCTCAGAGAGACCTTTTTGACACCTATAAGAAGTCAAACAACTAATACCATATGTCAAAGTTATGCCTCCTGGAAGAAAATGCCCTAGAAGGGCTAAAAAGGGACCCCTGGTGGGACCTGTCCATACATGATGATGTCAGCATGACATAAATGTTGACTGGGCATAGGTGACTATGCACTGATGTGGCGTATTTGTCTAGTGTCATAAGGATGGTGTGGCGGACTCCAAAAGGTAATCAAGTTTGGTTTAATGATTCACGGACTCCAATTGTAAAGGAGGTTTTAATAAGTTGATAAAGTCCAAATTAAAATTTAACTCCACTGTCATAATAATTTTTTCAACCACCAAAATTTTATATTTAAATGCCCCTTGGGGCTCCCGCCAATAGTGGGCTGCCAGCCCAGCCACCAGGCAAGGCTTGGCCTGCCGGACCGGTGTCAAACCAGGGGCCACACCAGATGGCCAAGGCTGACCCTATCATGCACCAGGGCTGATAGGTTTTGCCATGCACATGCTCGTATGGGGGTCTGCAACCCCTTGTACAAATTTTCTTTTGGTTTTGTCTAAATTTTCATATATCTTAATTTTTAAGCTTGCACTATAGTTTTTGAATTTTTTTTTTTAAATCAATCCAAATTTTTTCCAAAAACTATAGAACCGCAAGAATTTTTTTATTTTATTCTGTAGTGTACCTGTGATGGCCGTATGGCCGAATCTGGGGAGGGTAAAAAAATTTGCCTGTTGCTCCTATAACCAAACATGGACATATTATATGTTTTTCTTCACCTCTCGGGCCTCTTGAATCCAACGGCGAGGTCTATTTTGTCCTAGGAGGTCATCTATGAAAATTCCTCCTCAAAACCCTCATTGCAATGATTGAAGAAACCTTCTTCAGCTATGATTTTTCAATCACCAAATATGCAAAATACACAACAAATCTCCAATACCCAGAACCCCCAATCTACAATACAACCTACACAAAACCTTGTGATGTCCCAAATCCTTACATGCATTGCCATGGCTTCCATTTTGCACCTGATCTACACACACAAGGGTTATACAAATCTAGGAAGCTCACACCTCCCTCAACCATAAAAATGGCTCTGATACGACATGTTAGGAATTTACAGGTCTAATTAAACCAATTCCACATAACCCAATAGGGGAATAAGATGCAAAAATTACCATAATGCAAAGATCAAGTGAACAATCAACAAGATAACACAAGATATAACCTAAGAAAACCCTCAAGAGGGAAAAACCCATCCTCCAAAAGAATCCATACTCATATATTATTCAGAAATAAAGATATTACAATACATGCCATGAGTCTCCATGATTACCTCTGAATCATCAAGCACCTCGAATGCATCATCCATGTGTACAAGCATGAATTCATACATCCCCTATCATGCTTCACAATATGCACTTATAGGAGAGAGCTCAATACAATGATAGCCTCTCACAAACCTCCAATCCAACTACAATGAAATAACCAACCCCCCAAACCATTAATCATGTGCTTGCTTTTATAGACTAAGCTCACACAAATACAACTTGTGGTATTGGATAAAACCATGTGTTCCAAAACCATGGATACACAAAACCATTGACCCCCTTATTTAATATTGGTACTACATTTTCCCAAAAATTAAATAATACAAATAATATCCCAATGTTACATACAACATTTACAAGTGGCCTCCAAATAAATATCTAATGTGGTTAAACACATCAATTAAGATGCACCACAAATAAATAATTATTTTACATGAATAAAATAATACAATATTATGCAAGGTGTACAACACCTATTTCCGAACACATCACAACTACAATTCTTTGCATTAAAAAGAGAAAACATTAAGTGTTGATTCATTTAAAAGAGATGTCTCTTGATTAGAGTCAAGTTAAATCTTCTAAAACTCCTGTGAAAAAAATACTTTGACATCCTATGCAATTATGTTTTCTATTTTATTGGCCTACACATAATTGACATAATTATTTAACACATACAAATCATAGCCAACAATATAACAAATGGTAAATAGACAATTAGTGTTGGTCTTTTACTATCATTACAATATTTTTGCAATGAAACAAAAAAAAGTTTTTTTTTTTAAAGATAATGTACCTGGTAAACTTTTTAACGTGACCAGTGACGCTGGTGCAACACGCCCTCCGGCTCCATGTGAATGCTTTTGCCTGAAGCAATGAACCGGTGAGGCCATAACAAGGGGGACCTCATCCCCTAGTAAGAACACTTCAAACCCACGAGCTCGTTGGCCCAGTGAAGGCGTAAAGCCTTGCGAGCTTGTTGGCCCAGCAGGGGTTTGAACTCTAGTGGCCGCCATTACAACCGAGTGACTTAACCACCGAACCACGCCGTCATCGGCAAGGAAACAAAAAAAAAGTATCAGTCAGCTTAAATCTATATATTTAAAAAAAAATTAAAAACTAGGTATGGATCAACACATTTTTTTTAAGAAATATGGCACAACATCTCTATTAATAAATTCCAATATTATTTGAGCAGTAAAAGGTTGTTTCTTAGTGTCACATCCTCATAAGAACCTACTCTAAGGCCCCATAGTCCTGATGCAATTTGGACTTGGGGTGGGAACTGGAAATTTATTGATTAACTCTATGTATGTGTACTTGTGTGTGTCTGTATGTACATACATATGAACTCTTAATTAGTTGTCAATGATAAATATAGAATATAAATCTAGTTATGATTCTCATATAATATATGTATATATATTTGATCATATTTTGACTGACCTAGACTACCTAAACTATGAATGGTATGAGGAATAATGTTTTGTGTGAAGATGATAAGGTGCATGGTAGAGTGGAATCTATAGATCCATAAAAATAAATGATTATAATACCAACCCTTGTTGAAACACTAGATTAACCTAAAACTCATCCCAAATAGAATTTGGTATGTTCATCCAACACCTAGTCAGTCTAGTTCATTGATTGTCGAATCTATAGGTCCTCGTTGAGTCCAACTACTAGGAAACTGATACCTTGTTACATATTCTAGTTTATGAATGCATTTCATTCAAATGAGCCTTTTCCCTAACATCAATCAGGGACCAAATTGATAGTCTATGGTTTACTGGGAGTAATAGTAGTAATAAATGTGTATGATTAAGGAGTAAATTATATATAATTTTGAGGGGTTTTTAATGAGGATTACGTACATTTTTAGCATAACTCAAGCCTATAGAGACCCTTACGGGGGATCTCTTCCCATGGATTTATCACTGAAACCACTACTGGGGGGTCTCAATCCCCAAGGAATTATTGTTAAGTTTAAAGATGTGAGCTCATCGGCCCACCAAAAGTCGACAACCTATAAGCACAATAGCCCATCAAAAGCACATATCCTACGAGCACATTAGCCCAACAAAGGCATAAGGCCTACAAACTCTTTGGCCTAGTAGGGGTTTGAACCTTGGTGGCCGCCACAACAACCTTGTGACTTGACCACCAAACCATGCCCTTATCAGTAATTTTGAGGGAATTATTATTATTATTATTATTATTATTATTATTATTATTTTATCTGTGCTCTTTCCTAAAAGATATGAATATTCAATTATAACAAAAAGTAAATCTAATGCTAAAAGAATAAAAATCCAACTAATAAAAAAGGAATTGATGAATAGAAAATCAAAATAATGAATAAGTCCAAGCAAAAGACGAGGAAGAGAAAATATCCAAAAAAAAAAATAGAGGAAAGAAAGGTAGGAGGCATAGGGTTTTTAGAGAGGGAAAAATGCAATTGCCAGGAAATTGAATCTAGGGCAACCAACACTGAAAGATTTGTCGATCCTCTTGAAGAACCCAATTTGGGCACCCATGGTTAGAAATTAATTCATCCCTTAGGCACACTAAGGAGATAGTAGGATGAAGGGATATGAATGACAATAAGGAAGGACGGGAAGGAGAAAATAAAAGACAAATTCGAGGAGGCTTTTAGGCAGTTTTCACCATTTTCTTAGAGCAAAGGAAGGGATGTGGGAAGGAAAATTTTAGATTAGAAGGCACTACCACAATTTGAGATGCCTAGGAAATTTCCAAACACCCATTTTTCAAGTATCTCCCTTTTTATATTGTTCCACCCTTATTCAATGGTGTATTAACTATATTTACATGATGGTATTTGAGTTGGAGGATTTTAATGGTTGCAGTTAGATGCTTGCCTTCTTCAAACCTATCACAAAATTTATACCAGTATATAAATTAAAAAACCAAAGCTTTAATGAAATAAAAATAGTGTAGGAAAGGTTCTTGGTCAATGGTAGTACTTTGCTAAATCTTTAGGGACATCTAGACTAGGTTTGTGAGTTCTATGACAAAATAAAGCCTTCAACTTAATATGTTAGCAGCTATAAATTAATATAGATGCTTTGAATAGGTTTGTGAACTATTTGACAAAATGCCTCAAGAAATGAGACCACAAAAAGGCCATGCTAGGTCAAAATGGGTTGCTCTAAGTTATATGAAAATTCTAAAATTTTATAAATCCATTTCTTGCTATGAGGGTTCAAATTTGGGTTGGGAAGAGGGTAATTATAATCTCACCTCATGTTTGTTGTTGTAACTATTAACTCCTATCCAATTACCTTCATTGAAATTTATATGTGTAAACTATACAAAGGATTTAAATTAAATTGGGTAATGAAAGATTTTGCTTGAGGGTAACTCTCATGGCATCTATGATGGAATAATGGGACCAAAATTTCCTTTTAGTCCCTTAACACCTCATGTCAAGATGGAAGAGCATTATATTTCTTGTTGCCAATTGGTTTTATTTAAGCATCACGTAGTATTAATTGTCTATGCGGCTATGAACAAGACTTAGGTTGTTAATACTTGATAAATTTGCATATAGACTATCCTTAGATTTGCATTTTTCCTCTTCAGGATTTTTTCACTTAATATATCCAACGTTTCCTTACCATTATAAGTTAGGATATGAGTTGTCCTCATGAAATAAGAGACTTTTATTGTGAATGACTAGAAGGTTAGACATACTAGCCAAACCTATTGAAACTCCTTATTTGCACATGGAGATGCTAGTTGTAATTAGGATAGCTAGGTTATAAATGATGTTCAATCCTGTACCTTAAGTATATGTTGGATAAAGAGCATGCTATTTAATTGTGATACCATGAGGTTCTATTTAATTTAGTTGTGAAGTAGAGAATGAATGAATTATGTAACATATAATGGTAATACATAAAGATCCATATATTATGTTATGTTGAAAGGGTGAAAATAGGTCTATTCTCTCCCAAGTCATGCACTACCTAAGACAATGACTCTATGCCAAAATGGTTATACAGTCATGTGATTAAGCTAGACTCAATAAATAATAGGACAAGGCTGAGGGTAGTAAACTATATTGGTTGGTCTTGTTTGTCTAGCTCTATGATGATTTATTTCACTCATAGAACCAACCCAGATATAGATGCTAACATATAAAGCAACACAAGATGGTTGGAGTAAGGGCACTACAAGGGCATAGGTAGGAGGAAGGAAATACTCCTATAATGTAGTTGTACTCTTTCCATAGTGATCACCCACATTGTAAATCATATGATCCACATCAAAGATAAGCTTATCAATGCTCCAAATTGATTGGTAGTAAGGGAGTGTCCTCTACATGTAGAGTAATTTGATTGTATCCAGAGATATAAATCTATCACCTAGGTATACCAATAAAGAATGCCAAAAAAATTTTAGGCTTGGATGGCTTTCACTAGTAGCATGTAGGTTATAGAGCTAGTGACATGAAGGTGAAGGATCCCATTATTTATTATTTAATAGATTATGAGGATAGTGTAAATAAGTCATATTGGTGATTATTAAGATTAAATAGAAGACCAGGTTGTTCAGGTACAAGTCCTTAGCTATTCTCACTTTTTGTGGTTGTTTTTCTAAATGTGCTAATCTAGTGATAAGAAGCCTATTAGAAAGATAACTATGGTGGGTTAGTAGTTACCTAGTTTCTTAAAGATTTGGCATGAAGCATCTCTCTATGGATCCCAAATTACATTTGGTGGGGTGGATAGGGAATTATTATCCATAAGGTGGGTTCACAATGCACCCTAGAAGCTAGAGCATGACTAAATCTATGTCCTAAACAACCACCTTCTTGCAACTAAATCTATTAAGGTAACACTCTTGTAAATATTGTTCATTACTTAGATTTCCTAAATGTGGTTATAGTATTTGATGTGTATTGATTTTAGGATATGTTTGTTGTTAAAAAAATTTTGTTTCGTTATCTTACTACTATTATAAAATGTTTGTTAAAAAAATTAGGGTAGCCTAGTGGGTTAATACATTGGTATCAAAGCCGAGTTTCCAACTCTAGGACAATGGAGCTCACAATTTCTACATGTGTTGAACTATTTCCTTTGATTATGCAACCATGGGTCATGGGAAGAAGGGAAAGAAGGGATCCTCAAGAAAACAACACTCCCAACCTAGGAACCCTGTGGGTTTTGTAGAACCTATTATGACAATGCCTAAGGTAGAACCTAAGACAATATCTGATTCTGAAACCTTGGCTGTAACAATTAAATTTTAAAGTTTGTGTGTTGTCTTTTTGTAGGTTGAAGTAAGAACCTGGATGCCAAAAGACTAGGTCATGAAGAAAGGAGGAAACCTAGGTGAGGTATCACAAAGACAAGAAGAAGTAAGTTGAAAGATACTTGCTTGAGTAAGGAGAATGGAAATGTTGAGAAGGTTAGTCCATGGAGACTTGCAGAGTAAGGAGGTACCAAGCAAGAAACAAGTAAAGAAGAAGGAGGAGAAGGTAAAGCAAATTGATATTGAGCAAGACATAGCATATTTGATGCAAGCCTTGGAGCAGATGAAAGAAATTCAAGAAGAAATGGAAAAAAGAATGGAACTTGAAATGTAGCAGCTTCTTGAGAGAGCAAAACAAGAAAATAGTTCACATTTACCAATAAAGAAGAAGGTTACGTGGCCTATAAAGAAGATTATTCTGAAGAGAAGAAGGCAAGAGAGGACAGTAGAACCATATATTGGAGGATCTTTGTTGATGATGGAAGAGCCTAAGCCATTTGAGGAAGAGAAACAATGTGAAGACAATGGGTCCTTTGAGACTCAAAATGTTATTTCTAACAATATTTGTGAGTATGTGTTCATAGGTGCAGGAGATGAATATGAAGATGGAAAAGAGTTTAGAGAAGGAAGCGAGGTGCATATAGTGTATGAAGATTGTTATACAAATATAGCACACTATGGTGAAGAAGATGTTGCCAAAATAGTTGAGGTAATTGTTACATTTTCTAATTTTATGGATGCTAACATATTGTATTCCAATGATGAATATGAAGACATAGATGGTGGTACTGAGGCATATGAATGAGAACTCAAATTTTGGTACCTTGAAACTGAGAAGATGCTAAGTAAGAGGCGGTACAAGAAGAAGAAGGAAAAAGATCTAGGGAAAGTTGTAGAAATGAAGGACAAGTTGTAGAAGAATTGGAAGACTAAAAAGAAAGAGAAGAACTGCACTCAAGTGGACTTGAGTTTTTCTTCCCCTTGGGAGTATGGTGCAGGGGCACCCTCATGCACATGTTAATCAATTTTAGATTTTGTCTTGTTTTGATAATAATTGATGTAAATAAGGTCATTTAAGACCATGTTATGTGTCCTAGAGTCCATGTTAGGTTATTAGGTGTGGAAGTGTCTAGTTACAAAAGATGTCAATGTTACAAATATTGTCAAATTGCACAATGTGGAATGTGAAGGGTCAATGTTGCACAAAGTGGGAATTTGAATAGTTGTCACTTGAAAATTAGTGGTGATAAATTGTAAAAGGTTTAAAAATATTTTTAAAGGTCAAAGACATGAGGGGGAGATGGTGTGGTTGAAGTTTCTTTGAAGAATAATGAATAGAAATCTCTATTTTCTACATTTTAGAATGCTAATTTGTTGTTACAGTTGATTGTATGGATTTTTACTTGCTGGTATGAATGAAAGTATGATTACCCATTATGGAAGGCACTTATACCTTTAATGGGTTTTTTATTTGGTCTATTTTCATTAATTTTTTAGGGAGATACATGCATTTTTGTTAAAACTGCCATAAACTATTTTCTGCATTTTCTAAATGTTTTTATCTATTCTAGTGAATGGTATGGTCATGTACAGTCATTTCATAGCATGAGACCAATTGAAAATGAAATATAATTGAGTCTAATTCCTTAATATTTTTATTTCATTCAATTTGATTATGTTTCAAGCAAGTTACGTCTATTTTACTAAAACAGGGCTGAAACCCTAGTAGGCCTAATTTGAGTGAGAACAGTCCAAATTTAAACATCTCCGTACAAAATAACCTACCTTGGTTCTGAAGTATGTTGTATAAAACCCAAATGGGTATCTATAACTATGTTTACATTTTTGATATCATGTCTGCAATGAAAGTTACGGCTAAAAAACCTAATTTGTTGCTCCTGTGTTTGTTCAGACAATTAGGCCTGGAGACTAGGACAGTCAATTTTTAGCCTTTTTGTTCCAAATCAATCATACCCCATTTCAATATATGTTATAAAAGGGCCAAATGGGTATCTGGAACTGCCCTTATGTTTTGGTTTCAAGATCATTCCTGAAAGTTATGTCAATTTTGCCCTTTTGAAAGGCTACAAGGAAGACCAAGGGTTGTGAAGGAAAACCCACATTTTGATGACCAAAGGCATTTGATTAAGGTTGTTTTGAGTTTGATCACCTCTACTCTGCATCAAACCTATTATGACAATACCTGATTCTAAGACCTTGGCTGTAACAATTAAATGTCTAAAACTTCACAAGGGTAAGGTAGTCCCTGGACCATCTAAAAGTGTAAAATAACTTTAGCAAAACCCATCATTTATAAGAAAGCCTAAGTCATTGATGAAAAGAGTCTTTCCTTTTGGTTGTAGATGCAATGCACTAACTATTTCTAAAGAAGTGATTGTAGAATATGAGCATATACACTCCAAACCATTTGTAATTATGGAAACCTCTGAAGAGGAAGAAATTAAGGAACAAGAACTTCCTATTGTATAAGAAACCTATCTATAATGATGATATAATAATAAATAACTATCATTGCATGTATGTAATTAATATCCATTAATGAAGAAATATGTTGTCACATCTCGTTTTTATGGACAATATAATTATTCTAGATTAGTGAACAATTATTGTGATTAACTTTTACTTTAAGAAAAAAAATTTGTGTGAAGGTTATTTGGTGAAAATTAGAAAATTGATTTAACTATTAGATATTATCAATGTGATTATAATGATTTGCTTCGGCTATTTTTTTTAGGAACTAACCTATTGACGTCGAGTTGAGTGCAAATGAATGTAGGTACTCGTCAAAGACGAGAACATGATTGAGGTAGAAGTGTTCTAGCCACTTGGCAAGAACTGATGGGATGGTTTACCCTAATGCAATCACACACTCACGTAGTTGCATATGCATTTTTTGAATGGCTTATTGTATGCATTGATGTGTGATTATTAATCGTGATTGATGATTAGACGTTAGAAAATTAGTGTGTTAAAAATCGTTTTCAAATGCATGATGTGATTACTTAAATTTAAATGTCTTTTTGAATTATATTTAAATGGTGTATTGTATTTTAAATAAAGAAATATATATGTTTGTAATTTATTAAATAAATAATAAATAATGTTTTCTATTTACATGATTATAGATGTTTGGAAGACAATATGTAAAATAGATTTAAATAATTATATTAAATTATAATAGATATATATGTATTATTGTATTATTTTTACTTCTTAATTTATTTAAAGTAATTGTGTTTTAGTAAAAATAGTTAACTTATGTTAATAATAATATTATTATATTTAAAATTTTTAAATAAAAATAATTAAAATCAATTTACTGTCTTGCATGCGATAGTAAGATAATTAAAAGATATTATCATTATTGCTATTATCATTATCATTATAATTATCATTATTATTATTATCACATCTTGAGTTGATTTGGAGTGCTTATATTTATTTAAAATAGAAAATAGTATTAATAATAGTATTATTATATTTAGAGAGCTAAAATAAAGAGAATTAAATAAATTATTGTCATGCAAGTGACAAAAGATAAATTAAGTTATTTTATTTTAATTTAAATAGAAAATTGAGTCTTTTAAATAAAAAAATTCTCATGCAAACAAAAAAAATCTTGAGTTGAAAGGAGTTAAAAACCTAAACTTTGGACATCAAAAATAAGGAGAATTGTAAAAAAAAATAAGAAAGAAAAAGGTGTTTAAGGAGAGAAAAACCAGTCAAGAACAACGATAGTAAAACGGTGATAACTTTGTCATATCAAAACAAAATTTGAAACCGTAAGTGTTCAGGAAAGCTAGAGAAGAGTAGAACAAAACCTAGAAATAATTTAAAAAATTCACAATTTTTAGTAAACATTTTTACAAAAGAAAAATGATGTGATTTCATTTCTGAACATAGATGATCTTTAGAAGAGGAAGCACATTTTGACAACAGAGAGGAGGATGGTTCTCATACTATTTTTGCAGTGACAGGGACAGAAAAAAGGCAATGACGTGGGAGAGAGGATCGGCTCCTTGAACAAGTGAAACTATCTAGGTATTTTTCCTTATTTATGAATGCAATAATTATTGGTCGATATAATTATTTATAAATAGTGAATCAGACCTACATTTTGTTCTTTCTGGTCTATTTTATACCCTAGGTGGCCAACATTACTGGTAAATTGTTTTTAATTTAAACTCTTTCCCATCATGTTATCTTTCATCTACGGTCTTAGTGCAGGAGCACCTAATGGACTTTATGCCTCCATGAGGCCATTTTGTAAATATTTGCTTTATGTTGTGTTTGTGTCATTTCATAAGGTCTTAGAGACCATTTCTAAGGTGTGTAAGGCATCTTGAGTCATTATTAAGTTTATAGGTGATGGTTTGTCAAATTTTGTAAATCTTCTAAAAGTTGTCATATTGTAAAGTTGCAAAAAGTGGGAAGGTGAAGAGTCATAAGTTGTAAATGAAGGAATTAGAATGGTTGTAGTTAGAAAATAAGTTGTAAATGGTTGGTACATGTTTAAATAGACTTGGGGAGGTTGAAACCAAGGTGGGTTGTTACATTTTGAAGTGAAATCAATAAAAGACATCCTTGTTTCTGTAATTTAAGAACATTAAATTGCTGTTGCAAAGATTGGTATGGCCTGGTACAATCATTTCATGGCATGAGACCAATTGGAAATGAAAGATACTTGAATCTAATTTCTGTTTCTTTTTGTTTCACTCAATTTAATGGTGTTTTGAGAAAGTTATGCCCATTTTACTACAAACAGGTTTAAAACCCTAATTAGGGTATAGTGAGTAAACAAATCAATTTTTTAAGGATTCTGTACAAAGTAACCTACCTTGATTCTAGGATATGTTGTATAAAGTCCAAATGGGTGTCTGAAACTATGTTTTCATTTTGAATATCATGTTTATAATAAAATTTATGGCCGAAAACCTTATTTGCTGCTCCACTTCAAAACCTAGGCAAGAGTAGAACAATCAAGTTTTGAACCTTTCCTTCCAATGTAACCATATCCCATTTCATGATATGTTATAGAAGGGCTTAATGGCTATCCAAATCAATTTTTAGATCATGGGTCTGAGTTATCTTCTGAAAATTATGTCAAAATTACCTTATTTGTTGTTCTCATCAAAGCATAGTGGAAGATTGTGAGAAAAGTCGTTTGTTTGAAGTATCTTTGTTTGATTGAATCCTCCATGGTTTGCATCAAATTGGTATTAGAGATTAGGGATTAGATCTCTTAAGGGAGATTGGTCTAAGTTTGCATGAAGGAAAGGTTGGAATTTGAAGAGTTAAGATGCCTCCTAAGAACAGTGGAATTGTGAGAGAGTTGCAGGAGTTGAAAGAGAGACATGCTAGGTTATTGGAGTCCCATAATGCTATTGTAGAAAGACTTTCTACCCTAGAGTCAAATCAGAGAAGAGGTGTTGCATTGGATGAGGAGAGTGATGAAGATGAAGGCAAAGAGTTTCAAGAAGCAGAGAATGAGGAAGAGCAGTTGGACCCTGAGAAGCAAAAGTTCACGATGCTCTTAAAAGCAGTCAAAGGTGATAAACATAAGGTGAAAGTTGATTTGCCTATGTATGGAGGGAGACTAAATGATGAAGAGTTACTAGATTGGATCACAACTTTGGATAATCAATTTGAATGTGAAGATGTTCCTGAAGAGAAAAAGGTCAAAATTGCAAAGACAAAACTCACAGGACATGCCTTGTTATGGTGGGACTACATGAACAAGCTAAGAGGAGAAACTAAGGCAAATCAAAGATACTTTCTTGGGACAGAATGGTTGGTAAACTCAAAGGTAAGTTGTTGAGTTGTTTGTAGCTTCGATCAGATAACGTATTTATTATGATTATAATAAATATGAAGATATAAGTAATATTAAATATTACTTATATATTCATACTTAATATATAAGGTATCTTAAAATAAATATAAATATAGCATGATCGAATGATATATTACCAAAGTATAAACACCAACTACAATTCAAATGGTGATTAGCAATTACTAAAGCAATGGAAAGGTGACGAAGTCACACCTGTGATAGGCGTGACTCCTTGAGGAGTCACGTCTATCACAGATGTGACTCCTACCATCACTCATATATATATCATCTTCGCCCTGCAATACCATAGAAATACACAGAAATCGAAAGTGTATGAGAAGTGGAAATTGCATCTGCAAAATAAAAGAAAGTAATAAATTAAGTCTGCAATACAAATATCCAACATTTAGAAATTATCCAAGTTAGAGATCATAAGTTTGATTTGAATTTACATGGTATCAGAGCTAGGTTAAGTAGAATCTAGGTAGAAAATTGAACTTGAGAAATTTAGATTTAATACATCTCATTTTTCAAATGGTAGCAGCAATCCGATTCGAAGACAGATTGGAAGGAGGAAATACAAATATCCAACATTCAGAAGTTATCCAAGTTAGAGATCATAAGTTTCATTTGAATTTACATGGTATCAAAGCTAGGTTAAGCAGAATCCAAGTAGAAAATCAAACTTGAGAAATTTAGATTTAATACATCTCATTTCTCAAATGGCAGCAGCAATCTAATTCAAAGACAGATTGGAAGGAGGAAATAACTTCTCATCATGGAAATTCAGAATTATGATGATACTAAAAGAAAATAAAGTTGATTCATTTGTGAGAGAAAACAAAATGGAACTAGAGAATGATCCTGATAAAACGACATGGATTGAAGGAAATGACAAAGCCATGAAAATCATAGTTGATGGAGTTAGAGATCATATCGTGCCGATTCTAACAAAACATGAGATTGCATATCATATGTTTAAGTCACTTGAAAGCACTTATGAAATTAATAACTCCAGTAGAACCTTAGCCCTAAAGAGAGAAATAAATCATACAAGTATGAACAAAGGAGAATCTATTAATGCATACTTTATGAGAATATCTGCACTAAGGGATCAACTATCAACACTTGGGTACCAAATTGAAAACAAGGAACTAACACTTATTGCCCTAGATGGTCTCCCAAATTCCTGGGAGACATTTGTTCAAGGCATTAGTACAAGGTCTAAATTTCCAAAATTTGACCACCTAAGATCAGACTGTCTTCAAGAAGAATTTAGACAGACAAAGAAAGGGTCAAAATAGAAAAATATAGATGAAGATCTTCATGTTCTAAATACAAACTCTCATAAGAAAGAGAAGAACAAACACTTCAAGAAGAGGAAAAATCATAACGGGAAAGGTTCATTCAAGAAAGACATTTCTCGCATCCAATGTTTCAGATGCGACCAATATGGACACTGTGCAGTTAGATGTCCTGACAGAACCAAGCAACAAGCATCTTATGCCAAAATAAAGGAGCATGAATCCAAGAAATATGTATTCTACTCTGCACTTTCAAACCAAGTAATAAATAAATCCAACACCTGGGTTATAGATAGTGGTTCATCAAGACACATCACAGGGTTCAAGGAACTACTAGACACCATGGTAGAAGAGACTGACGAAGAAGTAACAATTGGAGATAACTCTATACATCTAGTCAAGGGTGCTAGCACATGCACCCTCAAATTAAAGACTGGCATCTCCATCCAACTTACTGGAGTATTGTTTGTCCCAGGCATCAAAAGAAATCTAGTCTCCATATCTACACTTGAAGATATTGGATATAAGGTGACCTTTATGGATAGCAAAGTATTGGCATGGCCAAAGAATTCTACTATTAAGAAAGCCAAAACCATAGGTCATAGACAAGGGTACTTGTACGAGTTATGTACGGAACCAAATCTAGCCCTAATTCATGAAATTGCAGACTCTAATGAAATATGGCATAGAAGACTAGGACACCTAAATTTCTATGCCCTATCTTCCATGGAAAGACTAGTTACAGGGTTACCGAAACTCAAACAATGTAATTTAGGGGTATGCAAGGGGTGTACCTTAGGGAAAAATACAAATGGCTCCTTTCAAAAGAGTTCTAGCAAAACAAATAATGTATTAGAACTAGTCCACTCAGATTTATGTGGACCCATGTCTGTACCCTCCTTAGGTGGGTTTCTGTACTATGTAATCTTCATTGATGACTTCTCCAAAAAGACATGGATCTATTTTCTTAAATGTAAAGAATCACAGGAAATCCTTAAAAGATTTAAGGAATTCAAATCCATTACTGAAAACTCTTCTGAGAGAAAAATCAAAACCTTAAGAACAGATAATGGGAGTGAATACACTTCAGACATTTTTAAAGACTTTTGTAAAAACACTAGGATTAAGAGGGAGTTCACTGTACCTTATAATCCTCAACAAAATGGAGTTGCAGAAAGAAAAAATAGAACCATTGTAGAAGCTGTTAGGGCTATGTTACTTGATCAGAATATAGACACTTCACTTTGGGCAGAAGCATCTAGTACTGTTGTCTATATACAGAACAGATGTCCTCACTCTCATATTGATGACAAAACTCCTGAAGAAGCCTTCATTGGTACAAAACCAGACATTAGTCATTTTAGGATATTTGGTTGTCCTATTTATATTCATGTGCCCAAAGAGAAAAGAACTAATCTAGAACCTTCTGGGAGAAAAGGCATTTTGTAGGCTATAGTGAAACATCAAAAGCTTATAGAATATATATAATTGGTCAAAGACAAATTGAACTAAGCAGAGATGTGATTTTTGAGGAAGACATAGCTTTCAAAAGAGCCAAAAATTATATTGAGTCAAAAATTCAAACTTCCAACTCAGGCATAGAAGAGGATCCTGCACCTGAGTTTCAGAGGGAGTATCCTAAGGAAGATGTAAACCATGAACAAATCACATCACTAGAAAATCCCAAGAAAAGACCACTCTGGGCCACCAAAACAATGGAAGAAGCTAAAAATTATGCCGCTCCATCAGGAACTTTTAGGGAAAGCACAAGACCTAAGAGATTCTCTAGTTATGTAGCTTTAATGAGTGAATTCATTAAATCAGAACCTTCTAGTGCTATAGAAGCTCTTAAGCACCAAGTATGGAAGGATGCCATGATAAAGGAGTATCAATCCATCCTGAAGAATGATGTGTGGGATATAGTACCTAGACCAAAAGGGAAATCTGTTGTTTCTTCAAAATGGCTATTTAAAATCAAACATGCTGCAGATGGCAGTATAGGGAAATACAAAGCAAGATTTGTAGCCAGATGATTTTCACAAAAGGAAGGAATTGATTACGACAAAACCTTCACTCCAGTTGCTCGATATACATCAATCAAGGCAGTTCTAGCTATTGCAGCAGCCAAAGGGTGGAAAGTCCATCAAATGGACGTAAAAACTGCTTTCTTAAATGGAACCATTGAAGAAGAGGTTTACTTAGAGAAACCCGAAGGATTTGAGATTCACAATGCAAGATCCCATGTATTAAATTAAAGAAAGCTCTATATGGACTTAAACATGCCCCCAGAGCCTAGTATGAAAGAATTGACAGTTACCTCTTGAGATTAGGCTTCTCAAAGAATGATGCAGATCCAAATCTCTACTTCAAACAAAGAAAAGGTGATATTTTAATATTGATATTATATGTTGATGATCAATTGATTACAGGAGAAGATCACCTTATTGATCAGTGTAAGAAAGATCTAGCTTCAGAATTTGACATGAAGGACTTAGGTCTATTACACTACTTCCTTGGACTGGAAGTATGGTAGAAATTAGACTGTATTATTCTAAACCAAGGGAAGTACACAATTGATATATTAAAAAGGTTTGGTATGATGGACTGTAGACCTATGTCTTCCCCCATGGAAACTAATCTTCATAAATTGAAGGAAGCAGTAGCAGATTCTCCGTTGGCAGATCCCACTCTTTACAGATAGATAATTGGATCCTTGATGTATTTGGTCAATACCAGACCTGATATATGATGTGTTGTAAATGCCTTAAGTCAGTTTATGTGTGAGCCCAAGGGGATACATCTTGTGGCTGTGAAGCATATAATGAGATACCTTCAAGGTATTCTAAATTATGGCTTAAAATATGAAAAGGTGGACTTAGATCTACATGGATTCATAGATTCAGATTGGGCTGGAAGTGTAACTGACCGGAAGAGCACCTCCAGATGTTGTTTTAGTTTAGGGTTAGCAATGATATCATGGATCAACAGAAAATAGTCTTTAGTTGCTCAGAGTTCTACAGAAGTCAAATATATTGCAGCTTCTATGGCTGCTAGAGAGGCAGTATGGCTTAGAAAACTACTTGTGGGATTATTTGGTAAACCTCTGAAACCAACTATCATCCACTGCGATAATCAAAGTTGTATTAAGCTATCCGTGAATCTAGTATTCCATGATAGATCTAAACATATTAAGATTCCTCATCACTATGTGCATGATATGGTGGAAAGGAAAGTGATTCAGTTGGAGTATATCAGTATAGGAGATCAAACTACAGATATTCTTACCAAACCACTCCTCAAGGTGAAAGTTGAATACTTCAGCAAAAATCTTGGTATGATTGAAATGTAAGATTCTAATTGATTTGTACTAATATATTAAAGATGTTTAATGTGTAAACTTCTTGTGTCATATGTGTGACTCTATGACATTATCGGCCTACCCATTCTGTGTTTATTTATAAAAGGTGACGACTTTTTGGATAATCTACACTTGTACCTAACATTATAAGGTGACAATCTTATAATGTTCATTAGACTGATATCTTGTGACTTGATATTTGTATGAATCATGGAGTTATCATGATTAAGTTATGGTAGACATTATGTGACTTAATGTCAGTGCACATACCATAATTAGGATATATAAGGAGAATGTAATGTTCTCGAGTATAGTATATCCTTTAGTATCACGAGGTAGGTGATGCTACGTATCACGAGATAGGTGATACCATATATCATGAGTTATATGATATTAAATTACTTTGAGTAATTCATTACAGATCAGATAATTGATATTCACAGATATTATTGTGATTTGTTATCTTCCTGAGCTAAGATGGAGTGTTGAGTTGTTTGTAGCTTCGATCAGATAATGTATTTATTATGATTATAATAAATATGAATATATAAGTAATATTAAATATTACTTATATATTCATACTTAATATATAAGGTATGTTAAAATAAATATGAATATAGCATGATCGAATGATATATTACCAATGTATAAAGACCGACTACAATTCAAATGATGATTAGCAATTACTAAAGCAATGGAAAGGTGATGAAGTCACACCTGTGATAGGCGTGACCCCTTGAGGAGTCACGTCTATCACAGATGTGACTCCTACTGTCACTCATATATATATATCAATGTCTTTGCCCTGCAATACCATGGAAATACACAGAAATCAGAAGTATATGAGAAGTGGAAATTGCATCTGCAAAATAAAAGAAAGTAATAAATTAAGTCTGCAATACAAATATCCAACATTCAGAAGTTATCCAAGTTAGAGATCATAAGTTTGATTTGAATTTACATAAGTTTCTTCCTAAAGACTATGAAGTTCAATTGTTTAAGAAACTCCAAGGTTTGAAGCAAAAGGACTTAGATGTTAAGACCTATACTAATGAATTCTATAAGTTAAGCATAAGATCGAGTAGAATGGAAGATGAAGTTGAAAAAGTTGCTAGATACCTTGGTGGACTTAGATTTAACATTCAAGATGAACTAGTTGTGGCAAATCCAAGAACAGTGGAAGAATGTTTCCAGTTGGCCATTAGAGTGGAAGAGAAGATCAAAAGAAGGCAAGAAAAATTTATTAGAGGAAGAGGTAGCAATCAGAGAGGAAGAGGATCATTTCCTACATCAAACCAGTCCCATGATGAATAAGAAGATGCAAACAAAGGTAAAGAACAAGTTGTTGATTCAAGGGGTGGATTTAGATGCTCTAGAGGCAGATTTAGTGCAAGTAGGAGTTCCAATACATTTTTAGGAAGATGCTACAATTGCAATCAGTTTGGTCATCCATCCTTCAAGTGTCCTGAAAGACAATGCTCTACTTCAAGCGTTGGTGACAAGAGGGTTCAAATAGTGCAAGAGGATGAGTGTGAAAGTGCTAATTCTTCTAGTCATATTGTTTCTCCTGAAGTTGGTGAATCTTTAATGGTGAGAAGTGTTAGAATCTGAAAAGATTAATAACCCATAAAACTAGTGCAAATGAATAGATATTAAACTATGAATGCAAATGATACGAAATCAAAATAGCAACACAGAGTTAGTCTCCAAGAGAGTAATGTAAATGCTAGAAGCAAAATAGCATTAAGAGGATGCAAAAGCAAGAGATACAAAATACAAGTCAGGTAGCATGCTTATATAGACCAGGGAGAGGGAGGAGGTGGCAACACCAACCAATGAGGAGCAACCATCTATTGAACTAAAGATAGCAAAGTATCTTCCCAAGATAGCTAATGGATGCTCACATGTAGGAAGGTGACACCTCATAACCACTCACCTAATTAAGCATGCTTTATTAACCTAAGAGAGATTAATAGAAGTGTAGGAAAAACCTAGGAATAAAGGAAAAAATAAATAACCCATCTAGGAAATAAAAACCTACACTAACACCCCCCTTAAGTGAAGCTTAGGTGGATGTAGAAATGGGTCCCAACAAATCAAGCCTGATGAGGTACCCATGTACATAAAATTCCCCCCCAAAGAGAGAGAGAAGAGACCCCCCAAAGTAGAGAGAGTCCGGACTCCGTGTGAGAGGAAGAAGCCCCCCAGAAGATGAAGCATCTTGCACCTCTAGCAAAGCTTGCAAATGAAGGAACTTGCTCTCAGTGAAGGGTTTGGTGAAGATATCAACAACCTACTCGAAAGTCAGACAGTAGCGAAGGTCAATGACATGGCCAGGGATCAGCTCCTGGATGTAGTGCATGTGGACCTTAATGTGTTTGGTCTGCTAATGATGGACTGGATTCTGTGAGATCTGAATGGCACTCTATTTGTCACAAAATATGACTGATGGTCATCTGATCTGGATACCAAACTTAGTGAGAAGATTTTGAAGCCAAATGGCCTCAATGGCGGCATTCACAGCCCCCTGATACTTGGCCTCAGTAGAAGATAGAGCAATATAAGACTGCTTCTTGCTCGACCAACAAACATGACCTGAACCAAGTGAGAAGCTGTAACCTAAAGTAGACTTGTGATCATGAGAATCACCCGCCCAATCTAAATCTGTGTAGCCCACCAAGTCAAGCTTAATGCCTGTTGCGTAGTGAATCCCAAAACTATGACTACCTTGAATGTAGTGAAGGATCCACTTGGCTACTTTCCAGTGCAGCTCATGAGGCTCTTGCATGAATCAAGAGACCATGCCTACAACATATGAAATGTCAGGTCTCGTGTGAGTTAGATAAATGAGACTCCTAATAAGCTGTCGGTACAAAGTGCCATCAACAAATGGAGACGAACACTAAGCCTCAAGTTTGACTCTAGAAAGAAAAGGAGTCAGAGCAGGCTTACAGTCAGCCATATGAAACCTCGAGAGAAAATCTAGAGCATACTTGGACTGTGTGAGTGTGATCCTAGAAGAAAACTGGTAGATCTCAATCCTGAGAAAGTAATGCAACAAGCCCAACTCAGTCATCAAAAATATGTCATGAAGGGCAGTTTTGACAGCCCCAATGGTGGATAAAGAACTCCATGTGATCAACAAGTCATCAACATAGAAAACCAGAAATAGGAGTGAATCATCCTGCTGCAGAATGTAGACATTGGGATCAGAATGGCACCGAGTGAACCCAACTATCAGAAGGAAGGAGTCCATCTTGGCATACCAGGCCCAAGGAGCCTATTTGAGGCTATAGAGAGACTTTCGAAGATGACACACAAGTGAAGAGTCCTGAACAAACCCCTGTGGCTACTCCATGTAGATCTCCTCGTGAAGGTCACCATGAAGAAAAGCACTCTTCACATCCATCTGGTATACTTCCCAATGATTTGTTGCAGCAATGACAAGAACAAGTCAGATGGAGTTCATTCGGGCAACTGGCGTAAAAGTCTCAAGTAATCAATCCCAGGAACCTGGGAGAATCCTTTGGCGACCAAGCGAGCCTTATGCTTGTCAACTGATCCATCTACTACAAATTTTGTTTGATAAATCCACTTACATCGAACAAGTTTTCTTCCCTTAGGAAGAGGGACAACATCTCAGGTGTGGTTCCTCATCAAGGAACTATACTCCTCCTACATAGTTGTATCCCACTTAGGAATACCAGAAGCCTCGTGAAAAGATTGTGTATCTGAGGTAGTAGCAATGAAGACACATGGAGCATCATGGAAATTTGAACGAGTCTGCCTGGTGTCTAATGGATCTCCAACCCAATCACCTACAAATTGCAAGGTCTGTCTAACCCAAAGTGGACCAGAAGATGGAGAATCTAGAGGAGAATCATCAACCTCTGAATGATGACTAGGAGAGGAAGGAGGAGAGTCCTCTGAATCACTCTCTACATCAGAAGTGGAGGAAGAAGATAGCTCAGGTGAATTTGACTCATCAGAAGATCTGTCATGTATCCCAAGTGACTCCAATGTCAATGTAAAAGGAGATGGAGAAGTGATAGAAAGTGAGCTCGAAGAGCCCTCCTCAAACTGAACAATCCTCTCAATGAATAGCTCATGTGTAGTAGGGTGGAGCAACTGATGACCCTTCACACCATTAGGATAGCCTACAAATATGCAAGGTCTTGTCTACGGATCCAAGGCCTTGTGTTTCTCTACAGAAATGTAGGCCCATGCAGGAGAACCAAAACTCAAAAGTGCTTAACTGATGGTTTCTGACTGCTCCAAGCTTCAAAAGGAGTGTCTCCCTTCAAGGCTCAGTGAGGAACATGGTTCTAGATATAACAAGCACATTTAATGGCTTCTGCCCAATACTATAGTGCAAGAGATCTGGAGTGAATCATGCAGTTCACCATTTCCTTCAAGGACCTATTCTTCCATTCTGCAACACCATTCTGCTGAGGATTGTATGGAACTAAATGCTGCAAATCAATCCCCTCTAAAGTGCAAAACTGCTCAAAATGATGGTTGACATACTCACCACCATTATCAGTGCGCAAAACCTTCATGGCTTTCCCGAATTACTTCTCTACAAAAGTTTTGAAGTCCTGAAAATGACCAAATACCTAAAACTTTTGTTTGAAAAAGTACACCCAAGTATACCGAGAAAAGTCATCAATGCATGTGAGGACATATCTAGCCCTATTGAATGAAGGATGCTAGAATGGACCAGCCAAATCACTATGAACTAACTCCAGTATATGTGAAGCTCTCCATACCTCTCCTTTATCAAACTTTTCCTTAGGGTGCTTACCAAGAATGTAGCCTTGGCAAACACCACCTGAAAACTGAACTGAAGGCAACCCTGTGACCATGCTCTACTGGTTGAGCTGCTGCAAGTAGCGAAAGTTAAGATGGCCAAACCACTCATGCCATAATCTACTCACATCATCAGAATGAGTGAGAAAAACAATCGAAGGATGATCAGGAACAAAGTGAGAAAACAGATAGAATTGTGATTGATGATTTGCTCTCCCAACTACAATTGTAGAACCATTGTGTAACTCATGAATCTCCACTGAATCAAGAGTGAACTCAACCTGCTTGCCTGAACCTGTGTGAGTGATCTAGTATACCTATAGGAGATTAGTTGATAATGATGGCACGCAAAGAACATCATGGAATGTGCCATCCCCCACATCAACAGACCCTCTCCCACACACCTCAATAGGAGTGTCATCACCCATCAAAATAGAAGGCATAGTACACAGCTCCAAAGATGCAAGCTCTTCCTTAGATGAAGCCATGTGGTGTGAAGCACTCGAATCAAGAACCCAGGTGGATGGTGAAGAAGCAACTACTACAAGGGCCTTGCCCTTTCCTATCCCCTTGCTATTTTCTTTTGCCTTGTCAGACACCTCATTTGAACTCTATTTGATGGACTTAGGAACACTGATATTATTCTTCTCAAGAATGTGTGTCAAGTGATCAATTTGTTTCTTCAAGTACTTATGTTCATCATAACCGAGTCTTTTACAATAGGCACATTGGACCTTCTCTTTCTTAGGCTTGTTGCCCTTGGAAGATTGGGTCTCATTAGTTGCTTTTGAAGCAACTGGTATCTTATCCTTCTCCTTTCTATTCTTTTGTTTCTTGTCCTTATTCTTGTTGTTACTACTTTGTCCTTTCTGTTCTTTTGTGCCTCGGTTGGCTTCCAGAGCATGTGACTTAGAAGACTTAAGAGTGCCCATCTGGATTAGCTTATCCTATTCCTGAGTGAGAGAGATAGCAAAATCATCTAAAGATGGCATGGTGAATTGAGTACCAAGTGCACCCTTAGTAGCATAGAAGGTAGAAACAAATACAAAATATTCTAAACTTAGCTTAGAGAGAAAACTAAGAATCAGTTGTTCATTTTTCTTTTCAATTCCACATTGTTTTAACTACAGTCTTAGTGATTCCAATTTTGTGAAGAAATCATGGATTGTGTTGAAATTGCCTGGACTTAAACTAATTGGTTCATTTTCCAATATATGACCCCTCATTGAATCTTGTGTGCCAAATAGTATTTCTAGCTTTGTCCAGATTTCATTTGGTGAATTTAAAGACTCAATGTGAAAAAGAAAATTAGGAGAAACAGACAAACACAATGTTCTATATGCCTCATCACATTTGTTAAACCACTTAGGCTTATCTTCATCTTTAGTAGGTTCAGTTTCAATTCCCATAGTTATCCTATGTAATCCAACTTTCCTTAAGTAGATTGTCATGTGTGATTTCCACTCAAAGTAGTTGTAAGGAGTTAGAATGGGCACAGTTGTTTGATCCATGATGAAGAAATGCAAAAAAGAAATGCTGAAAAGAAGAGAACACAACCAAGACAACCCCCCTTTTTTATTAAATCAAAGAACCCCCCCAAGAAAATATGATTTGGCACTTTATATTAGTGCATTTACAACTGCCACTAAGTGGTCTTGATTTCAATGCATTACAAAACCCTCACAAATTGAGTGTATGCTAAAAGTAGAATACTGAGACTTAGCCAAGCAAAACTAACAACACCACTACAATCTACCATAAAAATCATGCACTTTCAAAAAAAGAAACACCTCGATACGAGGTCGTATGTGAAAGTTATGATCCTTTGAAGTTCCAAAATTGAGAACTATGCAATGTCACGGGTGAGAATCTATAATTTCTAGAAATTTTTTGCATCAAAATAAAAAAATGTCGGCACTAGTGCATAGAGCACAAAAAAATGGAGAGGGGTACTACTGTAACTTTCTGAGTTTGATTCTGCAAAATATATAGTTTGCATGCAAAAAATAAAAGATACTAGATGGTTTTTCGATGCTACAAACAAAACCCAGAAGGTGTTTTTCTTGCTGATGTACAGAAGATGTAGTTCTAATGTAAATAGAACGCCTTTAGCAACAAAAAATGGCCCCAGCAACCAAAAAATGACATGCAAAGGCTGAATCGGCTACCTAGGACAGGCAAAGGCATGCTAGAACCTGCAATATTAATTAAAAACACATAATATGTAATCCGATTGTTAGATTTGAGCTTGAAACCCCAGTTCCGCAACTGTGTCTGACGATCTCTGATTTTAGTGAAGTGAAAGCCAAATATAACTTTCTTGAGCCTCCTGGACGTGTTGGAATAGCCAAAAATGCCGCCAGTATAACCAGAAATGTTGTAATCACCCAGATTTCATAAAACACATGTGCAAACCCCAAAGATTAAAATGTTTCCGTCAACCTTTTCTGATTCTCCAGATCATCCAAAGATGCAAGAGAAGAGCATACTGGGTTTTTTAAAAAATTGCAATAATATTTATTAGCCCCCCCCCCAAAAAAAAATTCTCTCAAATAAGGAAACTAAAATCTATCCTTGCACATAGAATAGCTCTGATACCATGTTAGAATCTGAAAGATTAATAACCTAGAAAACTAGTGCAAATGAATAGATAGTAAACTATGAATGCAAATGATATGAAATTAAAATAGCAACACAAAGTTAGTCTCCAAGAGAGTAATGCAAATGCTAGAAGAAAAATAGCATTAAGAGGATGCAAAAGCAAGAGATACAAAATACAAGCCAAGTAGCATGCTTATATAGACCAAGGAAAGGGAGGAGGTGGAAACACCGACCAATGAGGAGCAACCATCTATCAGACTAAAGATAGCAAAGTATCTTCCCAAGATAGCTAATGGATGCTCACATGTAGGAAGGTGCCACCTCATAACCACTCACCTAATTAAGCATGCTCTATTAACCTAAGCAAGATTAATAGAAGTGTAGGAAAAACCTAGGAGTAAAGGGAAAAATAAATAACCCATCTAGGAAATAAAAACCTACACTAACAAGAAGGACCATACTCAAGGCAGCCAAGGAGAAGGAATCAATACAAAGGAGGAGCCTATTCAAGACCACATGTAAATGCAAAGGTAATGTATGCAAAGTTGTGATAGATTATTTTCTACTAAAAATATGATGTCTAATGAAATGATAGATAAGCTACAGTTGCAAAAATTTCCTCATGAGAATCCATATAAGATATCATGGTTGAATGATAACCAATCCATCTTAGTTAGTGAACAAGCTTTGACTGAATTCAATATTAGTGGTTATAAGGATAAGGTTGTTTGTGACATTGTGCCAATGGATTGTTGTCATGTTTTGCTTGGGAGGCCATGGCAGTATGACAAGCATGTCATTTATGATTGTAGAAGCAATAGCGATCAGATTGAGCATAATGGGAGTAGTTTCACATTAACCCCATTGCAAGAGGATGTGAAGGATCAGTCTAGGACAACAAAGGTGATCATGTTTGGCAAGGAAGAGTTTGTGAAGACAAAGGAAGAGGAGCCTAAGGAGTTTGCAGTCACTTCTATGTTAGAGGACATCAAAACAAAGAGTTTGAAGGTTTCTTCAGAGTTGAAGAACAGAGGTAATGTGTTGACACCAAAAGTAGGCCAGAAGAAGGCTAAGAATCAGTTGTGTGTGTAGACACAAGTTGGATTGAAGGAGCATAATGCAATTATAGTTGGGACAGTGCTTTGTCCACTAGTCTCAAAGGAGGGTGGTAGGAAGTCATATTCTACCATGATAGTAGCTTTTAAACTAGAGGAGATAGGGGTAATTGGAATAAAGAACTTGAAGGTAGGTGTGAAGGCAGAGGTTAAAGAGAATAAGTGTAATTGGCAAGAATCAAGGATCAGATTCAAGCATGCAATGAAGGAACCGGTTCAAGATAAATATGGTAAGTGTTTGTTTGTAGGTATGAAGGCAAGTACATCATGAGTTCTTGATGAAGGAATAGGTAGAAGACATGAAGCAGGTCTGACTGCAACAAGGGAGCCATGTCAAGGTGAAGGCAAGTTCAAAGATGCAAAGCATGATGCAAGGTAGTAGTACCTGGTTCCATGGAGGAGGTTTCTAGATGAAAGAGCATTTATAGGTCAAGGAGAGATAGTTTTCAAACATGTTCCAACACCCTATAGTCCTCAAAGGGACTTGAAGACTTTTTTTTGGCCAAGTGTATGGTGTAGGGGCACCAAGGCAAAATTTTGTAATTACGGGTTTTTGATAGATTTTGGGGTGTTGAGTCTTTTTTGGGTTGAATAAGGCCATCATAGACCACTTCTAGTGTAATTTAAGTTATGTGAGGTTCATTATTGCAAAAACTGTCATATTTTGTAAAGTTGTCACAATGTTGTATAAGTGCATACCAAGGGTCATGTTGTCTTTTGAAGAAGGTGAACATTCACCATTTCAAAATGTGGTTATGAACAATTGTAACTAAGTGGAAAAAGAATAAATAGGTGGAAGGAACTTGATTTGGCAGTTGGGAAGTTTTTTGTGGAAGAGATTTTGAATAGAAGTGCCATTTTTCTGGAATTTGAAGCATTTTCCCTATATTTCAGACCTCTACACGTGCTGGTATAGAAACTTTGTGATCTTTGACTAATTGGACAACATGGATAATTGAATTACCTTTGTTTTGCATCAAGTTTCACTTAATTTCATTCATTTTTGAGCAAGTTATCCACGTTTTTCTAAAAACTATCATGTAACTCTGTTTTTGAGGGTTGAAGACACTTAAATTACACTAATCATCCATTTTATTGTTAGAAGTTCCTAAGGCTTAGTAGAATAAGCATGTGTAGATAGTTTATGAAGTGTTTGAAGGTTTGGTTAGTAGGGTACAGGCCTGGAGAGTGGATTTTCAATAAACCCTCATAGGTTCAAGCCTAGAAAAGGCCTAAAGTAAGGGTTTTGGGGTTTGGTGCATAGAAGAGTGTTTCTTTGGTTAAGAGTTGTGAAATCTGCCTATTTAGGACCTGCCTAGAGTAGTGGAGTTGAGTTTCTAAATTGGGAGAGTGATTAGAGGGTACTTGCTTTGGAAAACAGGGCTAATTGCCCCTTTGTAGCAGCGGAACAATCATTTTTAGGAGGATACTTTCCAAAGTAACCATAGTCGGCTTCAAGATATGTCAAGGAACTCCATAAAGGGTATCTAGAACATGGATTAGTTTCTAGTTTGGTGAAGTATTTTGGAAGTTAAAACCATAGCTTGGAATTTGGTTCATTCTGTTGTCTTTCCTTTGTTTCTAGTTTTTCTTTGCTCTCTAGATTTTATGTTGAAGAAATAACCCTCTTTCTAGCCATTGTCTATAATCTATGAGCTGAAACTTAATAATTTCCAGTCATTGATCGATAGTTCTCTATTAGACATAAGTATTACAGTTGTTATCTCTCTGTTTGCTATTATAACCAGTCTTCTAGATGGAATTAGCTTTTTCTTAAATGATTAAACAAGGTGCAACAATTTTATAAACTTAGGTGATAATAAAGGATTCATGTAGTTTATCGACTCTTTATTGATTTTTCTATTCAACATGTAATTTTTAAAACATTATCTTTCAAATGTTGGGAATTAAGGTGTCTCAACCTTGGTAATTCCTTACATTATTAATGTTTGTATTTATTATTTAATTGCTTATGTTGTAAATATTTGTAAATTCCATATTGTCATATTGTGGGATGTGGCACGGTGATGTGTCAATCCTACATGGAATATGACAACTTGTAATTTTATCCTCACATGAGCAGATAGGCGTCCCACTTTGTGGTAGGAGCATTTTTCCATGTGTTGGCATCTTCCATGTTGTGTAAGAGAATATTGACCGAAACAGTTATGATGGATTCCTATGACAGAATCTATGACATGTAAGAGTCAGAAATAGAAGCTTGTAAGATAGGTGAAGACATGTGTTATGAAGCATCTTTGAATAAGGCACATTTGGATGCCCCAAGGTGGAATATAACATGTTGTAAGAGAATATGCTATTTATAGCATGTGTATGATAGATTCTCTTACAGCTATAAGTTGTAACCGCTATGATAGATTCTATGACGGTTGTAAGTGTCGTAAGAGCATTTATCATAGCCCATTTTGGAAATAGGAGACCTCTTTGGGATGGGAGTTGTGGACAAGTGTCAGGCACATTCTACAATGTTGACCAAGTGTCCCTAGGCATGGGTTTTGGGCCATGAGGCCTTGTTGGATGCCCATTCCAAGATAGGTCTAATATTGCCTTGTATATTCTATTTAAACAGGTGCTTGGAGAGGGAGTTGTATCATAGGTTTACAGGTACTGTTATGCTACTGAATTGACTCCAGATATGAGTGTCGAAGACCATTGAAGCTTGCATTGCAAGTGTATTGTAAACAACTTTCAGATTTGTTAATACATTATGCAAGTTTCTGAGTGTGGGGGATAAGGGTTTTCCCCACCATAAATCTGTCTCTCTTCTTTTGTCTTCTTTCTAGTTCATGTGTATTGCTGCAATATCTAATTTATATGTTCTATGTTGTAATTGTAAGGAATAATTTAAATTTGCATAGTCCTCTCCTCATTAGATTAGTGTAGGAAACAATTTCTGCACACCTAGCTTCCTTTCAGTTGGTATCAAAGCCTGGCCAATTTTGGTCTTAGCTATTGGGTAGGGGTTTTTTGAGCTAATATTAAGTTGAGTGGGAGTCTGTGTAGAATATTTTGATTTCTATTACAGCAAGGAGATGGCAAGCACATCCGGAAGAATGGAAGTGGAGAAATTCAATGGCACTAATTTCGAGCTGTGGAAGCTCAAGATGGAAGACATGCTTGTTGACCGAGACCTTTTGGAAACTGTTACCAGAACTAAACCAACTGCAATGCAACAAGATGATTGGGATCTCAAGGATCGGAAGGCTAAGGGTCTCATAAGACTTAGTCTTGTTGATTCTGTGTTGTTAAATGTCCATGAGGAGAAAATTGCAACCTTGCTTTGGAAGAAGTTGGGAGATGTGTATCAAGCAAAATCTCTGGTTAATAAACTTTTTCTGCCAAAGAAGTTGTATTCTCTTCGAATGGAGGACGAAGGATCCGTTGCCAAACATATGAATGCTTTTAACATGTTGGTTGCATAGTTGACATCCGTAGGTGTCAAAATGGAGGAGGATCAGTGTATGACCATGCTTTGTTCTTTTCCAAATTCGTGGGACCATCTTGTCATGGCTATCAGAAGCATCACTACCACCTTTAAGATGGAAGATGTGGTATCTGCACTGTTATCTAAGGAGATGAGGAAAAAGTCTTCTGATGCAGCCAAAGAGGCTCTTGTAGTTTGTGGAAGACCCAAAGACAAAGGGAAAAAGAAGGACAAGAAAGGTGAAAAGGGCACATCCAAATCCCATGGGAGATCCAAATCTCCTAGAAAGTCCAAGGCTCTTTGTTGGAACTGTGGTAAAATTGGGCATTTCTGAAAGGAATGCAAAGAGGAGAAGAAAAAGAAGAAGAAAGCTCCTGATTTAGATTTCGAGAAATCACAAGATGATGGTGATGCATTCATCGCAGTCCTGGCAACCCATGCATCTGATGATGTGTGGCTGAATGACTCTGGTACATCATTCCACATGACCTCACATCTAGACTGGTTTACTAAGTATGAGGAGTTCAATGGTGGAAAGGTGTATTTGGGTGACGACTCTCATCTGAAGATTGTTGGTCGTGGAAGAGTCTCTATCCGATTCCCTAATGGTCAAGTGAAGGGGATCTCTGGGGTTATGCATATCCCAGGCTTAGCATGGAACCTACTTTCTATAAGTAGTTTGAATGATGCAGGTATGCAGGTTGTCTTTTCTAAAGAAGGATGCAAGATGACTAGAGGAGCTATGGTGCTTGCTAAGGGTACTAGGAGAGGTACTCTATTTTAGCTGGAGGCATGCATTTCACAATGCAATAGCTCTTCTGATTCAAAGAAGAGGGCAGTAGTCACTTCATCCCCACCATCTGAATGAGCAGTTAAGAGATCTATTATTTCTAGTTCTAATGTTTGTAATCATGCCTTGGAAGTTAAACTTCTTGCTGAAAATACAATGCTGTGGCATAAGAGATTTAGCCGCATTGGTGAGAAGGGTCTATGTACCCTGAAAAATAAAAACCTCGTTGAGGGGTTAGATGATTGTAATCTTGAGTTTGACTTTTGCGAACATTGCATTTATTGGAAATAAAACTGTGTTTAGTTTTATTCAAGTTCTCACAAGTCTTCTGGTGTGTTGGACCTTGTTCATTCTGATGTATTTGGTCATGTTAATGTTCCTTCATTATCAAAATCTGTATATTTTGTATCTTTTATAGATGACTACAGTAGAAGGACATGGATTTATTTTCTCAGAAGCAAATCTGAAGTCTATAGTAAGTTTAAGGAGTTTAAGGCCTTTGCTAAAAATCAGACTGGTAAAAAGATTAAGTGTTTGAGAACTAACAATGGTGGTGATTTTTGTTCTATAGAATTAGATCAATATTGCAAGGAACTTGGGATTGAAAGACATAAGATAACTCTATACACCCCACAGCAAAATGGAGTTGCAGAAAGGATGAATAGAACATTGATGGAGAAGGCTAGGAGTATGCTTAGTGGAGCTAGCCTAGAACAAAAGTTTTGGGCTGAAGCTGTTGCCAATGCTTGTTATCTTGTTAATAGATCTCCTACATCAGCTCTTGTTGGAAAGACACCCATGGAGGTGTGATCTGGTAGAAAGCCTTCAATAAGGCATCTTCATGTTTTTGGTTGTGAGGCATATGCACATGTGCCTAGGGAGAAGCGGTCAAAACTGAAGAACAAGGCTATTAAGTGTATCTTCATTAGCTATGGTGTCAGTGTGAAAGGATACAAGCTTTGGGACCCTGTGGCTGAAAAATTGTTGTATAGTAGAAGTGTCATCTTTAGAGAGCTTACACCTTCTTCCATTGTTTTATAGCTAGAAGAAAAAAGAAAAGAAAGAGGATGTTGTTTAGTTTCCTGCTACCCCTAAGAAGACTGAACAGAAAGACAATGTTGAACCTGATGATGAGGAGAGCTCTTGCAGATCTAAAAGATTAGATGAAGAAGTTGAACCTCAACCTCAACTCTTGAGGAGGTCTACATGGATAAGAAAGCAACCTGAAAGGTTTGGTTTTACATTGTTTGATTCTAGTTGTGCTTTTTCTTTGCTTACTAACAGTGATGAACCTAGAACTGTATCAGAGGCTATGGACATGAAAGATGCAGGTTCCTGGAAGGAAGCCATGGAGGATGAAATAGCTTCTTTGGAAAAGAATCAAACTTGGGACTTGGTGCCTTTGCCTCTTGGATGGAAACCCGTTGGATGCAAATAGGTGTTCAAGAAGAAATTTGGTGCAGATGGCAGTGTTGAGAAGTATAAGGCCAAATTGGTTGCGAAGGAGTATTCACAAGTGGAGGGTATATATTATGGTGAGATCTTCTCTCCCGTTGCAAAGCTGACATCCATTTGATTCCTATTGTCTCTTGCAGCAACTTATGACTTGGAGGTAGAACAGATGGATGTGAAGACAACTTTTCGTCATGGTGATTTGGAGGAAGAAATCTACATGTCACAGCCAGAGCATTACATGGTGAAAGGTAAAGAAAATTTGGTTTACAAACTTAAGAAGTCTTTGTATGGTTTGAAGCAATCCCCTAGGAGATGGTACTTAAAGTTTGATGCCTTTGTGTGGTCAATTAGATTTGTGAGATTGAAATCAGATCACTATGTGTATTATAAGTTTGATGGTGATCGTGTTCTCATTGTTGCACTATATGTTGATGATATGTTGCTCATTGGGAAGGGTAAGAATATGATTTCTAATTTTAAATCTCAGTTGTCAGTACAGTTTGAAATGAAATATTTAGGGGCAGCCAGGTACATTCTAGGAATGGAAATTAGAAGAGACAGAACCAACATAAAACTTTGGTTAAGCTAAAGTATGTGAAGACCGTGTTGGATAGTTTCAGCATGGCAGATTGTAGACCATTGTGTGTTCCTGTTTCTTTGGGGACAAAGTTGTCTGTTGAGGATTGTCCAAAATCTCCTAGTGAGGTGGACGACATGAGCAGAGTACCTTATGCTAGTGTTTTTGGCAGTTTGATGTATGCTATGGTCTGTACAACAATACCAGACATTGCCCAAGCAGTCAGAGTCCTTAGTCGATTTATGGCTAATCCTGGACGAGTTCATTGGGATGTAGTTAAGCGAGTGTTCAGATATTTGAGGCATACTTCCGAGTAATCCATATGCTATCATGGTAATGTTACAGGACCTCCACATTCTGTTGATATTCATGGATTTATGGATTCAGATTGGGCAGGTGACATTGACAGCAGAAGATTCACCAGTGCTTATGTGTTTACATTGTTTGGTGGTGCTATTAGTTGGACGAGTAAGCAACAACCTATTGTTGCTTTGTCCATGATAGAAGTTGAGTATATGGAAGCAACTCATGCTTGTAAGGAAGCCATTTGGATTAAGAGATTGTGTTCAGATATTTGTGTTGATGCAAGTCAGGCCACGATCAGTTGTGACAGTCAGAGTGCAATTTGCCTTGCGAAGAATCCAACTTTCCATGCTAGAACAAGGCACATTGATGTTCAGTTTCACTTCATACGAGACATGGTTGAGGATGGAAAGGTAAATTTGGAGAAGGTAGATACTTTGAAGAATGTTGCAGATGCATTGACAAAGCCAGTGGGCATAGAGAAGTTCAGATGGTGTTTGGAGTCTATCGACCTCTCGGCCTATAGCAGTTAAATCCTATTTTTCTATTGGCTCTTACAAGGTGTTTGACAAGTGGGAGAATGTTGGGAATTAAGGTGTCTCAACCTTGGTAATTCCTTACATTATTAATGTTTGTATTTATTATTTAATTGCCTATGTTGTAAATATTTGTAAATTCCATATTGTCATATTGTGGAATGTGGCACGGTGATGTGTCAATCCTACATGGAATATGACAACTTGTAATTTTGTCCTCACATGAGCAGATAAGTGTCCCACTTTTTTGTAGGAGCATTTTTCCATGTGTCAGCATCTTCCATGTTGTGTAAGGGAATATTGACTGAAACGGTTATGACAGATTCCTATGACAGAATCTATGACATGTAAGAGTCAAAAATAGAAGCTTGTAAGACAGGTGAAGACATGTGTCATGAAGCATCTTTGAATAAGGCATATTTGGGTGCCCCAAGGTGGAATATAACATGTTGTAAGAGAATATGCTATTTATAGCATGTGTATGATAGATTCTCTTATAGGCTGTAAGTTGTAACCGCTATGACAGATTCTATGACGATCATAAGTGTCATAAGACCATCTGTCATAGCCCATTTTTGAAATAGGAGACCTCTTTGGGATGGGAGCTGTGGACAAGTGTCAAGCACATTCTACAATGTTGACCAAGTGTCCCTAGGCATGGGTTTTGGGCCATGAGGCCTTGTTGGACGCCCATTCCAAGATAGGTCCAATATTGCCTTGTATATTCTATTTAAACAGGTGCTTAGATAGGGAGTTGTATCAGAGGTTTACAGGTACTGTTATGCTACCAGATTGACTCCAGATACGAGTGTCAAAGACCATTGAAGCTTGCATTACAAGTGTATTGTAAACAACTTTCAGATTTGTTAATACATTGTGCAGGTTTTTGAGTGTGGGGTTTTTCACCCGATAAGGGTTTTCCCCACCGTAAATCTTTGTCTCTTCTTGTGTCTTCTTTCTGGTTCATGTGTATTTCTGCAATATCTCATTTATATGGTCTATGTTACTGTAGTTGTAAGGAATAATTTGAATTTGTATAGTCCTCTCCTCATTAGTTTAGTGTAGGAAGTGATTTCCACACACCTAGCTTCCTTTCATCAAAGACAGTAAAAGGTTAAACTATGTTCATTATTTATTTTCAATCCTACCACAGCTCCTATCACAAAAGTGATAGGAAGGTTATTGAATGTTACATATAAACTTATTGAATAAACTAAGTAGTTCCTGTCACAAATATGATAGTAGGATTGATTAATAAAACTTCGAATACTATTTATATTGTGAATTATGACTGAAATATGGATTAGAAATTATATAAATTTGACAAACTTAAGGATTCAATTGTATGTGGCAATGATGGATTATTGCTTGGAAAGTATGTTTCCTTGATTGGTGTTTTGGGATTTTGAAATGATTTATAGGACATTGATTTGTTTTATTCTATTTACTTGATCTTGGGAAAATATAGAGATAATATTTGACATAAGTATACACGAAACCTCATTGTATGAGAGTGGAGTAGTCAAACCTCTTCATTTGATTTTAATGCTTGAATTATGAAATAGTATTTGGATATGAAGTAAAAACATTAGTTTCTACAATCTATTTTAAACCATGTAAACATGAATTGAGAATATAGTCAGATTACAAAATCTATATTGCTTATGATGTTCTTCATTACTGCATGATCGAAAAGTATGCTTTCTTCATTAATGCATGGGAAGGGATTAGAGGTGGTCATGTGTAATTTTGATTTATTCATTATTTTATTTGTTTATTTACTTATTGAATTCTTGGGGAAAGAAGGTAGATTTTTTATCTAGGAATGTTATTGGGTTGCTTTATGGGCAAGGGTGCTGAATGCAGAATATCAGAGATGGCTTTTCCTCTTTTCGGGAATTGAACCATGTTACTATTTTGAATGATTAGATCTAATTGAGATGACATTGAAATAGATGTTTTATTTTTTCTAGAAAACTTATTTATATATATTTCTGCCACATCCTATTGTGAGACAATCTACTTTTCATTATTTAGAATTGCACATTAAGGCATCAAGTTGCATTGGGAGTTCCCTCCTGCCATTTGTTTCTAAGTAGCTAGACATTTCATGCAAGGCTGGGTTTCCTTCGTTTCATGAAGGGATCTTGGGAAGTGTAATTACTTCATGGTTTGAGGAAAAGCACCTGGGCCATGTTCCTATCTCTTGGCTCGTAGGTGGTAAACCACTTGGTTTGTGCGATTGATGAGTGTATTGATTTATTTATTCATATGGTTCATGATTATTGGATGTATTATGGCATGGTTGTCAAAGGACTTTGTATATGATTTTATAGTGCTTTTACCTTGAATGAGCACGCGAGTTGTATGATTTAATGGCTTTATTGATTTATATTGATGACATTATCTTTTGCAAGATTTATTGAATCTTATGGATTCTTATTTATGAGGATTTCCTTTGTGAATATTTATTGACTCTATTGAATCTTATTGATGAAATTATCATTTATCTTGATATTGTAACTAAGCAGATTAATTACACCCTTTTTACCTTTTGGATTGTTGTATCTATTGGATTATTTACATCATTTACTTTTGACAATGTGATGTTGTATTTAAGTGGATTATTTACTTCATTTTACTTTATTTACTTTTTTGATGGTTTGAGAGATTTTACATATAGTAGTAATTATGCCTTATCATGGTTGAAAATAGGAACTCTAGTTTGACTCTTGGATATATGAGATATTTCAAAATGTTGAGTTAAATTTTAGATTCTTTCATTATATGGTTTTTAAACAATTTGACAAAGGATTGTGAATAAACGTTGAATTGGTTATTAATCTTATTGTAGTAGAGATAAACACTTAGAAAATGAAGAGGATGAAAAGGAGGAGATTGAGTCCCAATTTGGATGAAATCCTTAGAGCCAGCAAAGGTGCAACATCCTCACAACCCATGGTACCTAAGGAATTTTAGGCTGAGTTGAATACCCTCCAAAAAAGAATAGCTTCGCAAGAACAACAAATTGAAGAACTAATGAGACAAAAGGAGTAGGAAATGGATCACAACATTGGCCTACGAACTAATGAAGACCATGATTATGAACATAGTTCCAAAACAACTACCCATAGCTTCTCATTGGGAGAGCCACAAAAAAGGTGGGAAAGGACCCTTTGATTAGGAAGTTACAAAAAGTGCAAGCTCCCAAGTTTCAAAAGAAGTTATGAATCAGCAAAACCTAGGAGCAATGAAGAAAACGACAGAGACCATCAAAACAAGTAGAATATAAGGTAGTTTTACTAAGGACAAGGAAGTAAAGAAGATTAGGCCAGTGGGAGGATGTTGGACTTGCAAGGGTGACCATTAAAAAAGTGAGTTTCCAAAGAATATAAATAAATCCACCAAGCCACCAATGTGAATTTATGCAGCTGTGGATATCCGACAACCAAGTTTCATTCATAGAGTTGCAAGGTACTTTTAATGGAAAATCCATCTCTATTCTAGTAGACTTAGGAGAAACTAATAGCTTTATTTCATGTGATGTGTTTAGAAAATGTAATATTAGGTCTAAAAATATTAGTCAAGAGGAGATGGAGGTAGATTTTAGGTTTAGTAAGACTCAACAGATAAATTTCAATTTGAGAGGAGTGTAAATTGATTTAGGAAACACAAAAAACAAGGTTAATCTATTGGTCACAAAGTTAAGGTCTTACGACTTGATCTTGGGAATGGATTGGTTTAGGACACACCAAACTAAAATGAACTACTATAAAAAACAATTGAGTGCTTAGATGATCAAGAAAGACTGATGATGCTCCATAGAATCCAAAGGCCATTAGTAGTGAGAATGTTTTAAACCATGTAAGAGAAAAGAGCTCTAAGGAAGGGAAGCAAACTATATATGGTAAATAATGAGGAAGGCAACAGGGACCTATACACTCAAAATCATGATGTCAGTGGCCTAGGGTTGTCGAGTCAGATTTTGGTGCACACACGGACCCTTTCCTCCTTGCCACGGGGCAAACCGCCACATCAATCTCTCTCTTGTGGAAGTAGCCAGTCAAGAGGAGGTGAAACATGGGGGTGGTTTGGCTCGTTAGAGAGCTGGACTTCAATGAGAGGAGTCAGCATGTCTTGGGGCCTATGTTGTTGTGTGCTTGTGTAGAGGTTTTGTTCAATAATCATGATTATAAAGATAACCTTATGACCCGAAGGGTCACTAGTCACTCTTCTCCTGTTAGGGTTTCTGATATTCCACCTTTGTGTGGGTAATCTATCATTTTCATTATCTTTCAAATTGTTGTATGAATGCTTGTTGCACTAAGTGCTGTCTAAACACTTCTTGTTGTTGGATGACTAGTGGGTTCTATTACGGTCTTGGGTGGATTTCCTCTATCTCGTCAAGGACTGCCCTCACCCACTCACCTCTTAATCCAGGGCTCATTCATGAGCTAAGACAAGAGATAGGTGATTTTGAGCTAACCTTGATTAGACGTAGGGTTGACTTAAGGTTTGTTTGACCTAAGGTTTGACTAAGTGTTGACCTTGTTTGACCTTGTGATAGAATCAAGGTTTTTGATCAATATTTGACTATGCTTGACCTTGTGATGGAATCAAGGGTTTGCAAACTTTCTAAGTCTCTAATGTTTTTGTTCTTTTTGATATTTTTATGAATGCAAGCCTAAATGAATGCAAAACTTCTTTTTGTACTTTTTTTAATGTTTTTAGAATTAAAGATGTGTTTTTCTAATCTAGGAATTAAAAGATGTATGCAAGCTATAATGAATTTACCTAATGTAATGTGAACTATGTTTTTGGGGTTTTCTAAATATTTGAAACAAATTAATATAAGAAAAAGGTATTTTATTTTAAATGAATTAATCTGTGAACTTTGAAAGCAAATTACTTTAAGAATGCAAGATCTATCTACCTGTCAAGGAAAAAGCAACAAGATTACTAATCCCAAGAGTAATTTTAGTTATCTAATTACTATGAATTAAAAGAAAGCATAAAAGGAACTTGGAGATGTGTGAGCCTCCACTACCCTCAGTAATCCTTGTGATGGCAACCTCATATCCTCTTCTAGTAATGGGGAATCCTCTTGGTGACAAGATGACAATGGAAGCGAAAGAAGCTTTAGAATCTTTGCAAAGAGAGCTCAATGAGAGCTTTGATGAGCACAATGGCTTGATATGAGAAATGTATGGACAAGTGATGAGCTTTATATGAAAGCTAGATGAAGCAATGAACAAAACAAAAGGCTCTTATGTCCTGTATGAGCATAAGAATGTTGAATGTGGAGAGCAATAACTTGCAAGAGCTATGTGCACAAATGAAATTGCCTCCCTTTGTGCTTGAGGGAGGGGGGTATTTATAAGTTAGACAAAGGGATGAGAGGTGAAGAAGAAGAAGAGTTAACTCCATTTGATTGATGAGTTAACATAGAGGATTCAAGAGTGATCTAGGATAAAATTGGAGTGATCTACCTATTAAAAACTTATCACTCAAGAAGTGAAGAAGAAAGAGTGCATGGGAATGCATGAGTTGTTAATTTAAGATGAAATAGAGGTAATTATGCATGTGTGGGTGTATGAAATAGTTAACTCTATATTAGGCTCTAAAATCTATGCAAACAAGAAGAAAACTAGTGAAAACAAAGCTTTTTCAAGTTAGAAACTTGATTCTTTCCATGACTAGAAACATGACGTTGCCAGGGGTCACCCCTTTCACCAATCTAGTCACCCAGGGGTGACCCATGGGTGATCCATTAGGGAGAGCACTTAGGTTGACTTGCAGGATGGGAGATGGAAGAGGACAAGAACATAAGGGGATCTGCCTCCAGAAATAGGTCAATCATGTGCAAGAATCCAAATCTCCACTTACAAAGTAGGATCTCCCAACGAGAGATCTAGAAATAATAGGGGGAGATTTGGATTGGTTGAGTGGAACTAAAAACTAAAAGTGGGAGATGGCTAGAGGGGACCTCTAGAAGCCTTCTAGGGGGTGGAGAAGATGAACACCAATAGGGAGAGGTGAAAACTCACCTTCAAGACACCTATAAGGCTCAGGAAAAGGGTCGCAAGCCTAGAAAATGTAAATAAACAAGTATCAAAGCTCTAATACACCATGGAGATCCTACTGACATCTGGGTTGCCCAAGGGGAGACCAAGACTAATGAAAGGGTAAACCCTAACTGATCATTTCTAATTGAAATTTGATGCTTTCTAATGTTCACTTTGTTTTGATCCAATTTGACTACTGTATTCGCCTGTTTATTACAATTTTGATGGTTTATATTCTTTTTTGTGTGATTTTCCACAAGTTTTACAATTTTTAGGATTTTTGTTAGTTGACGAGGTCTAATCTAAAGTTCTTTTCTGATTTGCAGGATATGCACATTCAATGGAATTCTTGTAGAGAGTTGTGGCTCTCATAGATGTTTGCGACACTGAGCATTGATGAGCTTGCCATTCTGAAGAGAGCAGGCCTAACTAGAGTTTGCCACGTGCCAGTTGTTCATCCTATGGCACACATATGCTATGATATCCTAACATACTGGGATGTGGATAGGAACACCTTCAAGTTCCTGTAGGTTTCAGAAGAGTGGACTATCACTTTGTTTGATGTTTACCGCATTCTAGGGGTTCTTGTGAGAGGACACCCTCTTGTCCTACCGGTGAGCGTGTCCTTTGAGGACAAGGCTTCTTGGGCACAGTTCATAGGGGTGAATCACCCTAAGGATCAGATAGGTGTACATCTTACCTTTGTGTTGTGACTTCACATTCCTTTCTTGAGGAAGTTTCTAATTGGTTTGATAGTATCAAGGCTATCTAGAGAGAAGGCCTCAACTCGCTTAAGATGGTGTTGGGCACCAATTAAATAGGGTCTTAAGCAGGGTAGAGTCTACGGTTGGGGGCCAGACATTTTGGACATGGTATACAGGGATTTCTACCATATCACATGATAAGGGGCTCTTGCTTTTAGCCAGTCCTCCTTGATTATGACTTGGATTTTTGAGCATATCAGGACTTATCAGAAACTTTTTTCAATTCCTAATAGACAGTTACCAAGAGCAGCTAGATGGATATAGGTGGGCCACTTTGTTACTCTGATATAAGTGGGCCACTTTGATACTTTGATTTTTGATCCTTACCTAGATATGGAGGGAGCATGGGCACATGATGATGAGATTAGAGAGCACTTCCATGATGTATCAGAGCTTTCAGACTGTAATGGTCTAGTTGAGGCTCATTGTGTTGAGCATGTCCCACAGTAGTTTGGCGAGGATCACTAAGGAGTTGCCCCCAATGCCTATTTGCTACAAATCTATCTAGGAGATGGGTGAGACTAGTCATAGAGTTGTTACTTGGACCCCCTTGACTCCCAGAGTTTTCATTAGCATAGCTTCTAGGACTTCGAGAGGAGGACAGAGGGGAGGGAAAGAGACTCCTTCCTGATTATTGATTGTGGTCAATGATTCAAACTCTATTGATGAGGACTATGTTCCTGATAGAGATGATTCATCAGACGAGGGACTGACAAAGGATGCACATGATAATGGTTCAGATGATGTTGATGAGCCTCCTGAGGGTGATGATGCTCCTAAGGGTCCATTCACAGTTCCTAGATGTCCTCACTCTGATGAGGTGATGCAGCAACTTGACCCTACCTAGCAGCCTGGTGACCCATGTAAGTCTACTTTTGCTTCACTATTTTCACATTTTTTCCTTCCTTTTCTTTCTTTTTTCATCTAGATTTAACACATCTTTCATCTCTTGGTTTGTTTTGTAGGCAATATTGAGGAGTGGAGGGCTTTTGTTCGTGAGGTCAACATTAGATTGGTTGCCCCCTTCACTAGGTGCTACCACAATAATGGGTTACACTTGTTGAGACATCTTGATTTTTTCTGAAATCACATATTTTTAGAAAATATAATGATTTAAGACTTGAAATGTTCCATTTAAAGGATTTTAATTGAAGAGGGTTTGATCAAACCCCCTTAGATTCAAACCCCCTTGGATAGAACCCTGCTAGTTTTAAACCATACCTATAATGGAGTCTCCTCTACACCTATCAAAATGCTGATAAAAAACCACTTTTAATTTACTTTTTGGGGGATCAAATGAATTCAAATTTCAAATTTATGTTTTGTAAGTATGTAGTCCTTACTATAAGCTTCCCAAAAAGCATAATTTTAAATATATTTAACTTGATTACTATATTTATTTTTTATTTCTTGTGAATGTAGGTTTTTCACGGAACATCAAGTTCTTTGTTCTACACACATGGAAAATTAGTAAATTAGTGAAAAAAATTCCAAAAAATATCTATGCCCTAGGTATTGATGTCCTTGTTTCAATAAAAAAAATTTGAATTTCAATACATACAGAAAAAATTATGTTTTATGGAATATGCCTATGTCTAAATTATAATTGGTTTGACTTCAAAACTTAATTAAAAAAATATTTACCAAAACATTATGAAACCAAATGCATGCCCTATATATCGGTGTTACCAATCTAAATTCAAGAGAATCAGAATTTTATCCTTTGTAGAAAAAAAGCTACGTGCTACAAAATACACATCACTTTAAAAAAATGTTGTTTACTATTAAAAACTAGTTATCAAAGGAGACGCAAAAAAATTACAATTTAACTCCATTTTAAAAAATATATATATTTAGAATCTACAAACAAAATCTCACAAATTACTAGTTCACATCATCTTCAAATTCCTAATGGTTTAGCTGCTATATGTGTCAGAAAGTGAAGATTTTGTTCAAAATGTTGACTTCAATGTCAAGTTTGGCCAAAAAATGTAACCCATTATTGTAAGATGACCCCACTAGGATGACTCATGAGGCACTTTTGGCCAATCCTTGTGTGCTCCTACTGCTGGACAATACACTGACATTTTCACTCCTGCCTATCATGGGTGTTAGGCGAGTGTTGATTTGAAGACCAAGAATCTCATCCTTAAAGGGGGTAAGTGCACAAAGATGGGGGACCAAAAAGTCACCACATGGGACTTTTTGGTGCCATGCAAAGTAAAATGTGAGCATGTTATAACGTGAGTACATTATAATGTGAGTGCGTTGTAACACGCTCATGTTTTCCTTTGCTTTAAAGTGCAAAAAACTCTTATTTCTCATTACTTGCAGCCAAGAGTGTGGGTGTGGAGAAAAAATAGAGATCATAGCATGAGCGCATTCGAGGAAAGTGAAACCAAGCAAGTGCAAGAGAGAAATCAATGTTTTCATGATGCCACCTTGCCAAACCTGCTCCCAAAGACGTCATGAAGCAAATGTGGAGGGTCTAGCAGCTAAAGAAGGTAGGGTTTGATTAATTTTTGTGCATTTGAAAAGATCTTTTGAGTTTTGCAATGTTTGATTAGTTTTTTATATTGCATTTACAATTAATGAGGTAGGAGAAAACACAAATCCAGCTAAGGAGGGTCAAAACAACCCACAAAATCCTCCAAACCCTCAAAACCCACCTTTATGTCCTCACAATGTAAGAGATACTCAAGAAAACTACTTAGGGCAAATAGAAGAAAACAAAAGACATCTTCAAACCTTTATTGAAATGTTAAACAATCCAAGTGCAAGCACCGATCGTAGGAGAGTGCTTGTAAAGTCATTAGATGAGATTGTTTCCCACACCAAATTGATGACAAAACAAATCACCAAATTTAAAGATTATAGGGAGAGGTGTCGGCAATACTATGCTAACAAATTATCTTATGAACGAGTAAAGAATAAAAAAATTTAAAAAATCTGAATTATGTGCACACTTTTTTAATCCTAAAACTGGTGAAATATTAGTAGAATCTTGTAAACAGTTCCCTATTCATTGGTTTGTTAATCAAGATATATCCAAAAACTTTTGGGATAGATGGTACATGGTCTTCGATGAGTGTCCATGCAATAGTTATGAGGTGTGACAATATTTCTTGAGGAAACTCCATTGCAAGTTCATCCTTAAGAAGATTCCTAATTATTTTGACATTCAAGAGTTCCAAGGCAGAGGTGGTGGCTCTGCCCAAGATAGAGAGGGGGCTCAGTGAGACCCAAACCGTGAACGTAGACCCCTGTTGAGTCCAGAACGTGTGTCACTCCCTTTGACTTTGAAGGAGAGTGTTGAGGTGGAGACATTACATTCATTGACTACTCTCACGTAGTCTCTAGCACAACACACTGATGATCTTACCCAGGCCAATGAGGGTGAGAGCAGTAGGCCGTCTTTGTCCCCACATTAATGAAGTCCATGTGGGAACCTGTGTGATTATTGGACACAGGACTGATGACATGACTCTCGGCAGGATGCTACGACGCATGGGTAACATCCAATGATGGACACATCCATATTGGATGATATTATTCTCACCGATGATGTCATACAACATACATTTGGTATTAACTCTCAGGTAATTTTTTACAAGTTTCATCTTGATTTAATATATTCTTATTTGAAATTTGTAATTAATTTTATATGACTATCTATATTATAAGTCAAAAATAATGTATACAATTGTCTGTGCAATGAAATTCCATGATCAGAGTCTTCATCCTACCTCTGTTAGTCATCCATTGGTAGATTATGAGAGGAAGTCAAGTCAGCAGGTATGTAATTTATCAGATGATCATAATTATTGTATATATATCAATGGTAATATTATTTTGTGACAATTTGATGATTTCAACAGGGAGCTTCACCAGCACCTCCATGGTTTACTTGGTCCCCTGGACGCAAAACCACTTATACGGAGGTAAATTTAACCATTTCTAATCATTATGCATTTAAATAATGTTATATATTTATTTTGGTCGAATAATCTTGAACTATATTTTAGGATGCTAAATATGGAGACTCCTCCTCATCTTCATGAGTCAGCACAGGTAGGCATTGTTGCAGCCATAATATCTTCAAATCCTTTTACTGAGGTATGAGCTAATAACATGAAAATGTCATTTTGTATTTCTTTTTTTATCTCATGTCATTTGATGTACATAAATGATATTTATGTTTAGTCAATTTTGCTTCTTGATGCTTCTCATAGGAGATCACAACTCCAACTCGTCCAATTATAGATGAAGAGAGACAAAAGATGATCAAGAATGATCATCAGATAGCAATAAGTGATCGATTACATATGTGATGTCATATATTTCATGTATTCTATATTAATGTGCATATTGTTTGATTATATTAACAGGTGGAGTTGGAAAAATCTCTGTCAAGGAGGTCTACTCGACAGGAGAGAGAGGATGTCACTGATTGGCTCTCCATGCTCACGGCCAAGCAAGGGCTGATTATTTGATCAAAGTCCATAGGAAACTAGTTTTTGGGACATTTATTGTATGTCTAGATGGCTTTGTCTACATACTTTTTTATGTTATCGATGCATAGTTTTGTATATGCCTATATGGCTTTGTTTGGTTGTGCCTATATGGCTTTGTATATAAACTAGATGTTATGTTCATGACATTATGTATATGACAGTTTATATTAAATATTTAATATGATGATCAATTATCATTACAGGAATTTAGTTTTACACGTGCCAATTGCATTTGCTTGAAAGTTTATAAATCATTTTCAAATAATCCATTTTGTGCATATCTTGCAATCATTGCATTGTATGAGACTGTGCATTACTTTGACACATCATTTCAAACAGTTCATGCACCTTGTCTATGCTTCCACACTTGCCATACATGTCTACAAGGGCAGCTGCAAATACAATACATGTGACAAAATTCCTATATCCTTTATGCTTTGATGGTTGTCCACACCATGTTCCCTAGATCTTATTTTGGCATAGGCAAGGAGGATGTTGGATAAGGTTGTGCAATTTGTTTTTAGACATGCCAATTGCATTTGGTTGAAATTTTATTTTGTGCATTTGCTTGAGAGTTTTTAAAGCTTTATGAAAACTCCATTTCGTTCATATTTTGAAATCATTACATTCCATGAGACAACATTTCTTTGAGGCATCATGTCAAACAATTCACGTTCCTTGTATATGCTTCCACACTCTGCATACATGTCTCATAGGGTAGTTGCAACTACAACATTTGACAAAATTCCTATATCCTTTATGCTTTTATTGATGCCTATATCGTGCTCCAAATATACCATTTCTGAGTTTTTGGAATTCGGCTTTACACCCGCCAATTGCATTTGCTTGATAGTTTCTAAAGCCTTATCAAAAAATTCATTTTGTTCATATCTTGCAATCGTTGCATTCCATGAGGCGATATTTCTTTCAGGCATCATTTGAAATAGTTCACGTGCCTTGTCTATGCTTCCACACTTTGCATACATGTCTTCAAGGGTAGTTGCAACTACAACATCTAAAAAAATTCCCATATCTTTTATCCTTTGATGGATGTCCATTTTGGCATAGGCAAGAAGGATACTGTCTAAGGTTGTGGAATTTGGCTTTACACCCACTAATTATATTTTCTTGAATTTTTATAAATCCTTATAAAAAATCCATGTCTTGCATATCTTGCAATCATTGTATTCCATGAAATGGCATTTCATTTCAAGGCATCATGTCAAACAGTTCATGTACCTTGTCTATGCTTCCACACTTTGCATACATGTCTCGCAAGGTAGTTGCAACTACAACATTTGTCAAAATTCCTATATCCTTTATGCTTTGATGGATGTCTATACCATGTTCCAAAGATACTATTTCTAAGGTTTTGGAATTTGACTTTACACCTGCCAATTGCATTTTCTTGAAAGTTTCTAAAGCCTTATCAAAAATCCATTTTGTTCATATCTTGTAATCATTGCATTCCATGAGGTGGCATTTCTTTGAGGCATCATGCCAAACAGTTCACATGCCTTTTCTATACTTCCAAACTTTGCATACATGTCTTTGAGGGTAGTTGCAACTACAACATCTAACAAAATTTCCATATATTTTATCCTTTGATGGATGTCCATTTTGGCATAGGCAAGGAGGATACTGGCTAAGGTTGTGGAATTTGGCTTTACACCCACCAATTGTATTTTCTTGAAAGTTTATAAAGCCTTATAAAAAAATCCATTTTTTGCATATATTGCAATCATTGTATTCCATGAAATGGTATTTCATTTCAAGGCATCATGTCAAATAGTTCACATACATTGTCTATGCTTCCACACTTTGCAGACATGTCTCACAGGGTAGTTGCAACTACAACATTTGACAAAATTCCTATATCCTTTATGCTTTATTGGATGTCTATACCATGTTCCAAAGATACCATTTATAAGGTTTTGGAATTTGGCTTTACACCCGCCAATTACATTTGCTTGAAAGTTTCTAAAGACTTATCAAAAAATCCATTTTGTTCATATCTTGCAATCATTGCATTCCATGAGGCGACATTTCTTTGAGGCATCATGCCAAATAGTTCACGTGCCTTGTATATGCTTCCACACTTTGCATACATGTCTTTGAGGGCAGGTGCAACTACAACATCTATCAAAATTCCCATATCTTTTATCCTTTGATGGATGTCCATTTTGGCATAGGCAAGGAGGATACTAGCTAAGGTTGTGGAATTTAGCTTTAAACCCATCAATTGTATTTTCTTGAAAGTTTATAAAACCTTATAAAAACAAAAACCATTTTTTCTATATCTTGCAATCATTCAATTCCATGAAATGGCATTTCATTTCAAGGCATCATGTCAAATAGTTCACATACCTTGCCTATGCTTCCACACTTTGCATACATGTCTATAAGGGCAACTACATTTTGGTAGAGATAGGGAGGATGCTGGAAAAGGTTGTGGAATTTGGCTTTACACGTGCCAATTGCATTTTCTTAAAAGTTTCTAAAGTCTTTTTAACAACTCCATTTTTTCATATCTTGCAATCATTGCATTCCATGAGAGGACACCTCTTTGTGGTGTTGTATCAAACAGTCCATGTCCCTTGTCTATGCTTCGACACTTTGCATACATGTCTACAAGGGAAGCTACAATTACAACACGTGACAAAATTCTTATATCCTTTATGCTTTGATTGATGTCCAAACACTATTCCAAAGATCCTATTTTGGTAGAGATAGGGAGGATGTTGGCAAAGGTTGTGGAATTTGGCTTTACACGTGCCAATTACATTTACTTGAAATTTTCTAAATTCTTTTCAACAAATCCATTTTTTGCATATATTGCAATCATTGTATCCCATAAGAGGACATCTCTTTGTAGTGTTGTATCAAAAAGTCCATGTGCCTTGTCTATGCTTCCACACTTTGCATACATGTCTACAAGGGCAACTACAATTACAACATGTAACAAAATTCCTATATCCTTTATGCTTTGATAGTTGTCCATACGTTGTTCCAAAGATCTTGTTTTGATACAGATAGGGAGGATGTTGACAAAGGTTGTGGAATTTGGCTTTACACGTGCCAATTGCATTTGCTTGAAGTTTCTAAAGTCTTTTCAACAAATCCATTTTTTTCATATCTTGCAATCATTGCATCACATGAGAGGATATCTCTTTGTGGTGTTCTATCAAAGTCCACGTACCTTGTCTATGCTTCCACACTTTGCATACATGTCTACAAGGGAAGCTACAATTACAACATGTGACAAAAATCCTATATCCTTTATGCTTTGATGGTTGTCCATATGCTATTCCAAAGATCCTATTTTAGTATAGATATGGAGGATGCTAGAAAAGGTTGTGGAATTTGGCTTTACACATGCAAATTGCATTTTCTTGAAAGTTTCATGATAAATCTGAGTGAATACTTGACAGAATCAGGACAGCATACATCTTTTCAATTAGGAGCATTGCTAGGATGGCAATGGGTTTGATCGTCATGATCTTCATACAGTGCACCTCTATAAATAACAGCCTTGTCCTTACACCTTTTAACATCCAAAAATCTCTAATATTTATTTTTATATGGTCACTTTCCAAATCCACTATTTCAGGCCTTGAAAACCAAGTGAAACTTGTCCATTTACTTTCTTTTTCATTATTTCTTATAAAGGCTTTTATGACTTGCTTCTAGTTTTTAGTTGGTTTCATATCTTCCACTACATGTTGAAAATTTTACATCTAATAGAATCTTGTACATACTATTCTTGACCTCTTATAATTTTTAATACCTATAAAAACTCTCTAGACTAGGTTGCTCCCTAGTGGACTAGGCTACCAGCATAGGTGTTAGATAAGGACTAGGCCACCCCTTTGTCCAAAATCAAACAAATCAACTTACATGACCTTCTAAATTCCTAGAAAACTTCATATTCTAATTCTAAGAAATTCAATATTTTAAAACTTTTAATTTTACTATTGGAACTTTGGTGCATTATTCACCTACATAAAGTTCCTATTAAGGTTTCTCATGAAAGAAGTTGATGGACTTTGTTCTAGGTTTATGTTGATAGTTATCTGGTAGAATAGCAAACATGTGTAGTGAGCTATAGAAGGTAGCAATGAGTTTTAGGTGTTGCATTTTAGCATGGAAACTTACATAAACTTGTATTGTTGTTGGAGGACACATGGTAATGACCATGAACATGGTGATATTATAGGAGATGCTTAGAGGTACTACAAGTAGCTAGAATTAATTAGGTGTTTGTCATACAAAGATCAAAGACAGCCCTAGGTTTACTATCATATATCAATGGCATTATTGTCTTGCTAGAGGATACTTATACCCTGGCATTACGAATGCGAAGTCTACAAGTAGGAAGTGTAGAAGAGAGGAAGAAGAGGACTGTCATAATGAAGAGATAGTTGTGTTGGTAATCAGAGAGTAGAAATCCTAAATTAAGAAGGGAAGACAGTCCCATCAAGTCAAGCATGTCATTCCCACATAAAGACAACCCTAACGAGGCCAATAGACCAACTATGATACAACACACTTATGGAAAAGCATGCAATCATGAATTAATCTTAAAGTCAAGAATGTGACAGTCATCAGCAAGAAGGAAATCACTTAGCTTTGGGACTGTTATCATGGCATTAAAGTCTTCTTCCAAACCTAGTCACTTGTTCATCAAGAAATGGATATTCATGATAATCAAAACTCACTCACATATCATGTAAGGTAGCAGCCATAGGATAGTGTGGACTGTAATGGGGAGCCAAATCACATGTCAATTTAGTCCTAAGTACAAAAAATTGTCCTTATTAGAAAATATTATTGTTTTGTATCTCAAACCAAGGGTATGTACAAAGCAATGTTGTAAGTTTACATTAGTAATGCATTCAAGTCATTTCATTGACATGTAATGGGATAGTCAAATGCCACGTTGCCATGTTACTAGGATGATCTAATATGAGGGTGAGATTGTTATATGATAAGCAAAGCTTCCATTTGGGGGGATCTAGCAATTAAAAAACTAGTCATATGATTGTTAGGATAGTCATCAAGGTTCTAAGAGTATTTATTACTCATCATATCATTATTCACATTTTAGCACTATCAACACATATTAGGATAGTGTTGTGCCAGCAAAATAGAGAAGGTTGTTATAAAGATCTTAGAACACTCATCTTATAAATGTATAGTTATATGCAAATGGTAGTAGTCATATTTCAAGCTTAGAATGGTCATATTAACCTAAGGATTACTTAATTGAATCCTCAGGGCAATGAGAACACCATATATAATTCTATTGTTCCGTTATGGTTTCAGATGTCTAGCAAAATGTCCAACCTAGAACACTTCTAAGGATTCATTAAACGGTCTAATATTTATAGAAATATTTGCATGAGCAATGGTGCTAGAAAATAAGGAACCAATACAATTAGAGTTCAAATCTTCTGACGACATGTGGTATGATGTGTCTCTGGAATTAAAGAATGCACGACTAACTGTGCATTACCTTGAATTTCCAAAAGAAGAGGACCAAGATCTAGCCGTGGAACAATTTAAAAGTGTACAAGATTTGAGGTCAAAGTTTTGATTCTTGTCAAAGCAACTTCAAGATCACTATTGTGGGAAAGTGAAGGAAGGCATGAACATTTATGCTTCCTATTCTAGTGATGAGAAAATAAAGTTTTTCGACATCGTTGTGCAACAAGTCTGTTATATTTCTTAATCAGTTAGTGTTATTTTTTCATAAATAATTTTGAATGTCAATGCTAAGAGTGGGGCTGATTTACATGGTTTTGTGTGTTAGGTATTACTTTCTATTCTTTAAAAAAAATTATTGCATTTTCTTTGTCTTTACTTTGTAGGAGATGATTTAAGCACTCTCATTGTGTAGTTTAGTTATCTTGATCCTTTTGCATTCCATATCTCGTTAGTCCAAATAGACTTCACCAACGCATCGGGGTGGGTAGGTAAATGCCAAGGGAGGTCTTATTTCATGTGCCAAGCATCCCAGTCGTTCTGGGCAATAGGCTACCAGCAAAGTCCCTTAAGATCCCTATGAACAAAAAACTATCAAACTTTGATGGAGCAGTTCTCAGAATTCATGGTAGCTAGGAAGATTCCATTTCAACCTACAGGTCCATGTCGGGTCCTTCAACAATAACCTCTCTCAGTTTTGGTCAACTCTAGTTCGTTTGACCATGTCGAAATCAAATGCATTATTGCAAAATGCTTTAGTTTCATGTAGTGGAAAGGTACTAGGAGTGACATTTTGCATTCCATAGCTCGTGGGGCTGAACGGACTTCTCCAAAATGTCAGGGTGGGCAGGTAAATGCCAAGGGAGGTCTCTTTTTGTGTGCTAAGGGTCCCAATCGTTCAGGGCAGCAGGCTACCAGCAAAGTCCCTTAAGATCTCTTAGACCAAAAAATTGTCAAACTTTGATGACGAAGTTCTCAAAATTCATGGAAGCTAGGAACATTCTATTTGGACCTATAGGTGTACGTGGGGTCCTTCCACAATAACCCCTCTTGGTTTTGGTCAAATCCAGTTTGTTTGGCCATGTCAAAATCAAATGCATTCTTGCAAAATGCTTCAATTTCATCCAACACACCTTGCCAAGTGTCATATCTTTTGTTCTACTCATTGTGAGGCTGAACCGACTATGCCAACACATTGGGGTGGGTGGTTAAATGTTAGGTGTGGTCTCGTTTTATGTGCCAACCATCCCAGTCATTTCAGTTTGTAAGCTACTGAAAAAGTAGAAAGTTGCTAAGACTAAAATTTTGCATTCCACAGGTTGTGGGGTCAAACTGACTATGCCAACACTTCCAGGTGGGTGCATAAATGATAGGTAAGGTCTTGTTTTGTGCGCCAAGTGTCTTAGTCATTCTATGCTGCAAGCTACCAACAAACTAGAAAGGTTTTAGGAGTGGCATTTTGCATTCCATAGCTTGTGGGGCCAAACAGACTTTGCCAACATGTCAGGGTGGGTGGATAAATGGTAGGGGAGGTCTCATTTCATGTACCAAGCATCCCAATCATTCAGAGTAGTACGCTACCAACAAAGTCCCTTAAGATCCCTAAGACCGAAAAATTGTCAAACTATGACGGAGGAGTTCTTAGAATTCATGGAAACTAGGAACATTTCATTTCGACCTACAGGTTCATGTGGGGTCCATCCAAAATAGCCTCTCTTAGTTTTGGTCAACTCCAATCCATTTGACTGTGCTGAAATCAAATGCATTCTTGCAAAATGCTTCAGTTTCATGCAGTCAAAAGGTGCTAGGAGTGACATTTTGCATTCCATAGCTTGTGGGGCTAAATGTACTTTGCTAACGTGTTGGTATGGGTGGGTAAATTCTAGGGGAGGTCTCTTTTCATGTGCCAAGGGTCCCAATCATTCGGTACATCAGGCTACTGGCAAAGTCACTTAAGATCCTAAGAGTAAAAACTACCAAACTTTGACAGAGCAGTTCTTGAAATTTGTTGCAACTGGGAATGTTTTGTTTGGACCTATAGATGGATGTAGGGTCCATCCACAATAACCTCTCTCAATTTTGATCAACTCCAGTCTGTTTGACCATGTCAAAATCAAATGCATTCTTACAAAATACTTTAGTTTCATGTAGCACAACCTTGCCAGGTGCCATATTTTTTGTTTTGCTTGTCGTGGGGCCGAATAGACTATGCCAACATGTTGGAGTGGGAGGGTAAATGATAGGGGAGGTCTCATTTCATGCACCAAGTGTACCAGTCATTCCGGGCTGTAAGCTACCAGCAAAGTAGAAAGTTGCTAAGACTAAAATTTTGCATTCCATAGCTTGTGGGGTTGAACTAACTACACCAACATGTCTAAGTGCGTAGGTAAATGCTAGGAGAGGTCTTGTTTTGTGCACCAAGTGTCTCAGTCATTCCAAGTTGCAAGCTATCGACAAACTTGAAAGGTGCTAGGAGTGACATTTTGTATTCTATAGCTCATGGGGCTAAACAGACTTCACCAACATGTCGGGGTGGGTGGGTAAATACCAAGGGAGGTCTCATTTTGTGTGCCAAGGGTCCCAGCCGTTCCAGGTTGTAAGCTACCAACAAAGTCACTTTGTCAGTAGCTTGTAACCTGGAATGACAGGGATGCTTGGAACATGAAAGAAGATCTCCCCTAATATTTACCCACCCACCCCAACATGTTGGCATAGTTGGTTCAGCCCCATGACGAGCAGATCAAAAAATATGGCACCTGGCAAGGTTGTGTTGCATGAAACTGAAGCATTTTGTAAGAATGCATTTGATTTTGACATGGTCAAATGGACTAGAGTTGACCAAAACCAAGAGAGGTTATTGTGGATAGAACCCATGTCCACCTATATGTCCAAATGGAATGTTCCCATTTGCCATGAATTTTGAGAATTGCTCCATCAAAGTTTGGCAGTTTTTACTCTTAAGATCTTAAGTGACTTTGTCAGTAGCCTTCTGCCCTGAACAATTGGGACTCTTGACATAGGAAGTGAAACCTCCCCTAGCATTTACCTGCCCACCCCAATGCATTGGTGAAGTCCATTTAGCCCCATGAGCTATGAAATGCAAAATGTCACTCCTGGCACCTTTCAAGTTTGTTGGTAGCTAGCAACCCGGAATGACTGAGACACTTGGCACATGAAACAAGACCTTCCCTAGAATTTATCCACCAACCCATATGTGTTTATGCAATTAGTTCGACCCCACAAGCTATGGAATGCAAAATTTTAGTCTTAGCAACTTTCTACTTTGTCGGTAGCTTAGAGCCTCAAATGACTGGGATGCTTGGCACATGAAATGAGACCTCCCTTAATATTTACCTACCCACCCCAATGTTTTGGCACAATTATTTTGGCCCCACGATGAGTAGAACAAAAAATATGGCACCTAGCAAGGTTGTGCTACATGAAACTAAAGCATTTTGTGACTTCAGCACGGTCAAATGGACTAGATTTGACCAAAACTAAGAGAGGTTATTGTGGAAGAACCCCACATGCACTTGTAGGTCCAAACAGAACATTCCCAACTACCATGAATTTTGAGAACTGCTCCATCAAAGTTTGGCAGCTTTTTGGTCTTAGGGATCTTAAGGGACTTTGCTGGTAGCCCACTTCCCTGAATGATTGGTACCCTTGGCACACAAAATGAGACCTCCCCTAGCATTTACCCACCCACCCTAATGTGTTGGAAAAGTCCATTCAGCTCCACGACCTATGGAATGCAAAATGTCACTCCTAGCACCTTTCCACTGCATGAAACTAAAGCATTTTGCAAGAATGCATTTGATTTCGACACGATCAAACATATTGGAGTTGACCAAAACTAAGAGAGGTTATTATGGATAGACCCCACATGCACCTATAGGTCTAAACAAAATATTCCTAGCTGCCATGAATTTTGAGAAATGCTCTGTCATATTTTGACAGTTTTTTGGTCTTAGGGATCATAAGGGATTTTGTCAGTATTCTGCTGCCCCAAACGACTGGGAGGCACAAAAAATGAGACCTCCCCTAGCATTTACCTATCCACCCTGACACATTGGTGAAGTTTGTTCAGCCCCACGAACTATGGAATGCAAAATGTCACTCCTAGCACCTTTCAAGTTTGCTGGTAGCTTGCAGCCCAGAATGACTAAGACACTTGGTGCACGAAATGAGACCTCCCCTAGCATTTAACCACCCACCCAAACATGTTGGCTTAGTCAGTTCAACCCCATGAATTGTGAGATGCAAAATTTCAATCTTAGCAACTTTCTACTTTATCGGTAACTTCCATCCTGGAATGACTAGGATGCTTGACACATGAAACGAGACCTCCCCTAACATTTACTCACCCACCCCAACATGTTGGCACAGTTAGTTTGGCCCCACAATGAGAAGAACAAAAAGTATGGCACCTAGAAAGGTTGTGTTGCATTAAACTGAAGCATTTTGCAAGAATGCATTTGATTTTGGCACAGTCAAACGTATTGGACTTGACCAAAACTGAGAGATGTTAGGATGGACGGACCCCACCTACACCTATGGGTCCAAATATAATGTTCCCAGCTGCCATGAATTCTCAGAACTGCTCTATTAATGTTAGGCAATTTTTTGGTCTTAGGGATCTTAAGGGACTTTGTCGGTAGCCTATTGCCCCGAATGAGTGGGATGCTTGGCACACGAAACAAGACCTCCTCTAGCATTTACTCACCCACCCCAAAATGTTGGCAAAGTCCATTTGGCCCCATGAGCTATGGAATGCAAAATTTCACTCCTAGGACCTTTCCACTACATGAAACTGAAGCATTTTGGAATAATGTGTTCCTTGCCACCATAGGCAAATGAAATTGATTTAGCAAAAATCAAGGTAGGTGTTTGTAAGTGGACCTAACATCCACCTATACATGTAAAGAAGATGTTCCTAGGTGTCACAGTTTGATGGAACAGTCAATCCAAAGTTTGTCACTTTTTTTCTTAAGGCTCTTGAGAGATTGTTTGCATTCGATATAGCCAAGAATGACCATGAGGCTTTTCCATTGAAAAGGCATCCCCCTAGCATTTACCTAGCCACCCAGATGCGTTGGTGCCATCCATTTGGCCTTATGAGATGTTGAACGTAAAAATTCAGTCATAATACCTTTTTGGTAGATGAAAATTGAGTACTATAAAGGTGTTCTCACTTGATCTAATGTCTTGTAGGACATTAATTGAGGCTACCCTTACCATTGCTATCAATTGTTTGTCATTAAAACTCATTAAGACAAATTATGAAATAGTAACATCATTAAAATGAATTAAAACTCATAGTAACATCGTTAAAACTCATTAAACCTCATTATGAAATAGAAAGTAAAGGACATATCATTGTGAAATAATCATGAAAACCTACCTTACATTCCTTCCAAAGGCAACTTCATAAGGATTATGCCTACCTCCATTATACTAAAATCTTGCATGCAAATGCAATTGCATTATTTAGCTAAAATGAGTAGGTAAAATATACAAAGTGAAATGAGTATAGCAAAGAAAAATAACACACATTTATGTCATTCCACTAGTTCTATCCAATGAACCATCAAGGTTTGCTCTACTCTTTATTGTGTTGAGTATTGTGTTGTGATCAAACTCACAAACCTTCCGCAAGGTCCTGTTCAATGGTCTACCCCCATATTTGATCAAATGAATGTTTGATGCCACAACAAGGTTAGAATAATGAAGAATCTTCCTATGTGTGTCAAAGTCATTGAACAACAACACATGAGACTTCTTCAATGGGTACCTGCTAAGCCATGATCCAATAACAACCATTGATCTTGTAGGGTACTAGATGTTTTATCCATCTATAACAAAGGAATCTAATTTCTTTTTTGCCTCAACACAACAACAAAAATAATAATCTGTTCCTTCTTCATTATCTTCAGCTACAATAACTGCACAAACATGTCCTACATTGATACATGCATTCAATTCGATGATTATAGTCAACAATACAAGAAAAACTACAAAATAAGATGGCATATTGAATTTTAATAAATTTGAATGTTGATAATACCTGGTTGAACTAGATCTGAAACGCGGTCAAAATCAACTGACGATTCAATCTCTATCAATTGTAGTGATGTCAGTAATTCATAGATGTCAATCGGGCTTAGGCATCTTGTACACCAATCATCAACCCACTCCTTTGACTCACAATCATACCGAGCTTAATATGTACATGAAGAACAAAAGCATGTCATCTGTCATGTATGAATAGTCCATGAACCTGCATTAGAGCTTCTAAAAGAGTGTAACTCACTCAATCCTATCAATGTACAACAGTCCTCATATTTTGCAATGTTTGTATATTCAACGAACCAAAAATATGTATGACCAATAGACTTACCTTCATTACCTAGACCCATTATAGTGTTACACCATTCAACAATAAATCTCACATATGTCAACTTTGCAATGTCTTTGTACTTCAACTCTTCTCGTGCCAATCCTCTTTTAATACATGCTCCTGCACCATCATTCTCCCCCTTTTCATGCCTTGCCTCACAAACATTCCACATATGTTGAACACCATTCATTGTATGCATCCTGCTCAACCAATAGAACATCTACATATTCTTGAATTGTGATGCACAATTATCTGACCAGATGATATGCTGACGAAATGATATGCTCCTGTTGGCCAAATCATGGTAGAACATTTGAAATAAACCTTACACGAACTCCATAGAATGTGTGCAATCATCACTAATATAAAAATGATATTCCCTCAAGATCGTCATGTCATCCTTTGTACTATCTTCTACATGAATGAATGCTATTTGCACAAATATCGCAACCTGCGTAGAGTTGTAATACTATGATTGCACCTCATTCTATGGTTGTAGTGTGTAGTTCTCTACAAAGTCAACAACTAAAATAATGGTACCAAGTGGAAATGTGTCCTTTCATAACTTGAATTGCAAGTCCAACCATCAAGCTCTATGGGTATGCCTTGCATACTCATACACTATATTGTCACGAAATGTAGACATAAACTAATACACTAGAATCTTTTGAATAACCAAATCACACTTCTTTACTTCTTTACCATCTTTTGTATTGTAGGCCCCACTATTTTATACTTGCCAAATTTTACTTGTTCATTTCTAACCGCATGTGTGCTTTCTATATGTTCACATATTGGCATACATTGCAAGCCACTGTAATGCTGACATGTGCCATCCAAGCATAATTTCCTATAGAATATTTGACCTTCCTCTCTTTCACATAAAATTCTTGATATGAAGTCTCTTGAAGATGTTGGTGGGGCATGTATGCCACAATCCTGCAAAACATTGTTAGTATGCAAATCTAAACATATAGACCGATAAACATCAAACTGGTTAGAAAATTCAATATGTAATCTACAACAACAACTAGTGCGTGTGTGATTTATTTGACATAGAAAGATTTTAGTATTTACAAACATCTTTGACAAATTTTAATTTGAGGATACATCTCTTGAAATTTCTTGAAAATTTGTGTTTGGGTCACATCCAAAAAATGCTTTGGATGTGGCTCACGGTTTCGACAACCAATTATCCTTCTCACAACATCTCTTGCATTAGGAGATACCCTTTTGTTATTTTTCCAAAATTCTTTGATGAGGGATCTCAAGGCTTCAACAACAACTTTGTCTTTCCGTGGGAGTCTCCTAGTGAATGCCCACAATGCATTGGTGTTTGGGTCCTCAACTCTTTCACGTCTTCCAATGGCTCTCATTAGATTTTTTTACTTATTTTCAATGCTTGACTTGTCTTTCTAATGAGGAGAGCTTTCTTTGTTTGTTGGCTTACTATTGTCGATGTAATGACACGTCATGTGACATTACTATCCTTAGTGTGTGAGGTGGAATCTGCACTCTCATATGCACTCATTAGATTCTTGACAATTGATTGTTCACTTGAGGCATCTGATGTTCTTAGGCCAAGAATCTTCATAATGGGCCTAAATTTTAGATTTTTTATCAATTCAACAAATAGTTGACATCTTCTGGTTTCATTTATATTCTCAAAGAATGATTTCCATATCTTATTCGCATATCTTTGGCAAGTGCACTTGTGAATCTTATCCTACATTGGCTTCAACACATTCTCATTGATATCAATTAGAAACTTAGGCTTCCTATGTAAAATTCTAGGAGGTGTTTTCATTGGTAAAGTTGACTCAACATTAGGAATTTCTTTAATATTTACTTGAGATGGGATAGATTACATACCTTCAGTTGGAGATGAAAAAGATGAAAAGGCTTGAAGCTAAGATGGAGAAGATGGTGTACCTTCAACTGGACGTGTGAATGATGGCGTGCCTCCAACTTGAGAAGAAAATGAAGATGTACCTTCAACGTCACCTATGAAAGATGGAGTTCCTCCAATTCAAGAAGATAATGATGGTGTTCCTTCAACTTGACCTATGGATGATGGAGTGCTTCCAACTTTGAGATTCAGTTTCCTCATTGAACGGAGGTTTTGCATTTGTTCCCTTTGTGCCACCAATTACATCTCTCTCTTAGATTCATTAGATGTGTCATTTTCCTCTTCAATTGGCAATGGTGGAATGTCTTCTTGTATGGTTGATAATTTCCTACTTTCGTGAATTCACCTCATTCTTTCTCTCTTCCTCTCATTCTCAGCTTCATGCTCTTCTGGTATTAGAGTCTTTGCTCATTTCCTTGGCATGATGATGATTTCTATAAACATGATGAATAAGACAATGATAATTAGAACTTTGAGCAGGCTTTTGCAACAAAAGCCAAAATTTGAGAAGGAAGCAACAACTCTTAACAATTCCCAATAATGAAAATGGTAGACAATTCTTTTAGAATAGAGGAGTTTGGGCAGATTGTAATAGTAGACTTTTTCTTCCTTTATCAACCCTCATTGGAGCCTATCCTTGCAAAATTTGGTATGTACACATGTATTGATTCATAACAGTGGATCCTTATATATGTAATTTGGTTCATAACAGTAGATCCTGATTCATAATAGCTAATTCATAATAGCTGATTCATAAAAGTAGATTCATAATAGTTGATGCATAATAGCAAAGCCTATCCTTTCTCTATTGTCTTGGTATGGTTCTACAAGTCTAATTTTTAGCAGAGTTAGGGTTAGGGCAGAATAACAAGGTGCATAAATTAAAGGCAGAGTTTTGTTTCATGATGACCTACCTGTAAATAATTTATTGACTATAGGTTAGCTTATTTAAAAAAAATTTGAGTTTTGTTTCATGATGACCTACTTGTAAATGTTTTGATAAAAATCATGGTGGAAAAAGTTGTAGCAAAAGTCCTCATGACCAAACATGAAAAAGGAGGATCTTTTGTGAGTTTTAGCACTATCCTATCAACCATGACTATCATGAAGTTGTTTGTAATTCCTTGTCCAAATATCTTTGATATTTTTCCATAGGTATCAATAAGGTGAAGGTAGATCATTAGTGCAAGGTTTCCAAGATAAATTATCATAAGTAATACAAAACCATCATCCTAAGATTCAAAGGTATTGTCCCATGATGAAGAGATAGCTACCACTATCATAAAAATTATTGGAGGTATTTAGGATTATCATGATATACTTGATTGAAGATCATCATTTCATGTAAAACAAGTTGTCCTAGACTATATTTTGAGTATATCCCATATGTGAACATTATCATATACAATGATAGACAAATTGCTTATGGAGGTGACATTGAGGGAAAAGACAATCAAATTGCGTTACGACTATAACAAACAACCACATATGATGTCACATCATAAACATATATTAAGACTATCATGAAACTCTAGATCACTATTAATGTCAGATATTCAAAATATGCAATAGGCTCTCACTACCCTATGTTACCAATTTTTCACTTGTAGCTCAAATTGGCAGAGCTGGTGTGCATCTAGTTTCATTTTTAGATAAATAATTTTTAACATTTATTCTACTATGTTTTATTGCATAGTTCAAGGTGCTTAGGAAGGAGAAGGTTCAGTTATGATGCATTGTTACAACAGAAGAGAAAGAATTTCAGATCATCATTCATTGCTTTGTAGAGTTTCATGAGAGATAAAGTTATTTCATTTCATATTACAATGTTTCATCCATTTGACAAATAAGATATACATAAAATGAAAGTATTGCATTGAATGAAAGTAAAGAAGATCAAATGTCCCACACAAGCCATGGGAATAGCTGAACCTGTGCATCAAAAATAATATATTATGCATCTATAAAAGCTAAAAATGAAGTAGATAAGATGGGCATATCTATCATTGCATGTTCAAACTTTGGCATGATCTTTGTTGCAGCTGATTCTTCTTTGCTCCCAATCTTTGAGAGAAACTGCAAGATTGGAAAGAGTTTTGTTAGAGCTCCAGATATGGTTATCTTATGTACTTCAACAAGTAGGGACATAATAGATTCTTTGTTATGCATAGAATCAGTTGATCAAATCATCCATATGTAAGAGAATCTGAAGAAATAAACATCACTGAGCTTCATTGTTTAAAACTAACATGTTTGTTTCCTGTGCAGGTATGGAAGAAGTTATGTTGTTGTTTTGAAGACAATTTCACCATGTGGTGCAAAGTGGGCTCCCACAAGGGTAGAGCCCAACATGTTGCCCCTGAATCTTAAGGGGAATGGAACAAGAATACTTATTCATATTGATCAAATAGAATACATTCAACTAAAAGAGTATCGCCTCAAGTGAGTGCATGAACTTTAAGTTCATTTCCCATCCATGATCATCAGCTCAAGGGATGAAGTGATAACCATACATGAGCAATGAACTTGTCCAAGACAGTCAAATAAAGTCAAGGAATAGCCATACAAACATGAACAACCCATAGACAAGGTGCAGCCATGGCAATGGATAGCAGCAGAATAGTTGTCTTGTATGAGAGAAAAATCATTGTCAAGAAAAGAGGACAGCAATAGACAATGAAACAGGTATTTTTCTTTTGTTGCTATGAGGTATCACGTTATTGATCAAATGCAATGGAACAATCAACCAAGAGCACATGAGCAAGGTATAGATGGAATTGCAAGTGATTAATGCCATGGAGCACAGTTGTACAATGAACAATATTCAACTTCATGATACATGTTGCAGCTATCAAGAAAGCAACAATTGTAAGAAAGAGTATCATTGTACACATGAACAATGAATCCAAATATCCATGATATACAGAAAGAAAGGAGCCACTATCATTCCAATATGGTATGTAAATGAATGCATTTGACATAGTACAAGAAACTAAATAGAAAGTAAGTATGTCATATTACTAGATGAATCTAATCATACCAGATATATATAGAATAGGTATATAAAAGTGTCACATTCATAAAATGAAGCATACACATATGTATGATTGTATGAGCTTAAGGTTTCAATGATCATATGCATCTACAGGAGGAGCTGAAAGAGATGACATAAATGGCTACATCACAGAGTTCTTATGGAGCAGCAGGGACGAGACTATAATCTTTCTCTTATAATACCATATCTCATCAAACAGTGTTTTTACAATCAGAAAAGTTAAATGAATTGTTGAGAGTAAAAATGTTTGTGGCTACAGTGGAAATCAAATGGAGGTAGGTGTTCATCACACATTCTTAGTCATGTAATAATCATCATGTTGCTACAGAAACAAAAGAGCAAAATGAATCAAGTTCTCTGCACATAGAAATGAAGAATATAGAAAATATATATGGGTTCTCAATAATAGTCAAATAATACATTTTCTTTGCAAAATGTCAAAACCCACATTGAATTGCAGAAGGAAAAGCATCTACAGGTGAAAATGAATAGTTTTGAACTTATGAAAGTTTGTATTTTGCATTCTCAAAATAGAAGAACAGTGTGATGCCATTATTTTTTGCATATAGAAATAGAGAAAAACCTAGTTCATATTGCTACCTGAGTGTCCTTTTCTTTTACAAACCCTTATCACATTTTGCATAGTGAAGATTAGATACAAAGGACATACATGGTTTGAACCCACAAGGGTTTGTTTAAGTTCAGGAAATAAATGAAACCCATTTTTATGCCATTGAAGCCACGGCCTATAATAGAAAGACTCTATTCTCACAAGCGAGTTAAACCCATTTGGGGTTTTAGGAAAAAAGTTACAGATACAAAATGATGGAAAGGATTTGAGCACATATGAAAGAAGGAAATGCAGAAATGCAAATACATCCGCGACCTCTGGTAAGATGAAGATTTACATAAAATTTCTCATAGTGCTTTTGCAGAGTGAACTGTGCATCTATTTCTAGCTTGTGATAAGTAGATGCCTATGGAGAAACACAAAGAAATAATGCAGAGTTCGAAGAGGGCTTACCTTCTTTTGTTTCTGAGTAGAAACTTATGCATAGGGCCATGGGTTTATGCCCTGTTTTTCTTTCATTTTGCCTTCGAATGAACTCAGAAATATCATCCATGGCGGCCTCAGAACAAAGAAGAATATCAACATAGAGGAAAAGAGGAGAAATGTATTAGAGGAATACATGAGAGCCGCGGTTTTAAGGCTGACTTTTGCACTCAAAAATAAAGAAAAATGGATCAAATTGGTGCAAACCAGTCTTACCTCATCATTTCCTATCAAAGTCTTCAAAGGAATCCATGAAAATTGCATTGAGATAGAAGAAAGATCGAGAGTTTTCCAGTTCAAACCCTAGCCCCATGGCGGCAGTAGCAGAGCCAAATTTTCAAAAGTTGAAAATGTGAAATGATCCTACAATGTTAGGGCATCATTGTTTTGTGTTAGGGGTACTTTTGGCCTAAGTTCAATAGTGGTATTTTTTATCACATCAAATTACATTTTCCATGCCTTAACTAATACCCATTGGGGTATGTAGTTCACCTTGCTTATGCTAAGTCCTCATGACTTAGAATATTTTATGCCTTAGGTCCCTTTTGCATGTTTATTGCCTAGGAATTGTGTCTTAAAGGCTATTAGTCCCTTTGAAGATAAAATCATAGGTCCATATACCTTGGAATATTTTGCAAACCCAATGGAGGATAGGCCCTAGGCCTTTTATTTTTTTCAAAATATTCAGTAATGCTTTCAAAATCATTTTATGATTTTTATAGAAAATCAAATGTCCATATAGTTATACTTGGCAGAATTGATCATGTGAGCCTTGTGATATTTTTGTAAAAATCAAATCAGGTCAAATTAGGGAATAAAACTACAAAATCATTGTAAAACAATATTTAAAGAAATATTCTATAAATTGCTTATAAATATTTGTTATAAAATGTAGTTAAAGCAAAGTAAAGCAAACGAAATCTTTCTTTTTTGAGTTTGGTTTCTTATGGGTGAAATTGGGAAAAAATGGATAAAATCAAGTCTATATGGAGAAGATAAAGCATGTTTTTAGGTGTTTTTTGGTGGGACCACCTTGTAGGAATTTTTGGTAGCTTTTGCAATCTGTTTGGAGGCAGTTTAGAGGCTCTTTTGGTGGCTTTTTTTGGGAGCTCAAAAATGGATTTGCATGACTATTTTTAGGATCTTTTCCCATATTTTCTCTTGGAGATCATTTGCAGGCATATATTGGAGGAAAACTTTTTTTTTCTTAGTTATTTGATATCATTGTTTCTTCTCTCTTGATCATAGGCAAAGATTTTGTAGACACATTTTGACTCAGAGTTTCAAATTTTCATGTACTTCTTTCAGTTCAATATAGCAGAGCATTCCTACTTCATCTCTATTGCCTCATAATTATAGTTTTGATTTGATGTTTCATTGTCATCATAATGTTATGTCCTTTGTCATGTCTCATTGCTGTAAAACTATGTGCAAATATTTCATATGATTCTGGTTGTGTGTTGTGTTCATATTGAACCTTCATGCAAATCACTTTTGAACTGTACGTCCTAGGTGAGGTTGTGAAAGTTTAATGCTTAAGGAGTTGTTTGTGGGTGAAAGTGTTGAGATAGATTAGAGTTTAGGAGCATTATTTGTTAAATTTTAAGATCCCATTTCAGATTATACTCTCACTCTTTTCCTTAGCAAATCATTTAGATTAGAAATTCATTAGGAGAACCAACTCACTCTGGAGGTTCACTCCAAATTTTATGCAACCCACAAGCCTAGGAGTGTTCCCATGTGTCAATAGATAGCTAAGTTGGTAGCTTAGCATAGGGTGCATACTTCGTTGATAACAGTTTTTGGCACGCCTGGTGGGACTCTGGAATTGTTTTCAGATAAATTATTCAAGTCTTAAAGCTGTTGTTCTAGTATATGCAGCAGTATTGGACAGCCTTTGGAGGTTTCTTACAATATACCTAGTGACTCTATTTTATCTGGTCTTGCATGCAAATCTAGTGTATCCATCTTATGAAAATCAGATCTAGTTCAAAATCATTTGACTATTTGCAACTATCTCTGGCAAGAAGAAGGGATGGGGCAGCAAGTAGAATAGTTGATTCATCGAGGAGGTCAAGATCCACACCTCTGAGACTCATTCCTCCAACTCTAGTACAAAGAAGCAGGAGTCCGGTGCTGATAATTCAACTACCAATGATTCCTAGAAATTTTGCATTTGCACCATTTAATGGGGGCAGCCCATTAAATATTGCTCAGTATGATGAAATTCTAGTTGTAGCCCTCAAAAGTCTATCATTCTTTACTAGAGAAGATCATACCACTCTTGTTGAGCATATCCAAGATGTGGCAATGTTGTGCTCGATGCACAATATCACCCAGGAGAATGTAGTACTAAGGCTTTTGGCTGCATCACTGAAAGGGAAAGCTTTACAGTGGTTTAGACGACTCACAATAGGCTCAATCACATCATGTGATAACCTAGGAGATGGTCTACATCAACATTTTTAGGACAAATCTAATCATTTGTCATTGCTAGAGTAGTTGAGTACCATCAAGAGGGCTCCTCATGAGCACATGGCAGATTTTAACTACCGTTTCCAGAGAACTTGGGATAGGATTCCCACAATGGTAAAACCTACACTACAACATGCATTTTTATTCTATCTTAGAGCTTTAAATAGCGAAATATCTATTATGATTCAGTCCATGGGTGGGACTACTCTTCATAATGCTTTTGATATAACTATTAGAGTAGAAAATTGCCTTATTCAAGTAGGGAAAATAGCCCCAAGCCCCCTTTACCCATTTTTCTTGAAATACAGCAACCTATACCCATGGTTGTAACCCCTTTAGCTATTGTCCCGCCTATTCCAGTAGTAGGATATCAAGCTGCAACCCAAGAAACCGTTGTTCTAGACCAAGCCCAAGAGTTCCAAGAGATTAAGAATATACTGAAAAACTTTGGGAATGATCTGGTGAGTATTAAAAGGCAAGTTGGCCAAGAGCATAGACCATATCAACCCCAGCATCAACCCAACCAGTCAAATAGAATACTCTTTCAAGATGATGCTCAAGTTCAAAGGAGAAATTACAATCCTAGACCTTTCCAGTCTTATAATCCTAATGTTTCCAGCTCCTCAAAAGAACTCGTGCCTACTTAGAATAATATGGCACAGGACTGTGACTAGTGTTATCCATGTCACCAACCTCATAACCAAGTTGCATGTACAAATGGTATGAGGAATCAGGTTCTTATGGTGTAGAACAACTGCAGTGGTTCAGAAGGTGTCGTGAATGAGAATTCAGTTCAGCAAGATAACTCTTATGTAGCTTTAATGAATTGGAAAGGCACTAAATTTTGTGGTGTGAATTACCCCCAAGGCCAAAATCAATTAAATGTACTAGTTTCAGCCAATACAAGATCAAAAAAGAGGGTTGTTGATTTAGATCAGCAAGCTGGAAATATACAACAACAGCCTGCTAAAGATAAATCTCAAGCTTCTTCATCACAAGTTGTCCCCATAGCACAACAAAAGGTGCAAATTCTTTAAAGAGGTCAAGTTGTACCTGGGAAAGATCAATCTAAAGTGCAAACATAGCCTTTACTAAGGCAAAATGATGTTGTTCATGTTAAAGGACATCAAAAGGTGAGTCCTGTTTCATTCAATGTTGTAGAGCACCTTAAGAAGGCTACAGTTAATATGTCAGTAATGGATGCATTGCATATTCCTGGCCAAAAGAATCTGCTACAAGATGGTTTGGTTAAACTTTCTATTTTTTATTGTACTAACCAAGAAAAGGCCAAAGTTGTACTTGCCAACAACCCAGAAATAAAAAATGAGTAGCAAGCCCAAGAGGTAAATCCTCCTCCCTTTTATCTAAGTTTAATCATTGGTGATAAGCTTGTTCATAATTGCATGATAGATTCTGGGGAAAGTAGTTATGTAATGCCCAAAAGTCTAGCTGATACATTGGGATTAGTTTATGAGCCCCTTTCAAAGGGAGTAGTTCAGCTAGATGGATCTATTGTTAAGATTGCAAGAATAATAAAAAATTTACCTCTTACCTTGCATGTCTGTCCCAATTTCAGAATCCATCAAGATATTCATGTTATCAACCTACCACCTCATTTTTCCATATGCCTTTCCAAGAACTTTACTACTAGGTTGGGTGGGCTTTTATCTTCTAATTGGTCCCATTTGTTTTTTAGAACAAGATATGGTACAAAAGTAACCATAGAATTTGAGCCTCTCGCCAAGGATCATGTTGAGCCATATGTCCCTAGCCCAATAAATGCTAACCTCTACATCACCCATGGCTAGGAGGATCAATCCATGACCCTAGACCCCAACACACCTATTAAGGATATTAATCTAGATGAGTGGGCAGCTAGGATCATGAAGATGACCCTTTCCGTCACACTAATTGGTGCAGGAGCACCTTCTCTGTAGTGCAGGGTCATATTTTCTTTTGTTGTTTTATAAGGCTCTTAAGCCATTTCATGTTGTAATAAGGGTCAATTTGGTCCCATTGATGTAATTGTGCAAGGAAAACATGTGGTTTTTCTTGTATGAAAGGTAAACCCAATGGCTAACTGATTTGAATAATAGTTTACATGATTGGTGGGAAATAACTGTTGTCTCTACATCTTCTTTAGAGGCAAGCTGTATGTCACACGGGAGGAAAGGCATGCGTTACAGCAGAGATTTTGATGAATGAATAAAGAGAGTTTCTGGGTGTGATATATATTGGTTTTCTTGTGTGTGTTCATTGTAGTTGGTATCTCTATTAAGATAGTGTGCATCCATGCCCTAATCTAGATGTTATCTGGTAATTCTTAGTGTTTCCGTAGTGTGCAGACGGTATACTATTAACATTTCCACATAGGCTGGTTTGTAACCTAGGGGTTAGGGTTTGATTCATAAATGGAGACCCTTTCCTCTGTCCATTGAAACCCTATGTAGTAACGGTGTGATGGGGGAAAGACTTTTCAAGTTTGTTGTTTCTACATTCTCACCCAGGAAGCCAAAGAACTCAGTCGGGTTCGACTAGACATCTTCATGTGGCTAGTCAGGAAATCGAGGTGAAGCGGATAGTGTTATTCTGGGATCAAATTGATATAAGTAGTCAAGAGTTTGGTACAGGAGTCAACCAAATCCATTGTTCTGTCGAAGGGTTTTGGTATCGGGTCATCACGGAGTATTGTGGAGTCCATCAATGTAACACAAAGCATCAGAATGACTTTCTAGAGACCTTCTGATAGCCAAAGTCTAACCAATGAATAGTCATCGGTGACATACAGACCTTGTCTGGCCGAAGGTGTAGTCATTCTAATATAAACCACGTTGTATAGTGTCGGAGACACATACAACCTTGTCTGACCAAAGACTAAGGGAGGTAGACCCACACATAACCTAACGAAGTGCTTGAGTATGTATCGGCGTGACCAGCGGCATCGGGCTGAGGAATCTACTTTGGGCTGATGGTAGGAACTCTCACCAATCAGAGTGAGATTCAAGAAGTGTCACCAATGAGTGGTTTATCGGTGTGAGAAGGTGCGTCGATAGGAGTTTGGAACAGGCTACCGATGGGGTGTGTGTTGTCGATGCGTCGGTAAGACAACAGTCGTCAGGGAGATAATTCCAAGGGAGGGTGATAACAATTGTTTGGCAGATACACATAATGGTTTCGATGGAAGAGAGATAAGGATATCGGTGTGAGTCTTGACTTCGACGAGAGGGAAGAAAGCTACACCAAGGGTTTAAGTCACGGCAATGAATAAAGTGAAGGCTTAGTTCGGCAAGACTTTGGAAGTCTCTGGCCTATATTGGAAAGAACAAACATTTTGTACACTTCCTCTAAACACTCTGCATCACTGATGAGGTAGGATTAGGCATTTATATGATACATGAACCTGATGCAATGATTCCAAATCTAGTTAAGGATCAAAATCAGCCTGAACAAAAAGAGAATAAGCTTTGGAAGCTATACTTTGATGGATCGAGAAGTAAAATGGGTGCTGGTGGAGGAGTTATGTTGGTTTCACCCGAAGGAGAAAAGTACTATTCAACATTCAGGTTTGCTTTCAGCTGCACAAATAATGCGGCTAAATATGAAGCCCTTATTCATGGTTTAGAATAGGCTCGAAAAAGAGGTATTAAGTGCTTACAAGTTTATGGTGATTTTGAGTTAATTGTAAATCAAGTTAGAAACTTGTATGTTACTAAAAATGACTTGCTCAAAAAGTACAAGCATCAAGTTTGGGATTTAATTGAAATTTTTTATGCTTTTAATTTGCTTTCAATCCCCAGAAATCAAAATAAACATGCAGATAAGCTTGCTGCCTTAGGATCTCAGTTTGAGGTTCTGAATGAAATTCATAACATAGAAGTACAGCCATATGTAAAAATGGTTGTTAGACCATTTGTACCTGAGAATAGTGTGAGTTGGCAAGTCTTTGACAACAATGAGCATATTTTGAGTTTTTTAGTGCAGAAGCTAAATTTGCAGCTATAAATCAACAAAAGTATCAGCAACAATATGACAATCAGATTGTGCAGCTAAAGTCTAACAAGTTGCCCAAAGGGTTGGTGACATTGGAATCTATGTTTAACTCAGATGACCAAGTCAGAAAGGACAAGTGTGGCATGACTGTTAAACAAGAACATTATAAAGCAATCGAGATATTCAAAGGTAAGCTTCTCAAGCTCGGAAAGGTATGCACTGAGGTACAACAGTAATCTTTTATCCAGTTATGTCAAGAGTTTAGTGTTTTTTTTGCCTAGGAATATAAAGATTTAAGAGGGTTTGATCCTAGTTTATCCCAACATACCATTGAGTTAGAGCCCAATGCCAAACCTATTAGGCAGAAATAAAGGCCTCTTAATCCTAAACTTGAACATCTGATGAAAGTTGAGTTGAATAAGTTAATTGAGAGAAATATAATATTCCCTATAAAGTATACATCTTGGGTTTCTAAATTGGTACCAGTTAGAAAGAAGAATGGATAAATTTGACTTTGTATCGATTTTCATGATCTGAATAAAGCCTCTTTGAAGGATCACTACCCTCTCCCTTCAATGGAACAAATTTTGCAAATTGTTTCTGGTTCTGACAGATTTTCTTTGTTAGATGGATATTCAGGCTATAACCAAATTTTATTGAAGGAAGAGGACCAATAGAAAATTGCATTTACAACTAAGTGGGGTACCATGGCCTATAGGAAAATTCCATTCAGTTTGTCCCATGCAGGGGCAACCTTTCAGAGGACAATGGACATGGCCTTTCATGGCCTCATGAATAAGATTGTTTTGGTGTATTTAGATGATATAACAGTCTTTTCAAAATATGCTAATGAACATTTTGACCATCTTAGACAGATTTTTCAGAGATGCAAAGAGTTTGGAGTTTCTCTCAACCCAAAGAAATGTATATTTTCTGTTCATGAAGGTAAGCTCCTTGGTCATATTGTTTCAAAGCATGGTATCTCTATTGACCCTGAAAGAATTTCTACTATTCTTGACCTACCATTACCAGCACACAAGAAAGGCTTACAGAGCTTTCTTGGAAGAATTAATTTCGTGAGAAGGTTTATACCAAATATTCCAGCTTTATTGCAGCCTCTCACAGCCATGTTAAGGAAGAATGTTCCCTTCAATTGGACTAAGGAATGTAAGAGAAGCTTCGAGCAGATCAAAGAAGCTCTTACAGCAGCCCCTACCCTCATTAATCCTAATTATGAAAAGGATTTCATTTTATATTCTTTTCAAGGGGTTGATACCATTTTAGTAATGATGTGCCAGCAGAATGATGAAGGCCTACAGCAGCCTGTGGCATTTTTCAGCCAAGTGTTACATGATTACGAGGTAAAGTATTCATTTGTAGAGAAGCATGTGTTTGTTGTTATTAGAAGTCTTAAAAAATTCAAACATATGTTATCAAACAATAAGAATCAGTTGCTAGTTACTCACCCAACTGTGAAGGACTTCTTGCTAAACAGAGAGATAAATGATAAAAGAGCTAGCTGGATGACTAAGGTTATGGAATTTGATGTCAACATTAAGGTCACTAAGCTTGTCAGGGGCAAATGGTTATGTGAGAAACTTGCTGCAAATGGAGAAGACTGCCAAGGAGTGGAAAATGTTGAAACAATGTTAAATAATGCAGAGCAAGTTGCTGATCCAACTCCTAATCCAAGCTGGTTGTAACATATGATTCATTATTTACAAACTGGTGAATGCCCCATAGGTTTAGATAGGGCAAAGAGAAGGTACTATAGATTACAAGCTATCCCCTATGTTTTTATTGATGGTGTTTTGTATAGAAGGGATTTCCATGGTGTCTTGTTCAGGTGTATTGAACCAGATCAAGTTAATAAACTACTAGAAGAGTTCCATAATGGGCCTTCAAGAGGCCACTTTGCAGCAAGGACAACAGCCCTAAAAGTAATGAGAGCCAGTTATTACTAGCCAGATTTGTTTAAAGATGCATTTTCTTGGGTAAATAGATGTGAAAAGTGCTCATTGTTTGCAGGTAAGCAAAGGCTTGTAGCCTTTCCCCTACATCCCATCCAAGTAGAACAACCATTTGCTAAATGGGGTTTGGATTTTATTGGACCAATTAACCTGCCTTTGAGTGTAGGCCACAAGTGGATTTTAACTACTACAGACTATTTCACCTAGTGGACAAAAGTTGTTCCTTTGAAAGAAGCTAATGAATCTATTGTCCTAAGTTTTTATCAAGATTTAGTTTCCAGATTTGGTACTCCAAATTTGATTATTTATGATAATGGTTTAGCCTTTATTGGTTTAAGTATTTCATATTGGTCTGTAAAAAATAATATCTTTTTGAATACATCATCTAATTATTACCCGCAAGGTAATGGGCAAGTGGAATCCACCAATAAGAATCTGATAAAGATTATCAAGAAGACCATTGAAGACAACCAGAGGACATGGCATGAAAAGCTAAAGTTCTAGCCCTTTAGGCTGACAGGATAACTCCTAAGAGAGCCACTGGTTACTCTCCATATGTTCTTACTTATGGTAAGGAGGCTAAATTACCCATTTCAATTGAGTTACCAACTCTAACTTTCATCAAGGAACTAGAACTATTAGAGGAGCAGACTTTAGATGTGAGGCTAGCACAATTTATGGAATTGGAAGAAACCAAAAAAGAAGCCTTGAGGAAGCTTGAAATTCATCAATCTCAAATGAAGATACTTTTGATATGAGGGCAAGGCCAAGAGATTTCATTGTTGGTGATTTAGTTTTCAAGTGGAATGAATTGAGGAGCAGACCAGGAAAGCATTCCAAGTTTGATGCAATTTGGGATGGACCCTATGTAATTACAGAGTGCAAAGAACACAATGCATTTCAGCTTTATAAGTTAAGTGGAGAGGTGCTACCTATCCCAGTTAATGGGATCCACCTCAAGCATTGCCTCTGAAGATAGTTTTTGTTCTTGTACCATAGTTGAGTAGTGTTGCTGTTAATAAGTGTTGTATGCACATTTCCTTTCAGTTATTTTTCTTTCCCTAAGTGTTGCTGCACATGTCTTCTGGCCACCAGGTCCTTTTAGTTTGCTTTCAGTTTGGTTTGGTTTTATTTTCTGCCAATGTTTGGAGTAGTTTGCAATGTTGAGTTTTAGTTTTCTGAGTTAGAAAGAAGAGCAGAGTATGACTCAATGCCCAATGGACAGTTAAGGCAGTTGGTCTTGATGCTTAGCAGGCAAGTATGTAGCAAAAGTTGCCAGAAATCTTACCAATTTTTCACCTACAACTCAAATTGGCAGAGCTGGTGTGCATCTAGTTTCATTTTTAGATGAATGATTTTTAACATTTATTTTGCTATGTTTTATTGCATAGTTCAAGGTGCTTAGGAAGAAGAAGGTTCAGTTATGATGCATTGTTACAACAAAAGAGAAAGAATTTTATATCATCATTCATTGCTTTGCAGAGTTTCATGAGAGATAAAGTTATTTCATTTCATATTATAATGTTTCATCCATTTGACAAATGAGATATACACAATCTGAAAGTATTGCATTGAATGAAAGTAAAGAAGATCAAATGTCCCACACAAGTCATGGGAATAGCTAAACTAGTACATCAAAAAGAATATACTATGCATCTATAAAAGCTAAAAATGAGTAGATAAGATGGGCATATCTATCATTGCCTATTCAAACTTTGGCATGATCTTTGTTGTAGTTGATTCTTCCTTGCTCCTGATCTTTGAGAGAACTTGTAGGATTGGAAAGAGTTGTTAGAGCTCCAGATATGGTTATCTTATGTACTTCAACAAGAAAAGACATAATAGATTCTTTTTGATGCACAGAATCAGTTGATCAAATCATCCATATGCAAGAGAGTCTGAAGAAATGAACATCACTGAGCTTCATTATTTAAAACTAACATGTTTGTTTCCTGTGTAAGTATAGAAGAAGTTATGTTGTTGTTTTGAAGACAATTTCAGCATGTGGTGCAAAGTGGGCTCACACAAGAGTAGATCCTAGCATGCTACCCCTGAATCCCAAGGGGAATGGAACAAGAATACTTATTCATATTGATCAAATAGAATACATTCAGTTGAAGAAGTATCACCTTGAGTGAGTGCATGAACTTTAAGTTCATTGCCCATCCATGATCATCAGCTCAAGGGATGAAGTGATAACCATACAAGAGTAGTGAACTTGTCCAAGACAGTCAAATAAGGTGAAGGAATAGCTATAGAAATAGGAATAGCCCATAGACAAGGTGCAGCCATGGCAGTGGACAGCAGTAGAACAATTGTCTTGTATGAGAGAAAAAACATTGTCAAGAAAAGAGGACTATCAAGTTATTGATCAAATGCAATGGAACAGTCAACCAAGAGCACATGAGATCCATAGATGCAAGGTACAGATGCAACTGCAAGTGATTAATGCCATGGAGCATAGTTGTAAAATGAACAATATTCAACTTCATGATACATGTTGCAGCTATCAAGAAAACACCGGTTGTAAGAAAGAGTATCATTTGTACATATGAACAATGAAGCCAAATATCCATGATATACAACAAGAAAAGGAGCCATTATCATTCCAATATGGTATGTATATGAATGCATTTGACATAGTACATAAAACTAAACAAGTATGCCATATTACTAGATGAATGTAATCATACCAAATGTATACAGAACAGGTATATAAATGTGCCACATTCATCAAATGAAGCATACACACATGTATGATTGTATGAGCTTAAGGTTTCAATGATCATATTCATCTACAGGAGGAGCTGAAAGAGATGACATAAATGTTGTCATCAAAGAGTTCTTATGGAGCAGCAGGAATGAGACTGTAATCTTTATCTTATAATACCATGTCTCATCAATAGTGTTTTTACAATCAGAAAAGTTAAATGAACTGTTGAGAGCAGAAATGTTTTGTGGCTACAATGGAAATCAAATGGAGGTAGGTGTTCATCACACATTCTTAGTCATGTAATAATCATCATGTTGCTACAAAAACAAAAGAGCAAAATGAATCAATTTCTTTGCACATAGAAATGAAGAATATAGAAAATATATATGGGTTCTCAAGAACAGTCAAAGAATACATTTTCTTTGCAAAATTTCAAAACCCACATCATATTGCAGAAGGAAAAGCATCTACATGTGAAAATGAAGAGTTTTGAGCTTATGAAAGTTTGTATTTTGCATTCTCAGAATAGAAGAACAGTGTGATGCCATTATTTTCTGCATATAGAAATGAAGAAAAACCTAGTTCATATTTCTACCTGAGTGTCCTTTTCTTTTACAAACCCTTATCACATTTTGCATAGTGAAGATCAGATACAAAGGAGATACAAGGTTCGAACCCACAAGGGTTTGTTTAAGTTTAGGAAATAAATGGAACCCATTTTATGCCATTGAAGTCATGGCCTATCATAGAGAGAGACTCTGTTCTCACAAGCGAGTTAAACCCATTTGGGGTTTCATGTAAAAAGTTACAGATATAGAATGATGGAAAGGATTCCAGCACATATGAAAGAAGGAAATGCAGAAATGCAAATACATCCATGACCTCTAGTAAGATGAAGATATACATAAAATTTCTCATAGTGCTTTTGCAGAGTGAACTGTTCATCTATTTCTAGCTTGTGATAAGTAGATGTCGATGGAGAAACACAAAGAAATAATGCATAGTTTGAAGAGGGTTTACCTTCTTTTGTTTCTGAGTAGAAACTTGTGCATAGGGCCATGGGTTTACACCCTATTTTTCTTTCATTTTGGCTTCGAATGAACTCATAAATATCATCCATGGCGGCCTTAGAACAAAGAAGAATATCAACACAGAGGAAAAGAGGAGAAATGTATTAGAGGAATACATGAGAGCCGCAGATTTAAGGCCAATTTTTACACTCAAAAATAAAGAAAAATGGATCGAATTGGTGTAGGCCAGTCTTACCTCATCATTTCCTGTCGAAATCTTCAAAGGAATCCATGAAAATTGCATTAAGATAGCAGAGAGATTGATAGTTTTCCAGTTCAAACCCTAGCACCATGGTCGCAACAGTAGAGCCCAATTTCCAAAAAGTTGAAAATGTGAAATGAGCCTGCAATATTAGGGCATCATTGTTTTGTGTTAGGCTTACTTTTGCCCTAAGTTTGATAGTGTTATTTTTTATCACATCGAATTACATTTTCCATGCCTTAACTAATACCCATTGGAGTATGTAGTTCACCTTGCTTATGCGAAGTCCTCATGACTTAGAATATTGTATGCCTTAGGTCCATTTTGCATGTTTATTGCCTAGGCATTATGCCTTAAAGGCTATTAGTCCCTTTGAAGATAAAATCATAGGTCCATATACCTTGGAATATTTTACAAACTTAATGGAGGACAGGCCCTAGGCCTTTTATTTTTTTCAAAATATTTAGTAATGCCTTCAAAATCATTTTATGATTTTTATAGAAAATCAAAAATGCCCATATAGTTATACTTGGCAGAATTGATCATGTGAGCCTTGTGATTTTTTTGCAAAAATCAAATCAGGTCAAATTAGGGAATAAAACTATAAAATCATTGTAAAAAAATATTTAAAGCAATATTATATAAATTGCTTATAAATATTTGTTATAAAATGTAGTTAAAGCAAAGTAAAACAAACAAAATCTTTTTTTTCTGAGTTGTCTTTCTTGTGGGCGAAATTGGGAAAATATGGATAAAATCATGTCTATATGGAGCAGATAAAGCATGTTTTTAGGTGTTTTTTGGTGGGACCACCTTGGAGGAGTTTTTGGAAGCTTTTGCAATCTATTTGGAGGCATTTTAGAGGCTATTTTGGTGGCTTTTCTACGAGCTCGAAAATGGATTTGCATGACTATTTTTAGGAGCTTTTCCCAGCTTTTCTCTTGGAGATCATTTGCAAGCATATATTGGAGGAAAACTTAGTTTTTTCTTACTCAGTTCTCTCTTGCTCATAGGAAGAGAGTTTGTAGACATATTTTGACTCAGAGTTTCATATTTTCATGTACTCCTTTCAGTTCAATATAGCAGAGCATTCCTACTTCATCTCTATTGCCTCATAATTACAGTTTTGATTTGATGTTTCATTGTGATCTCATAATGTTATGTCCTTTGTCATGTCTCATTGCTTTAAAACTATGTGTAGATATTTCATATGATTCTGGTTGTGTGTTGTGTTCAGATTGAACCTTCGTGAAAATCACTTTTGAACTGTATGTCCTAGGTGAGGTAGTGAAAGTATAATGCTTAAGGAACTGTTTGTGGGTAAAAGTATTGAGATAGATTAGATTTTAGGGGAATTATCTGTTAAAGTTTAAGATCCCATTTCAGATTATCCTCTCACCCTTTTCCTCAACAAATCATTTAGATTAAAAATTCATTAGGAGAACCAGCTCACTCTGGAGGTTCACTCCAAATTTTAGGCAACCCACAGGCCTAGGAGTGTCCCCATGTATCAACAAGTAGCTAAGTTGGTAGCTTAGCATAGGGTGCATACTTCATTGATAACACCCTATTCACATGAAAGATTACTACATCAAATGCAAAGGTATTGGCACTTTGGGAGAAGACAATCATAGTTTGTAAGTGGAACAAATGCACACTATCAATATCAGTCATGTTGAGTTCTCCTCATTTCATATTGTTTGTTATGTATCATGAAAAGATAACCCTAAGAATAAATACCTCATAGATTGTATCAAATCCTAAGAATATTACCAATTATATGCAAAATAACTAGTGACCTAAGAACACCTAGAAACAAACTACTTGCTAGTCTATCATGCCTAGATTTATGGATAGTTAAATTTTTCTACTAATTTTGGATGATTATGTGGATATCAATGCAAGGTCACCTATATTGTATGGTACTAATTAGGATTACAAGGTAAGAGATGGCAATTATGAAAAGGACTGATTATATACAGATTAGAATTGTCAAGCACCTTAAATGGACTATCAACACAACTAGGACTATCATGACAGTCAATAGGAACATCAAACCCTATGAAGATAATTTGATATCTTGTCAAGGTGTAAAGGAGGGGTTTCTAGGAATCATAAATGTATAGGATAGTAATTGAAACCTTAAGAATATCACATGACATTGTTCAAACAGTAGTCCAAAATAAGAATGATCAAACCCTATGACTTTCATAAGTAAATTGGTGCATTACAAGGGCAATCACAAGATCATTGAAGGATAAAAGGTGAGATAGGTTATTAAAGAAGAATATAATGGTGAGAAGATAAGAAGGAGGAAGATCTAATGAATATCTAAGGAAGAAGTTATCATTAAAACAAATAGAAGATCTAAGGAAGAAGTTCTCATGACAACAAATATAATGTTTCTATTACAAATGTGTTTATTAAAAATAGATTTTCTCTAAAAGCAACTCTTGAGGATACAAATTGGTTATGTCATGTGGTCAGTATGATCAATTAACCTTTAAGGACATGAACTTGTTACATACTAAGATTTGTGGATTGTTCAAGATCTTGTTGAAGAGTTTGATCATAAATTGATAAGATAGTGATAGAAGCCTATGTGGTAACCATGCATTGAGAGTTGGACATTGTGCTATGGCATGGAGATTTATTGCAACCAAGTTTTTCTATGATAGCAATTGCAAGATGCTTGGTGAAGAACTCGCTATTGCATCATGAGCTAAGTGAGATGCCAGAGCATGTATGGTAGTGCAAAGGCACATGTGGTAGTGCTGGAGTGCATGTAGTGACAATTGAGAACATGTATATGTTCTAGAGAATGTTTTGAGGTATCACAAGTTATAAGAAGCAATTGTGAGTTTTTCTTTGTTATCCAAGCTATAGTTTGATTTTGGTTGCAGTGTAGGAAAACATACATACATGGTTCATGTGTTTTGGTCAACAAATTTTGACTAAGTATGAACACAAGTATGACAAACAAGCTAAGTATCCAGTGTACCATTGTAAGCATTGAAAGTGTTGAATTATCACAATCAATCAATACAAATAAATCAATTGGTAGTAAATAAGACATTGAGTATGATGACACACCTAGACCCAATGATGAGCATGAGTTGAATGGCCAAGAGGATGATAGTGACAACTCAAATTACTATATGACAACCAAATATATATCAGATTTGCAGCATCAATAGCACTATATTTTAAATGTTAATACAACTAGTTACATTAGAGAGAATGATGATAATACTTTGTTATAGGGAGGTACTGATGACATAGTTCAAATTCAAGATACAACAAATTCTATTAATGATTCAAGATACAACAAAATCATGTATATTGTATTTTAATGATTCTAATTTTATTAATACACATAATGATGACCTTTTTAACTTAGATAGTTCCACATTTAGTGATTGTGAGTGTTCTAAAGAACATAAAGTGAATTAAATTGGACATAAAGAACATACCTTAGAATTCAATATTTGAGTTGATCAATCCTCCAAAATTTGGCTTCAAAATCCTCAAATTGTTCTTTTTTGCAAGTTTGATTATTAATTCTATATAACTCTAGAATAGGATTAGTGAAATTTATGAAAAAAAAACATATATCATCAAATGCAATCTATATCAATGGTAATTAGCTTTGAAACAATTTGAAACATGAAACTTTCAATTTAAATAATCAAATTTTCTCCAAAAACATGCAAAATCAGTTCTTCTACATTGAAAAAACAAAAAAAGGTGGTGGATTGATCAAAAAATGATTCTGAATATGTCAAACAACATGAAAAAGTTTTTCTTGTCTAATAGCACACATTAAAAGTAGGGAATAATAGACATGTGGGGTCTGAATCACATATCCCACATGGTTTTTTCCCATTTTTTTGCTTCCCATAATGTGAGCGCATTATAATGCGCTCACATTATGACATGAGCACATTTTGGGAAGCATGAAAACATTAATCTTTCGTGCATGCAAACAAGTAAATTTAGTGTTTTCTCTCTATGTATAAGTATATATTTATAAGTATATATCTGTAAGTATATATCTATGCAAACCTTTATGTATAAGTATATATCTATCTCTCTATTTCCCTCTCTCTCTCTCTAAACCCCTAAACCCTAAATAATGCCCCTGAACCTTTACCTCCCTATCTCTCCCTCTCTAAAATCCTAACCCATAATCCTTAAACCCGATCAACCCTAAACCCCTATCTCCTTCTCTATATCATCCCTCCTACCTCTCAATCTCTCTACATATGTATCTTGCCATGTCCCTCACTATCTATGATGCAGACAAGACAAGAGAATCCAATGAAGGATTGTCCCATCATGCAGCCCAATCAACTTCTCTTTTGTGCATTGTGATAACAGCAATATTCATGCCTTCAAATTATCATAATCATGTGCTCAAAACTTCAAAGATTGAAACAAATTGTATGTGCCAACATATCCTTGTTAAATTTTAGCCTTAAGATTGTTCTTTTCCAAGATTACTCCTCTTCTCTTAGATGAAAATTAACTTTGATAATTTTCATCCATTAAAGATTTTTGTTTATCCCTTTGATTCCTTTAGTTTCAGCAAAATAAATGTATATTAATCTCTTAAACTTGTAGCCCTTAAGTTCAAATAAATTGTGAATGTTGTAGCAACAATTTCAGCTATGAAGTAACACCATATCTTGAGAATTTCATAAAACATGAACAACAGCAAATACTTACAACCCAAATTATTTTATGTAGCCAATAAAAATGGTAACATACATACATAACCTCCACAAATCCAACTATGAAATATCTCCAACAAACTTTCCAACTATCCACCTCCACAAGCTTACAAATTCAGAAATTTTTCATCTAACAAGTCACCATGGATGTTCACCTTCTTTGCCTCATCAAAATGGACGTATATGCCTTAGAGAATTATCTTCAACATCACCCATGGAAGTCCTCTTGATGACCTGCAAAAATCAGAAGTAAATTTGGGGTCTTCTCTTCTTTTTCAATGCCTCTTTGGAGCCAAACTTCAATCTATTTATAAGATCTCCTTTGCATAGTTTCATCTTCCTCATTTTGGGCTCCAATGACTCTTGGTATTCCTCTTCTTGCTTGGTGGCATCCAACTTGGAGAAAGATGACTCTTGGGATTCTTTTATTACTTTCTTTTATGACTTGGGTTCTTGAAAACTCTTTATTGTCCAATCATTGTCTTCTACCATGTAGGTGACTAGGATTTTTGTCCATATGCAACTTGCCTTGTCTATTACTTGGAGTGTTGGAGAATTAAAATATTTGTTTTATTTCCCCAAATTTTGTGTATGATGTTGATTAACATGTGCATGAGGGTGCCCCTAGACCATACTCCCCAGAAAAAAAAATTTGAGTTCCACCTCAAATATGGATCTTCTTTCTTGTCTTCCAGTTCCTTTTCATGTGTGCATTGTTTTCATTTTGCTGGATCTCAAGTATATTTATATCTATTGGTGCACTTGTGCTTTTTGGTCCAACAACATGCTTCTTGAGCCAAGGCCAACTTGATACAATGTAGCCATGTGATTTTGTTTGTTTTCTTGTTCTAACTTAACCTTGGACTGCAATTGTAAAATTATTTTCTCCTTCATCCAATGTCTTCTTTAACTGCACAGGAAACAAACATATTAAAGAAATTATATTTTTCTTCTTCATACTTCACTTCTTCATCCACCTCATGTTGTATGCCACACATTCTTTTCTCTTCATTATTCTCCAAATTCTTTGGCTGCACGTCAACCATACTCAATCATTCATTTTTATTTTTGAATTGCTCATCCATTCTTCCATTCTCCTTGACATCAACATTGTCAACTCTCAGTTCTTATCCTAAGAACCATGCTATCTCCTTATCCTCCATAACTATCTTCTCTCTTTGGACTATCCTTTGTTGCAAGTATGAGGTGAACCAGTGTTGTCATTGATGTCAACATACTCATATTGCATTGACAAGAAGGATTCAATGAGCAGTGTGCTGAGGATATTGAGAAAATTAGCCTCAGTCAGGAACAGTGAAGAACAGTGATAAGAAGAAGGTAAATGTATTGTATAGGATGCGGATTAAAGGGTTTGTAGATATGAGTCTTAAGATGCTTCAGTTAAGATTTCAGAGGTTTGCATAAAGATCTGAAGGAGTTGTGGCTGTCGGTGTGGAACTAGTTCCGACAAGTGTTCAGAGGTGACAGAGGATCACAGAAAGGTCCGGTGAGGTCCGAAATTGTATAATCCTAATCTGTGGATTGGAAGGAGTGTTTGGGATATCCTTGTGATATGTCATCTCAAGTTGTGTATGATTTTGAGGTCTGGAAGTGCCTTTTACATTGTGACAGTGGCGACAAACTGTGTTCTTTAAGTTCCAGATGAGGAAGAGAAGAGATTCCAGTAAGTAGAGAAAGTGAAGATGTACCTGGTCATTCAGGTAGGCTTATGAAGGTTCTTGGATCATGATGAGGTTGTGTTGTTGGTCCGCATTGATGGTAGAGCCCAGAATTGAAGATATTCTTCCGGATGAAGTTCTTGTTCCGACTGGCCGACCGGATGAGTTGTTCATCCTGTGAATGTTTGTATAATGGCTGACCGGATGTGTTATTCATCTTGCGGATATTCTTATGGTTGATTGCCAACTTAGATGATTGTTCTTAAGTCGATGTCTTGTATAAATAAAGGTTTGTGAGTTCATTTAGAAGTGTGGATTGTGTGAATGAGTGTGGTATAGTGAAGAGAAGTGCGAAAAGCAGAGCAGGGGTTTTGGGCTTAAATGGAACTGATCCAGACATAGTAGAGATGTCATTCTCCAGTTCAAGATTGTGATTCTTATCACTTTGTAGACAGTGTGTCTCCTTGTAGGCAGTGGGCCTCTTTGTGAGCAGTGTGCTCGGGCAGTGAGCCCTAATTGGCAAGTGCCATTCTTTTTCTTATTCTTCTAACAGAGAATAATCCTTGGGTTAATCACCCCATGGTTTTTCCCTTAACCAGGTTTTCCACGTCAAAATCTTGGTGTTCAATGTGTTGATGTTTATTTGCTCTTGTGTTTGTGCACTATGCTTTCATGGATGATTAATTGATATACTGATTAACTCATAAAGAAGAATCAAGTATTTAAGAAGAGTAGGTTTTATACAACGGAATCACCCCCCCCTCTCAGTTGTGTGCCCTAGATCTAACATCCTTAAGTCCTCTACAACTTATTTTGTTGTCTCTTCTTCTTCTTCTTCTTCCTCCTGAACATCACTCACTTCAACATCAATGTCACTATTACTTTCATAAGTTTGAGCAAATTCAAAAGAAAACTCTTCCATTTCTCATTCAACTAATTTTTCAAACAATATGTTGTTTTCAAATTTTGTTACCTCAACCATTACCTCATTTGGCTTTGCTTCATATTGTTGTACCATTGTCTTGTCATTTAACAATAAGCTTTCAATTTCTATGCACTCATCCTTCAAGGCTATTAATGTAAATTTCATCCCATCTTTGTCCATAATGTCATATGTGTTGTTTTTTCTGTTATACTTCACTGCCCTACTATAATGCCAAAACCTTCCAAACACAAGGTGACATACATCCAAATGCATAATATCACAAACTATTTCATCCTTATAACTCCCTATGTGAAACTCAACTTTGCATTGCTCATTTACAATTACCTGATTACCAGTTTGAAGCCAAATCATAGAATAGGGTGTGGGGTGTGGTATTCTTTCCAAACCCAATTTATCTACCATGTATTCAAAAACAATATTATCCATGCAGATATCTGAAATCACAACTTGACAACATTTACCTTTGGACTTGCAGGTAGTTCAGAATAAGATTTCCTTTTCCATCTTGCTTTCTTTCTTGGCTACAATTTCTTCCTCCACCATTTCTTCCTCTAGCTTCTTAGCCAACTTTATCAATGTATTTAACAATGATGATACCCTTTTCCCATATTTCTTCTTATTAAGAGCCATCCTTAAACATCAAATCTATTGAACCACGTTATTCAAATTAGTCAAATCACTTCCCAAAATCTTCTAGCTCTCATACCAATTTGATGCAGACAAGACAAAAGAATCCAATGAAGGATTGTCCAATCATGCAGCCCAATCAACTTCCCTTTTGTGTATTGTGATAACAACAATATTCATGCCTTCAAATTATCATAATCATGTGCTCAAAACTTCAAAGATTGAAACAAATTGTATGTGCCAAGATATCCTTGTTAAATTGCAGCCTTAAGATTGTTCTTTTCCAAGATTACTCCTCTTCTCTTAGATGAAGATTAACTTTGATAATTTCCAGATATTAAAGATTTTTTTTTGTCCCTTTGATTCCTTTAGTTGCAGTAAAATAAATGTATATTAATATCTTAAACTTGCATCCCTTAAGTTCAAATAAATTGTGAATGTTGTAGCAACAATTTTAGCTATGAAGTAACACCATATCTTGAAAATTTCATAAAACATGAACAACAGAAAATACTTACAACCCAAATGTTTTTATGTAGCCAATCAAGATGGTAACACACATATATAACCTCCACAAATCCAACTATGAAATATCTCCAACAAACTTTCCAACTATCCACCTCCACAAGCTTACAAATTCAGAAATTTTTCATCTAACAAGTCACCATGGATGTTCACCTTCTTTGCCTCATCAAAATGGATGTATTTACCTTAGAGAATTATCTTCAACATCACCCATGGATATCCTCTTGATGACCTACAAAAATCAAAAATAAATTTGGGCTCTTCTCTTCTTTTTTCAATGCCTCTTTGGAGCTAAACTTCAATCTATTTATAAGATCTCCTTTGCATAGTTTCATCTTCCTCATTTTGGGCTCCAGTGACTCTTGGTATTCCTCTTCTTTCTTGGTGGTGTCCAACATGGAGAAAGGTGACTCTTGGGATTCTTTTATTGCCTTATTTTATGACTTGGGTGCTTGAAAACTCTTCATTGTCCAATCTTTGTCTTCTAGCATGTAGGTGACTAGGATTTTTGTCCATATGCAACTTGCCTTGTCTTTTACTTGGAGTGTTGGAGAATTAAAATATTTGTTTTATTTCCCCAAATTTTGTGTATGATGTTGATTAACATGTGCATGAGGGTGACACTGTACCACTCTATCTCCCTATCTCTCCCCTCGGTCTCCTCTATATCTCCCTATCAGTCCTCTCTCTCTAAACCCTAACCTAAACCTCTAAACCTTAACTCCTAACCCCTAAACCATAAACCCTAAAACTAAGAAACCTTAAACACCTAAACCATAAACCCTAGAAGAAACCATAAACCTTTATCCCCCTATCTCTCCCAGTCACTATCAGTCCCCTTGCTCTATCTCTATCTAAACCCTAAACCCTAACCCCTAACCCCTTAACCCGAGCAACCCTAAACCCCTAACCCCTAAACCCTAAACCCTAAACCTGAGCAACCCTAAACCCTTAAACGCTAAACCCAAGAAACCCTAAACCCTAAATAATTCCCCTAAATGCTAACCCCTAAACCCTAAACCCTAAACTTGAGCAACCCTAAACTCATAAACCTCAAATAATTCCCCTGACCCCTAAACCATAAACTTAAGCAACCAGGCTAAACCCATAAACCATAAATAGTTCACCTTTAACCCTAACCCCTAAACCCTAAACTTGAGAAACCCTAAACTCATAAACTATAAATAATGCCCCTAAAGGTCTGAACAACCCTAAACTCATAAACCCTAAATAATGCCCCCAAACATATCTCTCTCTCTCAACCCCTAAACCCTAAATAATGCCCTAAATCCTAACCCCTAAACCATAAACTTGAGCAACCCTAAACCCCTAAACTCTAAACTTAAACAACCCTAAATGCATAAACCTGACCAACCCTCTCCCTCTCTCCAAAACAAGAAAACTAGGACTCTCTCTCCCTCCCTATCACCTTATCTCTCCCCTCTCTCTCCCCTCCATATCCACCCTCTCTCCCTCTCCCTCTCCCTCTCCCTCTCCCTTATTGATAAAGAACGAGGAAACTAGAACATGTAAAGATAGATGAGGATATAAACTAGGATGATGAAATGGAAACAATATAATATATGAAATTTCATTTGATGGGAAGAATTATGAGGAGAGGTAGTGAGGGGATGGAAGTAGAGAGTGAGAGAGAGAGGGTAGGAGGTAGAGACATGAGGGAAGTAGAGAGTGAGAGAGGGTAGGAGGTAGATACATGACGGAAGTAGAGAGTGAGAGAGGGTAGGAGGTAGAGAGGGGAAGGGAAAAGAGAGTGGAAGAGAGGGTAGGAGGTAGAGAGGGCAAGGGAAAAGAGAGTGGAAGAGAGGGTAGGAGGTATAGAGGGGAGGGAAGTAGAGAGTGAGAAAGGGTACGAGGTAGAGAGGCTAGGGAAGTAGAGAGTGGGAGAGAGGGTAGGAGGTATAGAGGGGAGGGAATAAGAGAGTGAGAGAGAGGGTAGGATGTAGAGAGGGGAGGGAAGTAGAGAGTGAGAGAGGGTAGGAGGTAGATAGGGGAGGGAAGTAGAGAGTGAGAGAGAGAATAGGAGGTAGAGGGGAGGGAAGAAAAGAGTGAGAGTGAAGGTACGAGGTAGAGAGGGAATGGAAGAAGAGAGAATGAGAGATGGTAGGAGGTAGAGAGGGGAGGGAAGTAGAGATTGGGAGAGAGTGTATGAGATAGAGAGGGGAGGGAAGTAGAGAGTGAGAGGGTAGGAGGTAGAGAGGGGAGGGAAGAAGAAAGTGAGAGAGAGGGTAGGAGGTAGAGAGGGGAGGGAAGTATAGAGTGAGAGAGTGTAGGAGGTAGAGAGGGGAGAGAAGTAGAGAGTGAGAGAGAGGGTAGGAGGTAGAGAGGGGAGGGAAGTAGAGAGTGACAGAGAAGGTATGAGGTAGAGATAAGAGGGAAGTAGAGAATCAGAGAGAGGGTAAGAGGTAGAGAGGGGAGGGAAGAAGAGAGTGAGAGAGAGGGTAGGAGGTAGAGAGGGGAGGGAAGTAGAGAGTCAGAGATAGGGTAGGAGGTAGAGAGTGGAGGGAAGTTCAGAGAGTGAGGGAGAGGGTAAGAGGTAGAGAGGGGAGGGAAGTAGAGAGTGAGAAAGGGTACGAGGTAGAGAGGAGAGGGAAGTAGAGAGTGGGAGAGAGGGTAGGAGGTAGAGATGGGAGGGAAGAAGAGAGTAAGAGAGAGGGTAGGAAGTAGAGAGGGGAGGGAAGTAGAGAGTGAGAGGGTAGGAGGTAGAGAGGGGAGGGAAGTAGAGAGTGAGAGAGAGCATAGCAGGTAGAGGGGAGGGAAGAAGAGAGTGATAGAAAAGGTAGGAGGTAGAGAGGGGAGGGAAGAAGAGAGTGAGAGAGAGGGTAGGAGGTAGGGAGGGGAGGGAAGTAGAGAGTGAGAGAGAGGGTAGGAGGTAGAGAGTGGAGGGAAGTTCAAAGAGTGAGAGAGAGGGTAGGAGGTAGAGGGGGGAGGGAAGTAGAGAGTGTGAGAGAGGGTAGGAGGTAGAGAGGGGAGAGAACAAGATAGTGAGAGAGAGGGTAGGAGGTAGAGAGGGGAGGGAAGTAGAGAGTGAGAGAGGGTAGGAGGTATAGAGGGGAGGGAAGTAGAGAGTGAGAGAGGGGGGAAGAAGAGAGTGAGAGTGAAAATAGGAGGTAGAGAGGGGACGGAAGTAGACAATCAAAAAGAGGGTAGGAGGTAGAGAGGGGAAAGAAGTAGAGAGTGAGAGAGAGGGTAGGAGGTAGAGAGGGGAGGGAAGAAGAGAGTGAGAGAGAAGGTAGGAGGTAGAGAGGGGAGGGAAGTAGAAACTTAGAGAGAGAGTAGGAGGTAGAGAGGGGCGGGAAGTACAGAGTGAGAAAGATGGTAGGAGGTAGAGAGGGGAGGGAAGTAGAGAGTGAGAGAGAGGGTAGGATATAGGGAGGGGAGGGAAGTAGAGGGTGAGAGAGGGAGATAGGAGGGAAGTAGGGATGAAAAAGAGAGAGGAGGAGAGGGAGAGAGGAAGGGAGTGATTTAGTTCAGCATAACATGATCGCATTATAACGCGCTCGCATTATGCTTAGGCTTGGTAATTACCAAGCCTAAGGCTTGGATTTGCCTTGGGCTTCCAACCCAAAGGCTTGGACTATGTTTAGGTCATCCAAGGATGTGTTTTTATTGTTTCTAACAAAATTCAAATAATCTGGAGCATGCTCTCCATCAGAATTGCATTTTTTTCAATGAAAATTTGAAAAAAATACCACCATTATCTTAAGCTCTCTGTTAGCTATCTAACCATATATTTTTTTTCATATTTTGAGTACGTTAAGGGTTTCATCTTTAATTTATTTTATTAGTGTATCCATTTTTTGTCAAAAACCAGTGTCTAGTATTTTTGACTTTTTTTTAACCGTTCATCAAATTTTCAAATAAGTTACATTTTTAGAAACTAGACTCCATTCTACACGTATTAAAAAAATTAATTTTTTATTAGGTTTCAAAACTTTTAGTGGGGAACATGCTCAATTTTCTATTTTTCAGGATGTGTCCACTTTGAAAATTACTAAAAAATTAATTATTCATGAAAAAATTATCAAAAAAATCAAGGATAAACTACATGGTGTTAGATAATTTCTCACTAAAGTGATTTTTGAAATACTAAAAAAAGTTAACATTTTAGGGGGAGAACACCAGACGCTATGTTATGTTTTTTAAGAAAAATAGGACCAATTTGTGTGCTCCCCTTTTTGAACCCCTTAATCTCAACCATTTTTGAAAATAAATAGTAGTTTAGAAACTAGATTCGGAGTACTACGACTTTTTTTTGTTGTATCTTCAAATTTTGAGTGTAACTATCTTCAATTTATCATCCAACATCAATGTTTCCTAATTTTAGAAAAAAGTGGCATCTTAAGACCCCCTTTTGGTCTCTCTTCTTTGTGCACTTACCCAGGGTGAGAATTAGGTGCTTCATGAGATGGCTTGTCTTAGGTTTGGACGATGAAATGTTAGTGTTGCAGGGCCTTCACAATCATGCACTCATAGCAGGGTTCCTCACTCCCATAGATCTCATGGAGCAAAGGGAACCATTGAAGGGAACCACCCTTGAGTCTATTTTGTTTTTCTTTGAAACCGTTCCCCCTTGCATGGGGAGCCTTTGCTTTCCTCGAGAGCATTTTGTCTTTATCTCTTGGTACTTTTATACATGTAGACTTCAGATGTATCAATGAAAGTTTGTCTTTTTATGGTTTTAGCTATCATATGGGTACTCATCTCTTGTGCATTTTGGAAGTTTAAGAACTCTTTGATTATGTTTTTGACCTTCAACTCTAACAACACAACTATGATAGCGATGACATGTTTTTGTAATTTTTTGGCATATATATGAAATGTAGTTTACGATATGCAAATGCAAGAATAGAAGGGATGCTTGAAATGAAACTTTTACTTCTATGGAATGTCACGAGTTGTGACATTGACTTTATTTCTTTGGGACTCTTTCTCTAATTTTTATATGAATGCAATGTGAAACAAACAATATGACTTCTCTTTAATATAATTTTCAATCCAGGGGATTGCAAGTTGTCCTGATATAAAAGATCTATCCAAGGCAATGAGATAGGGATTTAGAACTCAAGCGGCAAGCGGGAGTGAAATAGAGTGTTTCTAAATTTGGGCTTTGCTAAAGGTTAAACACTAATCCTTATTTAGATAAGACAATCTGACAAGCTTTCAACTTAGACAAGTAACAAATTTTATTGATGTTCACTAGACTTAGATCATAGATCGCAAGCAAGATAGACTCGAGGTAAAGGATAAATGGGAAAGAAATAGGGTCCCTAGATAGAAAATGATCCTAAAGACTACTAGACTCTTGGCTTTGCTCAGCTAGTGCATGTGTGTGTGCTTTGTACCTTTCTCTTTTATTTTCTCTGTTAGAATGTCACCCTTGAATCTTTGAGCTTAGACTAATCTCCACCCAAGAGTATGGACATTCAGCAATCTTCTCTCTATCACTCTTTTTTTTGTATTTTCTAGAATGCCTCACTTGAATTTCTCATTTTTTTAGATTTTTTCCTTTATGAAAATGAATGCCTTTGGAACTTTGGCTATGCCATAGCTTGATCTCTCAATCTTTACTTTTCTCAACACTCTTATTTTGATCACTCATTTTTTTATTCACTCATATTTTAGATTTCTTCCTTCAGAGTTTTGATCCTAATGACGTTTTTGGCCAGGGAAGATAAGGGGCTGAGCGCCACCTAAAGTTTTGTAATCTGGTCAGACTTCTCTTCTACTATGGAAAAATTGGGAAGGTCTATTTGCAAGCTTCCTTTGAACATTGTAAGTTTGAATACTGACTTTGCTTAGACCTAACATCTTAGCTTATTAAGACTAGGATCAATGTAAAGCTAAGAGCTAGGATTTGATTAGAATCACTGGGAATGAAAAGTGATATGGTGATTATGAAAATGGGGAATCTCTAGGACCTAAAAGGATCACATATACCTAAGCAACCTTAGAATCTCTAATGAAATGAAAATAATATAAGAGCGAGTCATTCACTGTAATGAAAGATGAACATAATGATACTAAAATGCAAGAAATAAATTCTTTTTGACATTTTTGATTTTTATGATTTTTTTTTGTATTTTTGGAATATTTGATTTTTTTGGTATTTTTATGTTTTATGATTTTTATGATTTTTAGACATAGTATTTGTTGAGGTGAAAGGTAATGCCTGTTTCACCAAATTCCTCTCCCTCTATTGTGTATGAGAGATAGGCACTATTTTTGACATCTTCTTTAAGTATGTAAGGACCGATCCAGTTGGGTCTGAACTTGCATCCTTCACCAGCTCTTTTGTTGATTAGGTTGTTGATTCTGAGTATTAAGTCTCCCACTTGAAAAGGTCTTGGGACAACCTTTTTGTTATATTGTTTCTTCATTCTTGAGAGATAGGAATCATGTCTTTGAACATCTCTTAATCATATTTTGTCCATCATCTCTAACTTAGGTAATCTTATTGCTCGATATTCCTCATTATCCAAGAGGCCTTGTAATGACATTCTTAAGCTGGGAAATTCCACTTCTAATGGAAACACTGCCTCTTACCTGAAAGTGAGGGCATAAGGGGTGGTTCTAATTGGAGTTCTTATGCTTGTTCTGTAAGTCCAAAGTGATGGGTATAACTATAAGTACTAATCTCTTTTGGAGTCTTTCACAATTTTGACCAATATCGATTTCAATGTTTTGTTTGTGGCTTTTGCTTGTCCATTCCCTTGATGATAATGGGTTAAAGAAAGAAGTTGAGTATACATTTCACGGAAGTCTTCCGCGGATGAAAAATGTTGTTTGGAATGGGTACCCATTTTGAAAAATGGGTACCCGTTTAGGATCGGGCTCTTGAAGCAAAACAGGTACCTGTTATGAAACGGGTACCCATTTCTAAAAAATAAAAAAATTATCCATAAGCATGTAAAAAAATACTTTTTGAAAATGGGTACCATTTTCAAAAAATAAAAAAATTAGCCATAGGCATGTAAAAAAAATACTTTTTGAAAACGGGTACTTGTTTTCAAAAAGTTTTTTTTAACATGCTTTTGGATAATTTTTTTATTTTTTAGAAATGGGTACCCATTATTTTTAAAATGGGTACCCGTTTCTAAAATTTTGAAATTTCAAACCCGCCAATTTGCATTGGTTTTAAGCTTGGAAACCCAAGCCTTAGCTTTGGACCTGCAACTAGGAGACCATGAAAATAGTAAGAGAAAAAAAGAGGTTTCACCACTATGGCTGACAACTTTTTTTTCAAAATATTTTAATGAAATTAAAACCCATTATAGATCTCTAAGTCTAGTTTTCAAATATGAAATTTTTCTTTACTATTAAACATAATTTTCTATTTATTATTTATTTTCTAAACAAACTAACTCATAAACTTCAAATAACATAGGTTACTAATTTTTTAATAACTATTGATTTTGAAAGTTTCTTGAAAAAAAATTGTCTGACCAAACTAGACATCATTGTCTACATGATGAAAAAAAATTTAGTTAACTGATTAGGTTAGCTCAAATTATGTTGTCCGTATATGAGGGGTTTTAGAAAACACTAATTACGGCCATTAAAAAATTAATTAAAAAAATATCTATCAAAAATTAAAAAAAAAATCCTAACCAAAAATCAGCATCCTGAGAATCTTTCCACAAAAGGAATTAGAAAATTACATTAATTTAGGTCAAATTATGTTGGCCGTACACATGCATGTTTTTGTAAAAAACAGGGGACTTTTAAAAAACCACTTTTTGTACATCCAATAAAAAACTAACTTGCATCATCTAGGTATTAGAAAAAATTACATATTTGAAAACTAGAAACAAAATCCTACATTTCTTATTTTTACATCATCTTAATATTTTATGTGCAAGTGCTTCAAATTGTCACTCCAGGTATGAAAAATTTTGAAAAATAGGAAAAACACGTCCACTTTTTGGCCAAAAATTAAACTCATCTTCTTACACTTACCCTAATAAACTGAGGGAGAGTTATGATTGATGTGGAATCTCTCACATAACTCTCTCACTTGTGGATTTTTGAGTGATGACGCATTATTTGTCACTATTACTTGGGGAATCCTGAACTGGCATATAATCTGATTTAATATGAACTTGGTGATTACAGTCCCTGAAACTATAGTGAGAGGCATGGACTCTACCCATTTGGTAAAATACTCTGTTGCAGTGATGATGAACAAATGTCCATCCATTGATGGGGGAGATATCTTCCCCACCAAGTCTAAGCCCCACGTGGAAAAGGGCCAAGGGGTAACTATGGGTTGTAAGTGTCTTGTTGGTGTGTGATGAACATGTGCATAGGCTTGACATTTTGGGCATATTTTTACGAATTTTAATGCATCGCCCTATAAACATGGCCATAAATAACCCAACCGGTGTATGTTTCTTACTGTAGCGTGACCACCAAAGTGTCCTCCATAGATTCCACTATTACATTCTTCTAGGATTTTATGTGCCTCTTCTTTGTCAACACATCAAAGCAACATCCCATCCAAAGCTCTTCAGTATAACACATCATCAATCAAGACATACCTTGCAGTGAGGACATGTAAGTGACTTTTTCCTAAGGGAGTCATGTTTTCGGGGTAGGTTTTATTCACAAAGTAGTTCACAATGTCTCTATACCAATATGAAGTTGTGTACTTCTCAAGATCGATTGTGTAGATTTATTTGTTGAGGAAGTCTTTGTTTATGAGCTCTCCTTAAGGAACTAAATTTTCCACTAGCCAATCTGCTATCACTTGTCCTTTGACTGACTTTTGATTGACACAAGTTAGTTCAAACTCACTTAGTAACATTACAAATCAGCCAGCTCTTCTTGACAACATTGGTTGATTTAAGAATGTCCTTAATTATTCAAATCGTATCATGACTCTAGTTTCCTGGTTCAACATGTAATGCCATAGTCTCCAAGTTGCGAAGACCATGCCTAAACATTCTTTTTCAGTATGAGTGTAGTTCTTCTCAGATTCCAGTAAAGTTCAACTTATGAAATATATGGCTCGTTCCCTTCCACCTTCACCTTCCTGAGAAAACATGCATACTATGGAGATGTTATTTGCTTTAAAATATAAGATGAAAGGTTTTTCATGTTTTAGTGGCATTAGCGTAGGTGGAGTTAACAATAATTTATTTACTTGCTCGAATGCATTTTGACAATCCACAGTCCAAGTTATGCTTACTTGCTTCTTTAGTAATTGATTGATTGGATGAATTTTAAAAGCCATGTCTGGTATGAAACACCTGAACGCACCTAATTGTCCCAAGAAAGTCCTTACTCCCATTTCACTAGTTGGCGGGGTTGCATTTAAGACTACTTTAACTTTTTCTAGGTCTACATCAATCCCTCTTCGTGAAACAATAAAACCCAACAACTTGCCAATTGTGACCCTAAAAACACATTTCTCAGGATTTAGCCTTACTTTATATTCTAGAAGCCAATTAAAGATTTTGCGAAGATCCTCCATATGTGTCGACCTTTGCTCTAATTTAGCCAAAAGATCATCAATGTATGTCTCTACTATCTTGTGAATGTAATTGTGGAAGATGTGTGTCATTGCTCTTTGATAGGTAGCCCCTGCATTCTTCAGTCTAAATGATATGACTACGTAACAGAATGTTCCCCAAGGGGTAGAAGGTTGTTTTGTTTTGGTCTACTTCTAAGACTCTAATCTGATTGTACCCTAAAAACCCATCCATAAGAGAGAGTACTTCATATCCTATGGTTGAAATGACAATTTGATCTATGGATGGCAAGGGGAAGTCATCTTTTGGGAAAGCTTGATTGATATCCCTAAAATCAAGGTATATCCAAATTTTTCTATTTTTCTTTAAAACTAGTACAATTTTTGATACCCAACTTGAATAATCCACTTGTTTAATAAAGCTGACATTCAACAATTTCTTCAATTCTTCTTTTACCATTTCGGCTACTTGAGGCTTTATGGGTCTCAATTTCTATTTTATGGGTTTTCCATCAAGTTTCGTTACTCGGTTGTGTACCATGATTTTTGGGTCTAATCCCAGCATGTCCAAGTATGTCCAAGAAAAGAAATTAGACTATTCAATAAGGAACTTAGTATATTCTTCCAATTCATCATCATTTAACTCTCCTCCCAATTTTATCATCCTTGGTTTCTCAAGTGTTCCTACATTGATATCAATGGTATCTCTCGTTAGTGATGGATGTCCCTCCTTGAATTTCTAAGGGGCATGTGGTAAATATGGATTTTCTTTGATCTGGAGGATTTCATTTTCGCTTCCGAAATAGTCTTATGGATGAGGGAGGAGCATGTACCCTTTCTTGTGGTGTACTCTTGGGAGGCCATCATAGGCATACAAATATTCTAAGATGACTTCATCATTCTCAGCGTAGTCTCAAGTTAGTTTTTCCATTTGATCCACAGCGTAATTTAGAATGCTTGGTAATTCTTCACTTTCCAACAATGGTTCTCCACGAACTGAGACAATGTATTCTGAGTTTTGAAGTTGAGCATGTGGTGAAAATAGTGCAACAGACGTGGCCATTGAATCCACTACTTGGTTCTCTTCCCTAGGTATGGATTTCATGGAAAAGAAGTCAAAGAATTGAACCAATTTCTTGATGGTTTCTTTATAAGGTCGTAGTCAGTCTGATTTTGTTTTGTAATTCTCTGCAACTTAGTTGATCACCAATTGGGAATCTCCAAAGGCGGAGATCCTCCTGATTCCCATTCTCATGGCTAACATAACTCCTAGGGATAGGGCTTCATATTTGGAGATGTTGTTCGTACAAAAGACTGTTCCAACCTGAAAGTGAAGGGGAGGACTTTTCCTTTAAGGGAAGTAAGGGTCAGTGCAAGAAGTTGGGTCCACTTTTTGGCCAAAAAGTGGAAGTGTTTTCCCTGATTTTAAGAATTTGTCACATTTGACCTGAACATTTGAACCACTTAAAGATTGAATCTTAAAAATGTTAGTAATATGAAATGTAGTACTCGGAGTCTAGTTTCTAAATATGTAATTTATTTTAATACCTAGATAATACAAATTGATTTTCAATAGGCATTTCTAAAAACCACTGTTTAAAAGTCACTTTTTTTTACCATACCATGCACGTGTACGACCAACATAATTTGACCTAAATAAAAGTATTTTTCTAAAACCTTTTGGGGAAAGATGTGTAGTACAATGAAGTTTGATGAGGATATTTTTTATATTTTTTTCCAAATAATTTTTTTTAATTAATTTTTTATTGGCCCTAATTGTTGTTTTCAAAAACCCTCGTGTACGGCCACCATAATTTGAGCAAAACTAATCATAAAATGAATTTTTTTTTTCATTGTGTAAAGAATGATGTGTAGATTGATGACATAATTTTTTTTAAAAAAAATTTAAAAATCAAAAGTTATTAAAAAAATACAAACACCTATCATTTCAAGTTTTTGGACTAGTTTGCTCATAAATTAAATAATAAATAAAAAAACAAGTCCAATAAAAAAATTATATATTTGAAAACTAGACACTGTCATCTATAATGGGTTTTAATTTCGTAAAAGAATTTAGAAAAAAATGTCGTCACCATATAGGTAAACTCAGTCTTTTCTCTTGTTCTGTACTTAGAAAAAAACTTGCAGTTCCAAGGCAAGGGGTTGGCTTACCATGCCTTTCCCAAGCCTAAGCTTTTAGGAATGGGTACCCATTCTAAAACGGGTACCTGTTCCTTTTGTATAGAAAAAAAAAGCGCGCAGGCTTTTTTTTCAAATTCAAATATCTTTATGGAAACGGGTACCCATTCCTAAATGGGTACTCGTTTAGGATTGGGCACCTGTTCCTTAATGGGTACCCGTTTAGGCTTGGGCACCCATTTCTAAGCGAGTACCCGTTTAGGCTTGGGCACCCGTTCCTAAATGGGTACCCATTTCTGACAGGATGTTTTTTTTGCCCACAACATCCCCTCTATGTGGACCCAACTTCTTACACTTACCCGTAAGGATTATCCCCATTCCTACTCCTGTTTTACAACTGGTTCCATCAAAATGTAAAGTCCATAGGTCTTGATTGCTTTGTGATTGGGATGTTTCTCCAAACTTGTAGTTGATTTTCATTTTTCCTACTTTTCTTCCCCTTCTTCGATGATTTCTATTGTCCCTATTGAAAGATTCTTGACTTCATACTCATTTATATAGGGGATGGATGCTAGGCCAAACAGAGCATGAGATTTAGTGGTATGAGGGTCAAAGGGAATTCTCTAAGCTCATCCATGCTTTGATATGATATGTTGAGAGTGCATGTGTTTGAGTGCAGATTTTGAGTTTCTTCTTTTACTTGTTCCTATATTTTTAGCTTCTTATCCTTCTCTTCATGTTCCTTCCTGAAAACATTGAAATGATTAGGATCTGCTTTGACAACATAGACTTTTCTCAAGTGGTGGAAATGTATTTCTTGGAACAACATAGAGACTACCACTTTCATGGCATAGATCCAAGGTCTTCTGAGGATCATATTGTAATTAGTTTCTTTATTGATGACATAGAAATCCATGGAGATGGTTTTGGGTGTGGGGTGATTGGTAGACTAATCTTTCCAACTTTTTGAATGTCGTGGTTGTCATATATCCTTAAGGTGGCATCATATTGCCTTATACCTATATTTCTATACCCCATCCTTTGCAGGAATGACATTGACAAGAGATTGACTGTCGATCCTTCATTCACCACAAATCTTTTTATGATAACCTCTTCGACTAGAGCTTGTATAATGTATATTGGTGAATCCCTTTGTTTGCTTCCTTTGACTTTAGGGACTTTTGACATATCAAAGGTGAGGGGAGTTAGCTCCTCTTGTGTTGAACATCCCACTCCCAATGCTTCCAAGAATATTTTTTGGTGTGTGGGTGAAGCTCTCAACAAGTTTATTAATTGTGAGAAGACATTTTCTATTTGGTCTATTTGTTCTTCCTCCTAAATCACAAACAATTCTTAGTTCAACTCCACGTGATTGGAGCTTTTCTGGTTGATCTTCCCTTTTTCATTTTGAGGTTCCTTCTCTTTTCTTTGAGATTGAAGGAGCGTGAGGAAGTTGTGTTGTTGGTCTAGAGTAAGTTTTGAGATAGCTTTGTTGTATCCATAACAAGTTTTTGTTTCATGACCTTTTGTCCCATGGAACCAACAATATGTATTGGGATCATAAGAGTAACTACTTGATCCTTGATTTCCTCTGTGTCACCACTTGTCATTATTGGGAGTGTTTTTCACAACATTGACATCTTTGTCTGTGGAGACATTTGTCATAATCTTTTCAATGGATTTTGGTATTTTGAGTTTTTCATTAGTGTCGTAAGGTTTTTGGCCACTATCAATGGCAGCTTGATCGATCCTCAAAGAACTTTCCAATGCTTCTTCATAGGATTTGTATGGTAATTTATGAATGTCTTCTCTCATGTCTTTGTTCAAGGCATGTAAGAAAAGGTTACATAACTCATGATGGTTCATATTTGGGGCACTGGTTGAGGAACAGAGGACTTGTCTCCATCTAGTAACAAAGTGGGTGACGGATTCATTTGGCTCCTATTTCATGGTTAGGAATTCTCTGATCCCTATTTTGACAAGTTTATTCATGTCAAATGCCATGAAAAATTCTCCGATCAGTTGTCTAAATGAGTGGATTGAAGCCTCTAATAGACGATTGTACCAATCCAGCACTATTCCTTCAAGGGTATTTGGAAAGATCTTAGCAACAACCCCATCCCAAGGTAGGAGTTCTCTTATTGCAGTGGTATAAGCTTTGATATGGGAATTCAGATCTCCTTCTCCTTTGAATTTTGGGATATGAGGTAACAGTTGAGGGAAATGAACAGTTCTTATGTTTAAATCGAGTGGCTCAAGAAATACAAGTAACGAAACATATCTAAATGGGAACCCTCCTATTCAAAACAATCTAGCAATATTGGGAAACCAAACAAATTAGACAATGGGTTACCAAAACCCTCCTATGGGATTGTTGCTATCAACCCCCCAATTCCAAAGTACTTGTATGTATAATGGTGAATCCCTAAGTTTAAAATTGGTTCCATCATATTCAAGGGTACTATAGACACCACAAAATAAATGGAATGGATGATGGCAAAGGCAACAAAGGCTGAAGTAGTGGAAGTTGCTATGTAGAATAAAGTGAAAATGCCTATAGAATGTTGTTTTGAAGTGTCAAATGTTAAAGTTTTTGATGTAATCTACACATTTGGAATGCAAAAATCATAAACAAAAGTTCTTTTTGTTCATGTCAGGTTCACCAAAATATGTACACTCAAAATTGTGATGTCAGTGGCTTGGGGCTATCGAGTCAAATTTTGGTGCACACATAGACCCTTCCCTCCTCGCCACGGAGTGAAGCACCACGTCACTCACACTCTCATGGAAGTAGCTAGTCAAGAGGAGGAGAGACACATGGGTGGTCTAGCTCATTAGAGAGCTAGACTTTATGGAGAGGGGTCAACACGTCATGGGGCCTATATTGTTGTGCACTTGTGTAGAGGTTTTGTTTAATGATCATGATTGTAAAGATAACCCTATGACCAGAAGGGTCACTATTCACTCTTCTCCTATTGGGGTTTTCGATATTCCACCTTTGTGTGGGTAAGCTATTATTTTCATTGATTGCTTGATGTCATTGGCACTGTGTTTCAAACTATTGTATGAATGCTTGTTGCATTAAGTGTTGTCTAAATACTTCTTATTGTTGGATGACTAGTGGGTCCTATTGTGGTCATGGGTGGATTTCCTCTATCTCGTCGAGGATTGCTCTCACCCACTCACGTCTTAATCTAGGGCACATTCATGAGCTGAGACAAGAGATAGGCAATTGTGAACTAACCTTAACTAGACTTAGGGTTTGACTTAGGTTTGTTTGACCTAAGGTTTGACTAAGTGTTGACCTTGTTTGACCTTGTGATAAAATCAAGGGTTTTGACCAATGTTTGACTATGGCTAACCTTGTGATAGAATAAAGGGTTTGCAAACTTTCTAAGTCTCTAATATTTTTGTTCTATTTGTTATTTTTATGAATGCAAGCCTAAATGAATGCAAAACTTCTTTTTGTGCATTTTTTAATGTTTTTGGAATTGAAGATGCTTTTCCTAATTTAAGAATTTTGAAAGATGTATGCAAGCTATAATGAATTTACCTAATGCAATATGAACTATGTTTTTGGGGTTTTCTGAATATGTGGAACAAATTAATCTAAGAAAAGGGAAATTGCTTTTAAATAAATTAATCAGTGAACTTTGAAAGCAAATTACTCTAAGAATCCAAGATTTATCTACCTATCAAGGAAAAAGAAACAAGATTACTGATCCCAAGAGCAATTTTAGCTATCTAATTAGTATGAATTAAAAGAAAGCATAAAAGGAACTTGGAGATACGTGAGCCTCCACTCTCCTCAATAATCCTTGTGATGGCAACCTTGTATCCTCCTGTAGCAGCAAGGAATCCTCTTGGCAAGACGATGACAATGGAAGCGAAAGAATCTTTAGAAGCTTTGCTAAGAGATCTCAATGAGAGCTTTGATAGAACAATGGCTTGTTATGAGCAACGTATGGATACATGATGAGATTTATGTGAAAGCTAGATGAAACAATGAACAAAATAAAAGGCTCTTATGTCCTGTATGAGCATGAGAATGCTGAATGTGGAGAGCAATAACTTGCAAGAGTTGTATGCACAAATGAAATTGCCTCCCATTTTTCTTGAGGGAGGGGGGTATTTATAGGTTAGAAGAAGGAATGAGAGGTAAAGAAGAAGAAGAGTTAACTCCAATTGATTGAAGAGTTAACAAAGAGGATTCAAGAGTGATCTCGGCTAAAATTGGAGTGATCTACCCAGTAAAAGCTTATCACTCAAGAAGAAGTGAAGAAGACAGAGTGCATGGGATTGCATGAGTTGTTAATTTAAGATGAAATAGAGATAAGTATGCATGTTTGGGTGCATGAAATAGTTAAATCTATATTAGGCTCGAAAATCCATGCAAACAAGAAGAAAAACAATAAAAAATGGAGCTTTTTGAGTTAGAAACTCAAGTCTTTCCACGACTAGAAATGTGACAGGGTCACCCAAGGGTCATCCCTTTCACTAGTCTGGTCACCTAAGGGGCAACATTGGGTCACCCAGGGGGTGACCCATGGGTGACCCATTAGGGAGAGCACCTGGGTTGATTTGTAGGATGGGAGATGGAAGAGGAGAAGAAAAGAAGGGGATCTACCTCCAGCAATAGGTAAATCATGTGCAAGAATCTAAATCTCCACTTGCAAAGTAGGATCTCTCAGTGGGAGATCTGAAAATAGTAGGGGGAGATTTGGATTGGTTGAGTGAAACTAAAATCAAAAGTGGGATATGGCTAGGGGGACCTCTAGAAGGCTTCTAAGGGGTGGAGAAGATGAAAAAAATTGGGGAAAGGTGAAAACTCACCTTGAAGACACCTACAAGGCTCAAGAACAGGATTGCAAGCCCAAAAAATACAAATTAACAAGTGTCAAAAAGTGTCGACAATAGAGAGAGAGAGAGAGAGAGAAAATGACGAAGGGGAAACAACACAAGATGAAAGAAATGACATGTCACCAAGAGGATTGCTACTTAGAGGATGTTATTTCACACTTACATGTACATGACAAGGATTAAAAATGATCATAGGGGTCCTTGTGGAGGCTGTGCGTGATTTTTGTGCTTACATGACCCAATTTCAAGAATTTCAAGATGTTTTTCCCAAGGAATTGCCAAGATTACCCCCTAAGTGACAATTTGACTTCTCAATGGATTTAGTTTTAGGGGATGAGCCTATCTCAAAGGCTCCTTATAAAATGAACATTGTATAATTACAAGAACTTAAAATGCAATTGTAGGGTCTGATGGAGAAAGGGCTAATGCTCCTTAATGTCCCCTTAGGTATCCCTAGTGTTGTTCATTAAAAAGAAGGATGGGACTCTAAGATTTTGCATCAATTATCGAATGTTGAAAAAGGTGATCATTAGAAATAGATACCCCCTTCCCCAAATTGATGATCTATTTTATTAAATGGATGGAGCCATAGTCTTCTAAAAATACACCTAAGGTCTAGATACCATCAACATAGGGTCAATGAAGAGGATATTTTGAAGACAATTTTATAAACTAGGTATGGAAACTATTATTTTTTTAGTGGTATCATTTGGTTTAACCAATGCTCCATCTACCTTTATGAGCCTCATGAATCATGTATCCCATGACTATCCAAATAACTATGTTGTGTATTTTTAGATGATATTCTCATCTACTCCAAAAATCCCTCAAGAGTGTGAGAAGCATCTAAGAATTGTGCTACAAATATTGAGAGATCATAAATTATATGGAAAACTAACCAAGTTTTCCTTCTTTCAGGCTAAGATACATTACCTCAGATACATAATCTTAGTTGAGGGAATTTCAGTGGATCTAGCCAAAAACCAAGCAATTGTAGACTGGCCTACTCCTAAGAATGTATCAAAGATAAGGAGCTTTATGGGATTGGATGGATATTACCAATGGTTTTTGGAGAATTTCTCCAAGGTAGATAACCCCATAACATCTCTTCAGTGAAAAGGAAAGAGGTTTGAGTGGATTGAGAAGTGTGAGAATGTCTTTCAATAGTTGAAGGAATCTCTTACCACTACTCCAATCATGCAAGTACCTAATCCTAAAAAGGAATTTATAGTATGGAAACCTCTTTGGATGGGTTAGGTGGAGTTTTGATGCAGAATGGGTGGGTGATCACTTTTGAATTTCAAAAATTGAAAGATCATGAACTCAACTATCCTACTCATGATTTGGAACTTGTAGCAATTGTGCATGCTTTGAAGGTCTGGAGGCATTATTTAGTGGGGAGACCATTTAAGTTAAATATTGATCATAAGGGGCTCCAATATTTATTCACTAAACCTAACTTAAATGCTAGAAAAAGAAGATGGCTAGAATTCTTAAGTGACTATGGGATAGACATTTCATATATTAAGGGTAAGGAGAACCAGGTTGCTAATTCCTTAAGTCATAGAGTCAGACTAGCAAAAATCATACAATTAAAGTTTAGCATGCCTAAGAGTATCAATTTGATGCAAGAAAAAGATCCCTTTTGCCAACAAACAAAGCTAGAGTAGCAAGGGACTAGTGCAATAGAGTATCATCTAGGAGATGATGGTATCCTTTGATTTCAACAATGAATATATGTACCTGAATAAGGAGGCTTTAGAAAAAAAATCCTTGAAGAAGTCCATAATGTACTTTACCAAGCACATCCCAAAGTAACCAAGATGTATGCATATTTGAAAATTCATTATTTCAAGCCAGGGATGAAAAAGGAAGTAGAAACTTTTCTTACAAAGTGCCTAGAATGTCAGTGAATCAAGGATAAACATTGCCATCTAGTAGGAACATTGTACCCCCATGATTTACCTTGCCACAAATGATTAGTGATTTCAATGGATTTTGTGATAAGATTGCCTAAAACCTGACAACATGATAGTATCCTAGTGCTAGTTGATAAATTAACCAAAGTAGCACACTTCATACATGGTAATGTTAAGGATGATACTCCAACTTTTGAAAGAAGATTAGTAAAATAATTAGTCATGTTGCATGGAATTCCTAGAGTGATTATGTCCGATAGCGATAAATTGTTTACTTCCAAAATCTGGACAACTCTCACGATCATGTTTGGTACTAAACTCAACTTTAGTATGGCCTACCACCTTGAAATAGATGATCAAACAAAAAGAGTTAATCAAATTATGGAGGATATGCTTCGAATGTATGTAATGGATTGACCCAAGAAGTAACAAGAGTATTTACCCTTAGTTGAGTTTGCATACAACAAATCTTACCATTCCTCCATTCAAATGGCTCCTTTTGAGGTGCTTTATATGTTAGGAAGTGCAGAACCCCAATAGGATGTGATGGCTTGGAAAACCATGCAACCATTAGACCTAAATTACTTAGGGAGAGGTTGAAGGAAGCTACAAATAAACAAAGGAGTTATGCAGATGCCAAGTGAACACCTAGAGAATTTGTCGTAAGAGACAGAGTGTTTCTTCATGCCAAACCTTAGAAAAGTTCAATAAAATTTAGCAAGGCTACAACATTATCCCTACGATATATCATATCATTTGAGATACTTGAAAATATTAGCCATGTGGGTTACAAACTAGCTCTTCCACCATCTCTCTCTCGCATTCATAATGTATTTCATGTTGTTGGGATAAGGTATCATTAACCTTGTAAATCCCAATATTGTATTTATTCCATTTTATTATTTTTAATTTGTAATTACCTAAAGGGAATGAGATACTTTCACCGACAGTGGTAATTCCAGATTCACTAGAGGTAATTAAGGAGTGACATTTACAATTGGCAATTGTAAAACTTAATAGTAAATGAGTGTAGGCACCACCTTGAGAGAATTTTCTATTTTTAGCATATATGATGCACGTCATAATGTTTGGTGGGTGCATATAAAGAATCTATGACAGCTGCAAGTTGTCATAAGATTCTATGACACTATGACACATATGACGGATATTCATTAGTTGTAAGTTGCTATGTTCAGCCCAAGGCACCCATGTTAGGAAGATACTCTTTGGTGGAATCTATGATGGTTATGACACATCATAAGATGTTGTAAGAGACCAAATTTAGTCTTGGGCGCCCAACCTTGCATGGCTATTTTTTAGACAAGTGGAAGGTGCTTGTAAGATGGCAATTAATGTTTACAGGTTGGAGATTCTCATGAGAGAGAAATTGAATGCCTAGGGAGGTGTGAGAGCACTTCTATAAGTATTTGCCATTGTATTTTTTTCTATAATACAAGTTTTAAGTACTCATGTGCTGCAGGAATGTCAGATTGAACACTGGTGGAGAGAGTTGTGTAGTCGATGTATTGTACAATCTTTTACAGATTAATGCAAACGTGTGCCTTTTTCCTGGTGGAGTTTTTCACCCAAAAGGGTTTTATCCATGTAAACACTGTGTCATTGTGTTCATTTCTTCATGCTTAATATTCTCTCTGTAGTAGGTTTTCTATTTCTATACAATCTCCATTGATAATACACTGATATAAGATCATTAAACATATTTGAATCAAATTTCCATTGAAGTAGTTGTGATTTCATTTCTAACATTTGGTATCAGAGCCTGGCCATATTTGACTCTTGGGTGGTAGTGTGTGTTGGTATGTGGTAACTGATCATGCAAGTATTGTACACTCGTAATGTATCTTTGACTCTTTTTCCATGTTCGGAGTCGATTGTTAATTTTTGTTAACTGACAAAAGAAAAATGACATTGTAAAACCCTAATTCTAGAAGCTTCCAAAAAGCTTGTTATAAGTGGCTGGGATGTATGTTGCAGGTGTGGAATTCATGAGATTGTAATCTGTTTTGTACTGGATAATAAAATCATTGGATGGCTAAGTTTCTGTGGATGTAGCCCATTTTGGGTGAACCACGTTAAATTTCTGTGTTGATCTCTTTTGTGTTGTTCTTCATTGTTACATTTAGGTTATTTAATCTACATAAAATTGTTAGTGTTTATTGCGTAGATCTTCATGAACCCTAACAGTGTGAAGGTTGTGCACCTACAGTGGGATTTTTGGTTGCATTTATTTTACAGATCTTGAGTTGATATTATGGCTGCATCCACCATTGCATCAACCTCTCGATTGGACATTAAGAAGTTCGATGGAATGGAGTATGAGTTGTGGAAGTTTAAAAGGGAGGATTTGTTGGAAGAAAGAAACTAGTGGTTGGCTATTCAGAAAGATAAGAAACCTGATGATGTCTCTCAAGATTAGTGAGATATACTAGATAGGAAGGTATGAGGAATAATCAGCTTGTGTCTTACAGATTCTATCTTGTTGAATGTCACGAGGGAAGAAACTGCACATAGTTTGTGGAAGCATTTGGGTGAGATCTACCAAGCCAAGAGTATGGTAAACAAACTTTACTTGAAGCGTAAACTGTTTTCTATGAAAATGAAAGAGGGTGAATCAGTTGCAGAGCATTTAAATTATTTTAATTTTTTGTTGACTCAGCTAGCATTAGTAGATGTTGAGGTTAATGAGGAAGATAAATGTGTTGAGTTGTTTGTCATTGATGTCAAAAGTGAGGTGTCATCAGGAGTTGCTTTGGTTTCTTCATGATATGATGTTTCTTCACAAGTTGGTTTGATGTTGCTCCTTGTCTCAAGGTGCCCATTCTTCATTGGAACAGGATGCATTTATGATATGGCCTTCAAGTCAAGAGACGTCATTGATATATGTTAAGAAGTTCATTCAGTCAGGGTGCTTAGCCTTTTTTGTTCATCTTTGGTTTTTGATGATGTTGGTGCTCATGGTGTTCATGTCATTATGTGTGTGTGTGGTGTTCATGTCATTGTGTGTGTGCATCCTTATAGTTGTTCCTCTGCTATGAGGTCATGTTCATGATGAGTTGTTGATTGATCATTTCATGATTCAGGAGTTGATACTCAAGGCACTTGACAATTTGGGTGTGTTAATGAAAATTAGGTGTCAAAGGTTCTTCATGATATGGTGTTTCATATCAAGATGCCTTCATGGTCTTCATGATATTTGATGAAAGACAAAGATAGAATTATTCATGAGATTGGTGTACTAGAAATAAGCTTTGACTATTATTGTTTAAGAGTTTGATGTATCTTTAAAGATCTAATCTATTCATATCTTGGTTTGATACCACATTCCTTAAAATCCTAAAGCAAAAGTGTTTTAACCATCTTTTCCAAAAGGTTGCTTTTTGTTATGTTTAAGGGGTGACCGATTATCAAAGGTCAACAACCATTTAAGTCATAACCTTAAGGGTTATTCAACATGAAGTCACTAGTCCTTCATCCTAGAGGAACTGGTATCCACCAGTCATATCTTACTGTTGGATGCTAACGATGAGATCTATAGTGTGTTTTAAAAGTTTGCAGAGTGCAAAGCAGGAAATCGATGGATCTTATTCAAACTTGTCTCAAAATCCAATGGCCAATAACGTAAGCTAAATTTGATGGGCATCTAAACATCTATGTGCCTGAGTAGTTTTAAGGTGGTTTTATAACTGTCTTCTCTTTTCTTGATGATATGAGGAACAAAAACCCTAAAATGTTGTGTGCTCATTGATTTTTGGTGTGAAAGGAATGAAGTGTTTGAAGAGATGTGAATAATGAAAAATTGTTGTATATCAAATCTGTGAGAGAAGAAGTAACAATGGTGAATGAAGAATATATGTAAGTAGACAGAGAGAAGAGGGTTAGGGTTTGCTAAGCAGCATGATAATTACAGAAAATATAAGAGTGATTCCAGGAATGGATTGCAGAGACAGAATGTTGACTATAGAGGTATGATAGAAAGGGTTTTGATTGCATCAGGTACTCTTTGTTTGTTATGATGGTTTAGTATGACTTCTTCATATGTGGATTAATGTAGTTTAAGTATAAACACTAGAGACTAAATTTTACATGAATGTAAGGATAATGTGGAAGGTCATACAATGCTCTGGATGTGCAAATATGCATATTAATGTAGACTATCACTATAACAACAATCATACTTGGGTAAAAGTTATCTTTGTGTGTCATTTTTGTATTCATTCAAAAGTAGGATACAGTCATGGTGTGTACAGGGATTGAATATTTCTTATTCATACATACATTAGTTTAAGTATTGTTGATGCTTGATGAGATAAGGGTTTGCTTGTAAAGAAATTATCATACATGTGTACATGGCAGTCCTTTCTTTTCTGTCAAATTATGAGAGATAAGGTGTTTGTATAAAAAAAGTTATAAAACACATCTATAACCAAGTAACACTCTATACTTTATCTTTTTGTTTTGAGATTGGAGATGTTTGTCAGTGTGACATAGTGTTTTGCTAGTGAGGCATATACTTTGATACTAGTGAGGTGTAGCTAGTGAGGCTTGTATGTGATCAGTGAGATCCTAGCCAGTGAGGCTTGTTTGTACTTAATGAGAGTTTGGTCAGTGAGACCTGATAGAGTTTTGGTGAGGTTTGGACAATGATTTTTCCCTAGATAGGGTTTTCCAATTTACATCTTGTGTTATGGCTTTACTTCTGTGATTCTATCATTTGTTGATATTTTTTTCATGGTGATGTTAGAGATTGTTTCTACAATATTGATGAATAAACAATTTTTATTAGATCACTAATTCACCCCCCCTCTCAGTGATCCTTAGTATTCCTACAATTGGTATCAGAGCTGTAGGTTCCCTGGAAGAGTCTAATAGACTTGGGTAGATTCTAGAGGTGGAATACTATGGGTAAGAGGTATAGAAATAAAGTTTTCTAAGAAGGAGAAAGATCTGCATAAAAAGAAAGAGAGGTCTAATAAAAAAAGTTGATGATGTTTCTAATGTTCTTGGCTCTAAAGAATGTCATGTAGGAAACTCTGATGTAAAAAGAGATGAGTTTGAGTTCGTGGAGGTTACAAATGAGAAATATGATTAAAATGATGAAGAGGAAGCACAAGTTTATCTTGAAGATGAATTGGTTGTTGCCTTAGATGAATTGAAGAAAGAAAGAAGAAAAATAGAAGAACTAAAGATGGAGTATGAATAATCTAATCAACTTGTTGAGGAACTAAAGAAGAAGTGTGTAGAATCTGGTCAAATTATTGAGAAACTAAAGTTGCAATTGGAAGAGTCTAGAAAAGTTGAAGAATCCACTTGGACGAAGTTGCAAACCAAAGTAGAAGATTGCCAAAAGTTAGAGGCTGAAATGTTGTTCCTAAAGAAGCAATTAGAGAAGGCAAATCAGGATTTGAAAAAAAGTCTACAAAATGAGCAAAGCACTAAGTTGTTTGAGAAAATGATGCCAAGTCAAAGGTCTCTATCAAACAAATTTGGGTTAGGATATGAGGCAGAAAAGAGTCACAAAGATGCTGATATGCTCAAGAAGAATGTTGGAAAAGCATCTATGAAGTCAACAAATACATAAAAAAGACACTATGTATGAACTAGGAGAATCAAGCACTGCTCCTAGAGGGTTTGTAGGTCAGACTAGAAAAGAAGGACACAAAAATGTGCATAATCCCAAGCAAGGATCGAGGAGAAGATCGTCAACAAATCAAACCAGGTTCAATCCTTATTTTCATGGTTATTGTTATTCTTGTCATAATTTTGGTCATATGGCTAGGGAGTGTAAAATTCATACAAGAAATGGTTTTGATTGGGACAAGAAGATGTATCATAAGAGTAACAGAGTTAGTTACAAAGAAAAATATAATAGGACATATGAGAGATATAATTATGCATGCAACAATAGTAGAAGTGCTTATAGTCTGGCAAGAAACTTTAATGCTTTTGTTCCTTTGATTGATCACAAGGTCAAATGTTTTAGATGCAAGCACTTTGGGCACAAAGCACAATATTACAGGAGTAATTTAATGGAATCATCCAGACAGAGAAACAAGTTAGGAACTATCAAATTTTGGAGAAGGAAGCAAGCTCAAGAGCAAAAGAAGGAAGGGTCTAAGCTTGTGCATGTTGCACAAGAGGAATCACTAAGTGCTTAAGGAGAAACATGAGTTTGGGGGGAGTTGGTATTTGAGATATCATTCAAACCCCTCAGACAATAACAAGGAGGTTGTAGCAGTTTTAAAAACTTGTAAAGTAGTTGTAGTCTCAAGGAGTTGTGTCTTTGATAAGTTGACAGCATTTGCATTTAGTGTTCATCATTATTTTGTTACTAGCAATGTTATTTTGTTGATGTTGTTTGATAATGTCAGTACCATATTAGATGCCTCTAGCCTATGAATTTGCAAAGGTCAAGATGTTTCTTGATACATTCAAAATATGTAAGCTTTATGAAGAGAATGCAACTATGTTGAGTGGTGTATACTCAGACAAGACATCAGTAGTAGTTGCATCAGATCTAAGAACTTTGGAATGACATGTTTTCAAGGTTTTGGTTTGATAACAAGGTCTTAGAAACTATATAAGTTCATCTGATGAATGGAAGTCTTGACCTTATCTAACATGTTGGAACTTTTGAAAATGGATGGGTATTGACAAGATGACATCTAGCTAATTGCATAATACAAGGATAATGCCTAATGCAGACACTGTTACAGGACAGTATGCAAGTATCAAATAGGTTTGTCTACATTGTGCAGGATCAGGAGTAGGTTCTAAGAAGATAGTATAGCAAGGATTGTAGGCAGGTATTAGATGTTTCTAACGATCATGCAATAAATGTAGGTTACACGCAAAATAGATTTGTAGAAAAGAAAAAGTAGTTGACAGGTGTAAAGCAGACTCTGCAACCTCTACTAGCTATTTTGAAAAATTGGAATAGGGTATGGGATCCATCAAAGTATAAAGGAAATGTTGTAGTTACAAGTGATCTAGTAGACATGGATGCAAAATGTTAAAGATCAGTTAAGGCATATGTATTTATGACAAAATTTCTTATAGAAATGAGGTCTCACGGTATGAAACTTATTTAATATGGGTCTGCTAAAAAGCCATAGAAACTTCTAAGCAAGTGAACAATCATTTTGACCTTATTGTAACAGTGATATGTCTTGCTCAAAGATGGTAGTATTTTTTTAAGCTCAGAGCTATTTGCAAGAAATCTCAGTTACAATAGTGTTTTTGCAATATGGTAACAGTGTTATCACTGATATGATAGTGTAATCAAACCCTTGATGCTCTACTATATTTTTTATTGTACCATGATTATCCTAACAATGGTGGTAGTCTGGTCAATTAGGACAATCCCTTTTGTACCAGTTTGGAAGGCTTATAACAATATAACATCGCATTTTTCAGATCTGACAGTATATGTGATCCTAGTCTTCCAATTTTTTTATGCACTTGTATAGGGGGAGTTATATTATGTAGTGGTTTGTGAAATGGCATCACAAGTTGCTTGGGATCACAAGGTGTTCAGGTGTTTTATTTTGGTCATGTAGTCCAAAGCTTCAAATTGTTGGTTGCCAGTGGTGTTCATAGTCCTATTGTAACAGTGGTCTTCATATGTGAAAAGTCTTATTTTATTTCAATAATCCTTCAAGTGCATTATGATAATTTCTTATGTTGTGATTGCTCCATAACATGTCTCTGCATCAGCTCTGTTTAAAGGTACTGACTGTACTCAAACTTGTGTTTTAGTAGCTCTTCACTGGAGGGTATAATTGTACACTTCATCCAAGTCAGGGGGTTAATTCTTTGTCATTTGATGTCAAAGGGGGAGAGAGAAAAAGGAGAAGAAATTTTTCCATCAATGACAAAGGGGGAGTTTATTGAGTTATTTGTCATTGATGTCAAAAGTGAGGTGTCATCAAGAGTTGCTTTGGTTGCTTCATGATATGATGTTGCTTCACAAGTTAGTTTGATGTTGCTCCTTGTATTGGTGCTCATGCTTCATTGGAACAGGATGCCTTTATGATATAGCCTGCAAGTCAGGAGATGTCATTGATATATGTTAAGAAGTTCATTTAGTTAGGGTGCTTAGCCTTTGTTGTTCATCTTTGGTGTTTGATGATGTTGGTGTTCATGGTGTTCATGTCATTGTGTGTGTGCATCCTTATAGTTGTTCCTCTGCTATGAGGTCATGTTCATAATGAGTTGTTGATTGACCATTTCATGATTCAGGAGTTGATACTCAAGGCACTTGACAATTTGGGTGTGTTAATGAAAATCAGATGTCAAAAGGTTCTTCATGATATGGTGTTTCATATCAGGATGCCTTCATGGTCTTCATGATACTTGATAAAAGGCAAAGACAAATTTATTCATGAGATTGGTGTACTGGAAATAAGCTTTGACTATTGTTGTTTAAGAGCTTGATGTATCTTTAAAGATCTAATCTATTCATATCTTGGTTTGATAGGTCACATTCCTTAAAATCCTAAAGCAAAAGTGTTTTAACCATATTTTCCAAAAGGTTTTTTTGGTTATGTTTAAGGGGTGACCGGTTATCAAAGGTCAACAACCACTTAAGTCATAACCTTAAGGGTTGTTCAACATGAAGTCACCGGCCCTTCATCCTAGAGGAACTGGTATCCATAGGTGATATCTTACTGTCAGATGCTAACGATGAGATCTACAGTATGTTTAAAAAGTTTGCAGAGCGCGAAGCAGAAAATCTATGGATCTTATTCAAACTTGTTTCAAAATCCAACGGTCAATCACTTAAGCTAAGTTTGATGGGCATCTGAATGGTTCTCTATGCCTAAGTAGTTTTAAGGTGGTTTTATAACTATCTTCTCTTTTCTCGATGATCTGAGGAACAAAAACCCTAAAATGTTGTGTGCTCATTGATTTTTGGTGTGAAAGGAATGAAGTGTGTGAAGAGATGTGAATAATGAAAAATCTTTGTATATTAGATCTGTGTGAGAAGAAGTAACAAAGGTGAATGAAGAATATGTAAGTAGACAGAGAGTAGATGGTTAGGGTTTGTTGAGTAGCATGATAATTGCAGAAAATATAAGAATGATTGTAGGAATGGATTGTAGAGATAGAATGTTGACTGCAGAGGTATGATAGAAAGGGTTTTGATTGCATTAGGTACTCTTTGTTTTTTATGATGGTTTAGTATGACTTCTTCATATGCATATTAATGTAGTTTAAGTATAAACACTAGTGATTGAAGTTTACTCGAATGTAAGGATAATGTGGAAGGTCATACAATGCTCTAGATGTGCAGATATGCATATTAATGTAGACTATCACTATAACAACAGTCATACTTGGGTAAAAGTTATCTTTGTGTGTCATTTTTGTATTCATTCAAAAGCAAGATACAGTCATGGTGTGTACAGGGATTGAATATTTCTTATTCATACATATGTATCAGTTTAAGTATTGTTGATGCTTGATGAGATAAGGGCTTACTTGTAAGGAAATTATTATACATGTGTACATGGCAGTCCTTTCTTTTGTGTCAAATTGGGAGAGATAATGTGTTTGTATGAAAATAATTATAAACACATTTATAACCATTGATATCAATGTAAACAGAGTAGTACTCTATCCCTTATCTTTTTGTTTTGAGATTGGAGATGTTTGTCAGTGAGACATATTGTTCTGCTAGTGAGGCATTGTTAGTGAGACATATTGTTTTGCCAGTGAGGTATATACTTTGATACCAGTGAGGTGTAGCCAGTGAGGCTTGTATGTGATCAGTGAGATCCTAGCCAGTCAGGCTTGTTTGTACTCAGTGAGAGTTTGGTCAATGAGACCTAATAAAGTTTTGGTGAGGTTTGGATAGTGGTTTTTCCCTAGATAGGGTTTTCCACTTTACTTCTTGTATTATGGCTTTAGTTGTGTGATTCTATCATTTGTTGATGTATTTGTCATGATGATGTTAGAGATTGTTTCTACAAGATTGATGAATAAACAATTTTTATTAGATCACTAATTCACCCCCCCTCTCAATGATCCTTAGTATTCCTACAAAATGTATCTTACTTCTTTGTTCTTTACCTGAGTCTTGGGAGAATGTTATTCTGGATATCACTGCTAACCTCACAGATCCAAAGTTGGATGCACTTGTTTTAGTTCTATTTTCACAAGAATTGAGGAAGAAGAGTTTGGATAGTTTAGGGGATGCTCTTAGTGTCAGGGGAAGGTCTAAGGAAAGAGGACCAAAAGGAGATCAGAAAGGGGCTAAGGACAAGTCTAAGGGCTGTGATCTAAGACTCCTAGGAAGAATAATAGAGTTAAGTGTTAGAAATGTGGTAAAAGGGGACATGTCAAAGAGGAGTGTAGAAACCCAAATAAATATGGGAGAGTGCTTTGGATAAGTCCTCGAATGTAGGTGAAGATGTTTTTCTTTCTGCATGTAATGTTGTTTCCAATGATCACTGGTTGGTTGACTCAAGATGCTCGTTTCAAATGACCCTGGACATAAGGAATGGTTTTCCACATATGAAGAGTATGATGGAAGTGATATATACCTTGGGGACAACTCTACATATCCAATAGTTGGGAAAGGTAAGGTATTGTTGTGTTTCAGTGATGGGAGAATTAAAACCCTCCCTAGTGTTTTGCATGTTCTTGGATTGGCTAGAAATCTAATTTCAGTTTCGAAGTTGAATGATTTGGGAATGCATGTAACTTTTGATAAGCATGGTTGCATATTGGTGAGAGGAAACTTGGGGATAGTTAAGGGAAAGAGATTGGGAAACTTGTTTAGGCTAGATGCTTCTACAATTTGTAATTCTTCTTATATTTCTGAGGCTTCTAAAAACACTTCTATGTTGTGGCACCGTAGGTTGGGCCACAGAAGCAATAATGTATTGAAAACTATTAAGAATAAAAATTTGTTGGATGATTTCTCTTATTCTGATGAGCACTTTGATTTTTGTGAGCATTGTGTTTTTGGTAAACAAAATAGAAAATTATTTCCTTTAGGAAGCAATAGAGCAAAAGAGAAGATAGAGATTATTTATATGGATGTGTTTGAACCTGTGGATAATGATTCTATTGGAAAATCTCATTTTTTTGTCACCTTCATTGATGATGTATACAAATTTTCTTAGATTTATTTTATGAAACACAAATCTAAAGTTTTCACTAAGTTTAAGGATTTTAAAGTCTTAGTTGAAAACCAATCGGGATTGAAGATAAAAATATTAAGATCTTATAATGGAGGAGAATATTGCTCTAAGTAATTTGATAAATTTTACAAGCATATATAGGTATTATCAAACCAAAGATGGCTCCATATAAACCACAGCAAAATGGTGTTGTAGAAATGATGAACCGAACAATCATGGAAAGAGCCAGAAGTATGTTGAGTGATGCACAATTGGATAAATGTTTTTGGGTAGAGGTTGTGTGTACTGCTTGCTACTTGATTAACAAATCTTCTTGTAAGGATCTTGATTCGACACCTTATGAAGTGTGGATAGGTAAGAAACCTTCTATTTAACACATTTAAGGGTTTTTGGCTGAGGCTTTTGTTCATGTGCCTAAGGAAAAGTGATCTAAGTTGGATCCAAAAGCTAAAAAGTGTACATTCATTAGATATGGTGATAATGTCAAAGGTTATAAGCTTTGGAATCCACTAACTCGTAAGATTATCTATTCTAGATGTGTTATTTTTAGGGAACTTAGAGCTACTTCTAAACTTGAGCAAGCAAAAGAAAATAAATAAAAGGTAAAGAGAGGGCACTTTGATTTAGAGAAGAAAGATGCACCTTAGGAAGAACAGAATGATGGATTGGAGGGTGAAGAAGAAGAAGATTTGAGTAATTTTGATGAAGATGAATATGTTGTTACAAAAGAAGTTGGTGTAGATGATCATTAAGAAGAACAAGTTGAGATTTTTACTCCACCCTTGAGGAGATCCACAAGACAACAGAATCTAGTTGATAGATACTAGCCCACCATATTTCCATTGTATATTTGCTTTGTTGAATACTAATGATGAGCCTAGATCCTACAGGGAAGCTATTCTTGCAAATGATAGTGAGTCTTGGCAGTTAACCATGCAAGAGGAGATAATGGTTTTAGACTCTTGTAACACCTGGGATCTTGTTTGTTTGCCCAAAGGAAGAAAGGCCATAGGTTGCAAATGGGTCTTCAAGAAGAAGTTTGGAGCAGACAACTCATTGGAGAAGTATAAGGCTAGACTGGTAGCCAAGGGATACTCCCAGAGAGAGGGAGTTGATTTTGGTGAAATTTTCTCTCCTGTTGCTAAATTGACTTCTATTAGATTTCTTTTATCTATTGTTGCAGCTTATGATTAAGAGTTTGAGCAAATGGATGTTAAGACTGTGTTCTTGCAATGAGAACTTGAGGTAAAAGGAAAAGAACATTGGGTTTGTAGGTTGAAGAGGTATCTCTATGGTTTGAAACAGTCCCCCAGAATGTGGTATCAAAAGTTTGATTCATTTGTATTGAAATTGGGTTTTCTTAGAAGCCAAGAGGATCATTGTGTTTACATTCATTGTATTGATGATTCTATAAGGATCATTGTTTTGTATGTTGATGACATGTTATTTTTTAGAAATACTAAGGGTATGATCAGTGAGCTAAAAGACCAACTTTCAGGTGCATTTGATATGGCTGCCAAGTATATTTTGGGAATGGAGATCAGGAGGGACAAAGGTAACAGAAAGCTTTGGTTGTCGCAAAGTATGTAAATATCATTTTGAAGAGATTTAGTATGCAGGACTGTAACCCAATTAGAGTTCCTTTACCCGTTGGTACTAAGCTTTCATTAGATATGTATCCAAAGAATGAAGATAATTTTGAGGATATGTCTAATGTGTCATATGCTAATGTTGTAGGGATTTCTATGTATGCAATGGTTTGCACTAGTCCAAATATTGCCCAAGCAGTGGGAGTTTTGAATAGATTTATGTCTAACCCTAGTAGATAGCATTGGAATTATGCGAAGAGGGTCCTTAAATATCTTGCAGGTACTCCTAATTATTGTTTGGTTCATTTTGGTACTGATAGTGCTAATAAATGTTTGGACATATAGGGATTTTTTTATTCAAATTGGGCAGGTGACTTCGCTAGTAGAATGTCTACTAGTGGCTATGTGTTTACTCTGTTTGGAGGAGCAATGAGTTGGATGAGTAAGAAGCAGCCCATGGTTGCTTTGTCCACCACTAAAGTAGAGTATATGGCTGCTACTCATGTCTCTAAGGAGGCAGTTTAGTTAAGGAGACTATGAATAGGTATTGGTTTTGATTGCAGGATCATTCAAATTGGTTGTGATAGCCAGAGTGCTATCTGTTTGGCTAAGAATCCTATGTATTGTGCTCAAACTAACCATGTTGATGTTCAGTATCACTTTGTTCAAGAGTTGGTTGCAAATGGACAGATTGAGTTGAAGAAGATAGGCACTTAGGAGAATGTTGTAGATTCATTGACTAAACCTATGAGCACAGAGAAGTTCATGTGGTGTAGAGAGGCCATGGGCCTTGTTTCTAGTGCCTGATTATTTACATTTAATTTCCTATGGGTTGATTTACAATGTATAATGTCAAGTGGGAGAATGTTGGGATAAGGTGCCATTAACCTTGTAAATCCCAATATTGTATTTATTCCATTTTATTATTTGTAATTCATAATTACCCATAAAGGAATGAGGTAGTTTCAGCAACAGTGGTGATTCTGGATTCACCGGAGGTAATTAAGGAGTGACATTTACAGTTGGCAATTGTAAAACTCAATAGTAAATAAGTGTAGTCACCACCTTGGGAGAATCTACTATTTTTAAAATATATGATGCACATCATAATGTTTGGTGGGTGCATATAAAGAATCTATGACAACTGCAAGTTAGATTCTTGTGTTTCTAGAAAAAACTGTGTTGTTTTTTTTACTCAATGTTTAGGATCACAACCCGTGATCCATCATCAAGAGGAAAGGAAGAGAATGCAAATGACACTATGACACATATGAAAGGTATTCATTAGTTGTAAGTTGCTATGTTTATCTCAAGGTGTCCATCTTGGGAAGATACTCTTTGGTAGAATCTATGATGGTTATGACGTGTCATAAGATGTTGTAAGAGGCCAGTTTTAGTCTTGGGCACCCAACCTTGCATGGTTGTTTTTTGGACAAGTGGAAGGTGCTTGTAAGATGGTAGTTAATGTTTACAAGTTGGAGATTCTCATAAGAGAGAAAGTCAACGCCTAGGGAGGTGTGAGAGTACTTCTATAAGTATTTGTCATTGTATTTGTTGTTGTAATATAGGTTTTAGGTACTCAAGTGCTACATGAATGCTGTCAAATTGAAGACTAGTGGAGAGTAGTTGATGTATTGTACTTGTATCTTTTATAGATTAATACAAACTTATGCCTCTTTCCTAGTGGATTTTTTTACCCAAGAGGGTTTTCTCCACGTAAACACTATGTCATTGTGTTCACTTCTTCATGCTTGATATTTTCTCTGTAGTAGAATTTCTATTTTGATGCAATCTCCATTGATAATACACTAATATAAGATCATTAAACATATTTGAATCAGATTTCCATTGAAGTAGTTGTGCTTTCATTTCTAACACTTGTATCATTACATAAGAAATATATTGTTGACCCCACATATGTAATTGATCGGTAGGCACTATAGGTAGAAGAGGTCAGGAATATCCACCTCAAACCCTTTGCAATCATAGACAAACACAACATACAACTGCACATCAAAATAATACCATAGGTTAAGGTCCTTTGGGACTAGTATGGGGAGTAAGGAGCTACTTGGGAAAATGAAAATGTAATTAAATTACAATATCGAGAGTTATTTTAGCTAATTTGGGATGACTTAATTCTAAGAGGAGGATATCACATCCTTGTAAGAACCTACTCTAAGGCCCTGTAGTCTTGATGTAATTTGGACTAGGGGCGAAACTTGGAAATTTAATGTCTAACTCTACGTATGTGTACCCGTGTGTGTGTACGTGTATGAACTCTTAATTGGTTATCAATGATAAATATAGAATAGAAATCCAGTTATGTTTCTCTCATATATATATATATATATATGAGAAACATCATCATCATATTTTGACTAACTTGGACTAACTCAATTGTGAGTGGTGCGAGGAGCAATGTTTTATGTGTAGGTGATTAGGTGGATGGTGGAGTGGACTCTGCAGATCCTTAAAAAGAAATGATTCTAATGCCAACCCCTACCAAATCACTGGCTTAACATGAGACTCGTTTGAAATAGAATTTGGTATGTTCATCCAATACCTAGTCAATCTCGTCCGTTGATTATTGAATCTATAGGTCCTAGTTGAGTCCTCTTACTAAGAAACCAATACCTTGTTACATGTTAGTTTCTGAATGCATTTCATTCAAACATGCTTTTTCTGTAACATCAATTAGGGATCAAATTGATGGTTTTCAGTTTACTAGGAGTAATAGTTACTAATAGTAGTAATAAATCTGTATTAAGAAGTAAATTATATATCTAATTTTAAGGCAATTGTTATTATTATTATTATTTGTTGCAGATTTTTTTTAAATTAATTTTTGAAGTGAGATTAATTATAATTCAGACATAGGGTTATACCATACAACATAACTTTTATTGTATGTATCCAAATTAACTTATTTTTTTGTTGAAACAAAGACACCAATACCTAATGTGTAGATATTTTTTCAGAATTTTTTTTCTCTATTTTTTTATTTTCCCGCATGTGTGAAATAGAGACCTTGATATTCAGTGAAAAACCTATGTTCACTAGAAAATAGAAAATAAATATAATAATCAAATGAAATATATTCAATATCATACTTTTTGGAAAGCTTATACTAAGGGCTACATACTTAGAAAAAAGAATTTCTAAATGACTTCATTTGATCCTCCAAAAGGTGAAGAAAATTTGGTTTTTTGTCAGCATTTTGATAGGTGCAGAGTAGACTCCATCAAAGGTCTAATTTAAGACTAGGGGGGTTATTTCCAAGGGGGTTTGATCTAAGGGGATTTTATCTAACCCCCTTCAATTAAACCCCTTTATATGGAACCCTTCAAGGCTTAAATCATTATTTTTTCTAAAAAATGTGTGATTTCAAACAAAAATCAAGATGTGCCATAAGTGGGACACGCTATTGTGACAACACCCAAGACTTAGGTTGTTAATACTTGATAAATCTGCATATAGACGATCCTTAGATTTGCAATTTTCCTCTTTGGGACTCTTCCCCTTAATGTATTTGAACTTTCCTTACCATTTTAAGTTAGGCTATGGATTGTCCTCATGAAATAAGAGACTTCTGTTGTGAATCCCTGGAAGGTTAGATGTACTAGCCAAACCTGTCTAAATTCTTTATTTGTACATGGAGACGTTGGTTGTAATTAGGATAGCTAGGTTATAAACATGCTCAATCCTTTACCTTAAGTATCTGTAGGATGAAGAGCATGCTATTTAATTGTGATAGCATGAGATTCTAATTAATTTAGTTGTGAAGTAGAGACTATTTTGAATTATGTAGCATATAATGGTAATAGGTAAATATCTACATATTATGTTATGTTGAAAAGGTTGAAATAGGTCTAAGAGTGAATTCTCTCCCAAGATATGCACTACCTAGGATGACTCTCTATGATGAAATGGTTATACATGTATGTGATTAAGATAGACTCAATAAGTAATAGGACAAGGTTGAGTGTAGTAAACTATATGGTTTGGTCTTGTATGTCTAGCTCTATGATGATTTATTTCACTCATTAAACTAAGCCAGATACAAATGCTAACCTCTAAGACAACACATGATGGTTGGAGTAGGAGCGCTATAAGGAAATATGTAGGATGAAGGCAATACTCCTATAACATAGTTGTTCCGCTCTTTTTGTGATGATCACCCACATTGCAAATCCTATGACCTACATCAAAGATAAGCTTATCAATACTCAAGCTTGATAGTAGTTAGGGAGCGTGCTCTGCATGTAGAGTGATTTAGCTATATTTAGAGATAGTAAGCTATCACCCAAATACACCAGTGAAGAATGCTAGGAACTTTTCAGGCTTGGATGGCTTTCACTAATTTAGCATGCAGGTTCTAGAGCCAATGGCATGTAGGTGAAGGATGCCATTATTTATTATTTAGTAGCTTCTGAGGATAGTGGAAATACGTCATACTAGTGATGATTAAGATTAAACAGAAGACTAGGTTGTTCGGGTACAAGTCCTTAGCTACTCTCACTTTTTGTGATTGTTGGTCTAGATGTGCTAGTCTAGTGATAAGAAGCCTATTAGAAAGCTAATTATTGTGGGTTAATAGTTACTCGGTTTCTTAAAGCTTTGGCATGAAGCATTTCTCTCCACAGATCCCAGAGTCCATTTTGTGAGGTGGATAGGGAATTCTTATCCATAAGGTGGGTTCACAATGCACCTTAGAAGCTGGAGCATGACTGAATCTATGACTTGAACAACTGTCTTCTTGCAGCTAACTCTATTAAGGTAACACTCATGTAAATATTGTTCAGTACTTACATTTCCTGTATGCTGTTATAGAATTTGATGTGTATTAATTTCAGGATATGCTTGCTGTTAACAAAATTATGTTTCATTATCTTAGTGCTATTATTAAATGTCTGTTAAAAAAGAAATTGAGGCAGCCTAGTGGGTTATTACAATTAGTCGTCCAATTACTGATTATGCCACATGTTATAATTGCAATTGCTCCCTTTTGCCACTTAAAGAAGCTCCAACTGTACTTAATATTCGATTATCATTAATGGTCTAGATTGATTGCTATTGGAAATCAATTGTAGCAGCATATCCATGGATTATCCAAAGCGATGCCATCGGCCATTTCCCGATCTACAAAAAAATGATCGGATCAAGCTATGCATGGATACATCGTATACATGCTTGATCTCACCACTTGAGAAGCTCCAAATGAACACAATCAACGGCCAGATTAGCTTATTGTGTTGTCTTTTGCATTGGAATTTGGAATGGTCCAAACTAACTTATAATGGTGTCACATGTATTCTTTTACTTTCACGGCCTTATATTAAGTATTGTTTTATGTCAAATCTTGGAATAGAATTTTATTACGTGGCACAACACACTATTTCCAGCACCGATCAGCATGACCTAGACGAAAACCATTTAACACCTTTGGAATATTCGGTTGCTGCAAGCTGAAGAAATTTTGGAATATTGACGTACTCCATTTTCACAAAGTTACAAAGAACAAATTATAATTTACATGTAAAGAATCAAAGCATAAATTCAGGGAATAAAGATATAAGGAAGAATGAAGAACTTAAAGTATAAATCTAAGACATAAGGAATAAAGAAAAACTTAAAAGCATAAATTTAAGACAAGAAATAATGAACCACCCAAAGCATAAATCTAAGACGTAAGGAATAATGAAGAACCCAAAGCATATTCCTCAGATATAAGGAATAATGAAAACCTAAAGCATAATAATGGAGAACCTAAAGCATAAACTTTAAAGCATGTAAAGAATAATGAAAAATGAAGAAGTATTAGTTATAAAAGGTAAGAAGTAATAAAATATTCCATTAAGTGGATGAGGTATTCCCTGAAAAAGCCGTTAGTTTCCCTCTTCCGAGGTTTTTTCTCTTTCTTTGAGGGCTTCTTTTGTAATCTGCATTGTAAGAAAAAAAAAAGGATGTGAATTTATGTATGAAGAAGGTTTACTGGAGAGATTTTGTCGATCGACACGAATTCCAGACTCACTTTTGTTCAATTTTTTCTTTAGCTATTTATTTTACATATTCATTACAACGTTGTGATCTGTGATTGCTGCAGCTTATGCGCCCCAACGCCCCTCTCATAACACCTTCAATTTCTCTCTGTTTTCTGATATGTTTTTTACTTCAAACTAAATTATGAAAAAAAGGTCGATTTATTAGTTTATACTGGCCATAATTGTTTTAGAGCAATTTATTTGCAGTGATTCTATCGTTAAAGCGACGAATGCATATAAAGAGGCTCTTATATTAAAATTGAAATATGTGTATCTGCAAGGCAACAGAAGTTATATTTAAATTGAATTATTTATTTACGTCCACGTTAGAGATATGTAGTTCTCTCGAAAACTAACGTAAATATACAAAATAATTAAACGTAGTCCATACTATTTCAATTCAGTCTATTTAAACGTGTGTTTATAAAGATATTTAGATATGCAAGTAAATTTATAGTAAGAGAAGTACACTGTAAATAGTTATGTAGATATATTAGAGTTTCACACTATAGTAACAGAAGTATATAAAATTTGTCTGTATGGCTAAAAATGTGGAAGCAGTGTGTTGAGCTGTTGAAGGTTTTGAAAAATTGGATGCACGACATTACGTTAATTTTGTACTCTTTGGCGACCATGCTTATGTCAATAAAAAGTATTTCAAAGCTTTGGTATTGAAAAAAGTTTAATTAAAACATTTTATCAGGATATTGTGATTAATAGTGAACAACCAATGGTTATGAATTGTTTACTGAATGCTTTATTTGCTCTAGATGACCATCAAAAGGGGTGTCTCTTCATCAGACTGAAGCTAAATCGTTAGAAATTCCTGTGAAACAAATGCTTTGACAACCTACGCAGGTTTTTTTTTTTTTCAGTTTTAATGGTCTGCGCATAATTCTTATACTTATTTAACACATGCAAATTATATTCAACAATATAACAAATGGTATAGTCAATTACCATTGGTCTTTTACTATCGTTATTTCTGCAGTGAAAGGTGTGGTTGTCCTCCAGTAGGGTTCCCTCTTCCAAGGTTGTGATGTCCTAAATTCTAGCCACAGTAACTATGCTGACCAGTATGATGTGTTTGTAGTTCTTGTATGTGGGATTGGAGGGAAAATTTTTGACAATAGATCCTACCAATCTGATCTTCAAGTGTAGTGAGTCAGGCATTGTAGTCCTCTAGTCAATGTTTCCTTGATGGATTGGAGGTTGGTGTTAAGTTTATGTCACATCTTCATAAGAACCTATTTTAAGAGCCTGTAGTCCCCATGTAATTTGGATTAGGGATGGGAACTTGAAACTTAATATTTAACTCTGTGTATGTGTGAAAGTGTTTGTGTGCCTATGTGTATACTTAAGTGTATGAACCTTTAATGGTTGCTAGTAATAAATGCAGACTGAAAATTTATTTATGTCTCTTGTTAATTTGTACATATACATATATTTAATTACATTTTTGACTAACTTGGACTAACCCACTTGTGATTGGTGCAAGGAACATTGTGTGATTTGCAGGTGATAGTGTGCATGGTGAAGTGGATTCTGTGGATCCGTAAAAAGACAATGATCCTAATGCCAAATACTTGCCGAGATATTGGCTTAACCTAATACTCAACCAAAGTAGTGCTAGATATGTACATTTAACAAATCAGTCTCGTTCATCAAATTGTCTAGTCTGTAAGTCTTGTTGACTCCACTTGCCGATCAGTAGAAACATCGTCATAGATTTAAATAAATATGTATATAGGAAATTACTTATAAATATTAATAAGGGAGTTATTATTATTGTTATTATCTTATCAATGTCTATTCCAAATGTTTCAAGTGTTAAATTATAATAAATAAATTAATTAATTAATTATTATGTATTATTATTGTCAATAGCTTTTGATTATTATAAAAGCCAAATTGAAAGGAACCAATGAAAAGAAAAAAAATTAGACACAAGAGAAAATAAAATGTAGGAGGCACATAGGTTTTTGAAGGGCCAAGCTACACCAAGAAAATGGAGAGGAAGGTGGCCAACATTTAAAGCCTAGTCAACCCTCATACAGACCAAAAGAGGCACCCATGCCTTGCAATAAATTTGGTCCCTAAGTGCACACTAGGAATAGGAAGATGAGAGGATGGAATTAACATTAGGAAGGACAGGAATGGAGAAGTTAAGAGGCAATTGGAAGTGCATTTGAGGTAGATTTTCATCATTTTGAAAGCAGGTGGAAGGCATGGGAAAAAAAGATTTGGCTAGGAGGTTGAGTGGCTTAGTGTGGAAGATGTTGCAACATTTTATGTATCTTTATTAAATCCAGACACCTTTCTAGCAGGTTCTTTCATTTATACTAATGTTATTCTTTCTTAGAAGTTTTGTTTTATTCTATTTCATATAGTTGTAGCATGGATAAGGGGGTTTAATGTTATTTATATACATATATATGTTTCTATTCATATTATCAAATAAACTCTAACAGGATTAGCATTTCATTCAAAAACTAGTTGTGGGGGTGCATAGAAGAATGGTACTTAATATTTACTATTAGTATGGAAAAAATTAGAAGCTTAGACAAAGCATGGGAGCTATTTGACAAAATGCCTTAGTGAAAGTATCTTCATGAAATACTACAATAGGTCAAAGTGGTTGTTAAAAGCCATTGAAACTTCTAAGTGTTATAAACAAGTTTCTTGCTAACCTAGGTGTGAGATTGAGGGTTGTGGGAGAGGGTAATGGTAACCTTACAACTTATTTGGAACTAGATTTTGTTTTTATAAAGTGGTGATCTATTGTTCCTATCATCACAACTTTCTACAAACATATGGGTAATATTTATTAAGAAAGGATTTCATCCAAATTCTATCTAGGATGATTTCAAGTTATGTTTAACACTCCTTGTAGCATATATTGGGTGACTAAGACTTGAAATTACTTGTGGTTTCCCTAGTACACTGGTTAGAATGTTTTTTACTTTTATAGTCCATTTGGGTAAATTTCAATTAGGATAAGTTGCTGCATATAACTTGTGTGTTGGCTATTAATGTTGATGTGACCAAGATTAAACTGTAAATACCTAATGGGAATGTTGAAGATATAGGCTATAAAATTGGACTTAGAGTTACATTCCATCCTTCTAATGCTTTCCTTATATGTATTTGACTTTGTCATACCTGTGTAAGTCATATTGCAAGTTGCTCTTAGGATAAAGGATTCTTTGGTTTTGTGAACGATTGGAAGGATAGACATACTAGCTAATCCTTCTTAAACTCTTTATCTGTATAGGGGGATGATGGCTGTAACTGGGACATCTAGATTAGAATTGATGCTCAATTCTTTAACATAAATATCAATAGGAGGAAAACATGCCAATTATGTAAGTAAGAGCTAGTTGAATTATGTAGTGTATAAATGGTGGTACTTATATATATCTACATACTACGTTAAGTTGAAATTACCAGAACAAATCAAAGAATGAATCTTTTCCAAAGCTCATGTACCACTGAGAAGATGTCTCTCTATGACAAAATGGTTATCCACCTATATTATTAAGATAGACCCCATAAGAAATAGGAGAATACTGAGATTAGATAAATTAAATGGTTGGTCTTGTTTGTCTAGCTCTAAGATGACTTATTATACTTATATAATCAAGTTGGATACAAATGCCAACCTCTATGGAAACACATGATGGGTGGAGTAAGGGCTCTATGAGGGCATCGGTAGGAGAAATGCAATACTCCTAGAACGTAGTTGTTCTGTTCCTTCCATGGTGATCACGAACACTATAAATCCTATGATTCGCATTGAAGATAAGCTTATTGATGCTCTAGCTTGACAATAGTTAGGGAGTGTGCTCTACATGTAGAGTGATTTGGTTGTATCCAAAGATAGTAGGCTATCACCTAGGTATATCAGCGAAGAATGCTAGGATCTTCTCAAGATTGGATAGTTTCACCAGTGGCATGTAGGTTCTAGAGCCAGTGGCATGCAAGTGATAGATGTCATTGTTTACTTTTTAGTAGCTTTAGAGGATAGTGGGGAAAATTTATACTAGTGGTGAATAAAAATACTTAAAAAACTAAGTTATGTCAAGTGCAAGTCCTTAGAAATTCATTACCTTCCATGGTTTCTGGTCTAGGTGTACATATCTAATCATAAAGAAGCCCATTAGAGATATATTTATTATTGGTTAGTATCAACCTGGTTCCTTAATAAATTGCAATGGAACATCTCTCTATGAGTCCTAAAGTCCACTTGGTGGGGTGGATAGGGAATTCCTATCCATAAGGTGGGTTCACAACGCACCCTAGATGTCAAAGTATGATTGAATCTATGACTAGAACAACTTCCATCTTGCAGTTAACTCTATAAAGGTGACACTCTTGTAAATATTGTTCGTTAATTATATTTCCTTAATACTACTATAGAATTTGATGTGTATTCATGTATGTGTTAGGTTATGCTTGCTACTAATTAGATTGTAAAGATGGCTTTATATGGATAAATAGGAGGGGAGAATTATGGCTAAGGCAATAAACTATGTTAAATTAGTTTCTAGGATACTATGATGTAAATAGGCTTGTGGGATTCAACTAGTGAATGGACTTGTAACTAAATTAGTAATATCTCATCTTGTTGGCTGCCTAGTGATCATGAATGGATTACTGGATTTTTCTTTAATGCCATAATATAATTTTTACATAAAAATCAATGCAAAAAAAAAAAAAAAAAAATTTGGGGCAGCATGGTAGGATTATTACAATTTAGAGTCAAGTTTTTCCAAGTTAAGACATCAAAAATGATGCTTGTCGACCATGTTAATTGAGTCACATAAGTGCCCAAAAGTTGTCCTAAAGTTATATGGAAAAATAATCAACTTGATGAGATGGTTGTAATTGATCAACTAATCAAATGGGTGAAAAATTGGCCCAAAATTTTTTATTAGGAATTTTTGCAATTTCAATACCTATGGTTGAGATTTTTAGTGAGAATTATCAAAATGTTCTTGAATTAATGGAAATTGGCTCTAGAATTTTTAGATCTATGGATCACATATGACCTAAACCATGACACACAACTACTACAATTTTAACTGTTTGAAAGTAATAATCCACTAACCATGATACTTATAAATAATTCTACTCTATCTAACCAAACCAAATTGAGTCAATTATGGTGCTATGAAAATCTACAAGTCTCTACTCAATATAACCATATATGTGTTCACTTAGGTTGAAAATAGAATGGTTTCTAAAGGCGATGTCTAGTTCATGAACTTGCAAATATACAAATCATCTTCATAAATAGTGTCAACTTAGTATTTCAAAGCATTGACTATGGAAGATAGGTCATTCTCATAACCTATTATCCCATCTCTAAGGTATGTGTGAGTAACTTCTTCGGTCTAATTGTTTACCAATGCATCATAGATTACAAATAGTTGAAGGCTACCAAGGGATAGGTTTGAAAAAACTATGGGATGTTTTGATATATTTATGAGGGTATATAAACACTTAAAGCTTTGTACAAAGGTTATTTGAGGCCTATTTTTAGAGTTTAAACCCTCTTCACTTGACTATACCCTTCATAGGGTATCTAGCTTAGCCAAGAATGACAACTCTTTTGTGGATATTTGAAAATCTGCAACAGAGGGTTTCTAGCCTAAAAAAAACTACTTGCAAGAAAAAACATTGGTAGATTTTGGAAGGGATGCTTAGTCCCACTATTTTTCTAGACATTTTTTTATCACAAAGATCCTAAGAGAGAAAGGTTAGAGGATATGATGAATAGTTGCAGAAGGGCCTAACTGGTAGATTTTAGAAGGGATGCTTAGTGGACCACTTCTTTTCTAGCAACTTTTTTATCATAAAAATCCTAAGAAGGCAAGATGAGAGTATATGGTGGATAGTCGTATAGAAGGCCCTAATCCTTTCGTATTGTTGTGGAATGCAGCCCTTGAAAGTGCTCTATTACCACTTGTTAGGATCTTTATATAGAAAATACCAATAAAACATAACAATACATTTAAAAATAACACAATGCTTAGGAAATAGTTGCAAATATGCTTATGCTGGTCACCAAAATCACATGCCTATTTATGGAGACAGCCTCTTTAAGAGCAATGCTCTATTATAATATATCAAACCAGCGAGGATGCTATTTACTTGATTACAATATCAATATAAATTCTTAAGAAAGAATGACTCATGAATTACAACCAATGTTAGATAAATTATAAATTCACACAATGTAATATTAAATAGTAACTATATTATTGACCATAATAATGCTTAAAGTATTACAAAGTTTAGGACATGAGAATCCTAACAAAGATAAAACCGATTAACAAGTATGCAATTATCTTCTTGTTTAAGAAATCTGTCCCAGGAACTATTACAAATAGAAAGGATCCTAAATCCCTTCTTCAAATAGAAAGGATTAATGATGTTGGGCATCGTGTCCTCTATCTGGCCTGGGAAGTTTGGGGAGTAGGCGACGCTTTAGCAGTTTTCTCTGCAATCAAAACAGAAAACAATAAACATTGAACGTCGATTCCTTTCAAAGGGGCATCTCTTCGTTCAACCCAAGCTAATCGTCTAAAATTCCTGTGCAACAAATGCTTTGACAACCTATGCAATTACGTTTTTCAATTTTCGTGGCCTGCGCGTAATTGTCATAATTATTTACCACGTACAAATCATTGGCAACAATATAAAAAATGGTAAATAGACACTTACCGTTGCTCTTTTAGGATCCTTACAATATTTCTTCCTTAAAGCACAAAGCTATATATATTTTTTAAAGAAATTTGGTTACCTATAAATCAAATCAAGACACAGACATTTTAAGAATATGGCATGAACATTTCTATTAATAAATTCTTATACTCATATTATTTGAGGAGTAAAAGGTTGTTACTTACTCGTCTATTGACCTGTCTATGTTGCCCGGCCCACCGTTTTTCTCCCTGATCATCAATTATATCTTTGCTCATCAAAGTCAAATTCCCTGTAAGATATTTGTTGATATCACTGTTTAAAATAGTCTGAGCCGATTGAATTTCTGCTGCTGCTATTATAATCAATTGCAAGGCTAAAATGGCAATCGCAGCCATGAGTTTCAGAACCATTTTAACTGAAGAAATATTGGGTTGAAGAAAATGTTTTCGATTGAGTTAAATTTAGTGATTGACTGGACTTCACCAAACCTCGCTATCGAGCGTCTTGTTCTCTTACTGCAGATATCTTAGACCGTATTCTTTATAACTGTTCTGTTGCGAATATCGAATCCTTTTGAAAAGGTGGACTTAAGATTGCTCCCACCGCCCTTTTAGAGTGCACTTTATTTTACTACCACCGCCTTTTTATTGGATACCATCTACCCAACTGTCTATTGTGAATATCAAGCTAATAAGCTTCTAGATTTTTTTTTTAAGTTAGATTTAACATTGCCCAGGTTACTGAGGATAAGCCGATATAAATTTCAGTCAGAGCTGAAGAAAGAAGGTATATAAGGGTTAGATGTTGGTGGTACATAGCATATAAACGTGGAGAAATTCCTTCTGATTATCTATTTTTAGAGGGATTTAGATATCGCGTTCCAAATAAGTTACTCATTTTGCTTTAATGAAGTAGTAATAGCAATCGCAATGGGTACGCCGAAGAGTTGTTGAAGTTCAATTGCCGTGTCTTTAAGTGAATGATGATTGTGTTGTATCTATATGTTCCATGCCATTATTTAGTATTGAAAGATCTTTGTGGTATTTAATAGATCTTATGAACCAGAATTTGTGGTCATCCACAGTCAACACTTGAATATACTTTTTTGTGGGACTGTTAATGTTGGTCGAGGATCCACAACCTTCACCTTCACCATAGGTATCACCACCTGCATACAACAAAAGTGACCAGTCTCCCTCATCCAACAAAAATTGTGGGCTCCTTCTACTTAATTCTAACATTTCATTCAATACACATGGAAAGAAAGGAGAACTTTTGGATCAACATTTTCCAACTATTGGTGCCTACGGATGAATAACTCTTGTAGGTTTGAACAAATGGTTTGGCGTAGAGGATCGATAGTCTCTGTCACCCGAGAGGTGTGTAAGACAATTGAACTGAATCTGTCTATCCTTTTTCATGTCATCAAGAAAGTAATTTCCGGTGGCCCATTTGTCCATCTTCCTTGCATTTTTTTCACCAGAATTTACAGAGTTTGCAACTGTCACGAACTTATATCGCGTTAGCGTTGTTGTTTTCTTCTTGCGAGAAATAAAATGATCTAATGTGATTAGAGGACATGGACAATTCCAAACCGCTCGTATTATGAAGGCAATTAGCGGGCGGATTTGATCAAGGGCCTCACATAGCAAAAAGAATGTCCCAGCCCCTCATCCAGTGGCCCAGAGAACATCAATCCCACACTATTACCCATCACCTCCCTTTTCACTCCTTCAATTTCTCCTCCATGTCACCCACAATATATACTCCCTTTGTATTTAATATAATTTAATATTTATATAAATGTATTTATATATGTTCCATTTAATATAATATTTATATATATTTATTACTCAATATTATATATATTTCATTATTTTGTCAAGTTACACTTGAATGCATTGTGTGCCTTACATAATTCACAATCTATGGAAATTCATAGAAAATAGAGGAATGCTTCCCCTCTAGCCCATCCCTTGTGTTCTTGTTGTTGCATGTCAAATTATTATAGGGGCTTCCACCTATTATCAAATCAAAACCTCCAATTGAAGTAATCATTTCATTAAGTCTTTCTTTTGTCACATTCGACACATCTTCCATCTCAAGAATAAAAAGATAGGGAGAGGGGAAGGGACAAAGAGGGAGAAGTCTTTTTATTCTTATTTGTAGTCATGTTTATCCTCTTTTATAGGTTTTCTTTTTATGTCCTTTGCTCCTTACATATTTATATTTATATAGAAGAAGCAAAGAAAGTATATTTCCTTTTTTCTTTTATGTTTTCTTTTATTTTTTCTTTTATTGTTCGTTCATTTCTTTTCTATTTTTCTTTATTACCATCCTGTTATGTTGTGCTCATTTTTTATTATGTGTAACACATCTTTGATCTAAAATTTTTCATAATTTATTAAAATATATATATATATTTCATTTCCTTATTTCATTTTGGGTGTTATAATTTTTTTCGTTCTTCATAGTTGTATATTTGTATTTTTCTCTACTACTTTCGTTCTTAGACTTTGTTTGCTTAGGGTTCGGGTCACCTTAGGGTTTATCCCTTTCATTTTTCATTTCTTTTTTCGGGGTTTTCACTTTTTCATCCTTATCTTTTTATTTCTCTTTTGTTTTAATTTTATTTTTCTTGTTTTCCTTTCATTCTTCTTCCTTTTCCTAATTGTCCTTTCTTTTTTGGTTTGTTCTAACTTTACTCAGATTGCTTGTCTTTTTCCTACCCTCTACTATTTCTTAACCTTGAGTTATACCCCTCACTCAACCCCTCTCTCTCTTTTTAAAGGAAGTCTCTCTGCAGTTTAACTCATTTTTTTCTCATCTTTTTTGTCCTGATGATGGATCATGGAGTGTGATCTGAAATGTCTGATCCAAAAAAGCACTACACAGTTTTTACCAGAAGCTTTTAATTTCTAAGATTAGGCAAATCAGAAGGAAAAGCTATAGGACCTATTGTAAGACAAATATTAAAGCAATGTTCTTTATAAATTGTTTTTAATATTTCATCATTTTATCTAGTTAAAAGTATTAAAGCAAATCAAATATCTTTTTCTGGATTTGCTTTATTTTGAGGTAGATGAGGACAATAAAAAAATTGAGCTTTTATTGAGCAAATAAAGCTTGTTTTAAAGCAGATTTTTGGTGAGGTCTCCCTTGAGAAAGATTTTAGCAGCTTTCATATACAGATTGGAGGTGATTTGAAAGCTTTATTTTTGGCTTTTCAATGGAGCTCAAAAATGGATCAAATTTGCTATTCTAGGAAGATTTCTCAGCGTTTTCCTTGGGAGATTTTTGGAGTTATAAATAGGGGAGAAAGACTTAGTTTTTCTCAGTTGATATCTTTGTTTCTTCTCTCTTGAGCACAAGCAGAGAGTTTGTAAACTGATCTTGGCTCATATTTTTCAGAGTTAGATGTACCCCTTTAAGTTCAATACAACAAAGCATTCATGTTTCACATTTGTTGCCTCTTTATAACTTTGATTTGATGTTTTCACTGTGATTATGATGTCTAATCCTCTGATTATGTCTCGATGTTATTAAAATATGTGTATCTATTGCCCATCTAATCCAAGTTGTGTGTTGTGTTTTAATTAAACCTTCATACAAAGTACTTTTAGATTGTTGGACTTAGGAGAAACTGAGAAGGTTATAGGCTTGAGAGTTGTTTGTGGGTAAAATTTTAGATTTTTAGATCATCTTTAGATAAAATAGAATTTCATTCTAGTTATTCCTCATCCCTTTTCTCAGACAAGTGACTAGATTAGAAAATTATAAGGAGAACCAGCTCGCTCTGAAGATTCACTCTCGTTATAAGAAACCCAGATCTTGAGAGTGATTCCATGTTTCAACAAGTAGCTAAGTTTCTGTGAGCTTAGCAGGGTGCATACTTCATTGATAACAGTTTTTGGCACGCCCGATGGGACTCTGAAAGCATTTTCAGAGAAGTTTTTCAATAATCAAGTTGTTGTTCTGGTATACGTAGCAGTGTTCCAGCCTTTGGAGGTTTCTTACAAGTATAACTCGTGACTCTGAGTTTGAATCTACTAGTTTCATTATGATCAAGTGCTGGTATGTTATAAAATTTATCTATTCATTCTATTTTCCAACTTTCATATGAATAAAAATGTCAAATTTTCATAGGCAGTATGAATATCCACCACCATACTATGAAGATGTTGTCCATAGGGCCCCTTATCAGCCATATCAAACCAATCAAGTTGTTGTTTCCAATTTCGTGGCCCTTCAAAATCAGCATGCATAGTATAATTGCCACCCACCCACCCCTGCTCAGCTTCCTTACCAGCCATATACAAGTAGTCATAATGTTGGTTTTAGTCCAAATACCTAGGATGCTTACCGCATGCCCGCTCCTACCCAATCTCCTAGTCAACCTTCTTACCAGTCTAAAATTAAAGAGCTTAATGACATGGTGAGAGACATTCTATCAGACTTTAATAGGCATATGGAGGAGATCAAGAGGGAACAGGAGTATAAACAGCAGCAAGAGGAATTGGCTTACCAAGACTATTTGCATGAGCAGGAATTGGAGGCACAAAGAGTATAGTATGAGCAGGAAATTGCAAGCATGAAGAGTTATCAGTACTAGCAAAAAAGGGGATTTCAAGTAACGTAGTATGAAGAATCTAATTTGCAGCTGCATGAGTTGAATCACCAAGTTTACCTTCAACATCTAGAGCAGCCACCTTGTGAGATCTCTATTTCTGAGCAGGAGTGGGAGACACAAAAGAGACAATTTGAAGAGAATCTTGAGAGGGAGACAGCTGCACAAACCAAGTTTTTGCTTGCTCGAGCCCAAGCAACTCCTGCAGTTCTAGAACAACCTTCTCAAGAAGAGGTACATAAGTATAAATTTCTAAGTTTCAGACAGAATGAACCTCTTAAATCTCCTAAAGTTGAAATCCTGAGTTTTAGGCAAAATGAAGTTCTTGCTCCCTCAAGGCAGCCTAATAAGTTCAAAGTACCTAGTTTCAGAAACCCTCACCCCTTGCAAGTTCAGGATAATAACCATGTTCAACCTAGTATAGTTATAGATCAGCCACTTGAAGAGTCTCCATTCCTCCAAGAAATCCAAGAGACTCACCAAGTTTCCCAACCAAACAAATCTGATTGTCCTATCACTATTCGCATTTGTAAGGATGGACCTATTATCTTACAAAATGATTCATTCACCATGAAGGAAGCTAGGAAGGTAAATTTACTGCATATAGCTATGGAGCAGTATCAGTTAGAGTAGCAGAAGATCAAATCAGAAAAGACTCCTCCCGATGAACCTTCTGATGTTTGCATTAATAATTCTCCTTGTTTTGTAAAAGATGATAAAAAATTTTCAGAAAGTCATGTAGTGCAAGAGGTTGATTCACATGAAAAGGTTATTGCTATTTGTGTAGAGCAAGTTGCTTCAAATATGATACTGAACCCTTTGAATTTTGATCTATTTGGAAAAATTTCTGACGTTGTTCATAAAATGCATGAAAGCATGGTGCAGAAGTGACAAGGTGAAAGCCTTCAATTGCAAAGACTAAAAAACCAAGTCTCGTCTGAGAGGGCACCAGATCATGAAGAAGATCTAGTAACCTTGTTCGATCAGTTACCTGGTTTTGTAGAACCAGATGAGGAGTATATGCTCATACCAGAAGTAGCGATTTCAGAGCAGCATGAGGATCCTCAACCATCTGGCGAGCTGATGTTTGAAGCTGAGCAATTTGGTAAGGAGGTTTTGGATCATGTAGAGGAGCTTGAAAGAGATCCTATCATGTAACTTGCACAACTGACTGAGAGCTACCATGTGGTAAAAACTAGTTCCCATTCATCAGAAAATCAAGAGGATCATGATGAAAATGCGTTTTGGGATGACCTTGATGATTTAGTTGCCAATTTAGACAATGTGGAGAAGGTTTCAGTTAGTCTTCTCGATGAGCTTCCTGGCTCTGATGTCGAGGACAAAAATAGCATGTCTATACCAAGTTTTGACCATCAAAGTGTTGCAGAATATTTAGATAATTTGTTGATTCATGGACAGGTGTGTGAAAGCAATTCTATTTTGACTGAAGAGGATCTATTTCAATCTGAAATTCATCTTTTCTACTCATGTTTGAATATTATGCTGACTCTTGTGAAGGAGGAAACTGTGGCTCACCAAGAGCAACAAAAATAGAAGGATGAAGAGAATGGTAAAAACCATTCAGACAAAGGACTGGTTCACAAGCAATCACATGAGGATAGCTTGGTTGTGAAGGAACACAAGGTTGAAATCAAGATTCAGCCAAAGCAAGAAGCAATTGCAGTTCAGGAGACAACCAATAAGAGTGAAACCAGCAGGAATAGTTCTAGCTTTATCCTTGCAAGAGGTTGCCGCATTAGGGATTTGGCCAATGAAGTGGCCGACAATTTTCAAAGTGTTTTCAGCACCCCCAAAAATGAGATTGCAGTCAAGGAACAACTGATCCAACTTGCTCATTCATGGAAAACCAGAGGAGTGTTTGAATAGAATCGAGTGATTCAGATCCTTGGTTGTACTCTTCAGGTTGTAGTACAGTATTTTATAAGGTGTGTTCTGATTTTTCACTCCTTGTCAATTGATAAATGTGAGAAGCATTCTTAGTTGGTTAGAAGAGGTAGTTATTTCACCCAGTCAGTGAATGGTTTTGTTTGACCAGCTTCCAGGGATGGTTAGAGTAGGTTAGTGTAGTGTTTTCAATCAATAAGTGCTTTCTGCACATTTACTTTCGGTTATTTTTTGTTTCCCTAAGTGCTCTTGCATAATTGTTTTGGCCATCAGGGCCTGTTAGTTTGCTTTCAGTTGTGTTTGTTTTCAATTTTTCTATTGTTGTTTGGACTGTTTGAGAGCTAAATTGTAGTGTTTTCTCAGTTTGAGAAGGACAGAGTATGACTCAATGCCCAATAGATGTTCAAGGCAACTGATATAATGCTTAGCAGGCAAGCATATAATAGAAGTCACCAGAAATATTACCATTTTTTCACCACAGCTCAAAAATTGGTAGAGCTGATGTGACAAGTTCATTTTTTAGTGAAGGTTAACATTCTTCTGTTATAAGTTATTTGCATAGTTGATTGTGTTTCAGTGATATTGAAGTTCGGTTGTTCAACAAAAGAGAAGAGTTTATGATTATTATTCATTTGCAGAAAGGTGCATAAGAGATCATTATTTCATTTCACTACAGTGTTTATCCATTTTACAAATGAAGTACATAAAAGAAATAAACATTGCATTGAATGAAAGATTGATAGATCAAATGTCCCACACAAGTCATGGGAATAGCTGAACAAATGCAAATATAAGGAAGATACTATGCATCTAAAGATAGAATAGAGAAGGTCATAGCCATCATTGGCTTTAAATGTCTTCAATCTCCGAGGTCACCTTTTGTCTCTGCTCCTGATCTTCAACAAGAGCCTGCAAAAAAATTGGAAAAGATCTATTAGAAATCCGATTATGAGTTCTCTATGGCCTATCAGAAGAGGCATAACACATTGCTTATAATGCACTGGATCAGAAATACATCATTCACATATAGAAGAACTAAAAAATGAAACACACATTGAACTTCATTGCTTTTATCTAATCTGTTTGTTTCATGTGCAAGTATAGGATAAATCATGTAGCCGATTGAAGACAAATCAACATGTGGTGTAAAGTGGGCTCCCACAAGGGTTGAGCTCAACATGCTGCCCCCAAGTCTTAAGAGGATTGTGGAAAGAGTCTGAAAGATTAGCAGTGTCACATAAAGACCCTACAAAATAAAAATAGATGTCATGTGTTTCGATCATATCTCAAAAAATATGATCTGGGTTTTTAAGATTTTTGGACAGAAATCAGATGGAACAACCCTTTAAATTTCTCACCAACTTAGTGTGTAGTTTTAAAGGAACAGTCAGAGGCACAATACGCAGCAAAATGAAGATAGAAATCACGTGTTTTAATCATATCTCAAAAAATACAATCTAGGTTTTTAAGATTTTTGGACAAAAGTGAGAAGATTATAAAGCGCAAAAACCCTTTAAATTTCTCACCTACCCAGTTTTTAATTTTCAAAGAATCTTCACAATGGCGGGCCCTCTTTCTATTTTACAAATTTGAAGCTGCAAAAAATTATTGGAAAATGATATTTAAAGCAATATCCTATAAATTGCTTATAAATATTTATTATTTATATAGTTAAAACAAAGTAAAGAAAATAATATCTTTCTTTTTTTGAGTTTGATTTCTTTTGAGAAAATATGAACAAAAATAAGCCTTGTATTATCATTTTGTAAAAGAAAATCAAAAGAGGTAAAATTAGGAAAATCAGAAGGAAAAGCTACAGGACATATTGTAAGACAAATATTAAAGCAATGTTCTTTATAAATTGCTTTTAATATTTCATCATTTTATGCAGTTAAAACTATTAAAGAAAATCAAATTTTTTTTTTTGGATTTGCTTTATTTTGAGGTAGATGAGGACAATAAAAAAAAACTGAGCTTTTATTAAGCAAATAAAGCTTGTTTTAAAGCAGATTTTTGGTGAGGTCTACCTTGAGGAAGATTTTGGCAACTTTCATATACAGATTGGAGGTGATTTGAAAGCTTTATTTTTGGCTTTTTAGTGGAGCTCGAAAATAGATCAAATTTGTTATTTTAGAAAGATTTCTCAGCTTTTTCCTTGGGAGATTTTTGGAGTTATAAATAGGGAGAAAGACTTATTTTTTCTCGGTTGATATCTTTGTTTCTTCTCTCTTGAGCACAGGCAGAGAGTTTGTAAACTGATCTTGGCTCATATTTTCAGAGTTAGATGTACCCCTTTCAGTTCAATACAGCAAAGCATTCATGTTTCACATTTGTTGCCTCTTTTATAAATTTGATTTGATGTTTTCACTGTGATTATGATGTCTAATCCTCTGATTATGTCTCGATGTTATTGAAATCTATGTAGCTATTGCCCATCTAATCCAAGTTGTGTGTTGTGTTTTAATTAAACCTTCATACAAAGTACTTTTGGATTGTTAGACTTAGGTAAAACTGAGAAGGTTATAAGCTTGAGAGTTGTTTGTGGGTAAAATTTTAGATTTTTAGATCATCTTTAGATAAAATAGAAATTCATTCCAATTATTCCTCATCCCTTTTCTCAGACAAGTGACTAGATTAGAAAATTATAAGGAGAACCAGCTCGCTCTGGAGATTCACTCTCGTTATAGGAAACCCAGATCCTGAGAGTGGTTCCATGTTTCAACAAGTAGCTAAGTTTATGTGAGCTTAGCAGGGTGCATATTTGATTGATAACATAACCATCCATGTGCTCCAAGGTACCTACAACAATATTCAAAGTGTCCACCATCTCAAACAAGAATCCCCTCATCCTCCATCTAGCCAAACCATGAAGAATTAGATCCTCCAAAGAGATGCCACACTAAACTATCACATAGAAGAAAGAAACCTACATCAACTGATATCCAAACACAATCACCAAATTCAATGGTAACAAATAGGCTCAAGTAGCTGACAAGAATCAATCACCATAGCTGAAATAGCAACCACAGCTAGTTGCTAATGCATCAACTAACCATACATCCAAACCAAGGTATACAAAAGATAACAAGTAGACCTTATGCCAACAACATATCCAACTCAAATCACAATTATAACAAGTCCCTGTATATACTCAATCCTACATAAAGAAGTCCTCCAAGGTAACAACACCACACGTGATAGAAAACCTCAAGACCCTCCATACTGTAGCATAATGAGAACATCTAACAAAGGAATCATATAGATCTTGAAAATCCCACTACATGAGTAAATGTCAAATCTGAAAATAGATCAAGCCATTCAAAGATCCACTAATAGCACACACATAGAAGATGTGGCTGAATCTACTATCACATAGCGTCAAAGAACACACACATAGATATGCAAATTCTACAAACTAAATAGTTCCAACATAACTCTCCCCAAGTCCATATCTATCCCAAATCCTCCACATCATAAGAGAAAGAAGTCAAAGAGACTCAAAAACTCCATACACATCTCAACTCCAATGTCATGTGAACATAAATATCTAGGAAGAAGAATAAGACCAATCAAGAGAGAACCTGTAAATCATAACCATGTCCTTCTATCAACAATAATCTGCTATAGTTGTGAAAAGTATGATCTCCTTTACAACCCAAAAAACAAGAAGCCTCCTCAACATCAATAACAAGATGCAAGCCTCTCACACCAAAAGGTAGATCAAACTCATAACCATCCCAAAGTATGAAAAAGCCCAAAACCACTAACCATCTCCATTACACACAATGATCTCATAACAATTCAGGATCAAACATAATGAGATAACTAATCATAACCATGCATCTACTCCTCAAACAAGTCCTCACAACCATAACCTATAGCTCAAGACTCAAGCATGAGAAGATAAGATACAAAGAAAGAATGCATTTGAAAAATAGGTGGGCATACCTATCAAATCATTCACCACCAAGTGGACCAAGAGTGGGGATGAGATTGCTCCTCCAGGATGCACCAAGCCTCGAAGGCTCTCTCTAAGAACAATCTCCTCAACAATCTCCTCAACATGTCCAAGATTGCTCCTCCAGGATGCTACTAAAATCCTCATCAAAGAGTAACCATATCAACACGTCTCTAGACCCAAGAGAACACAAGCCTCACCTAAGTCTCCAAGTATCCATGAGTACCTCCATGATCAATCCATGCTAAACTCCAAATGCAAAACTGCACCATCATGAAGCTCCCAAGCACATGACCAATGTACCCAATACCAAGAGAACCATCAAGATCATAGTTAAAGCTCCCACTGTACGTCTGCATAACCTAGGAACACATCATGACATCATGATCTAAACATCTCCTCAAAATAAGATCACATGCACTAATGCACACATCTTGTCTCAAGAGAACCTATATCATGCCAACACTCTAATGATTTACCAGCTTGACTACAAAACCCTTCCTTTTAGATGTCAGTTTTTTCTTGAGTATGGGCATCTACAGAGGAAATGCTCTTGGTTCTCTCAGGTGTCAACTGCAGCTAATGTTTCTTTCAATTCTGGTCCTAAGAAGGATAAAAGGAAGGCTCCTTTGGTTGATGGGGCTGCAAATAAGGAGGGATTTATTCTAATTAAGTCCAGTAAAAGGGGGAGAGATCTGAAGAGAACCCTCAAGGATAGATAATTTGATGGGGTTTTTAATTAGTTTGATGCTTTGGAGGACATAGTTCAGGAGGAGGGAATTCCAACAGCATTGCCTGTTGGGGTTGGATACGTGGGAGTAGCCTTACTGGAAGACAATGAAAATGATACTCAGATTTTGTCTTTGGTGGTTGTGTAAGAGGGTCAGTTGGCTATAGAACTATCCTACCGACTGTCAATTGGTCCTGAATCAGATGAGGCTTTAGTTATAAAAGTTGTGGGTGACTTAGCTAATCCAATTCCTTCACAGGTGAAGGAGGCTCTGGACTTGGGTAAAGACAGTGGATCCATGCATACCTTGAGTCTTCAACCAAAGACCCTTAAAAAGGGGCCTTTGAAGAAACGGACTAAGGTGGGTCACAAGAAGGATCGCGAGAAGGTTAAACTAATTGGGGAGAATCTTGTGGATGCTAGGTTAGTGAAGACCATTTACTCTCATTTCTCCCAGCCTCATAAATGATAGTAATTTCATGGAATGTAAGGGGTATGAATAGCATCCCTAGACAACTTAAGGAAACTAAGTTGACTATGGATGGCTTGTTGAATAGAGCTCCTAGTATCTGGGTACGTGGTTTGTGTCAGTGTGTAGGGGCTCATGGCAATTTTGGTGGTGTGTGATGGGGAATCTAAGGAAGTTTGTTCCTCTTTGGTGGATCTCAAGCTGCTCTTCTATTTCTTTGGCGGCCTCTAGTTTAGACTCTAGTGAAACTTGTATTTTCAATAATGTTTATGCTCCTATTGATCTTCTGGGTAAATCACAACTTTGGTCTCATGTGCATTATGTTCAATCACTTGCTCCCCTTCTTCCTTGGGTTGTGGCAGGTGACTTTAACGCTATTAATTACTTGGAAGAGAAAAGAGGTAGCATTGCTAGGCTTGACCCTTGCTTATCTCTTAAAGGATAACATAGATCTTTTGCATTTAATTGATGTGAAGCCGAGTAATGGTATCTTCACTTGGAGCAACATAAGATGTGGTGAAGGTGCTATTTCTAAGCGACTAGACAAATTCTTAGTCTCGTGTTATTGGATTGGGGATAGGTTGAATACCACCTCAAAGATTTTGGATTGGAAGGGTTTAGACCACTGGCCGAGCAGTTCCCTTCAGTACTCCTAGGAACCCTTCTTTTAAGTTTCAACTCATATGGCTGAGAGACCCATCTCTCTAGGACTTAATAGTTGATTGGTGGCACCAAGGGAGGCCTGTTCATGGCAATGCTATGTATTCTTTTGCCAAAAGACTACAATATGTGAAATACAGGCTCAAGAAGTGGAATAGGCAGTGCTTCAACAATCTACACCATAATAAACTAAGAGCTCAAGATTGATTGGACATCATCACCCACCAAATTGAGAATCAAGGTCTTACAGAAGATTTGAGTAAGGAGTCTTCAGCAACTAAGGAGTTGGAGGATTGGGAGTTCGGGAGGAGATTTTTTGGAAGCAAAAATCTTGTATTAACTGGCTACAAGAAGGAGATAGAAATATTGCCTTTTCTCATAACTTAGTTAAAGCTAGAAGGAATGGTAATATTATAACCTCTCTTGTGTCTTTGAAGGGAACTTAGTTCTCTTCTCTAGGTGAAATTTCTAGTGAAGCTTCTTGGTTCTTTTCAGCTCTATTTACGGAAGATTCTCCTCCTCCTAGAGAAGATGAAATTCATATTCTTGACGGTATTCCCTTGCTAGTTTCTAATGAGATGAACGTAGCCCTCATGCTTCCCATCTCACTACGGGAATTGGAGATGGTGGTGTTCCAAATGAAGAAAGGTAAAGCTCTGGGCCCTGATGGTTTTCCTATAGAATTCTTCCATGAGTTTTGGGAAATTATCAAGTTGGATCTTTTAGAGGTGGTGTAGGAGTCTCAAGGAAATAAGCAAATGTTAAGGGCCTTGAATTCTAATTTTTTGGCTCTTATTCATAAAAAGGAAGGTGCTAATTGTCTGGATCAATTTAGGCACATTACTCTCTGTAATGTGATCTACAAAATTATTACCAAATTTATTACAAAATGGCTTAAGCCTTGGCTCAGCTCTTTGATTTCAGAGGAGCAAGGGGGATTTATTGATAGTAGACAAATTCCAGATGGGATTCTGATGGCTATTGAAGTCATTCATTCCATCGTGACTTCTAAGGAAAAAGCCATGGGTAAGTGCAGGAAGATGGGGGGCCAAAAAGGGGTCTTAAGTGGCCACTTTTTTTTGAAATCAAGAAATACTAGCCTTGGATGAGAAATTGAACATAGTTACACTCAAAATTTAGAGATGCAACCAAAACAATGTTCGTAGTTCTCCGAGTCTACTTTCTAAACTACTATTTTGTTTTGAAAATGGCATAGATTAAGGGGTTCAAAAGAGGGAGCCACAGAAATTGGTGTTCTTTCTGTCAAAAAAACATAACATAGCATGTTTTGTGGCTCCCTCAAAAGGTCAACTTTTTTTTGGTATTTTTAAAATCGCTTCAATGAGAAATTAGCTAATAGCATGTAGTTTATGCCTGATTTTTTTGATAATTTTTTGATGAATATTTGATTTTTTACTAATTTTCAAAGTGGACACATCCTAGAAAATAGAATTTTGGCCGTACTACCCCTATAAATTTTGAAAACTAATTGAAAATCATTTTTTTTTAAAATATTTGTAGAATAGAGTCTAGTTTCTAAATATGTAGTTTTTTTAAAATTTGAATGAATAGTTGATTTACAATGAAAAAAAGACCAAACAGTGGTTTTTTCCTAAAAACAGACACAAACAAAAGAAATTAAAGATAAAAGGCTTAACATTGTTAAAATGTGAAAAAAATCACATCGTCAAATAGCTAAGAGAAAGCCTAACATTACCCAAGTGTTTGATTTGTTTGACCTTGAAACACGTACAAATCTGAGGGTTAGCACGAACGAAATTATGTGAAATTTTGAAGAATATAGAAAAACACATCTGTGACTGTTCATAAGGCACTCCAAGCCTTTGGGTTGGAAATCCAAAGCAAATCCCAAGCCCAAGGCTTGGGATTCCGAAAGCAAGACATAACGTGAGCGTGTTATAACGCACTCGCGTTATGTTTTGCTTTGCATTTTTCCTTTCCTGCAAGTCTGTTGTTTGTCATGTTTGACATAACGCGCTCACATTATGTTCCCCTTAAATTTTTTTATGTTCAAAGGTATTAATCATGAGGGTTAAGGGATAAGGGATAGGGTTGGAGGGTTTAGGGATAAGGGATTAACGTTTAAGGTATAGTATCGAGCCCGTTGAGGGTCTAGGAATAGGGATAGTGTTTAGGGTTTAGGGATGAGGGATTAGAGTTGAGGGATGACAGATTAGGGTTGAGGGTTTAGGGTTTAGGGATAGGGTTGAGGGTCAAGGGATCAGAGTTAAGGGTTGAGGGATTAGGGTTTGACATTGAGAGTTGAGGGTTGAGGGTTGAGGGTTGAGGGATTAGGGTTTGACATCAAGGGTTTAGGGTCGAGGGATTAGGGTTAAAGTAGAGTGTGGAAGGTGTAAGGATTAGGGATAGGGTTGGAGGGTTTAGGGATAAGGGATTAGGGTTTAAGGTATAGTATCGAGTCTGTTGAGGGTTTAGGAATAGGGATAGCATTTAGGGTTTAGGGATGAGGGATTAGAGTTGAGGGATGATGGATTAGGGTTGAGGGTTGAGGGATTAGGGTTTAGGGATAAGGTTTAGGGTTGAGGGTCAAGGGATTAGGGTTTAAGGTATAGTGTTGAGGGTTGAGGGTTTAGGATTAGGGTTTAGGGTTGACAGATTAGCATTTAATGTCGAGGTTAGGGTTAGAGTGTCGAGAGTAGAGGGATTAGGGATAGGGTTTAGGGTCGAAGGTTTAAGGATTGAGGGTTGAGGCTTTAGGGATGAGGGTTTAAGGCTTAAGATATAGTGTCAAGTGTTGAGGGTGTAGGGATAGGGTTTAAGTTTTAAGGGTTAAGGGTTGAGGGATAGGGATTAGGGTTTAAGGTATAGTGTTGAGGGTTGATGGTTTAGGGATAGGGTTTAGGTTTGAGGGATTAGGATTTAGGGTTGAGGGTTGAAGGTTGAGGTTGAGGGATAGGGTTAATGGTCAAGGGATTAGGGTTAAATAAGAGTGTCAAGGGTAGAGGGATTAGGGTTTAAGGTATAGTATCGAGCCTGTTGAGGGTCTAGGAATAGGGATAGCGTTTAGGGTTTAGGGAGTTAAAGTATAAAAACAATACAAAGTTGATAGATGCAAAATTGATTGTCGAGTGGTGTAATGCTTCCATGGGTCCAGGTAATGAAGGTAAGTCTTTAGTTCATAGATTTTTTTGGTTAATAGATGATATTAACATTGCACCATATGAGGATTGTTGTACACTAACAGGATCAAATAAGATGCACTCTTTCAGAAGCTCAATTGCAGGTTCATGGAGTATCCATACACAAAAGATGTCATGCTTTTGTTCTTCCTATACAATTCAAGTCTGGGATGAGTGTGAGTCAAAGGAGTAGGTTGACGAATGGCAGTTAAGTTATCTTAGCCCACTTGACACGTATTGACCCCCGAAGGCACTAGAACTAACACAGATGGAATCGTCAGTTGACTTTGACCACATATCAGATTTAGTTCAACCAGGTAATATAGGGCATGTATATGCATCTAATTTCATTTAGTTCAACCAGGTAATATCATCTTACTTTGTAGTGTTTTTGTAATGTTGACTAATTTCATCTAATTTGCTACACATATCAATGTAGGGCACGTATATGTAGTTATTGCAAATGAAGATAATGAAGAGGGAACAGATTATTACTTATGTCGTTATGTTGAGGCCAAAAAGAAATTAGAGGCCTCTGTTACAGATGGAGAAAATATTGAATACCCTACAGGCTCAGTGGTTATTACTGGAACATGGCTTAGAAGGTACCCACATAAGAGTGTTAATATTTGGCTATTTCAAGACTTTGACATGCATCGGAAGACTCTTCATTACTCAAACCTTGTCGTGGCATCCAATGTTCATTTGATAAAGTATCGGGGTAGACCTTTGAACAAAATATTGTGGAAGGTGCGTGAGTCTGACCATGAAGCAATACTTGACACAATAAAGAGTAGAGCAGACCCGGATGGTTCATTGGATTAATTTGTAAGTATTCACATTGATTTTGTAAAGTTATGTTACATTGAGTTGTAAATATGCACATTAATTTGTAAGGTTTGTCTTTTTTTATTTCCTCTTGCATTTTTACACATATGTACACATTTTTACATCATCATGTTATGTATTTTTGGTGTCCTGCTCCTGATGCGACCAAACTTATAACTCTCCCTACTTCCTCTAGACACCATTTGATGATCTCTCCAACACTCTGGATCCAGGGCACCCAATCATGATGATGACCTATATACCATTCTCCCAAGGTGCTCATAATGAATGAAAAGAAGACCAAGGGCGCCCAAGCTTAATAGACATATTTCTTTCAATTTTGATGATCCAAACTCTTGCAATATGACATCCACTTTCATGCCTTTAGATCTTCCTTCACATACAGGGTGCCAGATCAAGTTAAAAAATCTACATAAGGGCGCCAAACTGGATGAAAGGAGACATGAAATGCACCTTAGGACTCCATGCTAAGGTTTGAGCCATTAAAGTCTCTTGATATTAGGCACTCATGATGATGAAACTTAGAGCTTTTTCCTTTCCTATGCGCTCATCTAAGATGTTTGAATGATAAGGAGCACCTCAACCTCTATAATGTACATTGGGCACCAAAATCAAGGTGATTTTAAGTCACTTTGAGTCATTTGGGGTCAGTTTGAGTCTTTGAGTCATGTTGCAAAAAAGTGTCAATGTTGTCAAGTTGCACAAAGCAACTTTTGCATTTTTGGTGTCCTGCTTGTGATGTGACCAAACTGACTGTTCCAACACGTCTGGATGGGTACATTTATGCTAGGCATGGTCCTATTTTTCACCCAAACATGTCGAAACAGTCTGAGCTACATTGTACCGACGATATCCCTGAAGAGTCCAAAGTGTAAAAAGGCAGCAATCTTTGATGAGATGTTACTCAAAAACCGTGTCACTTAGAAACATTTTGTCTAAGGCAACGCGATCATGTAAAGTGCCTCTACAATAACCTGTCTCAGTTTTTTATATCTCTGAGGCATTTGCCCGTGGTGAAAGGTTTTCTGCTGCCCCAAAAATTGTCAGAAGGAGGCAGTGTAAAGTTGCAAAGGGGTGTAACTTTCATCTTGCTCCTGATGTGACCAAACTGACTATTCCAACACGTCCAAATGGGTATATTTACGCTAGGCATGGTCCTTTTCTTGACCCAAACATGTCGAAACAGTCTGAGCTACATTGTACCGATGATATCCCTGAAGAGTCCAAAGTGTAAAAAGGCAGCAATCTTTGACGAGATGTTACTTGAAAACTATGTCACTTACAAACATTCTGTCTGAGGTAGTGTGATCACGTATAGTGCCTCTACATAACCTCTCTTGGTTTTTTATATCTCTGAGACATTTGCCCGTGGTGAAAGGTTTTCTACTACCCCAAAAATCGTCAAAAGGAGGCAATGTAAAGTTGCAAAGGGGTGTAACTTTTGTCCTACTCCTGATGCGACCAAACTGACTATTCCAACGCATCTGGATGGGTACATTTACGCTAGGTATGGTCCTTTTTTTCACCCAAACATGTCGAAACAGTCTGAGCTACATTGTACCCATGATATCCCTAAAGAGTCCAAAGTGCAAAAAGGCAGCAATCTTTGACGAGATGTTACTCAAAAATTGTATCACTTAAAAATATTCTGTCTGAGGCAACATGATCACATAGAGTGCCTCTACAATAACCTCTCTCAGTTTTTATATCTCTGAGGCATTTGCCCATGGTGAAAGGTTTTCTGCTGCCCCAAAAATCGTCAGAAGGAGGCAGTGTAAAGTTACAAAGGGGTGTAACTTTTGTCCTGCTCCTGATGCGACCAAACTGACTATTTCAACGCATCCGAATGGGTACATTTACGCTAGGCATGGTCCTTTTTTTCACCCAAACATGTCGAAACAGTCTGAGCTACATTGTACCGACGATATCCCTAAAGAGTCCAAAGTGCAAAAAGGCAGCAATCTTTGACGAGATGTTACTTGAAAATCATGTCACTTAGAAACATTCTGTCTGAGGCAACACTATCACGTAGAGTGCCTCTACAATAACCTCTCTCAGTTTTTTATATCTCTGAGACATTTGCCCGTGGTGAAAAGTTTTCTGCTGCCCTAAAAATTGTCAGAAGGAGGCAGTGTAAAGTTGCAAAGGGGTGTAACTTTTGTCCTGCTCCTGATGTGACCAAACTGACTGTTCCAACATGTCTGGATGGGTACATTTATGGTAGGTATGGTACTTTTTTTCACCCAAACATGTCGAAACAGTTCGAGCTACATTGTACCCACGATATCCCTAAAGAGTCCAAAGTGCAAAAAGGCAGCAATCTTTGACGAGATGTTACTCAAAAACCATGTCACTTACAAATATTTTGTCTGAGGCAACACGATCACGTAGAGTGCCTCTACAATAACCTCTCTTAGTTTTTTATATCTCTGAGGCATTTGCCCGTGGTGAAAGGTTTTCTGTTGTCTCAAAAATTGTCAGAAGGAGGCAGTGTAAAGTTGCAAAGGGGTGTAACTTTTGTCCTGCTCTTGATGCGACCAAAATGACTGTTCCAACGCGTTCGAATGGGTACATTTACACTAGGCATGGTCCTATTTTTCACCCAAACATGTCGAAACAGTCTGAGCTACATTGTACCGATGATATCCCTAAAGAGTCCAAAGTGCAAAAAGGCTGCAATCTTTGATGAGATGTTACTCAAAAACCGTGCACTTACAAACATTCTGTCTGAGTCAACACGATCGCATAGAGTGCCTCTACAATAACCTCTCTCAGTTTTTTATATCTCTGAGGCATTTGTCCGTGGTGAAAGGTTTTCTGCTGCCCCAAAAATCGTCAGAAGGAGGCAGTGTAAAGTTGCAAAGGGGTGTAACTTTCGTCCTGCTCCTGATGCGACCAAACTGACTATTCCAACGCATCTGAATGGGTACATTTATGCTAGGCAAGGTCCTATTTTTCACCCAAACATGTCGAAACAGTCTGAGCTACATTGTACCGACGATATCCCTAAAGAGTCCAAAGTGCAAAAAGGCAGCAATCTTTGACGAGATGTTACTCAAAAACTGTGTCACTTAGAAACATTCCATCTGAGATAATGCTATCACATAGAGTGCCTCTATAATAACCTCTCTCAATTTTTTATATCTCTGAGACATTTGCCCGTGGTGAAAGGTTTTCTACTGCCCCAAAAATTGTCAGAAGGAGGCAGTGTAAAGTTGCAAAGGGGTGTAACTTTTGTCCTGCTCCTGATGCGACCAAACTGACTGTTCCAACGCGTCTGAATGGGTACATTTATGCTAGGCATGGTCCTTTTTTTCACCCAAACATGTCAAAACAGTCCGAGCTACAGTGTACCCACGATATCCCTAAAGAGTCCAAAGTGCAAAAATGCAGCAATCTTTGACGAGATGTTACTCAAAAACCATGTCACTTACAAACATTTTGTCTGAGGCATTTGCCCGTGGTGAAAGGTTTTTTGTTGCCCCAAAAATCGTCAGAAGGAGGCAGTGTAAAGTTGCAAAGGGCTGTAACTTTCGTCCTGCTCTTGATGCGACCAAACTGACTATTCCAATGTGTCTGAATGGGTACATTTACGCTAGGCATGGTCCTATTTTTCACCCAAACATGTCGAAACAGTCTCAGCTACATTGTACCGATGATATCTCTGAAGAGTTCAAAGTGCAAAAAGGCAGCAATCTTTGACGAGATGTTACTCAAAAACTATGTCACTTACAAACATTCTGTCTGAGGCAACATGATCACATAGAGTGCCTCTACAATAACCTCTCTCAGTTTTTTATATCTCTGAGACATTTACTTGTGGTGAAAGGTTTTCTGCTGCCCCAAAAATCATCAAAAGGAGGCAGTGTATTAAGTCAGGATGAAAGCCTATTCACTCTAAGCGCCTGTTGTGACCAAACCACACATTGCACTAGAGAATCCCAAACATGCGCCTTGAACAAGTGATGCTACAAGTGGTGAACAAAATGGGTGCCTTGAAGAATTGAGCCCTCCAAGACATCTTGCAATTGCCTAAAAGTCTAAAATTTACATAAGTGAGTTAAGGCACCATTTTCCATCTCCAGAGCCTCCTTTGAGTGCCTTAACATGGAGTGAATGTTTTAGTCTATGAAAGATTGCGCCTAAAGATTATAACAACCCCTTGACTCACTAGGATGAACTAAGTTAACAAAATGAACTTCATTGAGGGAGGCACACTTGTGCATCTAGACAACTCCAGTTTAGCGCCTGAGAAAAAGCATGTTTAGAGACACCCCTCGAATGAACCCTCTAGAACCAATAACCATAGCTCAAGATCCATAACCATCTAACATCTCCTCCTAGAAGATCACATGCACCAATACAGACATCCTAGTCTCAAGAGAACTTGTATCATGCTAATACTCTAATCTAGAATCAAGAGTCCACCAAGACACACTACCAAACACCTCTAAACCAAGGATCAACATCTACAACCACATGAAGATAACCATCTCCTAAAAATAGTAGCCAAGATGTCAAAGCACTCTCACTACAAATAATAATCATAATCCAAGAGTTTGTCCATTACACCCAACTACTATATAAGATCATCCATCACTAGGTGACGAATACACATCACTATCAAAGCTCCCATTGAACCATGATATGAACTACACATGGCATTGTGATAACCATCTCCTAAATGAAGATCACCATGGTCCACACACACTCAACTATAATACTAATAACTCCAAAGTAGAACCAAGATCTCCAATCTAAGAAGATAAACCATCATTACTGTCAAAAGCTCACACTAAACTATGCAACTAAGATATCCATGACATCATGATAAACATGCTACAATTCCCAATAACCAACTATCCAATCATTCTCATCATCCATCCTCTCATCCCAATGCAACATACCAATGAGCAAATGAGCATAGACAAGGAAAAATAACAAAGTCTACATCAACACTGAATCAATCCCATGGATATAGGCAATATGCATTCAAGTCATCCCACTACAATCAATGAGGTGTGCATCCCAAAAAAATGCATAACTTGTAGATCCCAACCATTGAAAACATGCAAAATCATCATCACATTAGTAACTTCCAAACTGAGATATCAAATAATATAACTTATAGACTTCACCAAATCAATCATAGATTCAACTTTCCAAACAAGTTTAAAAATGAGTAACCATAGTCAAGGAACTAATCAAGCATCTAAGAGATAAGAACAATGTGCTAAAAGTAAACCACAACACCACCTGTAATCATGAATCAAACATCATAACCCATACCTATCAACTACAAACATGGTCAAGTCTTGCCAATGCTCAAATGTACCTACATATCCATGACACCATAATTATCATCATTGCTATACTTATGCTCAAATCCGACTGAAACAAGACTCCTAGTCTCACCATGTATCAACCATGTCCTCAAACCAGAATATTGTTGAGCCCATAAAGATTGATACACCCACTTCAATAGAATAGGCAATTAATGTACCTGATGTGTCTTCATTTAATAAACTAGTAAACATCATTTGCATCCATACTTAAACCAATCTTATTGTTGTGTTTGATGTGTCCTCTTTCAAACAACCATTTGACAAAATTTGAGTCCAAACAATAAACATTTACAACCATAAACATCTCAAAGTCCAAAATCCAAACATTCTATCATCCTTAATCATTTCCATCATGGACCCTTGGTTTGAAAAAATCATTATGGAAGATAAAAACCCTATGCCTATTACCTTGTGCAAGGCTCATGCAAAACCCAAAATCACAATCAAAATAGGTCCTCAAACCATGCATCCTTTAAATGAGATCTTTTATCCAAATCAATCAAAAAATCCCTTTGACAATGATGATGATGATAGTCTTGTAGATCAAGATGATATCAAGATCACAATAGCATTAACTATGAGATCATTACATGCAAACTTTCCATAAACCTTCATCTCCCACTCATGAACATGCAAGAATATTTCAAACAAAAAATGACTAGCACTAGCTATCATGCCAATCCTAAATACACGTCTAATGGTCATCCTTATGGTACCTTTGGTAAGGGAAGAACCACTTTAGACCAAGGTCCTCATATTTAATTCATATCTCCAATCCCAACTACATGTGAGAACTATTTGTCCTATGTATCCTATTCAAATCCTCCATCTCATAATCCTTACATTCCAACTTATCCCATCAATCCAAACCCACTACATCCAAATCATCCTTTTTAGATTTCCTCCAAGGACTTCTAGTGGAGGAAAAATCTCAAACTAGAAATCACAAATTCAACTAGTGTACCTCTCCCAAGCCTATCCAAAAGTCACATAGTACCATGCCTATCCATCAAACAGCACAATGCAATCAAAATCCTAACAACATGCCCATGATCCAAGATCAAGTGCAATCATGCAAAGATATTATCAATCACAAGCCTATTAAGAATGAACTAGAGTCTTCTAGTACCATACTTTTCCATAAAACACCATCATGTAATCCATGGCCTATCAAGCCTATCAAAGAAAATGCAAAAATCCTATGTAATACAATCAGACTTTAAATATTTGAAGTAGCCATCTACAAATATCCATTCAAACGTGGATTTATAATGCAAGTGTGGACGCCATCAATAAAAAAGATTTGTATTAACCAAATATCCATATAGGCATACATCAATATCTATCGATATAAGTATAACATATATCTAAAATAGCCATATAGGCTTACAAGAATGCCATATAGGCATACAATGTCAACTATGTACAATACAAAATATATGTCCACAAATGCCATATAGGCATACAACAAAGGAACACAATAAAAAGTCATTCCCCTCTAGCTGGTGAAGAGAATAGATCACGAGCAGCCTTTGATCTTCTAGGGGATGGAGACGAGCATGTGGGTGGTCTACTACGAACCTGAGGGCTACTCCTCCTATTTAGTTCTTTCTGCATCTTTAGTTGTTACAATAAAAAGTATAGACATTAATATATAGAAATTACATGTTATAAAAAATGAAACATTTAACAAAATAATTACTTACCGCTAACATATAATCTATCTCCTCGCTTGCCTCAGTAGCAGGAATAGGCCCTGGTGATGTCATGTCCTATAGAAACCATCCAGATAGAAATTAAACTTCAAATCAATAATCTTTTGATTTTTCAAAAATAGACAACTATAACAATGAATGTAAATTGAAATTTACTAATGTGCCTCATACCCCTGTCAATGCCATGGAGCTATGAATCGCAGAGGCCACACCCTGCTCCATTGCCCTATGAACATGGAGAGGTGTCTCCGCAGCCTGCATCATCTAGAAATAAAACAACATTATTCAATTACGAAAACTATAATAGTGATGCAAATCATGGCTCCTAACATACACACACGTTCATCTAAACATGGAAGTACACACAATAAAGCACACAAATCACATACAAAAATTTAGTAAGTACAATTCATTAAACTATTTATTTTATTACCTTCGTAAAGCTTTGAAGTCCACCACCACTGGCAGGTGTTGCCCTGAAATCTACAGTATTAACCTATTCAACATCCAAAATCAAATATTAGAATGTCATTCATATAACGATGCTATTCACATGTAATATTTAAAATTGTTTACTAGTTACATACCTCGACAGTAGATGATCTAGTGAAAAATGCAGGTGGAGAACCACTAAAAACTGCATAGACGCTATGACCCTAAAATTTTATTAAAATCATCAATTTAACTTAGTTAATCTTGTATTTCAAAAATAAAATTTAATAAATTAAATTCAATAAACTTGCTACTATTTACCTGAGTATCAAGGCCGAAAGTCTCACTCAGGAGGGTATCTGTCATCACCATCTGCTCAGCTGCAAATGTAGCCTGGGCACCTACGTCCTGACTATCCATGGGGTCATAACCACAGGGTGACCCGCAAGCCTAGCAAGTATGGGGTGGGACCCTACTCCTTGCACTATCTCCCAACCCACTCTGTGTTGCAGGACCGGCATGCTCTATGATGCTCTGGGTCAAGGCACTAATCAACTGAAGTCTATCGACCTCAACACTCTCCTTCACAATGGAAGGGATAGAAACATGCTCGTGGGCTAGTCTGCTGATTACTCGTCTCACTACCCGCTGTGGGTCAAGACGTGCCCCTGGTCTATCTTGTGCTGACCCCCCACCTCTACCCTGGAAGTCCCGCATATCAAAATAGTTTGGCACTTTATTGAGGACAAACTCGCAGTAGAGTTTCCTCAAAAAGTATTGTGGGACTTCATTATTATTACATGGAGGATAGTCAAAAACCATCCACCACCTCTACCCGAAATTGTCCCTTATCGCTTGGTTGTTGCACCAATGAATAGGGAACCTCTTGCATGTAATGGGTGGAGGTTGATTTGTTTGTGGGTTTGTAAAAATCGAACACAAGTCTAATTTTGTAATTTGTAATTTTTTGACATCTTGGTATGACAACTTGTCTGCATGGTAATCTCTAAACTCTCTCTTTTTATCCGTCCAACTAGTTATTTGCTTGCTAATTGAATCTACATTTGATAACATAGACTCAAGAGACTCGGCAAGCGTGGACCTATGCAAGGTTGAAGTGGAAGGATCTTTCAACCTTGCAATTATATCTTTAATTTCCTTTTTGTTGTTTTCAATTTGCCCCATTATATTTTCTTGTTTTCCAGGGGCATGTCGAGGAATGAATGGAGGAGGTTGTTGTTCTGCAGGTATTTCCTCCTTAGGATTTTGTGGATTTTGAGGAGGAGGTGCATTAACATTTCCTGACAATTAACGAAATATACATCAAAAATCAACAAAAACCTACTTATTTAGAAACAAATTCAAACAAAAAAATAAATATAACTCACCCCTTTGGCGTGCTCGACGTCGTGGCGGCATTTTGGCGACGAATTGATAAACTTTTTGTGTTGTATGGTGTTTTGCAAAACACGAGCGCGCTTTCGAGGTTTGCAAGCCGCGGGCTGAGAAAAGAAAACAGAAAAATGAAATTAGAAAAAAAAAATTTAATTTATAGTGAGTCATAACGCGAGCGCGTTATGACTTAATTTTTTTAAAAATTAATTTGGCCACTTTTTGGCCCCCCATCTTCTTGCACTTACTCCCATGTTCATCAAACTTGATACGACAAAAGATTATGATAGGGTCAAATGGGCCTTCCTACAGAATGTTCTTCTGGTTTTGGATTTGGTAGGGAGTGGGTGGATTGGCTGATGAGTTGTGTGACCTCTACTTCTTTTTCGATTCTTATCAATGGGGAGCATTTTGAGTTATTTGGAGCCTCCAGAGGCCTCCGTCAAAGGGATCCCTTATATCCTTATCTGTTCATTATTATGGCGGAAGGAATGGGTAGACTTCTCAAGTCACGAGTTAGACAAGGGCTGATCCAGGGATGGTGTTGGAGTGATAGTCTACCTCCTCACTCTCATCTTCAGTTTGTGGATGATACTGCCTTGATGGGCATGACCATAATTAATGACGCTGTGAACCTAAGGAAAACTTTGGATACATATTTGGCTGTCTTTGGACAAAAGATTAATGAGGGTACGTCTTCCATCTTCTTCTTCAATACCCCTCAGCTTATTCAAAGCAGGATTGCTCAGGTTCTTCATTTTTAGATTGGTTCTCTTCATTTGAATTATCTTAAGATTCTCATTGTTGTGGGGTCTCAACATAGGGAGATATGGTAGGATATTCTAGATACGATCTGCAAGAGGGTTAGTCATTGGACTTGTAGATGACTCTCGTCGGCTAGGCGTGTGATGCTTTTGAAATTGGTGGTTTAGGCCCTCCCTATTTACAAGTGCTTTGTGTAGGTTGTTCCCTCAAGTTTTATTAAGGAGTTTGATGCCCTTGCCCAACAATTTATGTGAGCAGGTAATTTGTCCTTTTCAAAGTGGAGTCTGGTTAAGTGGGAATCTATCTATAGGCCGAAGTAGGAGGGAGGCATTGGTCTCAAGTTTGCAGGGTTGAATGGTCAGGTCTTAGTTGCCAAATTGTATTGGAGATGGTGCACTTGCCAAGATCAAGATTGGACTAGAATTCTTACTCATAAGTACTTCGGGGGCTGGACCCCTCTGACGTGCCCCACTATAGCCTTTTGGGGAAGGGATCTATGATTTGGGATACCCTCAAAACAGGGGAAAAGTGATGCGGGAGCATCCAAGAGGCCACTTTGGAAAAGAGACCCAGGAAGGGTATGGGGAGATGATCATAGAAATGTAGGGGTAAAATGTCTTAAGGGGCCTGATAAGGACCCCAGGACCAAAATGAATGTAATAAACACCTAGGTAGTTTAATTTTGTTTTGTGGTTCATTTTGGTGTGACGTGTTTCCTAAGGTCCAAGTGACCAAGAATGTGATTAGCTGGCAAGAACCGGGATGTAACTGTGAGGTGAGCAGTTGCAGAACAGTTGGCATTCCCACCGCTGCACCTGCCACCCATGGAGAGTATGTTTTAAGCGTCTTTTGTGATTAGACAGATATAGGTGGGTATGTGGAGTAACAATCAGATTTCAGATTAAAGAAATAAGAATTTCCTTTTTGACAGTGAGTTTTTCTTCTAGTTCTGTAATCCTGTGTATATCTTCTGACTGGCATCAAAGTAGACATTTTCCATTTTGTTTTTGAGTGTAACTATGCCTGAACGAACCCATCCATGGATGTAAGAGTCTGGTTCTCATGGAGCGGTCCGTAGTAACCTGTACCATATTGGACTAACCCTAACTGTGCAGAGCGGATATGATACTGTGAGGTGATCACCAGATGGAATATGGACTTTGAGCCACAAGGAGAGATTAGTAAAGAACGGAGTCGAGGAGGGAATTGTGTGGAAGATTTTCATGTTGCAGGTGAGCGTTAGACTATCGGCATAATTGAGTGGGGAGGAGAACGTGTATCGGTGTAAGTATCGACATCGGCGGAAAGGAGTGAAGTCCTGCTGAAGACAACAGTCTGGCCGACGGGTCAGGGATCATCGGTGTGAGTACAGTTATCGGCCGAAGAAATCTTGAATTGGCTGACAAAATTATGTTTTTCCGATAGTGTATGTGAATTGACGGTTGAACCGCTTGATCGGTTCAACGGGTTCAATGGGTTCAAAGGTTCATTTGGGTGCGCCGGTTCAACAAAGGTCAAATGATTCAAAGGTTCAATGAACTTGGAGGTTCAATGAGTTCAAGAGGTTCAATGGGTCAACCACGTAGGAAAGATACCATCGGGTGGAGAAGTTTAGCCTATACCGATAAGTGATATCTTGCCGATAGGTGACTACAAGTGACACACTCGTCGGTATGAGATGGGTGTCGGAGCGAGAGAGTTGGGAGAAGCCGATGGAAGGTAGTCTAGCCAATAGAGGTATATCGGTAAGACATTCATCAATGATGGGCCGACAGGGGTTTTTCGGGGGAACAACGGAAGGGTCTGGCCAATACAGGCCGAAATCACCATTTTGGGTGGACTGTGGGATTTCCTCCGCATCAAATTGATATCAGAGCCAGCAAAAGCTCTGGGTAAAGTATTGTGTATCTGAGAGAGAAAAGGGATCTAGTGGAAAGATTCAGAGTTGTCAAGATGCCGCCGAAGGATAAGATGGCTAAGGCAAATGAAGAATTGAAAGAAGCATTGGAGGCAAGAGAAAGAGAACTGAAAGAGAGAAGAGCACAGGATGCTGTAAGAGAAAGAGAGCTAAGACAGGTGAGAAGGGCGAATGCTACAATCTTGGCCAGATTGGAAGCATTGGAGAAGAAAAGAGAGGAACAAGATGATGAGGAAGATGAAGAAGAATATGAGGAGATAGAAGAGAAAGCTCCTGGGGATGAATTCGATCCTGAAGAAAAGAAACTTCTGAGATTGCTTAAAGCAGTTTAGGGTGGTGGAACAAAAGCAACTATGGAGTTGCCTATCTATCAGGGAAAGATGGATAGTGAGGAATTCTTAGGGTGGATAGATGCCCTTGAAAATTTCTTTGAATATGAAGAAATTAGTGATGAGAGAAAGGTGAAATTTGCAAAGACGAAGATGAGAGGGACAGCACTTACATGGTGGAGTAGTGTGCAGATAGAAAGAGTGGCTAGAGGTGTAACAAAAATCACTTCTTGGAATAAGATGGACATGATGAAGACTCAGTTTCTTCCATCTGATTATACCATTCAGACAAAGAGAATGAGACAGAATTTGAGGCAGAAGGACATGGATGTGATGTCCTATACTGAGCAATTCCATAAGCTTAGTATTAGAGGTGGAGTGGAAGATGAGGATGAGAAAGTAGCAAGATACCTTAATGGGCTTAGGTATAACTTGCAGGATGAGATTGGTCTGAGTATACCAAAAACACTTGGTGAATGTTTTCAGTTGGCCATAAGGGCTGAAGAAAGGGTGAAGAGGAAGCAAGAGAGACAAGGATTTGGCAGAGGATCTAGAGGTAGGGGCAAGCCTACTAATGAGGAACAAAACAGCAATGAGAAAGGCAAGGAGTCCACTACAAAACAGAGAGGTGGATACAAAGGTGGAGGTAGATTTGGATCAGGTAGAGGTGCATTCACTGGCAGGTGTTATACTTGCAATGAAGTTGGGCACACAACTTTCAATTGTCCAAAATGGAAGGATGTTGAAAAGGGAAAAGATAAAAGACTTCATTTGACACAGGAAGAGGAAAAGAAAGAAGACAAGGCACCAGAAGTAGCTCTCGATTCAAAAACAGGAGATTGCCTCATGGTGGACAAAGTGCAGCTAGCACCACAGGTATCTATTTTTAGAACAAATTGTTTAAGCCATGGCAAATTATGTAAGATGATCATAGATTCAGGTGCACATGATAACTTAGTTTCCTGGGAGATGGTAAACAAATTGGGATTGCAGACATTTAAGCATCCAAATCCTTACAACGCTACTTGGGTAAGCCAAGGACAGCAAGTTAAGGTTAGTAAGAAGGCATATGTTGATTTCTCAATTGGTCCATACCATGAGTCTATTTTATGTGATGTTATTCAAATGACATGTGGGCATATAATTTTGGGTAGACCATGGCAACATTTAAGGAGAACAATTCATGATGGATATACAAATAGTTATTTGGTGCATAAAGATGGTATGAAGTACAAGTTAAAACCTCTATCTTGTGAAGACAAGAGGGACCATATTGTTATCTATTTTGGGGAAAAAGTACAGCTGAATGTACAAGTTAATGTTGGTTGGAAGCAACATGAACAGTTGCAGGGGAAGGCGGATGGCAGTCCTAAGGAATAGCAAGTTTAGGACTTGAATTGCATCAAGGTTGGGGACATCAATTGTCCTATAGAGAGGCAGGAGAAGGAGGCCAAACAGGAGCCATTGCAAAAAGAAACAAATCAGAAATTTCCAGTGAACAGGGTAGGAGAACTTCAGCAGCAGAGTCCTAGGAGAGGACATCAGAATGTGTTTTGTAACACCAACACTGGTTGGAAGAGATATGCAGGTTGGAGAAAAAGGAGACGGATAACTCTAAGTGAGTTCATGTTCCCTGTCACACAACAGAGGAATTTTTCAAATAGTTTTCAGACTGGCTGGAACAGAGCACCCAACTCTTGGGACAAGAATTTCCTTTATTCTGGGGAGTATGATGCGGGAGCATCCAAGGGGCCACTTTGGAAAAGAGACCCAGGAAGGGTACGGAGAGATGATCATAGAAATGTAGGGGTAAAATGTCCTAAGGGGCCTGATAAGGACCCTAGGAGCAAAATGAATGTAATAAACACCTAGGTAGTTTAATTTTGTTTTGTGGTTCATTTTGGTGTGATGTGTTTCCTAAGGTCCAAGCGACCAAGAATGTGATTAGCTGGCAAGAACCGGGATGTAACTGTGAGGTGAGCGGTTGCAGAACGGTTGGCATTCCCACCGCTACACCTACCACCCATGGAGAGTATGTTTTAAGCGTCTTTTGTGATTAGACGGATATAGGTGGGTATGTGGAGTAACAATCAGATTTCAGATTAAAGAAATAAGAATTTCCTTTTTGACAGTGAGTTTTTCTTCTAGTTCTGTAATCCTGTGTATATCTTCTGACTGGCATCAAAGTAGACATTTTCCATTTTTGTTTTTGAGTGTAACTATGCCTGAACAGACCCATCCATGGATGTAAGGTCTGGTTCTCATGGAGCGGTCCGCAGTAACCTGTACCATATTGGACTAACCCTAACTGTGCAAAGGGGATATGAAACTGTGAGGTGATCACCAAATGGAATATGGACTTTAAGCCATGAGGAGAGATTGGTACAGAACGGAGTCAAGGAGGGAACTGTGCGGAAGATTTTCGTGTTGCAGGCGAGCGTCAGACTATCGACGTAATTGAGTGGGGATGAGAACGTGTATCGGTGTAAGTATCGACATCGGCGGAAAGGAGTGAAGTCCTACCGAATACAACAATCTGGCCGACGGGTCAGGGATCATCGGTGTGAGTACAGTCATCAGTCGAAGAAATCCTGAATTGGCCGATAGAATTATGTTTTTTCGATAGTGTATGTGAATCAACGATTGAACCACTTGATCGGTTCAACGGGTTCAATGGGTTCAAAGGTTCATTTGGGTGCGCCGGTTCAACAAAGGTCAAATGATTCAAAGGTTCAATGAACTTGGAGGTTCAATGAGTTCAAGAGGTTCAATGGTTCAACCACGTAGGAAAGATACCATCGGGCGAAGAAGTTTAGCCTATACTGATAAGTGATATCTTGCCGATAGGTGACTACAAGCGACACACTCGTCGGTATGAGATGGGTGTCGGAGCGAGAGAGTTGGGAGAAGCTGATGGAAGGTAGTCTAGTCGATAGAGGTATATCGGTAAGACATTCATCAACGATGGGCCGATAGGGGTTTTTCAGGGGAACAATGGAAGGGTCTGGCCGATACAGGCCAAAATGACCATTTTGGGTGGACTGTGGGATTTCCTTTGCATCAAAAAGCTTATCAAGGATGGCCTTTTTCTAGATTTGTAGTGGAGGCTCTAAGGCTCTTTTCTAGTATGATTCTTGGGATGGGCACCCCCTATCTTAACTATGTTCCCTCATTTGTATACCCTTTGCAACAATTTGCTTGAAGCTGGTTGGAGAAGGGTAGTGGACTTTAAGTCTATTCAGGTGTTAGGTCAGGTGGAGGTGATGCGTTGGAAGGAACCTCATGAGTGGCCGATGGGTGGTTGGGAGGAGGATCGACAGGAGATGGCTAGAATTTTGGCTATGCGAATGTGTAACTCTCTCAAAGGGAGGGATGTCCTAGCTTGGGGTCCTGATCCGAAAGGAAACTTCTTGGTTGCCTCAGGTTACTTGGAGTTAGACAGAAAGTTGTATGGGCAGGTTGGTGTTCCATGGTGGAAAATGGTTTGGAATAAGTTTTCTTGGCCCAAGTGTAATTTCTTTGCTTGGCTGGTTGTCCAAAATAGGTGCCTTACTTGGGATAATTTGAGGAAGAGAGGCTTCTAGGGCCCTTCTATCTATGTGCTTTGCCACAATAGTAAAGAAAGTATCTCACATCTCTTTTTCCAGTGTCCTTTCTCTTGAGAGCTTTGACACCTTTGGTGGGGGTGTGGAATCATGCTTGTGTTCATGCCACTTCCTTGGTTGAATTCTAGGAAAGTTTGGGTAGACCTCTAGCTAGGACCTCATTTCTCCAAATTGTTTGGCCTATTGGGCCTACTTTCATTATCTAGCACCTTTGGTTAGAAAGGAATAGGAGGCTATTTTAGGATGTGAGGTTGGAGGTAGTTCAGTTATGGCAAAAGATTTGTAGAAGAATCCAAGATACTAATTCAGCAAAATGTGATCTCTCGATTAATGTGGATCCTAACAACATGGCTATTATTAGGAATCTAAATTTGGTTGATAGTGGTTTGGGTTTCTTTGCTGGTAGACGGCCTCGACAGGCCAAACAAAAACTTCATTGGGAGGGTTAGTGGTACCCTCCTCCCCAAGGAATTCTAAAGGTAAATATTGATGGGTCTTCTAGAGGGAATCCTAGACATGCAGGGATTGGGTGTATTGGTAGAGAGTGTTGGGGATGTTGTATTTTTCTTTTCTACTTATAAAGGGTTCCATACTAACAATTTTATCGAAGCCCTTGTTATTCTTAGTGCTATTGAATGGGGTTGTTCCCTTGGTTGGAAAAAAATCATCTGTGAATCTAATTCACAGATTGTGATAGATATGTTGAAGGAGCAAAGGGTGGATGGAGCTAATTGATAGTTGGCCATTGTGGTTAAGCATATATTGGGTCTTTGTTCCTCTTTGGATTATATTTCCTTTCGCCATATTCCTCGTGAGTGGAACAGAGTGGCAAATTGTTTGGCTAAGTGGACCTTAGAGCATCAAAAGAGATGGGATATTGGGGATTGGGATCTTTTGTCACCAGAGCATCCTCTGGTTTTAGAAAAGTTAATTATTGAGGATAGGAATAGGTAGTTAGCTTTCTTGGGGTTCTTGCTGGGATTCTTGTTGGTTCTTTGTGGGCCTAAGGCCTTTTTCTTTGTATTCTTTCTTTGCAATTCAATAAATTTTTACCCCATTTTTAATTAAAAAAAACAACCCACAAACTTAACCTCTTGTAACAACAAACAATCCAAATTAAATCTATATTTACAAAGAGATTTTACCATATATTTCTTGTCATACTCTTAAGGCCTCCTACATTCTAACTCACTATCTTCATCAAAACAAATTAAGAGAGGGTGAGGAATTAACTAGTAAGGGGAATATTTCCCCCTTGCTCAACCTTTTAAAATATGATTGTATATCATTACTTTTCAACCCTCGTATGGAAGACACAGACTTACTTTCAGCCATAGAAACATCACCCCAATTATCACCACTTAAAATCAATTCAGACCCACCATCCACCAAAGAAGTTCTTTACCTTTTAGAAGATTATTTACTATTTTTTGAATTTGGGTCAAATTTACCAACAAAATCTTTAACATTATTTTGAATAGAAGGATTTTGTTTAACAGAGCTAACTAAAAGGCCTAAGTTTTCTAAACCTTCCAAAGGCCTTATATTATTTGTATTAACATCAGAAACCAATGAAAGAAAAATAAAAATAGTTAAGACTTATCTAGACAAGAAAGCGCAATAAAGACATCAAGAATAACAATATACTCTTCACAACTTTCCTTGACAACCTAAGGGGGCAAATAACCCTCATTATTATTCACATTACCCATATTAATATCACCAAATGTATTAACATGATTCGCATTAGAATCACTAGCCACATTTCTATTTAGCAAAGGACAAGTTGACCTCATGCGACCATGATTTTTGTAATAAAATTAGGCATTCAAACTTCCCAAACTAATAGCCTTGATTTTCTACAACAACCCATGTAAAGGAACATAAATAAAATTTGGAAGACTTACATCACGTTTCAAAGATATAAAAAATATAGCATTCATACAAGGGAGATATTCTCTTGTATCCTCCATTTGTATAACTTCATCCAAAGGTTTAATAGTTTGAGGCAAAAAATACCATAGAGATAGAGGGACATTACACAATTCAACCCATTTTGGTGAAGATTTTAAAACCACAACATATTGATTTACAATAGGGTCCTATGCAAAGGCTTAAAAGAGAGATTTGCCAACATTCCAAAACTCCTTATTATTTATCTTTTTCTACATTCCATTATTTTTAAGAAATAAAAAAGAGGCATTTTTGGACATTCAACAAAACATTTTACATAAAGACCTAATTTCTTGCCTCAAGTAGAAGATAACCAATCATCTGAAAATTTCCATGAAGGCAAAGCATCAAAAGTTAAGACAAAGAAATACTAAAAACTTTAACCATGAGCTACTTTTTTTCCAAAATGCTAATTTCCTCGTTAGGAATAAGGGATAGAAAAATTGCATGTTCACCTTCATCGCCTTTGTTTTTTCCTTGTGTTTGAACATGCCTTCTATCCTACACTAAAAACTCTACAGCTCCACAGACCAATGCCCTGTCACTAGAAACAAGAACATCTTTGAATGATTTATCACAAACACCCTTGCTATTATTCCCATTTTTAATGCTGCCAAACAAAATTCCCACACCCTTATATTAAATGTAGGAGCTTAGTCAATTAAAGAGGATTGAATAGTTATATAACTAAAACCACTCCAATATAAAAATAAATAAAAATAAAAGAATAGCCCAACAAAAGGACATAACCAACAAATACAAAAATTTAAAAATACAACAAAGACATCAACTAAACACAAAATAACATTACCAAATAAACCAAACAAACATAATGAAGAGATTTCGACTAGGATCATAATGAAGAATGACCCTTCAACCTGCAGCACTAACACCCAACACAAGTCTCCTCATTCTCTCAATTATATATTTATTATTTACATTAAATACTTAATTTATATAAATTTATATAAAATAATTTTATTCCCTCACAAATATAAATAAAACATATTTATATAAATCTAAAATTATTAAAATAGAAAATAAATATATTTTCACACTAATTATAACTTTCTTTCTTAATATTTCCTTCAGCTATCAATGGCCAATGGTTAAATATGAATCTTGTGGACCATTTCTTTGAATTTTCTAAACCACCTGTTTAATATTATATATAATTGACAGACTACAAATTTCGTAACACCAAAAGGTAATATATAATTCATAAAATTATTTATGCCGTGGGATACACATAAATAGCATCCCACAGAAATTATTAATGGGAGTTCCGTAATTCTATGCTTGACTACAAATACAATAACCTAAATAAATAATTTTGGATTGGAATTGTCAATACTGTTACTAAGAACGAAGGTAATGGGTCCTTAAAATTAATTTATTTGTTAATAATCCGTTAAGTCGTTTTAATAATCTCTACTACTTTAAACATTATCTTACTAATGGAAATGACCCAAGCTTAAACTTCACGCTATAATTAAACCTCCTTTAAGTTGCTCAATATTTCATTTTAATAATATCTCTACTACTTTAAACATTATCTTACTAATGGAAATGACCCAAGCTTAAACTTCATGCTATAATTAAACCTCCTTTAAGTTGTTCAATATTTCACCCTATTGGGCGTATTTACTGGATTATGGAACAAATCCGGTGATCAGAAATTTCTGACCAATTTGGATTCCCATTTAAATAGCTTATCAACTAAATATATTATAAAGTAAAAATATATTGGTTAATCATGTTGTAGATCTAGGACCTAAATTTATTGATCATATATTTGTATTTGGAGAAAAAAAAAAAATTTATCCATTTGTATTTGAAGAATTTTAAAATAAAATACAATTAAAAATTTAAGTAGACTGTACCACATAAAAGGGACAATTTTGAACAAACCATAAAAATTTATATAGAATTACAGTTAAATTCATATCTGACCTATGATATATAATTTTTAAATAAATTAGACCTTTAACATTTAAAAGGAGGCAACTATAAATTGATAAAGGTCAAAAAAAAAAAAAAATTTATTGCTTCGCAGGTAGGGTCGATGGTCAAATTTAAGCCACGTGCGATTGCTCCCTGTACTGGGGTTAGGAGGTTTGGGAAGTATGCAACCCTTAAGCACTCTCTCCATCACAACTACAGTTCTCTGCATTAAAAAGGGAAAACATTAAACGTTGATTCATTTAAAAGGGGCGTCTCTTCATTAGAGTCAAGTTAAATCTTCTTAAATTCCTGTGAAACAGATGCTTTGACAACCTATTCAATTATGTTTTTCTATTTTAATGGTCTGCACATGATTGTCAGAATTATTTTTATTTAATGGTAAATAGACAGTTACTGTTGGTCGTTACAATATTTCTGCAATGAAACAAAAAATAATATCAGTCAAAGATCATATCTATAAATATTTTTAAGAAAATTAAAACCTAGGTATGAATCAACACAGTTTTTGTAAGAAATATGGCAGAAACATCTCTATTAACATTATTTGAGGAGTAAAAGGTTGTTACTGAGTCGTCCATTCACCGATCATGCCACATGTTATAGTTGCGATTACTCCATTTTGCCACTTAAAGAAGCTCCAACTGTACTTAAAGACTGGATTGTTAATGATTTAGATTTATTGCCATTGGAAATCAATGGTAGCAGCATATCCATGGATCATTCAGAGTGATGCCATCGGCCATCTGCCGATCTACAGAAATTGATCGGATCAAGCTATCCATGGATACATCATATACCTGCTTGATCTCACCACTCGAAAAGCTCCAAATGACCACGATCAACGGCCAGATTAGCTTATTGGTTTTTCTTTTGCATTAGAATTTGGGATGGTACAAACTAACTTATAATTATAGTTGTCAGGAGACGTCTCTCCCACCCCTTGGGACGCGTCTCGAAGACTGGAATGCATCTTCCTTCTCGAAAATTTGATTGGGTACGTCTCCCTTCGTAGGAGACTTTCGTGGCATCTCCTACAGTCTTCAAGTATCCTGTATCAATAAAAAGGTCTCTCCATTTTTTTTTCTTTTTCTATCTTTCGTTGTTTCTGTCATTTTTACATGAGCTCAATGTATTTTTTTTCTTTTTCTATCTTTCGTTGTTTCTGTCATTTTGACATGAGCTCAATGGATTCTTACTCCTATGAACTTCAAACCTCAATACTAGTGTCTACAATAAGATAAATATATATACAGTAAACTATATTAAATTGTTACAAGTAAATTACAAGTAATATATATAATAATATGTATATATAACTATAGACAGCTATATATATATATATATATATATATATATATATATATATTAAAAAATAAATGGAGTCTATATTTCCAAAAAAACAGAGGTACCCATACCAGTCTCCTCCGATACCAACCTTACTTATAATGCTGTCACTTGTATTCTTATACTTTCATGGCTTTATATAAAATATCATTTTATGTCAAATCTTGGATAGAATTTTATCACGTGGCACAACACATTATTTACAGTAGCGAGCATGACCTACATGAACTAAACCATTTTACACCTTTGGAATTATTAATTACTACACGCTGAAGTAATTTTGGAATATCGACGCACTGCCACTTTTACAGGGTTACAAAGAACAAAATTATAATTTACATGTCAAGAATCCAAAGGATAAATTTAGCGCATAAAGTTAAGATACAAGGAATAATAAGGAATAATAAAGAACTTATAATGGTGTTGCATGTATTCTTTTACTTTTACGCTTTTAGACAAAGTATTATTTTATGTTAAATTTTGGAATAAAATTTTATTACGTGGCACAACACATTATTACGCCAAGAGGCGTTCTACACTCACAGTAAGGGCTGAAAGATTTAGATTGTAGTAAACAACAATTAAGATTCAGATTCCATGTAAACAAATTCATAAAATGTGTAAATAAATAAATTTGTAGAAGCCAAATGAATAGAAAAATAGAAAAACTTGGGCAATTATGGAGTGAAATCTTTATTACGTTAACAAAAAATAAATAAATTCGTGGAAGCCAAATGGATAGAAAAATAAAAAAGCTTGAGGTGTTCTACACTCACAGCAAGAGCTAAAAGATTCAAATTCTCGTAAAAAATTAAGATTCCAATTCCCATGTAAACAAAATTCATAAAATGTGTAAATAAATAAATTCGTGGAAGCCAAATGGTTAGAAAAATAAAAAAACTTGAGCAGTTATGCAGTGAAATTTTGATCACATTAAACAAAAAAAAAAAAAAAAAAATCATGAAAGCCAAATGGATAGAAAAATAGAAAAATTTGGGTAGTTATGGAGTGAAATCTTTACTACAAACAATATGAAAAGTCTAGCAACATAGTCTCTTTAAATTAACTCAGGTGAGCATATCAAATATTCTAACTGCAAGTAATTTATAAATGCCAACAAATTGAAAGATATATCTCGGCATACTGTAGATATTTTTTTTAAAATATAAATATACTAGTTGAAAGCAGCGAGCATGACCGACATGAACAAAACCATTTAACACCTTTCGAGGGGCCACTCATAAATATTCGATTACTCTACACTGAAGAAATTTGGGAATATTGACGTACTGCCATTTTCTCAATGGAGTATTAAAGCGTAAGAAATATCATCCTAAAACGTAAGGAATAATGCTAAGGAGCAATACAAGAATAAATACCCTAGTCAACAGAATAATAAATATCCTTCCTTCTATTTTAATCAAAAAAACGAATCCGAGACTCTCTTCTGTTCAATTTTTTCGAATCTCCTCGATTTTAAAGAATAGAAGTTTATTCCGTGGCACAACACATTATTTAACACCTTTGGAATATTTGATTACTACTCGCTGAAGTAATTTTGGAATATTGACGTACTGCCATTTTGAAAGTGTTACAAAGAAGAATTATAATTTACGTGTCAAGATTCCAAAGGATAAATTTAGGTCATAAAGCTAAGATATATGGAATAATGAAGAACTTAAAGTATAAATCTAAGACAAAGAATATTGAAACGCTTCATAAATTTAAGACATAAGGAACAATGAAAAACGTAAAGCATAATAATGAAGAACCTAAAGTATAGATGAAAAAAAGTACTAATTACTCAAGGTAAGAATAATAAAATATTCCATTAGTTAGATGAAGTATTTCCTGAAAAGATGAGTTTTTGATAAAGGGTAAGCTCTTTCAACTGGAGCTGGAGTTTCCCTCAATTCAGTGTCTCTGTTTTTTGAAGGGCTTCATTTGTAATTTGCATTGTTAAAAAAAAAAAAAAAACCAAGTTTCGGTACGAAGAAGGTTTACTGGACAGATTTTGTCGATCGACGCTGGGCATATTACAAGTAAACACGAATTCCAGACTCACTTTTGTTCAGTTTTTTCTTTAGCTATTTATTCTACTTATTCATTACAATGTTGTGATCTGTGATTGCTGCAGCTTATGCGCCCCAACGCCCCACTCATAACACCACCTTCAATTTCTCTCTGTTTTCTGCTATGTTTTTTACCTTCAGACTAAATTATGAAAAATATACAAGTCTGATTGCTTTTCTAAAAACGCCTCTGAGTCCTATCATCGCTTTTATAGTCTATACCGGCCATAATTGTTTATTTCTGAATTTAAATTGAATCTATTTAAACGTGTGTTGATAAAGATATTTCGATATGCAAGTAAATTTATAGTAATATAAGTACACTGTAAATAGTTATGTAGATATATTAGAGTTTCACACTATAGTAACATAAGTATATAAAAATTTGTCTGTACGGGTAAAAAAATGGAAGCAGTGTGTTGGGCTGTTGAAGGTTATGAAAAATTGGATGCACGACATTACGTTAATTTTTAACTCTTTGACGACCATGCTTATGTCAATAAAAAGTATTTAAAACCTCTAGTATTTAAAAAAGTTTAAATATAACATTTTACCAGGATATTGTGAACAATCAATGGTTATGAATTGTTTAGGGATTACTTTATTTGCTAGATGACCGTCTAAAGGAGTGTCTCTTCGTCAGACTGAGGCTAAATCGTCTAAAATTCCTGTGAAACAAATGCTTTGACAACCTACGGAATTATGTTTTTTCAATTTTAATGGTCTGCGCATAATTTTTATAATTATTTAACACATACTAGTCTAATCTTCAAGTGTAGTGAGTCAGGCAGTTGTATTTATCTAGTTCCAAGTTGAGATATCGAGAATGACACTTGTCGACCATGTTGAGTGACATAAGTGCCCAAAAGGTGTGCCAAAGTTATATGGCAAAACAATCAGCTTGATGAGATCTTGGTTGTAGTGGATCAACTACCCAAATGGGTGAAAATTTGGCCAAAATTTTTATGCAGGAATTTTTTTGCAATTTCAATACCTATGGGTGAAATTTTTAGTGAGAATTATCAAAATGTTCTCGAATTAATAGAAATTGGCTTCTAGATCTATGGACCACATATGACCTAAATCATGACACACAACTACTACAATTTTAATTATTGGAAGGTAATAATCCACTAATCATGAAGAATTCTACTCTTTCTAACCAAATCAAATTGAGTCAATTATGGTGCTATGCAAATCTACAAGTCTCTACTCAATATACCCATTTATGTGCTCACTTAGGTGAAAATGGAATGGTTTCTGAAGGCTGTGCCTAGTCTATGAACTTGCAAAAATACAAATCCTCTTCATAAATTGTGTCGACCTAGTATTTCAAAGCATTGACTATGGAGGATAAACCATTCTCATGACCTACTATCCTATCTGTGAGGTATGGTGTTAATAATTTCTTTGGTCTAACTTCTTACATGTGCATCATAGATTACAAATAGTTGAAGGCTACTTAGGGATAGGTTTCAAAAAAACTATGGGGTGTTTTGATATACATTAGAGTATGTAAAATCTCAAAGCTCTGTACAAGAGTTGTTCAAGACCTAGTATTAGAGCTTAAACCCTTTTCACTTGACTATAACTTTCAAAGGGTATCTAGCTTAGCCAAGAATGACAACTTTTTTGTGAATCTTAAAAAACCCACAACATAGGGTTTCTAGCCTAAAAAAGAACTACTTGTAAGAGGAAATATTGGTAGATTTTGGAAGGGATGCCTAGTCCTATTCTTTTACTAGCCACTTTTTTATCACAAAGATCTTTTAGAATATATGGTGGATAGTTGTAAAAGGGCCTAGTTGGTAGATTTTGGAAATGATGCTTAGTCCCACTATTTTTTTAGCCACTTTTTTATCACAAAGATGCTAAGAGGGAAAGATGAGGCATATGGTGGATAGTCATACAAAAAGCCCTAATCTTTTACAATTGTTGTGGAATACATCCCTAGAAAGTGTTCTAGTACCACTTATTAGGATCTTTATCTAGAAAATACCAATAAAACATAACAATACATGTAAAAATAACATAATGTTTAGAAAATAGTTACAAATATGCTTATATTGGTCACCAAAATTACATGCTTCTTTGTGGAGGCAACCTCTTTAAGAGCAATGCTCTATTACAATTTATGATTCCAGGATGATATTTACTTGATTACAACTTCAATATAAATCCCTCACAAGAAATGACTGGAGAATTAGATAAATTTACACAATGTAATTTTAAAAAGTTGACTATATTATTGACTGTAATAATGCTTAAAGTATTACATGGTTAAGCATGACGATCCTAACAAAGGTATAACTTCTAAAAAATACCTCATCTTCTTGAAAGAAGAGAATGGTCACTCCACTTGGAAGATTAGCAAGTATGCATTTATCTATAAAAACAGAGTTAACTGGCTGAAGAAAAAAATTATATTAATGTGACTTTCATTACAATCAATCCAATGCCATCTACAATAGTACAGTTTGTAATGAAGAGTATAAATGAAATCTGAAACTTCTTGTTTTCTAGAAGATTCCACAATCCTATTATTTTACTTCAAAAATCTAAAATGATTTTTTTTAATAACTTTGTAGAAGACGTCAAAACTAAATTTATTACCCTGACAATCTTACTTTTCCTTAAAATTATCTTCAGCTTGTTTGCAAAATTTGCCCAGAAACTATTACAAATAGAAAGGATCCTAAATCCTTTCTATTTATGATGTTGTGCATCGCGTCCTCTATCTCCCTTGGGATGTGTGGGAAGTAGGCAACGCTTCTGCAGTCTTCTCTGCAATCAAAAGAGAAAACATTAAACATTAAACGTCGATTCCTTTCAAAGGGGCATCTGTCCATTAAACCCAAGCTAAATCGTCTAAAATTCTTCTGAAACAAATGCTATGACAACCTGTGCAATTATATTTTTCAATTTTCGTGGCCTGCGCGAATTGTCACAATTATTTAACACATACAAATCAGTCGACAATATAAAAAATGCTAAATAGACACTTACCGCTGCATTTTTCCGCTCCTTAAAATATTTTTGCAGTGAAAAAGATAGTCTCACTTAAAACACAAAGCTATATATATTTTACAGAAAATTGACTTACCCCTAAATCAAGACACAGACTTTCAAAGAATATGGCATAAACGTTTCTATTAAGAAATTCTTATACGCATATTATTTGAGTGAAAGGTTGTTACTTACTCGTCTATTGACCTGTCTATGTTGCCCAGCCCACCGTTTTTCTCCCTCTCCATTAATTATATCTTTGCTCATCAAAATCCAATTTGCTGTAAGATATTGGTTGATATCACTGTCTAAAATAGTCTGAGCTGATTGAGTTTCTGCTGCTGCTAATATAATCAATTGCAAGGCTAAAATGACAATCGCAGCCATGAATTTCAGGGCCATCTTAATTAATACTGAAGAAATATTGACTTGAAGAAAATGTTTTTTACACCTCATAAAACAATACAAATTATCTTAGACTGTACTTCACCAAGCCTCCCTATCTCTGTCTTTGTCCTTGTTTTCTCGCAGATAACTTAGATCTTACTCTTTATCCTTGTTCTTTTGCGGATAACGAAGCTTCTAGAAAGCTCTTTGTCTAAAGGCAGATTTAATCTTCCCATCTCCACCCTTCTAGTTCATGTTACCACCTTCGCCCATCTATTGCAGATATCAAGCTACTAAGCTTCTAGAAATGTTTTTATTTATTATATTGATTTAAGATTGCCTAGGTTACTGACACAATCCAACTGGAAAAGCCGATATAAAGAGCATTCAACAAAAGCGCGTGAATTCAACAAAAGCGCGTGGACTAGTTATGAATCCCATTTACGTTGAGACAGCTGGAACCATACCTTTTGGAATGTTTCTTGGTATCGGGAATCAGAGGGACGGTCCAAACTAACTTCTGATGGTGTCGCATGCATTCTTTTACTTTCATGGCTTTATATGAAGTATTCTTTTACGCCAAATCTTATTACGTGGCACAAAACATTATTTACAGCACCGACCATGACCCACATGAACTAAACCATTTACTACCTTTGGAATAGATTACTTACCGCTGAAGAAATTTTGGAATTTTGACTCTCTTTTCTCAATGAATAATGGATAGAATAGATTAGAGGAATTTTATCGTTAGGAGGTTTAGATTGTTTATTTTTATGGGATAGCAGATCTTATTTTCTAATTTGTTGATTAATTGTTAAAAAAATTGATAATAAACTTCTTGCATATTTGGCTCACAGTAAGGTTCCCACTTTAATACTCTCTTATAAATTAAATAAAGCACAAAAACATTCTATACAAGAAATAATAGAATCTACTCTTATAAGTAGATGATGTATTCTCTTAAGAAGCTGTGAGTTTGGGTACGAAGCTATGTTACCATAAACTAGAAACCTAAAATATTTAGAAATTGCAAATAAAAAGGGATATATTTATATACGTTTATCATAAATTTTATCTCACATATTTTTTAAAAATTAAAACAAATTTCTAAATTAATTTTAGAAAAACGATTTTTTAAAAAAATAATTCCATAAGTCAATTTTAATTATAATTTATAATAAAAAAAATATAAAAATAAAGAAACTTAACAAAAATATCATTTAAAAAAAATTTTAAATCATTTAAAAAGCAAAGCAAAACAAATTCATACTACATCCTCAATCTGCAAATTAAAAAAAAATTGAAAATTTAAAGTTTTTAATCAAAAAGTACCAAAACGATTAGAAACACACGGATTTTTATATATTCTTTTTTAAAACGCAGTTTAGTGTATTCAACCCAAAATTTAACGAGTTTCAATGGAAAACGGTTCAAGAATTTTTTGCTTCAGTTTTTGTAAAATCTATTTTCTAATTTAGAAACGCCACGGCAGGCTTCGAAACCGCCGTTCGTGAGGGAAATGGTTTTAAGGGCCAAACGAAGCCATGCCGTTGCGTTTCTGGTAACAGAGGTATGAAGAAGGTTTACTGGAGAGATTTTGTCGATCGACACTGGGTATGTTTGAGGTAAACACGAATTCGAGACTCAATTCTGTTGAATTTTTTCTTTAGCTATTGATTTACTTTTTCATTACAATGTTGTGACCTGTGATTGCTGCAGTTTATGCGCCCCAACGCCGGACTCATAAGAGCTTTAATTTCTATCTGTTTTCTGGTAAGTTTTTTCCTTCAAACTAAATTATGAAAAATGTACAAATCTGATTGCTTTTCTAAAAACGCCTGAGTGCTATCATCCATCGATTTATTAGTCTGTACCGACCACAATTGTTTATTTCTGAATTTTAATTGAGTCTATTTAAACGTGTGTAGATAAAGATATTTAGATATGCAAGTAAATTTATAGTAAGAGAAGTACACTGTACATGGTTATGTTGGGCGATGAAGCCGAACAGTTTTTTTTTAAACCAGAAAAAAGTGGCGGAGCACCCATAGATAAAGATTATATCAAAATTACATAGAAGATAGGTTCGAAGATCAAACCAAAAAAGAGAAAGATTTACAGAATAGACCCTAACATGGCCAGTAATAACGAGAAAGAGAGACAACCCAAAGGTAATAAAACTAACCCCTGAGGTCAACAGCAGAACACAATAATGTAAAGACACACCAAAAAAACAGCAATCTTTCCCAAAGCGCCACCATCACCAGAAGAGCAGCCAAGCGCCAGTTGAAGCCGAACAGGTATAATTTTTTGAATCATGCTTTTCCGTATTGATCTTCAAAATGCCATATCTTCTGCATATGATATCGAAATCTAGCAATTTTTTTTGAAATTGATCAAAAAATCGCAAGGAATATGTTTATGCAATCTATCTTCTGTGTGAGCTCATTATTTTCTAATTTTTTAGGGATTTAGTTTTGTGATAACACTTTGATTGCAGCTATCTCATTTGTCAAAGATCAAATCAAATCAATGAGACTACTAACAAACTATTGCATATTCGCTTGCCAAAGAAGAAATCCTTGAAACTACTAACATATTGTGTGCAACATTACTTGTCAAAGATCAATTTTTTTCTCACTAATCTAGGCACATAGTTTAACTAGGGGTATAGTAATTGAACATTGTTTGCTTTGTCTTAAAATTTTGAAAAGGGTCTATGCTCTCTCCTCGCACCTTTTGGTGACCTTGGAGATTAAAAACCCCTTCATTATCCCTTTGTTTATTTGATCAAATCTAGGGGCATTATCTCACATATGCTTTCCCCTTGCGCTTCATGCAAGCCTGAGGGTCAAAAGTGAATAGTGTTCCTTCCCTTTAGGAGGCTTCGTAGGGGATTTCATCACCCCTAGGGATGACCTCAACCATGGGTTTTGGCGGGGTATATCAAAAGAGAGAAAAAGCTGTACCTCAATCTAGCTACGTAGTCATTGGGACAACCTTGGGGCTTGGGGTGATTCTAGACACAAGGTGTGTTGAAAGAACACTAATACACTAAGAGGGGACATTGAATCAGTGTATATTAAAAACTTTTAAAATGAAACCAGTAGTCAAGAATTAAAGGTGCACATAAACCACATACACACAAGGAAACACTAGATATATGTGGAAAACCCTAAAAGAGAAAAACCACTATGAGAATGTTGCTTGAGTCTACTGCTCAAATCCAACCTCACAATAAAATATTTTACAAATGTTTTGTAAGCACCAACTTACAGGTACATTGACACCCAAGACAATGTTTTGAGGCACTAACCTTCAGGTACACTGTACACCTAATTGAGCACCAACTCAATACAATGAGGCACCAATCCCAACGAAGCACCAACCCTTGAATCCTTACAAATTCTAATGTGCAGAAACAGGTTCTTCACTAACCTGAAATGTACCCTTCAATTCATATACAGTTTCATCCGCACTCCTGCACTCTATGTTTTCATTAACACAATCTTCTCCTCTCTCTACACTCTTTGCATTCTCTATTTACTTTAACAAAGCCTCCTCTCTTCTCAATACAATATGCCTATTCGTGCAAACTCTGCACTCTATGCCTATGACAAAAAGATGTTCAATTCAGTTGAGCAACCTATTCACAACAATTCATTATGTCGGCAAACCGGGAAAAAACAAAAGCAGACTTGCTGGTTTGAGAACTGCAAAATTCTTTGACTAGCTATAACTTAGCCAATTTTCACTCAAACTTCACAAAAATGAAATCAGGGATACCCATTTGGGTCTTTAACAAAATGAATTATTCAAATTGAACACAAAACCTAAAATTCAACAATCTCCACAATGTGCCAATCAATTGTTCCTTTCTTTGACATCAATGACAACAATTCAACAATCTCCCCCTTTGTCATTGATGGAAACGTCTACTAAATGCATTGATGTAACATAAATGCATGTGTTCCTGAACTGCACCAGTATGTCCCATTCTCCAATAATGTGGTTCCCTTGCTGCGTCTGCATTCTATGAAACTACTCTTCCCCTTGCAACGTCCCTTGTAGCCACTTCTATTGCTTCCTTGGTGTTGTCGACCACTTTACCAACTACAATATTCTCCCCCTTTGATATCAATGATAAAGGGATGCACAAAATAATGGCAAATCTAGGACGTGTTCCCCCTGAGGACAATCATCCTACAGGGCAACTAGGGTACCAAGGATAAAGAGATACTTTGATCATATACTCCCCATGGATGAATACATTTTCTATTCAATTGAAAATAGGAGAAGGAACAACTCTTGCCTGATCTATTCAAATGTCTCCTTTGGAAGGGGTTTTGTAAATACATCTGCCAACTATTCTTTTGTAGCCACATATTCCAACTTAACTTCTTGTTCAGCAACTCTCCCTTAGAAAATGGTAGTTAATGGATATGTGCTTAGTCCTTGAATGCATAATTGGATTCTTTGAGATGTTTATTGCACTGGTATTATCACAAAGAATGTTGACCGACCCATCAAAATCCACCTTAATATCTTACAGCATTTGCTTCATCCATAACACCTAAGTATAACAAGATACAACTATATATTCGGCTTCAACGGTTGACAAAGAGACTGGTTCTTGTTTCTTACTTAACCATGCTACCAATTTATCTCCTAGAAAGAATGCACCACCACTAGTGCTCTTTCTATCATCCACACAACTAGCCCAATCTGCATCTGTGTATGCAGTTAAAGTAAAATCATCACCAACAGGATACCATAGACCATAATCAGATGTACTCTTCAAGTATCTAAATATCCTCTTCATTGCTTTGACATGTGTCTCCTTAGGAGCAGCTTGAAATCTAACTACCATGCAAACAACTTGCATGATGTTAGGCCTTGTTTCTGTGATATACAAGAGACTTCCAATCATGGATCTATACCAAGTTTGATCTGGTAAAGCAGTTTCATCATCTTTGCTAAGCCAATACTATCATAGAGCTTTTCCAATGAAATGAGCTCATCCAAAACTGAATTCAAGGAACCTTTTTGCAATTCAGCATCAACACATACCAGAACAATCACCTTAGAGCCCACAGAACTAAATTTTGTTTTCCACTGGTCCAATGTTTTGGCTTGACCCTAATCATCTTTGAAGTTGGGCAATACCTTCATCTTCATCTAATCAATGAATGTAACTATTTTTCTAATTTCATCATGTAGGAGGCAACCTCATGTAGAATTCTCATGGTTTCTGATACACCTTGCAATCCAGGGGGCTTGCTGGGGTCAAACCTGGTTGTTTTAACCATTTCTTTTATAGTGGCATTCCTTGGCATCCACTTGTTCATAATCTCTTGCAGACCAGCTGAATTTCTCATGCTTGACCAAAGCCTAATTTAGGTCTGCAATTCCCTTATATGCATCATCCACTTTTCCATTGATCTTAGTTAACTGATGGTTAACTATGTCAGATACTATCTTTCTATATGTCTTCATTCTATCTCCCTTCAGATATTCAACTAACCCTTTCAATTCTGCAATCTCTACAATAAAGTTATCTCTATCTGATGGAAAAGCTTCACCTGATGGACTTGAAATTATGGGCATAGGGGTGCTAGAAGATGCCAACTCTTTTTCCTCCAAATCTCTTAGCTTCACCATATCATCTACATATCTCTTCTGTAACTCATTGAAATCTTTTCGCAACTTCAGGACTGTATCCTAACTGAACATGGTTGTGTCAATTGCCAAGGCTACTGCATCTGGGGCTGGAGTATCAGTAAATCTCTTCACAATTAAGTTGCCCCTCAACTGATCAATGCTCTCCACCGCATCTAGCTTGCTTGTGTTGGGTGTTAGGGTCCATATTGCCAATGTTTCAAAAGATGGATTGAAACCAGATCCAAAAATTTCTTCTACCTGCTCTTCAGTAGAGAAAACTACCTCATTCTATTTCCTTATGGTTTCAAAAGCCAAAGCATCTGTCAAACTCCAATTTGGCAATAACAACATACCACTCTTCATCACCATTGATCTCCCTTCTTTAGGAGTGATGTTGGACCAAGCTTCAAATCAAACTCTGATAATACTTTGGTGGCCAAATCCTTCTCTTCTGATGGATGCTCTTCTTCTTTCTTCTTGAGTTTTCACAAACTCATCATCCTGTAAAAACTTTTGGTAAGCTAGTGCTCTTATGTCTTCTGTTTCATCACTAGAAACTTTCAAATAATCTGTACTTCTATTATGTGGCACTGGTGGCACTATCATACATGTTGGTTCTTTAGTATTTACCTCTGCAGTTCCCACTTCTCCTAGAGTATCTTCAGCATCAACAATCTCCATTGGGGATTTTCCTTTGTCTTGGGAGGATATTTTGTCCTTAGAGGTTTTATGTCTTTTGCTTTGCTGACTATCTACCTCCTCAACATCTTGAGATTCTCCCTCCTCAGTATCTTCACCTCTAGGTCTCACATAGGGATTTATCCTTAGATCGGGGTCTATGTGTACTTTGGGAGGTCTTTACTCCTCATGAATCATCAATTGGTCTGCATTGTCTAACATTTTCCTAATTCTAACAATTCTATCTTTCTCCTTATCATATGAACCAGAGAATGAAGGATCATTTTTAATCTTTTCATTCTCTCCCTTGATAATTCTTTTCCATATCTCAATTTTGTTCTCTACCTCTTCATATGTCAAGGAGTTCCTAACCACATCCTCAACAAAGTTCAATCTGACTGAATTGATGAATCCTTCAAGGTCAAATTTTTCTCTAACAATAGCATAAAATAATCTGAAACTATTGAGCAAAGGATAAATTTGATCCAAACCTTCCTTTTTTCTACTTGGAAGTCTGACCATTTCAAAGTAGTAAGAAAAAATAAGCCTTTCTTCTGACCCTTGAGATGGAACTTATCCACTTCATTCAATACCCAAATAATCTCTAAATAAGCCAACCTCTTTGGCACATACACAAGCAATAAATGAGGTTTCATGGTGAAACCATAAACTCTGAAATATGTAGAGTATTTGTTCAAGAACCAATATCCCCAATTATGCATTACTCCAAACCCTAGAGTTCTTTCACATGGCCTAAGGAAATCTTGTCTCCTTTGGTATTCTTTCCCTATGCTCACCTAGATATGCCATCATCTTTCTAACAAAGAATTCTTGAAAAATAATGAAATTTGAATTCTCACAGTCCTTATCCCACAGATAAGTACAGCACTGAACTGGCAAGGGATTCTTGTTATCATCAAATCTTCTTACCTACAGAGTCTTCTCCCATACTTCCCTACCAGCATATAAAAACATATGGCCCATGAGTGAGTACCATTTAAATTCTAATTTTTTATTAGCCTTCAAGGCTATCAACTGTTTATGCATTCTGTGCACCAAGAAAGAAGCAAAGTCAAACTCCACATTTACTATGTCATCTTGGATGACAATAGCCATGAACATCAAGTGCGCAAGGATCTTTTCTTCTGCATCCTCACTAGTTATCTGACACACTGAATAGTAAGTCTTTAAAAAATATTCTTCAAAGGGCTTTATGTTGAGTGGCTCCTTCTCAAAGACTCCCATTCCTCTGCCACCAGAAATCTTCCCCCTATGACTTGGGACTTTAACAGACCTATAAACTTCTTTATATGTCTCATATATCTGTCTAAAATTGTCAAATTTAATAGCTTTGTTTGTAGCCCTATTCAGACCAAAGACCTCAGTAATATATGATTTTGTGAATGCAATGAGAAAATTCCCACTTACTGATAACACCCGCCTTGTGTTGGCATCATACCTGCTAGCACTACAACCTTGCCCATGTCAAGGCACCACCAATTCCTCAATGGTGACCTTTCCATTCCCTTCCTATACCATCGTTCAAACAAGGACCATCCAGACAGGGGCACCCATGCATCCCTAATTCCAACATGGTTGTCTATAAATTTTTTATCCCTACTCTTCCCTACAAGGCTTATAGCCTCATTAGATGAGCCATGGCACTGAGCGAGCAAATCCTGCTCAAATCCCCTTTTGGTATCAGATGGACCAGCCATTCTACGTGTCCAGGGCTCGAATTACAGGCTAGGATTTCCCAAAAACCAAACTAACTAAAAAAATGACTTCAATTACTCAATAAATTCATACTCTACGATCAATTTCAAGCAATCTGTGCAAATTTGGAAGCAAATTGATTGCAAAATGAACAGTTTTGTACTTATAGAAGTGTCGCAGTTGGAAACCTTATTTCTTCAATTATTGTTGCATAGTGCTCGATTCTCACAAGAAGTATGATTGCAATAGAATGTACTCATTTCAACAATCCAATTGATCTATTTATTTCACCAAGCAGGCAAGATTCTGGTTGATTTCCATCAAATCACCATTACTGCTACATGAAGTCGACCATTAAACTAGCAAATAGTCATTCTCTATGTTTGAATATCAGCCTTTGATGTGATCAGATAGCAAGAGAATCAACAGCTCGCATTTGAACTTCACTCCTTTGACAGGCAGCCTATACGCTTCGAATGATGTGAACCAATGAAATTTTGTCGAATCAACAGGGGGTGCAAAAAGTTGGGGGGCCACAGAGTGGCCAAACTTTAACAAAAAAAATAAAGCAATAACGTTAGTGCGTTATAACGCAAGCGCGTTATGTTTCAGTATAAAAAAGAAAGATTTTGGTCATTCTTGCAAACTATATTCCTGCAAACCTGCAGCCTACAAACAGGGGAGAGCGCGCTCGCTTTATTGGAGGCCATATTGTCATCAATTTTTTGCCAATTTGTCATCAAAATGCTGCCACGACGTAGGGGAGGCCAAAGGAGTAAGTTCTATTTGTTTTTTGTGTAAATTTTTTACTAAATAGGTAGATTTAAGTGGTTTTTTTATGTAAATTTGTTTAATTTACAGGAATTGATAATGCACCTCCCCCTCCTGAAAATCCTCAAAATCCTCTATCACCTAAATAGTAAATACCTGCTGAAGAACAACCCCAACAACAAACACCTCCATTCATTCCTCAATATGCCCTTGGAACACAAGAAAATTTAATGGGGGAAATTAAAAATAATAAAAAACAAATTGAGGACATAATTATGAGGTTCAAAGATCCTGCAACTTCAACCTCAAATAGAGTCGTGCTTGCTCAATATCTTGAATCTATGTTATCAAATGTAGATTCAATTAGCAAGCAAATCTCTAGTTGGACAGATAAGAGGAGAGAGTTTAGAGAGTTCTGTGCAGACAAATTATCCTATGAACAAGTCAAAAATGAAAAATTTACAAAATTTGACTTGTGTTCCCTTTTCACAGATCCACGAACAAATCAACCTCTACCCCTTGCATGCAAGAGGTTCCATATCCATTGGTGCAACAACCAAGCGATAAAGGACCATTTTGGGTAGAGGTGGTGGATGGTTTTTTACTACCTCTATGCAACAATAATGAGGTCTCGCAATACTTTTTGAGCAAACTCTACTACGAGTTTATCCTCAATAAAGTGCCAAACTATTTTGATATATGGGACTTCCAGAGTAGACAGGATAGACTAGGGGCATGTGTTGACCCACAACAGCCAGCAAGACGAGCACTCGCCAGACCACCCCATGAACACGTGTCTATCTCTTCCGTTGTGAAGAAGAGTGCTGAGGTCAAGACACTACAATTCATTAGTTCCTTGACCCGGAGTATCATAGAGCATGCCAGTCCTACAACACAACATGGGTCGGGAGAGACTTCGAGGAGTAGGGTTCCACCCCATACTTGTCAAGCTTGCAGGTCAGCTTGTGGTTATGACCCCACACATAGTCAAAATGCAGGTGCACAAGCTACATCTACAGTTGACAAAATGGTGATGACAGATACCCTCCCGAGTGAGACTTTCAACCTTGATACTCAGGTAAATGTTAGCAAGTTCATTGAATTTAATTTATTAAATTTCATTTTTGAAATGTAAGATTAACTAATTTAGTTAATGATTGTAATGAAATTTCAAGGTCATAGCGTTCATTCAGTTTTCAGCAGTTCTCCACCTCCGTATTACACTACGGCAACTATTGTCGAGGTATGTAACTAATAAACAATTATATATATTACATGTGAATAGCATTGTTATATAAATAGTATTCTAATATTTGATTTTGGATGTTGAATAGGTTAATCTTGGAGATTTCACAGCAACACCTCCCAATGGAGGTGGAGTTAAAAACTTCACTCAGGTAATAAAATAAAGAGTTTAACTAATGCATTGTACTAAATAGATTTTTGTAGTTTATATTCATACGTTGATTACGTTGCAATGCACATCTTTCAAACTCAAAGCATTACTACACATTGCATAACTAATAACTAGATATTGATAGATGACAAAATTTCAATTACGATATAGTTTTTTTGAAAAAATGCCTCAAAGAAATGTGGTCTCATGGATTGCCATGACAAGCAAATGCATAGACAAAGAACATCACCATGAGACCACATTTCTTTGAGGCATCTTTTCAAATAGCTCACTGCCTTATCTATGCTACACATTTTCCATACATGTCTACCAAAGCTTGTTGATCCCCTCCACACTATTCTTTGACAAATTCTCTCTAATAAACTCATCCAATTACCACCAATTAGACCCCTTGAAACAAATCTTCCCCTTTTAAAGACATACGATCCCAAAAGTTTTTTCTAGTATCGCCATGCCCCAGGACATGACACCGAAGAGGGGCACGAGCCTATGACATCTTATATAGCATATGATTGACTCCAACATCATCTAGGTTTTAGGTATTAATAATGGGTGCAACAAGTCACCCCTAACCAAAATCTTCAAATCTACACTAACCCATTCCCTTACAAACTATGTCAATCCTATTGCCTCAATTTCTTCCATCCCTACTTTTGATCCTACATCTAACCCACCTAAGTCTAATGAGGACCCTTCCTTTAATACTACTATATTCTTTGAGATGATAGGCACATTAGACATTCAACCTTATAATTTCATAGTTGAGCCCACTCCTACGCCTACCATCACTTTCTTGCTTGACAATGTGCCTACTAATAATTATAACAATCATTTGTAGATTGAGGCACAAGTACACTATAAAATGATAGTTGAATCAAGGTGGATCTTTTGAGCCTTATTAATGCAGTTACAAAGGAACACTTATACATCACTGGGTTGAAAGGAGATTCTTATCCCCATCAGATATCTCCTAGTGTACACATAATGACACTTCTATACTTACTTTTGGCTCCCTCATCCTACTAATCTAGATAGGACCTAAATGCCTAGATGTCTCATGTCATACCATCCCCACCTCAGACCACTATCTATTCTCTTAGGTCATCCTTGGCTCATTGCAATGTGGGTTGTCCCTGAACTATCATCCACTAGTGCCTTGAATTCCCCATGATGGTCATGTCTTTGTTGAATGGCACAAGACAACTGAGAGGGGGGATGAATCAGTTGTATCAAAACTTTAACTTCTTTAAACCAAAATTAATTTCACAATCACTTAAACTTATTTCCTTATTATGTTATGAATATTAAACATGAATAGCATAATCAAAACATCAACACATCAACACCATTCACACATGAACACCAGATTTTTACGTGGAAAACCCTAAACGGGGAAAAACCACGGTGAGTGTTAGCTCCCAATATAATGTAGTAACAATACCAAATATCAAATGGTGGCTCACTACCAAAAGGTGGCTTACTGCCGAGGATTGGCTCACTGCTCGGTGTGGCTCACTGCCGAAGGGGTGAACTAATTTAGTAGCATCTACACCATGCCTGAGTTCAGTTCCATTGAAGTGCAATATATCTCCTCTGTTCTGTTTTGCTTTTACACTTTCCACTTATCTTCACATCTTCGCTCAATCACACCTCAAACATGAACTTATTATATGTATTTATACAATTCATCAACCTTGGAATGTACATCAAGGTCGGCATTACAATCATCAACCATTGGAATAATCTCCAAAGTCGGCATACATACATCAAATCAGAACTAGACCTAAACAAACTTGCGGACTAAATGAATAAAGGAGGAACACTTCATGCCTTAGCACAGACTCAATTACATCTTCACACACTACCGCACGCTTCTACAATTCAAGAAATTCATTTGCAAAGAGTGTTAATCATCCAGGTCGGCCAGACTAGTGTAATCATCAAAAACACTTGAACACACACTTCCAAGTTCTTCATTACAGCTTGTGGATCAAGCACATGCCTTACATGCATTCAGAGGACATCCACAAACATCATAGAATCATTTGAAAACCAGCAAATCCAACCGCAACAGATCTCAACTTATTTCACTTGAAGATGGATCACAAACTGCTCTCAATCAGACACTGTCAAACTTTGCTAATTAGAAACTTGCTTTCCAAAGCTTCAAATCACATATACTTTGGAATGAAGATGACTAAGGACCTTATAAGCTTAAGTCCAGAACTGCAAGGCCAAACTCCAATCTACGAAGAAATGCGGAGCAAAACACTTTCTCCCTGTCGTTCTACAAACCTTGCCAAGCATAGTCTTTACACTGGTGAATAGAACTTTTTCTGCACAGTGATCCGAACCACCAAATTATAGATTTAGCATCTTCAAACACTTCTCTAAATCATATCCAAAGCTCATACTCTGGTCTTCAATACAGAGAAAATGCAGAGCAAAATACTCAAACAGTGTTCTTCAATCAATCAAAAAACATCAATATTAGAAGGCACAGTTGGCATCAATGAAAACACAAACATCTCGACATCAATGACAACACCAGTTAGCACATACTTGCAACAATCTCCCCCTTCGTCATTGATGGCAACATATGATGTGAGAAACATGTTCTACCATCAATACACAATTCTGCATCAGAACTCACCCTTTCTTTTTATACCTCTGCACTTAACTCTTAAGTTTTTCACATGATTTCTCTCCCCCTTTGACATCAATGACAAAGGGCATCACATCTCTTCTACTATAGATACTTGCACACTGCAACTCTGATCTATCTGAAGTCATTCTTTACTCCCCTTGAATGTAACAATCATCTCAAACCACTACCTGCTCCCCCTGAGAGGTAGCCTCTAACATCAGTCCAAAAAGAGGAATGTGCTTTGAAGCATACTAAACTAATGCACCTTCCTATGTATCTAGTTCAAGGAAGGAGGGGCAATAAGCCCTAATTTATCCCGGAGATACTCAGATGTGTCTTTTTGAAGAGCTTTAGTGAATATATCAGAAACTTGATCAAGCTTTACTTCATTCTCTGCAACTTTCTCCCTCAAGAAGTGATACTTGATTGAAATGTGCTTTGTCTTTGAATGCATTACTAGATTCTTTGAAATATTTATGGCACTTGTGTTATCACAAAGAATAGGATTTGGTCCATCAAACTCAACTTGGATATCCTTCAAGGTTTGCTTCATCCAGAGCACCTGAGTGCAACATGATACTGCAGCAATATATTTTGCTTCTGCAGTAGACAAGGAAATTGATTCTTGTTTCTTGCTATGCTAGGATATTGTTCTATCTCTAAAGAAGAATGCACCTCCACTTGTTTTTTTCTTGTCATCGACACATTCAGCCTAATCTGCATCTATATAGGCACTCAAAGAAAAATCATCGTTCTTAGGATACCACAATCCATGATCAGGAGTGCCTTTCAAGTACCTGAATATCCTCTTAACTTCCATCACATGTGACTCTCTAGGATCTGATTGAAATCTGGCCACAAGACAAACTACATGCATGATATCTAGTCTGGTAGCAGTTAAGTAAAGCAGACCTCCAATCATTGATATGTATTTGCTTTGACCAGCCTTAGGGGATTCATCATTCTTGCTCAGTTTACAACCGGTGACCATAGGAGTGCATACCAATTTAGAGTCCTCCATTCCAAACTTCTTCAACAATTCCCTGACATATTTTGATTGAGAAATGAAAATATCTTTGTGTGTCTAATTGATTTGCAATCCAAGAAAGAAATTCATCTCACCACACATAGACATATCAAATTAATTTTGCATCTCATTTCCAAAATTCTTGCACATTTCTTCATATCCACCAAATATGATGTCATCTACATAGACTTCAATAATCAGAGTTTGATCTTTGCTTACCTTGATATACAAATTTCTATCTGCGGATCCTTTACTGAAACCTTGCTGCTGCAGGTACTTATCTAGTCTTGCATACCAAGCTCTGGGATCTTGCTTCAATCCATACAAGGCCTTCTTCAATTTGCACTCCATGTTTGGTTTGTCTGATAATTGGAACCCATCTGGTTGCTCTATGTAAACTTCTTCTTCTAAATCACCATTCAGGAAGGCAGATTTCACATCCATCTGATATACTTGGAAATCTTTGCGTGCTGCAAACGTGAAAAACAATCTGATAGCCTCCATTCTTACCATCGGAGCATAGGTCTCTTCATAATCAATTCCTTCAACTTGGGAGTACCCTGTGCATACAAGTCTTGCCTTGTTTCTCACAACTTCTCCAACTTCATTCAGTTTGTTTAGGAAAACCCACTATGTTCCAATCACATCCTTGTTTGCAGGTATGGGGACAAGTTCCCAACTCTTGTTCTTCTCAATCTATTGTAGTTCTTCATTCATTTCCTTGACCCAATGCTCATCATTGCATGCTTCATTTACTGTTTTAGGTTCCGCCTTTGATAGTAGATAGAGATTCACTTGTTCTTCTACAATCCTACTTCTTGTCATCACACCTTTCCTTTTGTCACCAATAATCTAATCTTTAGAATGACCTCTCTGCACATACCTTGGAGTTTTAGGAGTTCTTATCGGAACCTCAGTTTGATTTTCTTCTTCTTCTGGAGCTTGTTCTTCAACCTGAACTTCCTTTTCTTTGCCTTTTCCAACCTTTTCTGTATCAGTAGGTTCATCTAACTCACATCCATCTGGTTGGATGTCTTCATCTACCTTCACATTTGCAGTTTCAATCATCTTTCTCAGTGTTTTGTAATAGAACCGGTAAGCCTTTCTCTTAGTGGAGTATCAAAGGAATATGCCTTCATCACATTTAGCATCAAACTTTCATAATTCTTCATCTATTCTGATGTAGCATTTGCTTCCAAAAACTTTGAAGTATTTGACAGTAGAGGCTCTACCATACCACAAATCATAAGGTGTCTTTGTTTCTTCTGCTCTGACTTGCACTCTATTCTGAATGTAGATAGCAGTATGTATTGCTTCTTTCCAGTACACTTCTGGTAGGTCTGCTTCCTTGATCATTGCTCTAGCAGCATCTTGACCAGTTCTATTCTTCCTTTCAACCACTCCATTCTGTTGATGAGTCTGGGGAGTAGACAAATGTCTTTTTATTCCATGTTCTTCACAAAAATTATTTAACTCATTTGAGGTAAACTCGCCACTTTGTCAAATCTTAAGCATTTGATTCTCAAATCCAATTCATTTTCAACCATTGCTTTGAAAGCCTTGAACTTATCTAAAACTTTTGCTTTTTCACTAAGGAAATTATCCCAAGTCATTCTTAAAAAATCATCAATAAGAAGCATGAAATACCTTTCACCTTGCAGACTTCTTGTTCTTGTGGGACCACAAAGGTCCATATGCACCAGCTCCAGCAAGCCAATAGAGGATTGTTCTTTGCTTTTGAAAGTAGTCTTTGTCATCTTCCCAAACTAGCATTCTTTGCATGTAACATTGGCAGGCTTCACAATCTTAGGTAAATCTCTTACAGCTTGAATAGTGCTTATTCTCACCAGATTATTGAAGTTAATGTGACATATTCTCCTATGCCATAGCCAACTTTCATCTGACTTAGCCAACAAACTACAATTTTCAGCACCTTTCAAATGATAAACATTACCATGTGTCTTCTTACCAACTGCAATTAAGGTTCTGAAGCTATTCTGTATCTTACACCCATTGTCCTTGAACACAAGATTATATCCTTTGTCACACATTTGTCCAACACTTAGTAGATTATGTTTTAGGCCCTTTACATAAAGAACATCATCTGTATTATGCTTGCCATCAAAAGCAATAGATCCTTTTCCACAAATCTTACCAGTTGCATCATCACCAAACCTAACAAGTCCTCCATCATACTTTTCAAACTTAACAAACTTACGCTTGTCTCCTGTCATGTGGTTTGAGCATCCACTGTCAATGATCCATTCATCTTTCTTTTTAGCATGGAATGCAAAAACTCTCCTGCACTTTCCTCCTTCACACAGCTTGCAAGATTTGCAGAAATAGGTTCTTCTCTAAGTGCAATAAACAAGCATTCACTACTATTGCCATCATCAGAATTAGATTCATCATCAGTTACACCATCATCTCTAACATAATAACTCTTTCTTCCCATATTTCCTTTGCTTTCATTGATCTTCAAAGCTTTGTCAGGTCTTGAAGCATAATGACCAATTTTACCACAACTTAAGCATTTGAAAGGTAACTTACCTTTGAATTTTCCTTTTCTGCCCCTCTTTATTCTACTTACAAATTTGGCTTCTAGCTCTACAAAGTCTTCATCATCTGATTCCATAACATATTTCTCTGATCTAGTAGTCTTAGTTGCTTCCTTGGCCTTGAAAGCAGTCTCAGTTTTCAAAGAGCCATCAGTAGTACCAAACTCTCTTATTTCAATAATTGATATTTTGTAAGCTTACCCAATTCTAACAACTCTTCAATGGCAGATACCTTGTGACTATAAGATTTGGGAAGAGTTCTGAGTATCTTATCTATAACATCCTCATCCTTTAATTCTCCACCAAGGCCTTTGATTCTACTGACAACTTCATCAATCTTTTGTAAGTAAATTGTTATGTTCTCATCTTCACCCATTCGCATGGTTTAATATGTGGTCTTCAAATTCTGCAACTTAGCCTTCTTAACAGATGCATCACCTTCATAAATTTTATTCAATTTGTCCCAAATCTCATAAGAAGTTTCCAGATTCACAACTTTTGCCATTTCAATGTTAGACAAGGCATTTAACAGATCATTTTTAGCTTTGTGATTAGCTTCAAACTCTTTAATATCTTCTTCAGTATCCAGATCTTTAGGAACTGTGTATTTATCTTTAAACATAGCCAAAACATTATAACCAAGAGAAATAAGATAACTTTGCATTCATACCTTCCAGTAAGCATAGTCAGTTCCATCAAACTGAGGAATGTCTTTCATGTGTGCCATCCCGGATATTCCTTAAGCTGTTAGGCTTTCTTCAAAGGAACCTTGCTCTTATACCAATTGTTGAATGGCACAAGACAACTAAGAGGGGGGATGAATCAGTTGTATCAAAATTTTAACTTCCTTAAACCAAAATCAATTTCACAATCACTTAACTTATTTCCTTATTTTGTTATGAACATTAAACATGCATAGTAGAATCAAAACATGAACACATCAACACCATTCACACATGAACACCAGATTTTTACGTGAAAAACCCTAAACAGGGAAAAAACACGGTGAGTGTTAGCTCACAATATAATGTAGTAATAATACTGAATATCAAATGGTGGCTCACTGCCAAAGGGCTCATTGCTCAAAAGGATGGCTCACTACCAAAAGGTGGCTCACTGCCGAGGGTTGGCTCACTGTCGGGGGTCTCTCACTGCCAAAGGGGTGAATAGATTTAGTAGCATCTACACCATGCCTAAGTTCAGTTCCATTGAAGCGCAATATATCTCCTATGTTCTGCTCTACTTTTACACTTTGCACTTATCTTCGCATCTTCGCTCAACCACACCTCAAACATGAATTTATTACATGTATTTATACAATTCATTAACCTTGGAATGTGTATCAAGGTCGTCATTAGAATCATCAACCATTGGAACAATCGCCAAGGTCGGCATACATATATACATCAAATTAGGACTAGACCTCAACAAACTTACAGACTAAATGAATGAAAGAGAAACACTTCATGCCTTATCACGAACTCAATTACATCTTCAAATGCTACCACACGCTTATACAATTTAGGAAATTCATTCACAAAGAGTGTTAATCATCCAGGTCGGCCAGACTAGTGCAATCATCAAAAACACTTGAACACACGCTTCCAAGTTCTTCATTACAGCTTGTGGATCAAGAACATGCCTTACATGCATTTAGAGGACATCCATGAACATCATAGAATAATTTGGAAACCAACAAATCCAACCACAACATATCTCAACTTATTTCACTTGAAGATGGATCACAAAGTGCTCAATCAGACACTGTCAAACTCTGCTAATTAGAAGCTTGCTTTCTGGAGATTCAAAACACATATCCTTTGGAATGAAGATGACTAAGGAACTTATAAACCTAAGTCCACAACCACAAGGCCAAACTCCAATCTACGGAGAAATGCAGAGCAAAACACTTTCTCATTGTCGTTCTGCAAACCTTGCTAGGCACAGTCTTTACACTGGTGAATAGAACTTTTTCTGCACAGTGATCCGGACCACCAAATTATGGATTTAGCATCTTCAAACACTTCTCTAAATCATATCCAAAGCTCATACTCCAGTCTTCAATACAGAGAAAATGTGAAGCAAAATACTCAGACGGTGTTCTTCAATCAATCAACAAACATCAATATCAGAAGGCACAGTTGGCATCAATGACAACACAAACATGTTGATATCAATGACAACACCAGTTAGCATATACTTGCAACAATCTTCACCATTTCGCATAGCCCATACCAACTAGTTGTTACCTTAATACACTTATCCTTAGATTATTTTTTGTCAAACCCTTCTGGTCCACCTCAACCTTATACCAATTCCCTCCTTCACCTTTACCTATCTTATGCCTCTAAACGCATTGCTCCCCCCACCCCACATTCTCTTTCTATTACTTCACCTACTCCACTAGTTATGCCCCTATCTTCCCCACCATATATCCACCTATTACTACTTCACCTTCCTCGTTGACTTCTATCTCCCCTCTAACACCCCTCCAAGATAAAATAAAAGAAAAAGTGTAGGACCTTTCCCCATCCACTTCTAAAAGTAGGCACATACTTGCAACAATCTTCACCATTTCGCATAGCCCATACCAACTAGTTGTTACCTTAATACACTTATCCTTAGATTATTTTTTGTCAAACCCTTCTGGTCCACCTCAACCTTATACCAATTCCCTCCTTCACCTTTACCTATCTTATGCCTCTAAACGCATTGCTCCCCCCACCCCACATTCTCTTTCTATTACTTCACCTACTCCACTAGTTATGCCCCTATCTTCCCCACCATATATCCACCTATTACTACTTCACCTTCCTCGTTGACTTCTATCTCCCCTCTAACACCCCTCCAAGATAAAATAAAAGAAAAAGTGTAGGGCCTTTCCCCATCCACTTCTAAAAGTAGGCCTAAGAAACTTCCCCAACACTACACCAAACCTACTAGCCAACCCATATCTACCCTATCTATTTCCTAATCTACCCCTACCAGACATCTCAGACCCAATTTGCTTCTAACCCGCCCCCTGACAAACCTGAAGACAGAGAAAATGATAAGAAATTTTTAAAATAAGGTTTTTCTTGTCCTATCTTTCCTCCCTCTTGTTATCCCATAAACTCTTGATATTCCTCCTTCTCGTAAACCCATAAACTTACCTAATGTCTATGTGATTTCTAGTGCCATTCTTGTATCCCTTGTTCTACCCCTCATTCCCATCACCAATCTTTTCTTGACATATTAAAACCCTCTAGCTTAGGCATTTTCCTACCTCCATCACTACCAAACAAACAAAAATTTGAGCACTACCGTACCCCACCCTACCACCATACCTAAACCTAAACTAACACCTTCACTCCCTCTTTGACTTCTTCTACATCTACTATCTCTCTAATTGAGGTGGCTCCTCTTCTAAAGCCTCATTATCCTAGTATGCTAATGTCTACTAGAATCATAGAGGATCAAAGATTAGTGGAATATTCTCTACCTAAGACATCAACCCATGTAGGTGGTGGGTGTCTCTTTGACTTAATTGTTTATATTCACATGTTATCAATAATATTCACTAATTCAGTGACCATCATTCCTTCTACAGACATTCAAGAGGGCACTGATCTTGTTGCATCTAAAAAATGTCCCCTTTCTACTTCTCTTGATGCTACTATGGTCCCTCCTTTGTTGACCCTTATACCACACAATAGTCATGAATCCTTATATGACCATGATTGGGATAAGGATGACTTATCAGATGAGGAGTTCAATGAGTAGGCATTGTATCTTCATCTAACTTGTATATATGCATGTGACTTGTGTGCTTTATTGTGTGTACCTCCGTGTTTAGGTGAATGTGTATGTATGTTAGGAGTCATGTTTAGGTGAATGTGTATTCTAGTATGTATGTTTGTATGGCAATGGAGCATGGTGTGCATGCGTGTGTGTGCACGCAAGTGCTTATGTGTGTGGGAATGCATTAGTGTGTATGTGTGTGCGTCTGTGTGTGTGTGTGCATGCATGTGTGCGTATGCATGTGGGAGTGTGTGTGTGCCTATGTGTGTGCACACATGAGCGTGTGTTGTGTATGTGAGTGTGTGTGCGTGCACGTGCACGTGTGTGTGCCTATGCATGTGTTCCTTTACATGTTTAGAAAGATATTTTTTATAGTTTTAAAGGAAAATGGAGTATGCTATCACTAGTTGCCTTGAATAGGGGAGCTTTCATGTGTTCTCAAATATTTTCTTGAGAATCTTGAAAGAACTCCATTAATGGAAGCTTGGACCATTTTACGAACTTTTATGAAATTCTAAAAATGATTATTTTGAAATTAAAATTGTTGGGAAGGGAACTATTTTGTGGGTGTAATCAAATTAGTTGGGGAATGGAAAAACTTATGCAAAGGTGATTTCTAGAGGCTTGTGTGTATTCCCTAAACTCTCCTAAGAGCCAATTTGAGAGTCAGACCCCTTAGATTATGTAGGATTCAATAACAAGTAGAAGGCTTGGAGTGTTTGCTACACACTCACTTTCTATATTAGAATGCCAAGGTGAAATGTATCTTCTTGCTCACCTTGGATATTAGAGTGAGGTGTAGTGCCATTACCCATTCCTCTTAGATAGTAAAGTGCCAAAGATCGAATGTTTACTAACTTGCTCACTATCAATCGCAGAGTGCCAAGGTAGAGTGTTCATGTTCCTACTTAGTTCATCAATTCAATCATTTCCTTTGATTGACTTAAGTTATATAAGTCTATATAACAATTTCAAGTGTAAAGAAATAGGATATGGGTATAGACATGTTTTAAGCGTTTGAGACAAAGACTTTGGCATCCAAGGTTTATTGGAGGAACATTAAAGGTCTACAGGTCATGGAGGTGTCGAAAGATCCTATTACAGACCAAGAGTATGCAAAGAAGAGGCCAGAAGCCACATAGAAGTTGGAGGATCCATCATAAGACCTTTTTAGTGACCATTGTTCTATGGATTGACTAGTTGTGATCTATTAAATATATGCTCATGTAATATTGCATAGTTGTGTTTAAACAATTAAGAGTGTGTATGTAAGAGCCAAGTAGATCTTGTGGAGAAGTCAAGCTATCTATTTTGATCATTTGGACATGCAATTCTTGAGATGTAACTTCAGTTATGGAGATAGTGAATTAGGAGGCATAATTAACCTCGCTCTTGCTAGAGTTTTTCTCATACATGAGTTTCATTGTTCTTCATGTTTCTGGCACATTTTGATGCTTTGTATGTTCATATTTGCATTTATTTACCTTTCCAAGTTAACACTGAAACTGAAAAATAAAAAAACTTGTGAGAGAAAAAAGCAAAGAAAAACAAATAAACAAATTAAGAAAGAAAACAAAAAGAAATAAAAGAAAAGAAAAAGAAATAAACCAAACTACATGTATATATATATATATATATATATATATATATATATATATATATATATATATATATATATATATATATATATATATATATATATATATATATATATATATATATATATATATATATATAGAGAGAGAGAGAGAGAGAGAGAGAGAGAGAGAGAGTTGATTTACATAAAAATGAAAGAACGAATGAAAAATGGATAGAATAGCGCAAAAGAAAGAGAAAGAGAAAGATGTAGAGTCACACAGAAAAAGAAAAAAAATATAAAAGCAAAAGGCAAAAGATAAAAAAGAAACAAAAATAGGCATAAATAAAGAGAAAAAGAATGAAAGAAAGATAAGTAGAATACCAAAAAAAGAGAGAAAAAGGCAGTAAAATTTTAAAAATGGATACAAATACATTAGAAAGAAAAAGAAAGAGAGAAATAATAAAATAAAGTAAAACATGAAGCAAGTAAAAAATAAAGAGAGAATTGGGAGGGAAAGAAAGGAAAATAAAGAAAGAAAAGTAGAAAAAATAAAGACAGAAGAGAGACAAAGAAAGACCAAAGAAACAAGAAAGATAAACAAAAAATAATAAGGTAAAGAATTTTTTTTAAAGTTAGGTACAAAGAAAGACGATGATGAAGAGAGGGAGAAAGATAGACATAAAATAGAAAGAATGAAAGGAGAAAGAAACAACAAAAAAATTAAAAAGAAATAATGAGAGAATTGTAGAGACAAGTAAAGATGAGAAAGAGAAAGGGAGAGAGAAACAAAGAAAGACAATGGGAAAAAACAACGAAAAGAGGGAACAAAAAAATGAGATAAAGAAAAATTCAAACCACAAGAAATAGAAAGATGGAATGAAAGATAGAGAGATACATAGAAAGGAAGCGAGAAATAAATAATAAATGAATGAATTCATGAAAACAATAACAAAATAAATAAAGATACATAAAATAGAGAAATTTTGAAACTAATAAAGAGTGAATGATGGAAAGAGAGACACAGAGAAGGTAAAAAGAAAGCTAGCAAATAAAATAGAGAAAAAGGCAGATAAAAGGAATCAAAGAAATAAAAAGAAACAAGATTAAGAAAAAGAGTGAAAAGAGATGATACAATAAGAGAGATAAATGACAAGCATAGTGAGAAAGATATAAAAAGATTAGAAAAGACAAAAATAAAAGAAAGAAAGAAAAAGAGAAATAAAAAAGAACGAGAGTTAAGGGATAGAAAAATAAAAATCAGGAGATAGAGGGAACTAATATAGACAAAGCGAAAAGGAAAAAGAGAAAAGAAAAAGAAAGAAACAAAATGGAAGAGCGGAAAACATTAAAAAAATGTAATGCCAATAGATAAACATAGAAGGAGTGAGAATGTGAAAGAATGATTAAAAAAATAGAATGACTTACAGAAATAAAGAAAGGTCCAAGGTTTGGGGTGTTGGGTCCAAGGGTATAATGTCTATGTGTGTAAGTTTTAGGCCTAGCATCCAAGGTTCAAGGTCTAGGGTCTAAAGTGCAAGGTAGATCTAGGGTCTAGGGGTCTAATGTCCACATAGTAGATTCTAAGGTCTTGGCTTCAAGATTAAGGGTTGGTATCTAGGGTCTAGCATCTTGGGTCTTGGGTCCAATGTCCAAGGTCCAGGGTCTTGAGACTTGGGTTCAAGGTTATGGGTCTAGGGGTTCAAGGTAAAGGGTAAAGATTTCATGGTATGAGGTCCATGGTCCACAACTCCAAGGTGTAAAGCCTTTAGGTGTAAATTCTAGGTCTAGCATCCATGGTCCAAGGTCTAGGGTCAAGGGTTCGAGGTCTGGTCTTGGACCAGTGTCTTGGGTCCAATGTCTAAGGTCCAATGTCTAAAGTCTAGGGTCCAGAAGTTCAAGTTAAAGGGTAACGATTTTATGGTCTAGGCCTTAAGGTCCATGGGCCACTCCTCCAAGGTGTATAGTCTTTGAGTTAAGTTCCAAGGCTAGCATCCAAGGTCCAAGGTCTAGGACCAATGGGTCGAGATCCATGTTCCAAGGGTCTAATGTTCATAATCTATTATCCATTGTCACAGGTTCATGCTCTAGGGTCCAAAGTCTTTGGTCTAATGTCTAAAGGGTTCGGGTTCAAAGTAAAGATTTCTTGGTATACGATCTAGGGTCCAGCAGTCCAAAGCTCACGTTTTAGAGTCTATGATCAAGGTTCCAAGGACTAGGCTCCAAATTTTGGGTACCAACATCCACGTTATAAGATTTAGGGTTTAGGGTCAATGTTTTACACTCTAGTGTCTAGGGTATAGCGTCCAAGACTCAAGGTCCATAATTTTATGGTCTAGGGTCTAGAGTTTAGTGTCAAGGGTCAAGAATTAATGGTTTGGGGCCTAGAAAGGAGGGAAGGGAAGAAGGAAAAAAGAAAGAGGGAAAGATAGATAAAGATAGAGAGAAAGATTGAAAAGAAAGAAAAATGCACTCAGACAAAATGAGAGAAACAAAACAATATAAAAAATAGAAATAAAAGAAGGATAGATGGACAAGAGAAAGAAAGAGAGAAAAAAATATTAAGAGAACACATTAAAAAGAAAAAATAAAGAGACAAAGAGGCTAAGAGATAAGCAATGAGAGAAAGGGAAAGAGATACAAAAAAAAGAACAAAGAAACAACTAAAGAGAGGAAAATAAACAAAGAAACAAGAGAGGAGAGAGTAATTGGGAGAAGGAGGGAAAAAGAAGAAAATAGAAAAAAAAAGAGTACAAAGAAAGAAATAAAATTGACAAAAGAGAACGACAAACAAGGGAAAGGAAGGAGAGAAGTTAGAAAGAGTGAAATAAGAAAATAAAAAGAGACAAATATATATACAAAGAGAGAAGAAATAGAAACATATAAAGAAATAAAGAGTGAAACGGAAAGAGAGAAAGAAAAAGAAAAAAGTTAAAATAGAAATAAATAAATAGAGGGAGGGTGAGAGAGGTACAAGGAAATAAGATGATAAAGAAGGTGAGAGGGATAAAATAGAAAGGAGAGAAAGTGAAAGAAATAGAGAGAAGTAAAGGGTAAAAGTTTCATGGTCTAGGTTCCCATGGTTCAAGGTAAAGATTTCGTAGTCTAGGGTCCATGGTCCATGACTCTAGGGTGTAGAGTCTTTAGGTTTAAGTTCCAAGTCGAGCTTAGGGTCTAGGGTCAAAGGTTCAAGGACCATGTTTCGGGAGTTCAATGTCCAGTGTCTTGGGTTTAGGGACTAGGGTCTAAGGTCTTGGGTTTTGGGTCAAGGGTTCCAGGTAAAGATTTTTTGGTTTAGGGCATCCCAATGTGTAATGCCCACCTTAGTGTGTGCCTTGTGTGCTTTTGATTCATGTGTTATATGTTGTTATGAGTGTTTATCATTGTATTATGTGATTATTATGCTTTGATGCATTGCACCGAACTTGTCAATGAGGTCTATGGTGCCATCGAGGGGTTCCAAGGGTGTATTCTACATGACCATTGAGGTGTTTCCAATGGCGTTTTGTTTTATTATTTGGATTTTCAACTATGCATTATGAATTGCATATGTTATGTTCATGTGTCTTAGATTATTGTAGTGTTTTAGCTTCATTGTTTTCAATTATGTAATATGTTGGATCGATGTGATGTCTTCAGTATGATTGTGTTAGTTGATTTATGCATATATGATTTTATGATGTCGATTGATTGTCGACCCATGTTTATAATGCTTATGCAATATTATGCCACGTTGGATATTATGATGTGCTTCGGCTATTTTATGTATGGAGCAGGTATGCCTAATGGTTTACTTGAATGTGTAGGTAATTACAGGTGTTAACTAGTGTGGGAAATGTGGAGAAGGTTGACATGGGATGCTAAGCCATCTCACCCTTATCCTTGTGTTGTGGAAACCCGTGATGTGTGTTTGGTATCATTTGCGTGTGTATCCTTAGCATTCTTGCACTTTATTTTAAAATGTTTTGAAAAGTGTGTTTTCCGTGTTTTCAGATTAAATTAATGATTTTAATTTAAAAATTGTTATTTTTGCTTTAGTGAAAATGTTTGTTGCATCATAATATGCTTGTGGAACAAATTTGAGTGATTTCAGTTTAATTATGAAATTTGATATTTTTCCGTAAAAAGGTAGAAATTGCATTAAATGAAGAAATTGATTGCCTAGTATGGCATGTTTGTACTTTTTGGAATGAGATTGAGTTAAATGGCAATAACCTATTTGGAATAGCTGAGTTCATTCGACTAACTATTTCCCTATCTATTTGAGTGAATTATTTGGGTGTTTTAAGTGAAAAAGGGTTTATTAACGTGTTATTTGAAATGCCTATTTGATTTGCAAAAAAGACATTCAATTATTTAATTGTTGAATTAAATGATTTAGTTGTGCAAAGGCTATAATTTTGAATTGATTGATTAAATCACTAAAAAGATTAATTTATTACCAAAAAAGGAATAATGTCTTTGGAGGGGAAAAAAAAAGGAAAAAGACATGTTTTTTTCATTATTCTTTTTCTCTCCAAAATTTGCTCTCCTTTGTTTGAAACCCTCTTGCTTGAAAAATGGATATCTGATTGCTTGAAAAAGAGTTTTGCTTGGAATTGCTTGGAGTTTGGATTGGATTCAAGCGCTTGGTGTTTGCTTGTTGTGTGTGGATTGAATCTGACATTCAACCTCATTCTTTTCCTTGGATTTTGCTTGTATTGAAAAGTAAGTTTCTCCAATCTTCTCATTTAAATTGTTTTATTTTGTTTCCTTCATGCCACACCATCTAGAATGGTTGAAGATGGCTTTGCTTAGTTGTAGGAAGCTTAGAAAATTTATTTCAGTTGTGTATGTTTTTATTTTTATGTATATTCATTTTTGGAAACATAGAAATATAGACAAAAACTTGGCAAATTTTATGTGGAAATCCCCAACTCATTTTTATTGCATATATTGGTTGTTGGGCATGTCATCTATGATGGGTAGTTGTCAAATCATCCATAGCTATTGAAAAACAAAAGTTAGAAAATTGGTCAAACTTTGGTCAAGGTGTCAAAGAGAGCTCCAATGGAGTTTTTAGGGCCTTATGGTTATTTTGCATTTTTAGAAAACATGAAAACTAAATTCTATGCATATCCTTTATGATTTGCTTTGAGGTATGAGTTGACTCCTTCATATTATGTGATTTTGCATCTTGTGAGACTGTTATTTTTCAAGACATTTTGGTGCATTAAAATCCGTGCCACTTATTTCTCTATTTTTGAAAACCTAAAAATTGCTTTGTATGCATTTCTTTGATGTTTTAGTTTGTGGGATGAGTTGTCTCCCAATTAGAATGGTATTTTGCATCTTTTGAGAATATGTTGTGTTTTTGTCAAAATTGTGATTTTGTCACCTCAAAATCCGTGCCATGCCCAATTGGTCAAATTGGTGCTATGGGTGTTTAGGAAGAGGTCTAGGGGTAGGAAAGGAGTGGCTTCCATCATGCGCCACGGCCCAAAGAGGTCATTGGAATTTATCGAATGGAAGTTTTAATCAAGAATAACATTTAAACACATTGGGTAATAAAATTTAATAATAAGATCATCTACACCAAACTGCATGTGCTAGTGAAGTGTCCGCCTTGCTTGGGTTTGGGTGTAAAGAGCAATCTTTGGTGTAGTTTCCAGTTGCTATGAGGAGGTTATGCCCTCATGTTCTACCGCGAGGTGAGTATTGCCCTCATCTAACACTCCTTGTCCTAACTACCTAGGTCTCTCTTCCTTCCTCCACCATCGGAGTTTGACTCGACGTGTGATGTTTACCATGTGATTGTATGTGCATTGTGATGCCTGATTCATGCTTGTATGTGTCTATGATGGATTATGATTTATGCCTCGTTTGGTGTGCATTGAAGGTGTGACTATTTCCCTTATACTTGAATGTTGGTATGTCATTCTATTATGTTTTGGCAAGTGTGTCCTATGTTACTTGAATGCAATTGGATGGTAGTTGTACCATGTGTTGTTTATATGCATTGTATTGGTAGTTGTGTCATGTGTGTTGTGTGCATTGATTGGCATGTATTCCATATGTTGCTTGTATACCCTAGATGTGTGAGATACTCTTAATAGGTTTGCCATGATCACCTTCTCCGTAGCTCGAGGGTTGCCTAGAGTTGCGTAGACATCTATTGCACTCGACGATGGCAATATGGTTGGGAGGTGAGCAACATTTCCCCATTGGTCCTTCATGATGATCTTCAGGTGCTGGATGGATTCCTTGATCTTTTTGTAGGTGGTTTACCTTGTGCTTTGTGCCTTGTTGCACCTTGGAGAGCATGTTGGTTTTGGGTGGTTTATGCACTCGTATTTTATCATTTATCATTATTGATTATTATAACCTTTGTAATGTAGGTCTTTTGAGACCCTTGTAATAAGATGTAATTAATGTTTTGAGTTGATTTATGATGTTGGCTATGATTCATCTATGTTTAGGATGAAGCCCTTCGAATATTGTAATTATTGGATATCGTCTTGTATTTTTCCACGCCTTGGTTTGTGAGGACGTTGGCATGTTTTGATAGATTTTACATGTTAGAATCTAATTATGTTAGCATGTTTAGACTCATTTATTTGATGTTGTATTTGATGTTTATGGATATGTTTGTGTTGGATCGTATTCATCCCACATAGGTGGTGAGGATCCTATCTTTTCTTTTGGCATGTGTCGACGTTGGTGTCGAACATGCATGGCCTTTTGTATCGCTTTTGTCCTTTTTGACATGTGGACATAATTGGTTTGACAATTTAATGTTTTTGGTTAAAATGAATCATCTTTGGCATTGATTACTGTTTTTAGCCTCGTAGGTGTTTTGGTGTCATTTCCATGATGTGATATGCACTCTTGGATTATTCCCTCTTTTGCATTGGGATGTGTGCCTTTACATGAGTTTGACTAGTGACCATTCTAGTTGGTTGAGGAATCGTACCTCCTAGTTAGACTATCCCGTGGGTGAGCGTTACCCTTATGTTTGGGATGTCTTGTGTCATCATGGAATAGACTGAGGTCGATGTCACCCTCATCCTACTCCATGTGTTCACGAGGGAGTGAGGTCAAGTACATGTATCTGATCCTTGTCATGGAGTGAGCTCCACCTCTCTCTTGGTCCTTGTGGTGAGTTGTCACATGATGGGTGAAGTCTTCCGCTTGTGCCACCTTGCATTGTGCAATGGTGATGTCTTTTTAGGTGTTGTTGTACATGTTGCAACACCTTGTGTGTGCGTGAGTACAATGCGACATGTAAATGTTGGACTTGCAAATGCGAAAAATTTGTTGGTTCGGTGTTTGTTCGGCTAATGTCCTATGTGAAAGCTTGGGGCATTACACAATGTCCAAGTTCTAAGGTCTAGGATCTAGATTCCACAGTCTAGGCTCTAGGTTATAGGTTCCAATTTTCAAGTTCTATGATTTAGGGTATAGGGTCCATGTTATACACTGTAAGGTCTTAAGTCTAAAGTCCAGGGTGTGGTGTCGAAAGGTTCAAGGTTCAAGGTTCAAGTTTTGTGGTCTAGGCATTAGGTTTTAAAGGTTTTGTGTCAAGGGTCCACATGAAGGAGAGAGAGAGAGAGAGAGAGAGAGAGAGAGAGAGAGAGAGAGAGAGAGAGAGAGAGAGAGAGAGAGAGAGAGATGCACCCAAACAAATGAGTCAACAAAATAAAAATTATAAAAAAACAAAGAAAGGGATGAATGGAAGAGAGAAAGAATGGGAGAAATAAAGATAGAAAAAAGGAAAATATAAAGACATAAAAAGAGAGAAGGAAATAAAAAATAAATAAAGAAAAATAAGGAGACAAAAAACTAAAAGGAAAATAAAAAGGATGAACAAAAGAAAGAGACAAATATGGAGAAAGATAGACAACGAGAGAAAGGAAAAGAGATCAAAGAGAGAGACAAAGAAACAACAAAAGAAAGAGGCAAAGAAGCAAAGAAAGAAAAGAGGAGAGAGTAATTAAGAAACTGAGAGAGAAAGAAAGTTAAAAATCAAGGAGGCAAGCGGAAATAGATAAAAGAAAGAAAAAGAAATAAATAAAAATGAGAAAATGGAGGGGAGGGAAAAGGAGTGAGACAAAGGAGAAAGAGAGAGGAAGGGAGAGAAATTATAAAGAGAAATAAAAAAAAATTAGAAAGAGAAATAAAAAAAATTAGAAAGAGAAAAAAAAAAAAAGAATGAGAAAAATATAAATGGGAAGAAAGAAAAAGAAAGTGAAACATATAAAGAATGAAGGAGAGAGAAAAAAGAAAAGGAAAAGAAAAAAATCAATATAAAAATAAAGAAAGAAAGAGGGAGAAAAAAAAAAGAAATAGTGAGGAAGATAGAAATACAATAACATAGAAAAAGAAAAAGAGAAAATATAGAAGAGAAAGGAAAGAGAGGAGACAAAAATAAAAAGAAAAATAATAAAATAAAGTAAATATAGAGAGTAAAAAAAGAAAAAGAAATAATCAAAATTATTGAGAGAGAGAGAGAGAGATAGATAAATAGTGAGAAAGGAAAAGAGAAATAAAGAAATGGGAAGAGAAAAGGAGACGATATAGAAAAAAGTAAGGAAAGAGAAAGAGATGGAGAAATAGTGAGGAAAAGTGAGAAAATATAAATAAACATGGAAAAATAAGGACAAATAGATAGATTGAAATGGCTAAAAAAGACGTAGGGAACAAAATAAAAAGAAAAAGAGTGGAGAGAGAGAGATTAAAATAGAAAATAAAAAGAAATAAAGGATATGGGAAAGAAAGAAAGACAACAAAAAAATGAGAGATCAAATAGAGAGAAATAAAGAGGGAATTTTAGAAATATATGAGGAGAGAGAAGGACAGAATTAGCGAGCGAGAGAGAAGGGGGGGAGGGAGAAAATACATGAAAGCTGAAAAAGAAGGGGACAAAAAATATATGAAAGTGAAAATTAAAGAAAAAGGCGAGGGATAATAAGAAATAAAGGAAGTTTGAGTGATATAGAAATAGAAAAATAAATGGAGAGAAGGTTCTTGAAAGATAAAAGCACACTAAGAGAGAGAAAAGTACACTAAGGGAAGGAAACAAACACATCCTCTATATTGAACTGAAATCAAACAAACAGTGTATATTATTAGAGCTATTTATGTAGGTACTAACTTCAGTAATTTTAACAATTCTAGAAATAATTAGTATGGATGTTTTAAGAGGCGAAAAGCACTGCATTATTATTTTATTGTTATATGCCATCATGTTTTTTCACCTTTAAAAACAATCAGAAATGATTTCGAGTAAACCCAAATATTACAGTGAGTTCCTATCATTATGTTTTTTTGCCTTTGAGTTCCTAATACATGTTAAGTCAAAGAGTACAAAACATGGTTAAAAATTTGTCAACATAAGCACTATAAAAAGTGTGAAGGAGATGGCACTAGGTTACCAATGTTATGTTATGCAGCTCCCTCCATAGCAACTTCCCTTCAAAAATTTGAATATTGACCTTTGCAAGGCGAATTTGAAGCTCTTCTATTATTTTATGTTGCTTTGCCCACTAAGATTTTTGTTGCAAATTCAAAAACTCTAGAATCTGCAAGAACAAACCAATAGGCAACTAACTTCAAATGAACAATTCTATCCAACAAGGTATAAACATTATAATGGGTTAATCTTAGCTCATTATAATCAGCGTTATCCTAGTTCTGATTTCCAACTTTTAATATACATCATCCTCTTGAAAAGACTTCTAAACATAGAGAAGATTGTTTCCAAAAAATATATATATCTATAATAAATGAAGATACTATTATAGCTTTAAAGAGATCAGAAATATATTTACCTCTCCACTTTCTTTGTTATCCTCATCACTTATTTCAAAATTTGACTTATTAAACCCTTCAACCACATCTTCTGCATTTAACTGAAATCAAGTGCTAACATAGGTAAATAAATGGTTGTCATTATGAGATAGAGAGAGATGGTGAACATACCTAATAAAGGAAGCAAGGAAAGTAAGCAAGTGGGGTTTCTGCAACTATGAATGGAATGCACCATTACCAAGCAAATCACAGCAGAGGATTTACGCAGAAATGGAATTCAATCAGACAGGCTTCCCCTCCAAATGTATTTCCACGAGCCTCCTTTAGAGATGTGGAAGTTTTCCAAAGACAAGTACCTTTATTCAGGAAAAGGGAATACGACCAGGAGATCTGTAGGAGTTAGTGGCAGGCACTAGCTCCTCTACCCTCACAAGATGAGCTTTTCCGGAGACGTTTTGATCATAGACCACAACAAAAAAGGGTGACCGTCTTACATCAAAGAAAACCAGATTGGAATACTGCAACCAAGCAAGAAGGACTGTTAACAGGCACAAGGGAAAGACAAACAAGAAAGGGAAAGCGGTCAGGAAAGGTGGTAAACAAAGAGTTAGGAAGAAATGTCCAGAGAAGGAAAGGGAGTATCCACATCCAAGAAGCTATGGGAAACGCTACCAAGACAAAAGATTGACTCCCTACAAGCCTTGGTACATCAGGAGCCATACAGACCCAAAAGTGTCTTTACAAATCCCGAAGGAGCTCTACAAGTCACGGAGAGACCGACTACAAAAAACGGTTGTAATAGGTAAAGTTTCAAAAATATTTTTTTCTATGATCGTTTTTCAGAGTTGGGTTGCATCCAACTGGCCCTCCCTAGTAGAGTTAGTAGAGCTAGGAAAGGGTTTCTTTGCAGCAACCTTCTCCAATAAGGACTATGAGATAGTAATATGGAATAAAGAATGGACCTTTCAAGGATTACAGTGCCAACCCTGGAAGCCGAATTTCAACCCAGAAAGAGAAAAACTGGGAGGCTTCCCCTATTAAGTGCAAATTTCAAACCTCCTACTAGAATATAGGGATATTAACATCTTGAGGATGATTGGAGATTCAATAGGCACCTGCCAGGATATAGAGCTCCCTCAAAATCACTGTTGGCTAGTGACCATCAGAATGAACATTCTCTTGAGATCAAATAAAGACAAACCAACAAAGGTCAAACTAGAATCCACAGAAGGCATATGGGAGCAATCTCTATTTTATGAAGAACCACTTAATATGGGGATCTATACCAACAATCCCTGCAAAGAAGCTAAACCAATTAAGGACGCGGGACCTTTAGTCAAAGAGATTATGGCAAACCTGAGAAAGGTCGTAGATCGAAATACCCTCCAGCGAGGAAGTGCTAGGACTGGAGGAAGAGAGGCGGAGGAACCAGAGCTTGAACAAGAAGATGACCGATAGACTTCCATTCTATTAGCCAACAATAATGGAGAAGATTTATCGGAACAACTCTTGCAAGAAAATGAGGGACACAGAGAAAAGACTTCACAACATCGTTCCTCACCCATATGCTCCCCCATATATTCAAGTATTCATCCCATTTGACAACCTTGTAGCGGATGATCATACCCCCTGGTACTACAAAGCGAGGTGGAGGGACTAGAAGGAGGAATCTCAGGGATCTTGCAAGAAATGAACTGGAATGAGTTAGTTGGATCAGGGAATGAAAAGGTTCAGAACTCGAAAGGTCGGGAGGAACTCACAGCTATGGACTCCTTCAAAATGTTAAATGAGGTCATCCTCAAGGTTAGTAATGACATTTGTGATGACATTGTAGAGGAGGTGTTACAAGAGCATTCAGAGGATGAGACCAGACCCACTTTGGGTATAGCCCAGCCAGCCATGGATGACAAATTAGGGGAGATTTCTACACCTAAATCTGTCAAGAAAAAGAGGAGTTACAAAAATAAGAAAATCAAGGTGGAAACCGCTGCAAGTATTCAGACAACTATAGATAGGGCACTGAGATCAAGTACGAGGAGAGTGTTGAACTCTCCTCGGGTCCAATGAGACTCCTTACGTGGAATGTTAGGAGCTTGAATGCCCCTAAAAAAAAATGTCTCATAAAGAATTATCTTGATGGGGTTGAGGTTGATATAGTTTTGTTACAAGAAACAAAATTTTCAAAGGAGCAAGGGCAGAGAATCTTCCAACAATGGTGGGGATGGGGGGCCGCACTAACTCCTACAAACGGTGCTTTGATCGGTATGGCCATTCTTTGGCGAAAACAAATGCCTAAGCTAGAAAACTTAACTATAAAAGGTAACTGGATGATGGGAAAGTTTCTGAAATCCTTAGATGGGAAGGACTTATGGATTCTATGCATCTACGGTCCTTGTGGGACAAGCTTAAAGAATGAGTTGTGGTCTGAACTAGGCCAAATTCTATACAGATTAAGGAAGGAAAGAGTCATACTTGGAGGAGATTTCAACGTTGTATTCGCAGAAGATGAGAAGGCGGGAGGTATCTCCCATCCCATTGAATCAATGGACTTTAAGGACTTCATTTTAGACAATGGCCTTCTAGACTGCCCCCAAAAAAATGGTCGCTACACTTGGACCAATGGGAGGAAGGATTTCAATCAAATTGCGAAAAGGCTAGACGGTTCCTAATCTCAAGCAAATGCCTTGATTCATTGAAAGATATGTCTTCAATCATATTGCCATGGACAGGATCGGATCATTTCTCAGTCATATTAGCCCCAGGGGAGGCCTTAGCTCAAAAGCAAAAATATTTTAAATTTCAAGATATGTGGTTCAAGGACCAAACTTTCATATCCTGACTTAAGAATGGTGGGGAGAAGCACCTTTTATGCAAGGTTCAAGGATGTTCCAACTGGGACACAGGTTGAAGTTTCTCAAAAATCAAATCATCGCCTGGAACAAGGCATGCTTTAAGAATATATTCCAAGCAAAAACAACAATCAAGAAGGAATTGGAAGTCTTGGCACAGCATGTCATACTGCATGGTATGAATAATGAGTCTTACTCAAGGGATAAGTTGCTCAAAGAAAAGTTGGAAGAAACCCTCAGGAGGGAGGAAATCTTTTGGCGGCAGAAATCAAAAGAAACGTGGCTAAAGGATGGGGACAAAAACACAAAATTCTTCCACGTCTCCACAAAAAACAAAAGGGAGCACAACCACATTAGAGTAGTGAGAAAAGAGAATGGAGACATCACATCTAACTCGGCTGAATTCCAAAATGAAGCCACTCTTTTCTTCAAGAAGCTTCTTTTGGCTGACACCTAAGTACGATCCAGACCACAGAGGACTACATACTTTAATCTACCCAAGCTAGTTAAGGAGGAGCATAATGGATTGCTGATGAAACCTTTCACAATTGAAGTCCAAACAACAGTCTTCGCTATGTCAAGGGACAAAGCCCTAGGGCTGGATGACTTCACAGGTTGCTTCTTTCAAAAGTGTGGGGAGATAATGGGAAAGGAGGTCTTCCTAGTCATGGAGGAAGCCCGCAAGAACAAAAATATTCTCAAAGAATTTAAAAAAACAACTATCATCCTCATCCCTAAGGTGAAATCTCCCACATCCCTAGAAGAATATAGGCCAATCTCCCTCTGTAACCTAGTCTACAAAATCATTACAAAGGCAATGGCTCTAAGATTGGCCACAATAATCCTAGATATTATATAAAAAGAGCAAGGAGGCTTTGTCCCTGGCAGGGAGACAACAAAAAGGGCCATAATAACACATCAGTTAATCCATTCCATTCAAGCCAAAAGGATCTCCTCGATGGTAATCAAACTAGACATGGCGAAAGCATATGATAGGGTTGATTGGACCTACCTGTTAGAAGTCCTCTCTAAGCTAGGCTTCTCACACCAATGGTGCAAATGGGTCTCGACATGTATTTTTGGCACGTCCTTCACGATTCTAGTCAATGGCAATCAAGCAAGAGTCTTTGAGGCTTCGAGAGGTATTTGGCAAGGGGATCCTATCTCCCCATATCTGTTTATTCTTATGGCTGAGGCATTCACTTGGAAAATCAGAGAAACTGAAAGGAAAGCACAGGGGCTGAATACAACTTCCCTAATGTCAATTCAAAGGGGATAATGCAAACAGGTAACGTTTAATTCAAATACAAAGATGAACACACCAAAAAATACAGAATAAACATACAAGATAATAGAGAACAACACTAGATGTACGTGGGAAAACCCTTTCGGGTAAAAAACCCACCACCACGAGAGACAATCTTTATTTACAGTAAGCTTAGAAAGGTTACAATAAAGATCCCAGCCTTCTCACTCAGGTATCCATTCTCAAATCATACACACAGTTCACTTCCTCTATACATCTATAGAATGAACAATTTGATCGAATCTCATCATCAACCCAGACGACCTCACCAAATCTGTATATATCACAGTCTTCAAGAGGAAAACTATTTTTTAACTTCTACCCTAACTGTTCTTTCCAACTGACCCAGCATCGCTATCTTCCAATCGTCGCATAACTGTTCGTATTCATGTGAGACCTTTAGTCCCACCTTCACCAGTTCGAGTTTGATATCCTGGTTTGCATACACGAACACACAGTAAGACTATCGTCGACAATTTTGTTGTCGACGATGCCAGTCTAAGCCTCATCGGAATAGCCCAAGCCATTGGAGACCACTCCACCATCCACACCGATGGTTCCTTGTCCCACCAATGCCCAAGCCTTCATCCTTCATCGAAGTAACAGAAGACCGTCGGAGTACCTACCACAGGCTCAGCCGACGGCCAACCTTATTCCGATAGACATATCACATCGGTATGACACATATCGATCGGAGAAGCAACACCAATCCAAACCGATAGAGCATGTCAACCTGATAGCTAGCCCTTCATCAGTGAAACTTTGCACATCACCCAAAGACTCCTCACTCCCGCCGATACAGAAAGTCTACCCGATAGCTCACTACCATCGGTGTAGCAGAACATATCACATATCGGTTGAACCTGTTGAACCATTGAACCTAACGAGTGAAGTTCAAGCCTTCATCAGAGTAACCAATGCACATCGGAGAAGAAACCCAAAACCATGCCGATAGTGAAAGTCAGCCGATGGGCAAACCACCATCGGTGAGAGCAAAGCGATCGGTGTAGCATTAACAAAGTCTGTCGAAGCTCCAGTGTGGCCGATGACCAAGCAACTATCGGAGAGACACTATCCATCAGTAGAACAAGTCAAGAGTTTGCTAACAGTTCAAACCTTGCCGATGAACGATGAACATGTACTTGCTATGAACAAAACCAACGAATGAATGAGGTTCAAAGCAGTAACTTGAGACATTAGGTCTCTTCAATCTCCCACTTGTCGAAGAGATTACTGCTACCTCTTAATCCTCATACGATTACTAAGAATTATGGGCCCGAATACCCATTTCATCTAAACACCATTTGAACTTGGTCGTGCTCACTGATTTAGTCAAGGCATCTACAACATTATCCAAAGTATCAACTTTTTCTATCTTTACCTTTTTGTCTTCCACCATATCACGAACAAAGTGATATTGGACATCAATATGTTTTGTCCTAGCGTGAAAAGTAGGATTTTTTGCCAAACAAATAGCACTTTGACTGTCACAATGAATTTGTATTTGCCCTGCATCAAAACTGACATTAGAACACAACCTCTTCAACCAAACGGCTTCATGGCATGCACGAGTAGCTGCCATGTACTCTACCTCTATTGTGGACAAAGCGACTATAGCCTGCCGCTTGCTCATCCAACTGATAGCACCACCATTTAACGTGAATACATATCCACTGGTGGATCTTCTACTGTCAATGTCCCCTACCCAATCAGAATCAACATATCCCTAAATGCTGATATATTTCTGAGATCCAACTGAGTTTCCATGATAGCAAATAGCATAGTCAGAAGTTCCCTTCAAATACCTCATAACTCTCTTCACAACATCCCAATGTGATCTGCCTGGATTTGCCATAAATCAGCTCAAAACTCCCACTGCCTGGGCAATGTCTGGTCTGGTACAGACCATTGCGTACATTAAACTACCAACAGCACTTACATAAGGCACTTTTTTCATGTCGTCAATTTCATTCAAAGATTCTAGACAATCTTCAACAGATAGTTTCGTTCCCTGCAAAACTGGAACAACTAACTGTTTGCAATCAGACATATTAAATTTATTAAGAACATTGGTAATATACTTGCTCTGGCTGAGCCAAAGCTTTCTACTAGATCTGTCCCTTTTGATTTCCATTCCCAGAATGTACTTCGCTGCCCCTAGATTCTTCATTTCAAATTTCAAGGACCACTAAGATTTTAAATATGAGATCATCCCCTTACCATTGCCAATGAATAACATGTCATCCACATACAGTGCAATTATAAGAATCCGATCACCATCAGTTTTATAATAGACAATGATCAGATTTAGATCTCACAAATCCCAAAGATAAAACATATGTATCGAATTTCTGATACCACATTCTAGGAGATTGCTTCAAGCCATAAAGAGATTTTTTAAGTTTACATACCAGATGTTCTTTACCTTTTACCACAAAATGCTCTGGCTGGGACATATAAATTTCTTCTTCAAGGTCCCCATGAAAAATGTTGTCGTCACATCCATCTACTCAATTTCAAAGTCATACGCTGCTGCAAGTGACAACAGAAATCTAATGGATGTCAACTTAGCTACAGGAGAAAAGATTTCTCCATAATCTATACCTTCCTTTTGAGAATACCCCTTAGCAACCAGTCTTGCCTTGTACTTTTCAATACTACCATCTGGACCATATTTCTTTTTAAATACCCACTTACAGCCCACAGGTTTTCTACCTTCAGACAAGGGCACCATCCCAGGTTCCATTTTTCTCCAACGATGACATTTCACTATCCATGGCTTCCAACCAAGAATCTAAATCAGGTAAACTAATAGCTTCTTTCACAGTCCTAGGTTCATCAGTATCAGTAAGCAAAGCATAGGCACAACTTGAATCAAGTACTGAAAATCCATACCTATCTGGTTGTCTTCTTTCACGTGTAGACCTCCTCAACGGCTGAGGTGCAGGTTCAAGTTCTTGCTCTGGATCTGAATCTTTGGAGCTACTCGAACTCACTTCTGAATCATCTACACTTGGTGCTTGTTGTTCCTCTTTTACAGGGGTCAAAGGAATATTAACAACTCGTTTCTTTCTTCTCTTCTGTCTTCTCCAGCTGAGGATCAATAACCAAAGGTTTCAGCTCTCTGAAAATTACATTCCTGCTGTAAATTACTTTTTAGTTTCAGGATTCCAAAGCTTGTACGCTTTAACACCGACTCCATAGCCAATAAAGATACATTTGACTGCCTTGTAATCCAACTTAGATCTTTTTACCTCAGGAATATGAGCATATGCCTCACAACCAAAGACACGAAGATGTCTTAGAGAGGGCTTCTTTCCAGACTATGCTTCCATAGGTGTTTTATCAACCAATGCTGAAGTAGGAGAACGATTCAGCAAGTAACACGCTGTAGCAACTGCCTCAGCCCAAAACCTTTGTTCAAGACCAGCATAACTCAACATACTTCTTGCTTTCTCCATCAATGATCGATTCAACCTTTCAGCAACTCCATTTTGTTGTGGAGTATAAGGTGTAGTCTTATGCCTTTTTATTCCATGATCAATACAATATTTATCAAAATCTACATTGCAATATTCACCACTGTTCCATTCTCAAACATTTTATTTTTCTACCAGTTTGATTTTCCACAAGATTTTTAAATTCTTTAAACCGACTGAACACTTCTGATTTATTTTTCAAAAAATATATAAATGCCCTCCTTGAATAATCATTAATAAATGATACGTAGTATCTTGATTTAGACAGAGGAACATCAACTGGACCAAAAACATCAGAATGAAAAAAGTCCAGAACACTACAAGATTTATGAGAACTAGAGTAAAAAGAAACACGGTTCTGTTTTCCATATATGCAATGTTCGCAGAAATCGAACTCCAGATTACAATCAATTAGCCCATCTACCAGGTTTTTGTTTTTCAAGGTTTTTAAACCTTTTTCACCTATGTGACCAAGTCTATGATGCCAGAGCATTGTTTTCTCTGCAGGAAGTTTAACTTCCATAGAGTTTGCATCATGTGTTACAATAGTAGCTTTTTCAGATTTTACAGAGACATTATTACAGCACACTGGTTTAGCATCTAACCTATACAAAGTTCCAATGCGTTCACCCTTTGCCAGTACAATAGAACCTCTAGTCATCTTACAACCACCATTCACAAAAGTAACTTGCACTCCAACATCATTAAGCTTACTAACAGAAAGTAAATTTCGAGCCAGACCTAGTATGTGTAATACTCTATTCATTCCCTTTATTCTACCATCCGGGAACTGGATTCTAACTCTTCCTTAGCCAACAATTTCTAGTGTCGAATCACTTGCCAGGAACACCTTCCCACCAGCATACGGTTCATACTTAGTGAACCATTCTCTGTGAGATGTCATATGAAAAGATGCTCCTGAATCCACCAGCCATACATCTTCAGATGCAAGCATTGCCAAGGTAGTAATGAAGGCATCAGCATCACTCTGAGAAGAATTGGTGTCAGAGAAGTTCTTCTTCTTCTTCTTTTTCTCCTTTTTGCAGTCTTTTCTGATGTGTCCTTTCTGTCCACAATTCCAACACTTCACCTTGGGACTTTTTGCCAGAAGATTTAGATCTCCCCTTTGATTTGGACTTAGACTTCTTGTCTTTCTTCTTGCCTCTTTCCTTTGATCTACCTCAAACAGACAAGGCCTTTTTGGCCATCTCAGAAGATTTCCTCCGCATCTCTTCAGATAACAGTGAGGCAACAACTTCTTCAGTTTTAAATGTGGTTGTTGTACTTCCAATAGCCATCACAAGATGATCCCATGAGTTAGGTAAGGAACACAACAGAAGCATACAACGGTCCTCCTCTTCTATTTTTACACCTACAGAATTCAACTATGCAACAATCATATTAAATGAGTTCAGATGGTCTGCTACAGATGCTCCTTCATCCATCTTCAGAGAGTACAACTTCTTTCTGAGGAAAAGTTTATTCACCAAGGACTTGCCCTGATAAATATCTCCCAACTTCTTCCACAAAGCATTTGCAGTCTTCTCCTCATGGACGTTCAATAGAACAGAATACGCTAAACTTAATCTTATCAGTCCTCTGGCTTTCCTATCTGCCAGGTCCCAGTCTTCTTGCTTCATGCGTTAAGGTTTAGTCCCAGACACAGCAACCCAAAGATCTTTGTCGACCAGCAAATCTTCAACCTTAAGCTTCCACAACTCAAAGTTTGTGCCATTGAACTTTTCAATGTCTACTCTTCCTGATGCACTTGCCATCTTATTTAACAAAATAGACCTCTACAGAACTCCCACTCACAGAACTAACACAAAAAAACCAACCTACCAACAAGGATAACACAACTGGCCAGGCTCTGATACCACTTGAAAGGAAAGCACAACTGCTGAATACAGCTTCCCTAATGTCAATTCAAAGGGGATAATGCAGACAGGTAACGTTTAATTCAAATACAAAGATGAACACACCAGAAAATATAGAATAAACATACAAGATAACAGAGAACAACACCAGATGTACGTGGGAAAACCCTTTCGGGTAAAAAACCCACCACCACAAGAGAGACAATCTTTATTTACAGTAAGCTTAGAAAGGTTACAATAAAGATCCCAGCCTTCTCCCTTAGGTATCCATTCTCAAATCATACACATAGTTCACTTCCTCTATACATCTATAGAATGAACAATTTGATCGAATCTCATCATCAACCCAGACAACCTCACCAAATCTGTATATATCACAGTCTTCAAGAGCAAAACCATTTTTTAACTTCTGCCCTAACTGTTCGTTCCAATTGACCTAGCATCGCTATCTTCCAACCGTCGCATAACTATTCGTATTCATGTGAGACCTTTAGTCCCACATTCACCAGTTCGAGTTTGATATCCCAGTTTACATACACGAACACTCAGTAAGACTATTGTCGGCAATTTTGTTGCCGACGATGCCAGTCTAAGACTCATCGGAACAGCCCAAGCCATCGGAGACCACTCCACCATCCACACCAATGGTTCCTTGTCCCACTGATGCCCAAGCCTTCATCCTTCATCGAAGTAACAGAAGATCGTCGGAGTACCTACCACAGGCTCAGCCGATGGCCAACCTTATCCCGATAGACATATCACATCGGTATGACACATATCGATCAGAGAAGCAACACCAATGCAAACCGATAGAGCATGTCAAGCTGATAGCTAGCCCTTCGTCGGTGAAACCTTGCAAATCGAACAATGACTCCTCACTCCCACCGATACAAAAAGTCTACCCGATAGCTCACTACCATCGGTGTAGCATAACATATCACATATCGGTTGAACCTGTTGAACCATTGAATCGGACGAGCGAAGTTCAAGCCTTCATCGGAGTAACCAATGCACATCGAAGAAGAAACCCACAACCATGCCAATAGTAAAAGTCAGCCGATGGGCAAACCACCATCGGTGAGAGCAAAGCGATCGGTGTAGCATTAACAAAGTTTGTCGAAGCTCCGATGTGGCCGATGACCAAGCAACTATCGGAGAGACACTATCCGTCAGTAGAACAAGTCAAGAGTTCGCCGACAGTTCAAACCTTGTCCATGAACGATGAACATGTACTTGCTATGAACAAAACCAACGAATGAATGAGGTTCCAAGCAGTAACTTGAGACATTAGGTCTCTTCAAAAACCAATGCCAAGAATTTATGGAGAGGTATTCAGATTGGAGGTGTGGAAGATTTTTTCACGCACGCATTATTTGCAGATGATACTATGCTCTTTGGTGTTGCCACTATGGAGGAAGCCAGGTCTATAAAAATACCATCTCCACTTACTACGAAGCCTCGGGCCAAAGAATTAATTAGAGCAAATCGAAAGTGTTTCTCTTTCGTATAGCTCCAGAGGTCCAGCAATGTATCTTGAAAATCTTAGATTTCAAAGAAGACTCACTTCCAAGCAACTATTTAGGTGTCCCTATGTTCAAAGGTATGAACAAATCAATTTTATGGAACAAAATCCTTTAATCCATTCAAAATAAAATCAATTCATGGAAAGGGTAATGGTTATCCTTAGCAGGAAGATTGACTATGTTAAAAGTTGTTTTAGCAGCTATCCCAATTTACATGTTCTCAGCCTTGAAAGTGCCTAAAGGCATTATTTTAAATATGGAAAAAGCTTTCAGGTAATTCTTATGGCAAGGGAGAGCAGAGAGAAGAAAAATCCATCTTATGGCTTGGGAGAAATTTTGTAAACCCAAAAGCATGGGTGGTGCAGGTATCCTCAATTTAAGACTTCAAAATCAGGCTTTGGGAGCAAAGTTGGCATGGCACATGTACACAAAACTGAGCGCAAGATAGGTCAAACTAATGCAAGCCAAATATTTGGACTCAAAAGATAGGGAGAGAATTTTTACAATGAAAGACCCACATAGAGGTTCGAGCATCTAGAACTTCATCTTAAATAACCAGGATCAGATTGGGACTCACCTATCATGGCTCATACATGACGGTAAAAAGCGAAATTCTAGGAGGACTCATGGAATGGATGGCCAATTTTATCCTCAAGAATGGAACTTGTTGAGGCAAAGATCTACCTTACACAGCATTGGGGGACTAAAATTAGAGATTATTGGCGGCCCAATCAAGAACATAACTTTGGTTAAATTGAGTGGAAAATCTTTGATAGCTGCACCTTCCCTTCAAAGCAGAAGAGGATTCTACAAGATATCCTCTCAAATAGAAAGGTGTTCAAGAGCAATGTGGCCAACGAGCTTGTATGGACGGCAGATAGTTCAGGTAAATATGCAGTCAAACAGGGATACAAATGTTTATCCACCTCCTCAAAATTGGATTGGCTTTACAATCTCTGTTGGAATGCGAATACATTACCAAAAGCGGGGGCTTTTTCATGGCTAGCTCTAAATGACATAATTCTAATAGGGAATAGACTTAACAAACTTGGCATTAGCCCGACTTTCAATTCTGTGCTGTGTGAAGAACAGGTCATAAATCACCTACTCCTCCAATGCCCGTCCAGCATCAAATGTTGGAATTGGTGCATGGAGAAACTTAATTGGAGAGCTCCATTACCCGCTTCAGTGTTGGACTTATTCAAAAGTCTGGCCAACCTTGAACCAAGATTCCACATTTGCATGCCTTTGGGAAGTTTGTCCGTCTATGGTGATTTGGGGGATCTGGAAGGAAAGGAACTACAGGATATTCAAGAAAAACGATCCATAGATAAGGTCACAACAGATCTAGCTTTAGCCATTGCAGAAGTCGTTAATGTTAGAGTAAGATCCGATGCATCCTCTAGCACAAAGATTACAAATTGGGATAGTCAAATTCTTCAAAAGTGGAACCAGTTACAACTCCCCTTGGCAACGTAAAAAATTCAAACCAGCCTGAACAAATCCTCACAGCTTTCATTCAATCAATACCTCCTACAGCTCTGTTTTTTAAGTTAAACATAGACAGAGCTTGCAGAGGCAACCCAAGACCATCTAGTATGGGTTGCATCATCAGAGATACCAATGGAAGGCCAGTGGTGGCGGAGGCGTCAAAGATTCTGCAATGCATGAATAATCAAGCAGAAGCTCTAGGTCTTCTCAATGGCATTAAACTAACGATTGAGTATAGAATAGGGAACATCTGGATCGAAGGAGACTCCCAAATTATTATAAATGCCATTAAAAAGAGTGTAATGTCCCCCTTTTTGGGTTCTCCAGGAGTGCAATTATCGTTGACCTTTTGGGTCTGTGTCATCTTGTTCAGAGGGATAAATTAATATTACCAGTGAGCTCTGATGGTTTAGAGGAATCATATGATGCTCTCAAAAGTTGTTTCCGGCGTCTAGTTTGGGCTCCAAGATTCTTAGAGAGGGCATCTATTTATAGAAAGTTGCCCGGTTGGCTCCGTTCAGCATTATTCTTCATCGGGATCACTCCAATGCAATCAGATTTCGATTCCGATCCATTCCGACAGTTCTGCAAAATGAGTATATTAATGGCATTATTTAATTATTTTACTAAGGTTGCTAAAATATTATTTAAAATATTTTAAGAGCGCCTTCGTGTTATAACTCATCGGAACCGAGATGAAATGTTTTAAATTATGGATGGCATTAAACAGGGACCTTGTGTGTCAAATTATCATTATTTTATTTAAAAGGTCATTTTTGGAGCTTAAATGGAGTTTAATTAAAAAAGTGACTATAATATGATGTTATAAAAGTGACTTAACTTTATGATGTTATAAGTCATAACTTAAAGTTGTGTGCTAGGATATGGACACCCTTCATGAGGACTCATGGGACTTAAAGAGATAAAACAAAATAAATAAAAGAATTCCCTCATGGGTGTTGAAAGTCAAGAAATAAAAGGAGGAAATGAGATTTCATTTGCATCTATTGACTTTGCAAAAAAGAGAGATATTGTTGTGAAGCTTGAAGCTTGGCTTTCTTGCTGATCTAGGGTTCTGCTAAGACGAATTCCTCTGTAGAATCACTCACTTTGTGTTTGGAAGACAACATCAGGTGGGTTGTGAGAAGTCTCATTCAGGGGCTTCACATTGAGCTAAGTTTGATACATTTTGGTGAAGATTTGGGGAAGTTAGTGCTTATATTCTTATGCAGATTTATGAACAGCTGAGAACAAAAATGATAATGCAGATTTGAGCAGGTTTGAGGTGGTTATTTGGGACTGTATATTCATTTCATGCTGGCCATCTCTTGTCTCATGCTGGCCATACTATATTAGAGGATTTTATGAGGGTTTTTTGGAGGCTTTCTCATTAGAAATCGAAGTGGAGTTTCCTTATCATCTAATGGCAAATCTGATATGATCCAGAAGGCAGTTTGTGAGAGATTGTTGAGTCTTGGCTGCTGATAATAACCTACAGCAAGGCCGTATATCTTCAAAAGGGGACAGTTTTCAGTTCTACATCAAATCACCCTCCTTACGGACCATTTCTTTCACATACTATAGGCGCCTAGACATATATATCTATTTGCAATCACCATCGAGAGGGAGAAACCTGTGGCTGGATTATTGTATGCATTTTTGTTGTGCCTATCTGGCTAGTTCACATACAGCAGAAGTACAAAGTTGTAGAACTCGAAATGGGTATGTCACTGTAATTCTTTTTCAGCAATAATATAAACTAGGTCTTTGTTATTTTGTACATATCTATTATAGTTTTTCTGGGTTTTCGTTACATGTTTGTATTGCATTGTTAAACTGCAAATATCATATGCAAAAACCATACACAAAACCCTTAAACAATCAGCAATGAGAAACGGAAAAATATCGGCATAAAAACCCTACCAAGACAATGTACATTACAGTGATATTAGAGCACAGAAAATCTTGCCATCCTGTGAGGTTAGTTTGAACATGCAGAGCGGGTATTGAGTGATGCAGCCAGGTACACACCAATACTACCTTAGACGGAACAGACCACAGCCAGATCTTGAGGTACCTCAGCTTATAGATCCTTTTGTAGATACTAACACAATAATAGTTCTAGCAGAGGAAATGGGTGACAAAGACCGTGAAGAACCTAGCACCCATGACATTCTGAATGACTTAGCCAGGGAGCAGAGAGAGATGCAGCATAACTTTAATCGTATGATGGAGATGATGGCCAATCATGTTTTCAGAAATCCTGGAAACAATAACAATAACAATAACAATAACAACAACGATGACAGAAATAATGGTGACAGGCACAGACACAGGGATGATGAGGATAGGAGACATGAGGGTGAGGCATCGGTTAATAACAGAAGGGTCACTCAGCATACAACATATGACCGACCAGGGATACCTACCTTTACCCCTAAAAATAATACACCAAAGCCTGAGCCTACATAGTTGGAGTTTCAGGAGGTTGTCGTCAGAGACTGGAGAGCTTCTAGTGAGGAGTTCAAAGCGGAGATGTCCTTCCGTGAGTACTCAGATTTGAGAATGAAGCATAGACCTAAAGGTAGTGGTAGACAGTAGAATATTGAGCTGCATAAGAAAGTAAACGAGCTCAATATACCTTACTTTGATGGGTTAGGGAAGACCACAGCCAGAGCATGGGTCTAGAAGCTGGATAGTTTCCTTCAGCTCAGCCATATGCCTAAGGAGGAGGCCATTACATACGCTGCCTTGCATCTTGACGGCATTGCCCATGAGCGGTGGCACCATGGGAAGGTGACTTTGGGCCATGACCAAATCACATCCTATGCAGAGTTCACTGGACATCTCATAGATATGTTCGACAAGGACCCTGAATTGCAGTTTAAGGAGTTGACACAGCTCAGACAGTGGGGTTCAGTGGAGAGTTATATCTTTGAGTTCCAGAAGCTATCGGTGATGGTGACAGATATTTCGGAATGCAGATTACTGGTTCTTTTCATTGATGGACTCACCGATCCATTACGAGGCTGGATTAAGGGCCTCAACCCCCCTTCTCTCCACAAGGCTATGAAGAAGGCTAGAGATATGGACTCTTCGTCATCTAGAAGCAAATTCCAATCAAAGGGATTTCCATACAAGAAGGACCAGGACAAAAAGCCTTTTCAAAAAGAAACCAATCAGCCAAGAGAGAAGGCAAATCAGTTGAACAATGATCAACTTAATGAGTACAGAAGGAAGAAGCTTTGCTTCCACTACAAGGAGCCTTGGGATCCTTCGCACAGGTGCCTTAACAAGGCCAAAGCAAAGCAGTTAGAGTACTTTTCAGCTGAAGAGTCAAACTCAGAAAAATCGGATCAGCCATTGGACAGAGAGGACAACGATGATCAGAATGCATCTCAAGATAGTAGTGACAGTAAGGGAGTGATGGCACAACTTTCTAATTTCTAGAAAGTTGGCTCCTTCAGAGTTAAGAGGAGTCGTAGGGGGACAACGCATCATCACCCTTATTGATACAGGTGCAACACATAATTTCATTGATGAGGGGTTGGTGGCCAAACAAGGACTTAAAACAAAGGAATTTGAAAGTTTCAATGTAATGGTAGCGGATGGCTTCAAACTCACGTCTACAAGAAAGATTTATGGGTTGAGCATACGGCTTGGAGAGTATGAGCTCATAGATGACTTCTATGTTGTGGGTATAGGTGACACCGATGTAGTGTTGGGCATGCACTGGATGATGACCATTGGAGAGTTCACTATAAACTTAGGGAACATGGAAATGAAATTCGAGTCCAATGGAAAGAAGATAGTACTTAGAAGCTTTATCAGATGGAGGGCCTCGAGTAGTCTCCCTTAAGAGGATGGAGAGAATGTTGAGACATGATCAAGTAGAGTGGGTAGTTGAATGCCTAATTATACTAGAGGTTCCCCAGCAGCCAAAGAACAATTATCATCCAGATATACAGTGGAACCTATAAAAGAAGATCCAAAGCATGTGTATTTTGATGGGCAAACATGTGGGACACTCAGATCTGCCAATCAGATTCTCATATCAGTTTTGGACAGCAGATTGGATGTATGAGATAAAGGCAGATTTCATCTTTGTAGACAGCAATTCTTTGTCCTCACATGATGTCATAAACCATAAGGTGGCAAAGGGGGTCTTGGTGGATGACCTTGGTAAGTGGCTAATTACTTATCTTGGTTTCATAACAACTCCAACCCTTGATTATACTTTGAGTAGTCATATGTTTTGTCAAGAACTTGATATCATGAGTCTCTTGAGGTTACATGAGATACATCCACCTAAGGGACAAAGTATAAGGTTGCTTTCAGATTATGTATGGTTTAATTGGTTGTCCAACCTTCTACATGTGGATGAACAAGGGCAGCAAGTGAAGAGAAGAATTTCAGACATGGCACACTGGCTTTCAGCTCACATCATATTACTCAGCTACTATTCTACATTTCTGACCATAAAATTCTTGGTCTGTAAATTCATGTTCACAGCTGTTTGGATGAATTTGGGAACATGGGATTATTCCCACAGCACTTATAGATTACATAATCAGGAGGCCTTGTCATTCTATCACAGCAGGATCAATTTTGGGATGGTCATAGGTCTGATTTTCTGTTACATCCCACTTGTGTCTTAATTATTCTGATATGTGCTTTAAACTGTAAGGATGTGTACTTAGAAGGTATGATGTGTTCTCAATCTTTAAAATACATAATTTCATAAACTTGTTAATCATTTGATGATTGGAAATATACTATGTATATGCATGTTTTGGTTCAATTCAATATGCAGATGGATGAATTTTAATTATTTATGGACAAGGTGAATTGAAATAAGTTATCGGACTAATTATTTAAATTTGATTGAGTGATTGCAGGAATAATCTCCTCCAAAAGGGGAGGAAAAATATCATCAGGAACAGGAAGTACAGAAGAGAATTTAATGCCATCTGAAAACTACTGTAAGTTGTCTGTCGATGAATTAGGAGGGAGATGTTAAGGTCTGTGTTGTTAGTAAACCAAAAGATGTCTAAAAGTATCCAACTCTCTAACACAAAATAAGAATTAAATAGCATCACCTTAATAATTTTCTTTGGTTAATCGGTAGTTGGCCAAGTGTAAAAGTATTGAACGCTAGCTTCGATTCTTCCTTCTAATTTTATATTATTAACGTTATATTTTTGGCTATAACAATTATCACATAATTTAATCTCTCTATTTTCAACACATATAATATATATATAGAATACTAATCTAGCGGGCTGTGCGTAGGATTATACTGTAGAATGCAATCATCGTTGGCTAAGGAAATTTTCATCATGGAACAATATCCGGATCACAACTATTTTAAATTTTAAATTCTTTAATTTATTTGATTAGACTAAATCTATGGGTTTGGAGGGTAAGGACATCAATTTTTCTTTTGTGACGGCAAATATTCTAAATCACCTTATGTCGTGTAATCTGTGCGGGGGACTCAAATTTTATAAGACTAATTTTAATGTTTGGTTGGGGTGGAGATTATTATCATATGACGCCGATCAAGGTTTTTCCATATCATTTTCGAATTAACTCTATAGCGGGAGTGATTATGGTATAAAAGGCAACATCTAGGTGGTGAAAATCACCGAGTATGAGGGAACGTGGAATAAAACCTCACAATGGAAATCCGTTGAAGCACATAATTCTCAAAGGTGAGTGAGAGAACAAGTTGGTTCTTGAAAGGAGATAATGATTATTTTTTCTTTTCTGGCATTCGGATGAAGGGGTATTGCGGAAGACGGATGAGTGTGAATGAGAGGAGCTATGGAAATGGTGTCTAGAGCAGCAGCTGAAAGGACTAGGACGCAAGTAACCAAGAAGGGAGAGGCAACCAGTCAGAATAACAAACAAGACTTTGTGTGGAGAGAACAAGGGACAACCACCAACACCTGTGGGAATTTAACACATTATAAAGGTTATGTTCAAAACCAAGATACCATTCTTTGGTTGAAACTAGTCATAATGGCTTGTGTTTCTTGTGCGTCGAGGGAAAAATGCTTGGTATTAGATTCATAAGTAAAAAGAATATGTATAACTTTTTCTTGTTTCTGAATATTCTTTTCTCCAGTCCGAAGCGTCTCTTTTCTGCGGGATGTCAGTGAATGCACTTACATATTACTGTGAGTCCAAATCTTCACGAGTCTGGGACAATACGGTCATAGAACCATTCTTTCGAACTTAACAACTTATTTTAAGTTAAGCATTCATTAAGATAAAGTCTGAATGTCAAAAAGATTTGTGGTACGCAGTCTTTTGTTTAATAAGAGTTAACATAACAGTGAATACCACCTTTTCTTTTCCTTTTCTTTTCAACAGTTAGAAAAAGAACAGTCGCAGGCAAGAATTAGTGACTGAAACGATATCTTTTATTTTAGACTCCATTTAAATAAAAACCCCTTTCTACTTTCAACAGCGGGCCAACAAAGATAACAGAATAGTAACCTTCCTCTATTCTTTCTAGCAAGATTTGAAAGTCTTATTGAATAGGTCGTCCATATATGAGGGAGTGAACGTACCTTTTGAAAACAGTATTGAAATGAGATTAACATTTCTCTGTAGTGTGCCGAGTCAAGAGGGAAGAGTTTAAACCCAAAAGCTTACTAATTAAACCATTTCACCAGGCAGAGCACAAATTGTGCACCTCTGAATGTTAAGACTTATTGGGCATGAAATGAAATTAGATTGAGAATTAATATTTCCTTTTTGTGAAAATAAATCGAAGTAGAACTAGTCAATCCTCTTCCCTGATGCCAAGAATCAGAAAATTATAAACCAATCCTTGCAAACGGGATTTTATAAGGATGGAAAATTATTGAAGTTTAAACAGTCAGAGTGCAGTAGCACAAGCGACTAATATGGAAGCATGCATTTAATTGATAATTGAGCTGAGTAGGGTGATATAACTGAACTACATGACCTGTTGAGTCGTGTTGCGCTCACTTGAAAAACCTTGGCCAAGGTGACGCTAATAACACTAATAGTGTCAGTCAGTTTCTTGTCCCAGATACACTTCCAGTCAGATGGTCATACTAGTTAGGAGTTACCTATAGTGTGTGATCAACTAGGGAAGATGTAGGGTCAAACATCAGACTCAGATGGCATTGGATTCTCTTCATGATACTTCTATGCGGAGGGCCGGGTCATTCCAGTAGGAATGACACAGGGGACTTGATGGTCCGAGGTTGGCCTGATAAATGCCCTAATGATATTTTTCCTCTCTAACAGCTGAGTAAGAAAGATTTAAGGTTTTCCAGATAAGACAAAAAGACTTGAGGAATATTGAACTAATATTCCTTCATGAAAATAGATAAGGTGCAATTTTTTTTTACTCAATTATTCTTTTCATTTTATATCATGATGTTACAAAGTAAGAAAAAGGTAGATTATTTTTCATGAGCTAATTATAATTGTAATAAAATGCTTATATAACATAGCTTTTTCTCTCTCTTTTCTCTCTTACTTAGAAATATTTCCTGTTCAATGACTTATTGCACATTTACTTTGAAGATTGTAATTATATGTTGAATATCTTATAGTTACTTAAGTTTAGTTATGACATTTTCAGTTTGATCATTCATGGAGAAGTTATAGAGTTGGGTGATAATGTGATACAACTCTATCATCTTATTGATCCGTTGATGGTACTAGAGGATGTCCTATGTCCGAGTTTGGTGGCACTTGCATTTGAGGAGCACACTTCTCAGACTCAATTGGTTCACATGCCAAGGTATGGAGATGTTGTTTCCATTTCTGATTTTGTGAGACTAGGGTCTGTGTTACAGTTGGGTTTTGACATTGATGAAGGTGAGCATGATCTCATTGACATGTCGGCCCTAGTACATGAGGGCCCTTTGAACATATGGATGAGAGATGATTATTTTACTTCAAAGTGCATAAATCTTATACGAAGTACATGGAGGACAGCCGTTGTGTTGAAGTCGAGAGGAGAGTTGGGTCACCTCTTCATCACTAGAGGATGGCCTATGGGTGAAATCCCTGTCCTAATTTACATCAGCCACCTTGGAGGAGCTGATATACATTTTTCTTGCACCTATGTTGAGATTTTTACACATTCATGGGAGGTCAACGGGTGTTGGAGGTTGGATGGGTGTTAGTACTTTGAGATGTCTTCCTTTCTCCATGATTGACAGGTGTGGTGATAGGAGGATGTGGGATCTAGGTGGAGGTATGTTTGGCATATCACTTCATTGGAGTGTTGATGGGTCATTTCACATTTCATGTGGTACTTCCAATGATTATCAAGGGTACACGAGGACGCGTCCCCACCTCCTCTAGCCCCGTCCCCATCCCCAGTGATGTTTCTGGGATGGGAGGATGCTTGGGGACGTCCCCATGGCGTCCCCTACGAAATGGATTTTGTGGAAACGTCCCCAAAATGAGCATAAAAAAGTGGGGACACTTGTAAGTGTATCGGAGACGTCTGGCAGTCCCCGGTACAGCCGGGGATGTCCAAAATGTCCCTTGACCGTCCCGGGGATGGCCAGAGGTCCCAAATAGTTTGCTTAGCATAAAAAACATTTAAACGGCAAAAAAAATCTTCGAACCATGATTTTAATAAAAACTATACAATCTATATACATATGCCATCATTTAAATTAAAATATTAAAAATTATACAAACTGAAGTCTAAAACCCTAAAAAGCTAAAGTCTACGATTATTAAAACTTTGATGTTTTAAAGTTAAAAATTAAAACAAAACTCAGACGCCGCCCGCAGAAGGAAGAAGGAGAAGACGCGACCCAGGAAGGACCGAGGTCTGCTATTTCATTTTTAGTTTTAATTCATTCTGTCATTCGACTCATTCCAGCCGCCGACCTTGTTGGCTTTTCTGAGTTATCCAAACATTTTAATGAATTCTCTTTGGCGGATTCAACCGACCTTGCAGGTTCTGGAAACTTATCTTGTTTGAATAGGAAATCTCAAATCCAGGATTTGATATTGTATTGTTTGTTCAACTTCAAGCTTCAATGCTATTTTGTTAAATGTTTAAGCCTGCTACTGCTGAGTGAACTGAGTCAGTGAATAGTTGAAACCCTCAGCTTGCAAGCAACACTATAAGGTACTGTTTTGTTTTTTTTTTTTTTTTCCAATTTTCAATTTTGTTTTTTGTTTTTTAATATTTATTTTTTATTATTATTAGCCTTAGGGGTTTTTATATTCGATGTTTTTTTTTTCTGAGTTTAGTGTTCACTGTTCACTCATTGTTCAGCCTCTTAAATCTAACTGTCAAACAAACACAAACAAAAATTTAAAAATCAAAATGAGCAGCAGTGAGAAAAATTTGAATGAAGTGAGCAGCAGTGATGAAGATCAAGAAGTTGAAATAATACATCTTCAAAAGGGCCAAAACACATCTGCAAGTTCCATTGGAAGTGGAAATCCAAAAGACCGTTTTAAATGCCCTTCATCCTCTCTTCAAGAATATGCAAAAGGACCTTTCAACCCCGAAAAACCATTGCTTCAATTTACCACCAATTTGACTGGTCCTAAGGCTAAATATTCAAGGGGCACCAGGCATTGGTTGTGTCATATTTGCAAAACTGATTATCATGGGAGCTACAGCAGGGTTGAACATCATTTATTGGGTGAGAGTGGCCATGGGGTTAGAGTTTGTGAAGACATAAAATTGGAAGAACGTGTTGAAATGCTAAAGTTGGTAGGGGAAAGTGAGGAAAAAACATGCAACTACTTCTACTAAGAGGAATCTTTCATCGCAAATGCAATCTATTGATGAACATTCTGATCTATCAGTTGGACAAGGACTTGGATAACAACATTGTGATATAGATAGAGGCAAGAAGAAGGCCACTTCTACCACCACAGGTGAAAAAAATGCAGTCATAAGGATGATGAATATGCAAAAGCGTGAGCTAGACGATGATTCAGTGGCAAATTTTTTTTATGCCCATGCCATCCCTTTTCATTTGGCAAGGTCTCCTTATTTCAAAAACATGTTCAAAGATGCAATAGTAGTTGGATCCTCTTACGTTCCTCCTGGAGAACATAGATTGTGTACCTCCCTCCTTGACAAACAATATTCAAAGGTGAACATAGTAATGGAGGAGATGAAACAAACATGGATTAGGACTGATTGTTCCATTGTGATGGATGGGTGGACTGATAATCGACATCGGCCGCTCATTAATATTATTGTTACATGTCCTTCTGGTTCATACTTTCTTAGAGCAATTGATTGCTCTGGGAAACGTAAGGATGTTGATTTCCAGTTTGCCCTTTTGAAGGAGGCCATAGAGGAGGTTGGGTCTTCTAATGTTGTGCAGGTTGTGACAGAGTCAGCTCGTGTTTGTAAGTTGGCTGGATTGATGGTTGAGAGTGCTTACAAACATATTTTTTGGACTCCATGTTGTGTACATGCTTTGAATAATGCTTTGAAGGACATTGGCCAAATAGAATGGGTGAAGGTAGCAGTGGCCGAATCTAGGTCAATACAAATGTTTATATGCAATCATCAAACTTCGCTTGCATTATTCCGATCCTATTCAAAGAAAGAATTCCTCAAACTAGTTGAGACTAGATATGCTAGCTATTTTATTTTACTGGAGAGGATTTTGGAGGTGCAAGATGCTCTACAATCCATGGTGGTTGCTCAAGAGTCGAAAAAGTGGGCTCCATCAAATACAGAAGGACAGAAGGTGAGAGACATGGTGCTTAATGAGATGGTGGTCCAATATCAGGTAAGAAATCTAAATATTAACTTCATATTTTTCATTTCTGAGTTTCTAATTGTTTGCTTTGTTTTTTCTTTAAATTATTAGTATTACTATTACTTAATTACTAATAACTATATTACTAGTGTTAAATTCAAATTATTAATGTCTTACTATTTTTGAATTTTGTTTGCAAATATATTTGCTCTATTATATCACCTATTGCAAGTGTGATCAGGTATGCAGATACAGACTCTCGTAGCCTTGGAGAGATTTATGAGACTTTTGATAGCATGCTTGATCAAATGAGGCAAGCAATTCGTGCCAAGGATCCTGAATTACAATTCTATGAGTAGCATATCAGGCCTATTGTCACAAAGAGGTGGAACACAATGAACACCCCTCTTCATATGGCTGCCTATGCTCTTAATCCGAAGTGGTATGCACCTAGACCTAGCCGAATGCTTCCTTCTAAGGATGATGAGGTAATGGAGGGGCTTATGCCAGCCCTTCGTAAGATGTATGGCACTGAGGAGGGAACCATACTTCGAGACCATGCTCATGAGAATAGGGATGGTTGGAGAAATAATAGGACATGTGGGTGAAGGAAAATAGATAATTAAATATTAAAATATTTAATTATGTGTGCAACATGGTGAGGAGGATTGTGAAGTGGATTGTGAGGTGGATTAGATGATGTGGGATAGATGATGTGGATTTATGGACTTTTGACTTTGAGATAAGAAGCTTTGATTAAATAATTTAAAATTATTTAATTAGGGATGACATTAGAAGAAATGATAAATTGATTTGTTGTAGAATTATAATGATATGAATCACATAAATAAATTATTGAATTTATTCATTGATAGAGGAATGAGAATAAAATAAATATTAAATATTTATTTAATTCGACTTAGCCATTTTTAGGTGTATACATTTTGCCCCTCTTTGAGACAATGTGTTTTATCACATTGTTTCAAAGAATAAAATTTTTCTGCATAATTTTGATACATGCCCCAGTTTGCCCCTGGTACAAGTTAATGACGATAGGATGCCCCCTCAAGAGATTGGATAGGAAGAATGTGACAACAGGATGAAGGACGATCTCACGATGAGAAAGATTGAATGACAGGTTACGTGGATGAAGAAATTGGTTGACGTGGAAGAAAAATCAGATGAAAAACATGCACAAGGTTAAACACCTCTAATTAGGGTTAAATGCACTATAAATAGGAGTGTGGGGTCACATTCCTAGTCATTTGCACACTTGTCTTTGCTAGAGAGTTTATAGGAGATCAGAGCCTTAGTGTGAACAGCAGCCAGCCACGATGTAGCAGATTCTAGTTGAGTTGCACCACTTCGAGAGGATTTGACGGTTCAACCGTCCAGTAGAGTACAGCCCACCGATAAGTACACTTTCAAATTTGGGCTAGGTGCATTTATTATGGTTAAAAATCTAGGTTAAAGTTAGGTGAAATGAATCCGTCGAAAGAATGATTCTGTGCAAATGCCCTGTGAATTGGTGCAAACGCCGCAATTCCGCACAAACACCGCAGGAATCAGCGTAAACACTTTATTTTCACAAACATAGGATAGAATTGCGCATTCGCGATAATGTTGCGTAAACACAAGGGGATGCCGTGCATTCATGACAATGTTGAGCAAACATTAAGGATCTGCGCATCCCTGAGAAAGCTGCGCAAACATTGGGGGTTTTTGTGCATTTGCGATAATGTCACGCATATGATATGATGTTGCGCAAATATCTCCTAAACCTGCACAATTGAATGCTTCTGCGCAAATACAAGGGGATTTTGTGCATCCACCCTGATTCTACGCAAATGCTGAACAGAACTGCACATATACATTAGATAGCAAAATACTTAGCGAATTTGATAAAGTTGGCATCGTGATTGATGTTCGCCAACTGATAATTCATCTTTGAGATTGATAGAATCTCAGGAGAGATGATAGGATAGATATCTTGATAAAATAGCTAAGTACTTGATGTTTGATAGATATGCAGTTTAGTTGATTTCATTTGATTAATGCGTGTTTGGCTGATTGCAGGGGGAGCTTGATGATGTACTCATGTCACGGGAGAGATTCCCAGTTACACAGCTTCTGAGACCATACTTGACAGAGATTGATCGCTTCATTCTTGGATCGACAGGGTTATCTTTTGATTTGCTTTATGCCTAAGATTCGGGCTAATCTCGATATGCTGATTACGCTCGCTAAGCTATATCACAGCAATGATGGGACATTCCATCTTCCTAGTGGGGATATTACTATGACCTTAGAGGATGTACATCAGATTCTAAGGATTCCGATCGATGGAGAGCTCATGGAGTACGAGTCTCTGATTGGGGCAGGACTTGATGATTGTCATCGAGTTTTTGATGATGATACCATTGAGGGTACATAGATTAGTTGGGCTGACATGGTTGCCTACTATGAGCCTCTTCCGTCGGTTGTTGCTGGGTTGATTGGAGGGATAGTGTGCCTTGACAGGTGGTCACACAGGTTTGTAGTTGGATGGGGGAGAGCTCTAGAGTGGATCACTATAGAGGGCACCCGATATGCTTGGGGTGTGTGTTTGCTTGCACAACTTTATCATGATTTGCACCAATTTGTGTATGATGGATCTTCCAGTTTATCATGCGGAGTTTCGCTTCTACAGATTTGGGCTTGGTGCCACATTGCGATTACTTGGTCGATTGGTATTTTCACTCAGGGTAAAGATCAGCCATATTCTAATATGTTTTAGGAGAGTCTTTCCCAGCCCAAGCTAGGAAAGCTAGAGTACTGGCGGCATGCGTTTGACAATGTCGATTCCGTTGTTTGGCGCCCCTACCTAGATTGTGAGGTATGGGACGAAGATGCCTCAGAGTTACCATTTTGTTTCCAACCAGGTGGCTAATAAGGAGGACTCCCTATATTCTTGAGAGGCACATCATTTCTTGTGTTTACCGATAGTTTGGTAGGATCTAGGGGATGCCCTAGGGGAATGCCATCTTTGCTAGGACATACAAGAAGTGTCCTCGATGGGGTCCTGGTGTGTCTTATGAGCAGGCACGGGCAGAGTTTTTACAGATACCATATCAGTCGTGGCCTATGAGGAGGACAGTTGTGGATGCAAGCATGACACATGACTATGCGGACTACTTCACAGCACACCCATTCCCTCGCTATTCAGGACCTAGAGAGCGGGCCCCAAGACTAGATGATCGGGAGGAGGATGATGAGGGGCCGCAACGACGACGAAGGTGACGAGGAGGACGAGGTGGCCAGGGTGGCAGGGGCGAGGGTGATGATGGTAGAGGTAGTGGAGGAGGAGATGGGAGCGATGGAGATGATGAAGATGGCAGGAGGGTTAGACAATGGGTTGACATAGATCCTGCCCTGTAGGCACAATTATTACTATAGGGACAAACACAGCAACAGGTTGGATAGGGATAGGGACAGGGACATGATGACGGGGAGTTGGCAGCCTTATGAGCCTAAGTGGCTCAGCAGCAGACACAAATGGCATAGCAGTAGACACAGCTAGCCTAGCAGCAGGCTCAGTTGGGGCAGATGCAGGGACAGATCACCCAACTGTAGGGTGAGTTATAGATTGTGAGATTGGAGAGAGATACTGCCATCCAGTGGCACACTAGGGCTGAGGGGCTACTAGAGCAGGTACAGTAGATTGCGAGACAAGGTCCCATAGGGCAGACAGTGACAGAGATGGTGAGGGCTAGCCAGGATATTTTCTAGTGGCAATCCCTTTATGAGCAGGTTGTGCACCCAGAGCGGTGAGCAGACAGTTTTCACCTGAGCTACCGCAGTAGGTCACGAAGGACTTTCACAAAAAGTGGAGGGGTGATGGGGCCATCCAGGGGACTACCAGATGCAGGTACAGGGCCATCGAGCGGTGGTCAGCCACAACAGTCGGCACCTTCAAGAGGCAGCAACTCGTAGGTGTTACTTAGACATGTATCATTTTGCAGCATCATTTTGTATACACCATAATGTGGACATTTCGAGATGTATTGTTTTTTGATATCATTGGACACTTGGACATTATTATTCTTTTGATGATGATATATATGATCTAATGTTCAATGGACTATGTTATGATGTATTGATTATGGACTGACATTACTCATGTTATGATGTTCTGATGATTACGCTTATATATGACCTACATGTTTTTGATATTGATGTCTATGCTTATGTTGGATCTGACGATGTGATACGATGATGATTTTACCTGTGATGATTTCTACATGTTTTTGTTGTTTACATACTTATAGCATTAATGAAAACCTATAATGTATATCTGTATGTGTAATGACGTAAGATATGTTGATGATTATGCATTTTATGTTTTTGTGATTTTTCAATGATATATTCTATGTATGAGACTCATATGGATGGATGACATAACAATATGATATTGGTTATGGACAATTATGATTTTCAATGTTTATGTAAGCTACTGACCTAAAATGATATGCACTTAATGATTTATCAAGTTTTTGATGAACATGTTTATGATATGCAAAATGGTTTGTTTTTTTACTAATGCCAAGTATACTTAATCATAAAATAACAAGACACTTTTGAAGAATTGATTGGGATAACGAAAGATAATTTAGAAGAATGATTTGGTTAATGGAAGAAATGATTTGGATAAATGGATAACTGAAATCTTGAGACACTTGGAATTTTGATAAGGATGAAATGCTTATAATGAAATGAAATGCAATTTGATATGTATGGATGTGGATTTTGTCATCTTAGTATACAAGTTTTTGAAGTACTTTGTTTCATCATTGAGCTTTTAAAATGTTGTAAGAAAATACAAGCATCTAGGTATAATTAAACCATGATGACCTAAGTATTACTTACATGGATTTTGATTTAGCAAGTTAATACAAGCATCTAAGTATAATTGAACCAAGATGACATGAGTATTGCTTGCATAGCAACAGACAAGGATTACACTTGTTTCATGTTTAGACCTCTGATGTCCTCAATGATCATTATGTTGATCATGTCTTTAGACAAGGCTTCACATTACTAAAGATAAACCCACAAACAACAAACAAATAAAATAATTATGCCCCCATCATAGCTCCTCTAGTTTTTGACATCCTTGAGTAGCATAGGAGACATAATAACAAAAATCCTGATAATAAGATTTTAAACAACCATTAAAAACCCTCTTTCCATAGATATATGTTTTCTTGCAATAACTTGATAGAGTCACGTTTGATGTTTTAGGCAGTCTGGGATTTGTCAGGTGTAGTTTAAATGTCTTCTTGCTAAGACAATATTTTTAAAGCTTGTTTTGCTATGTTGCTTGTTGTCTAGTGATAAAACCATGATCCAGTTTGCTATCCTCTGAGTTGTAGCATTCAAAAATCCAATTCTTTAACTAGGTCAAGTATTTCCCCCCAATCAAGTAAAGGATTGATTTATTTATGGATGAGCTGACGATAGACTGAAGTGATGGGCCCTAAGGGACTGACCTAGTGCCTCGGGGGCTCATTGGTAAATGGCCTTGCCTACGTGACAATGCAGAGGCAACGTAGTTTGGGGTGCGGACTATGTGGACCTAAGACCTAGGGTTTGGGATGCCTCGGGGGCTCATCGATGATGGCCTTGCCTACATGATAGCTCAGAGGTGACGTAGTTCGACCTTGAAGGCTAACACTGGTGATGGATGAAGATATGGATGAAGAATAGGTTTTATGGTAGGATTTGGGATATGGATGAATGGGGAAGGAGCCTCGAGGGTGAATCAATGATGGCCTTGCCTACGTGAAAACTTAGAGGCGACGTAGTTCAGGGTTTGGAAATAACTGACAATGAACTTGGGATAGACAACAGGATGGATGATAAGACTGGATGACCTTATTGGATAAGGTGATAAGGGTGACAGAGAACCAAGCTATGATAGGTTACCGTTAGTTGATTGCGAATGGATGCCATTATTTGATAGATATGGTATGAAAATGGATGCGAGTTGGGTTTTTCTAAGATATGGAGGAAGCAGTTTTAACGCAGATAGTGCATATTTCTAGGTTTTCACCACTTGCTTTTATTTGCATGATCACAAATAGCACCTGTTTGCCGGGTTTTCACTACTTGCTATTTTTTTATATCCCTTGCATTGGGGTTATTTAGGTGTAGAACCTTCGAAGGTGCATACTATTAATGGGGTCATCAAACGATTCACCTTCTAATGTTGATAGTTGATAAGCACCTAATCCATAGACATCAACTATGACATAGGGACCCAACTAGTTGGGTTCAAATTTCTCCTTTTTCTCTCTATCTTGCTGATTTCTTGGATTCTCTCTTAGAACCAAGTCACCCACTTGGAAGACTCATGGTTTGACACTGTGATTATAACTTCTTGACATTCTCTGTTGGTATGCCTTAAGACGGTTAAAGGCATGTTGTCTTCGTTCTTCTAGCAGCTCTAGCTCTTGGAGCCTATATATTCTGTATTCCTCATCATTTATGAGACCCTTTAACGACACCTTGAGGGAAGGTAACTCAACTTCTATAGGCAAGATGGCTTTAGATCCATAGACGAGGGTGTATGGTGTCGCACCTATGGGAGTGCATACACTAGTTATGTAGGCCCACAGAGCGGGGTTCAATTGCATATGCCAGTCACGGCCAGGATCATCGACAATCTTTTTGAGTATTGTTAGGATAGTTTTGTTTAATGCCTTAGCCTGGCTGTTACCTTGCAGGTAGTATGGAGTGGATAAGCAATGTTGAATGTGGAATTCATCATAGAGTTCTTTCACATCCTGATTCTTGAAAGGTCATCCATTATCCATGACAATGGATAATGGGATACCATATCTGCATATGATGTAGTTGAGGATGAAAGAGGATATTTGTTTCCCTGTGACGTTGTTTAATGGAACGACCTCAATCCACTTCATAAAATACTCAATGCCTGTGATAATGAATTTGTGGTCGTTGGAGGATGAAGAGTGAATCTTGCCTACTAGATCAAGTCCCCATTGATAGAAGGGCCAAGGTGTCGTTGAGGGTTGCAATTCTTGAGCGGGTGCATGTATCAGATTACCGTGAATCTGGCATTTCTTGCACCATTTGACAAAATGATAGGAGTCAGATTCCATGCTCGGCCAATAGTATCCAAGACGCATGAGCTTCTTCGCCAAGGTAGGACCACTAGAGTGCGTCCTGCATATTCCTTCATGTACTTCACTCAAAGTGGTCTAATATTCCTCACTATCCAAACACCTAAGGAGAGTACCATCTAAACCTTGTTAATACAGGGTGTCTGCGATGATGGTATATCAGGATGCTTGGCATATGAATGTTCATTTCTAGTTGTTTGATAGGTCAGGCGGTAGGATATTCTCTTTTAGATAGGTGTAAACTTTGCCATATAAGGGAGAATCAGACCCCACAATGTGGTAAATGGTGTTGGTTTCTAGGATTTCATAAGCAAGATGGGAGACTGGCTCCACCAAGAACTCGTAACGCGAATGATTTTCAGGTATGTCCAGGAGGGATGCAATAGTAGCCATTGCATCTGCTACTTTGTTTTCCAATCTTGGTATCTGTTCAAAGAATATCACAACAAATATTCCTTGAAGTCATCCACCATACGCTTGTATGGTATCAGCTTCTCATCCTTAGTTTGATAATCGTCATTTACTTGATTAATGACGAGTTGAGTCCCCGTACACATGAAGTTCCTTGACCTTCCAATCTACTACCATCTTTATGTTGATAACCAATGCTTCATACTTGGCTACATTGTTGGTGCATGGAAACAGAAGTCTGTATAACTTAGGGATTGTATCTCTATATGGTGTTACCAACAAGATTCCTGCTACAGATCCGTGTTGAGTATATGACCCATCAAAGTAGAGTTTCCAGGATGTGGTAGTGATGTTGAAGATAGACTCATCTAGAAATTCAAAGGTGGAAAACTCAAACTATCTTCAAACAAACAAACTATCAATCTCTAAGCATTCAAATGGTGGGTTTTCTTTCTTTAGCCCTCATTCTTCTTGTAGCCTTTCCAAACTGATTTTTCCTTCATAACTTTTAAGAGTGAGCATGACATTCAAAATGTAAAGGCATTTTTAGATAGCCTTTTCGGTATTTACAAACATATCTCAAAACTAGGCATAGTCCTTTTGTACGGAAACTATCAAAAAATGACAACTTGCTCTTAAAAACCTAAAACATGGGAGCATCAAATTAGGTTTTTTGGCCATAATTTTCAGTGCATACATGATATCACAAATGTAAACATAGTTTCAGACACCTATTTGGACCTTATACAACATATCTTAGATTCAAGGTAGGTTACTTTCTATAGAAGCCTTCAAAAATTGATTTGTCTACTCAGTATTACCCTAACTAGGGTTTTAGAACTGTTTACAATAAAATGGGCACAACTTGCTTGAAAAACAATGAAATTAGATCAAATAAAAAACCCATTAAAAGTAAGAGTTCCCTATATAATGGGTAATCAACCATTTAGCCATACAAAACCATACTAAGCAAGTTTTTTATTGTTTCACCATAAAAACTTAGAAGTGACAATCACTAATTTGATCATAACTTTCACAAAACATGACGAAAATTAACCAAACCAAAAGAATTAGAAAGGTAACTCAAATATATTTCCAACCATACCACATGCAAGTCATTAAATGCAAATTAAAGTTCATACAACTCAAATAACAACACTAAAACATTGGAAATTGTAGAAAACAATGATATTTTATTGTTTCAACTTCCAAACTTCTTCAATCCCCCCTTCATTTCAACCACACAAGGTCTTTTAAACATTTAAAAAACATGCTCCAATAGTTCATGACCGATTTTCAATTATACTGGTTCATATTCTTGACACTTTTCATATTCCTTCATTGTGCAACATTGAGACTTTTCATAGTCCTCTAGACTCCAACTTACACCTAATGACTCAAATTAGACTCCCACACACAAGAATGGTCTTAAAATACCTTATTACATGAAAAACACCAAAAATAAAACAAAATGTTAAATTATGACCCCTTGAAGACATGAAGACCTGTGGGTGCCCCTGCACCAGGATTGTATCTCCGTGTGGTACATTACCAACAAGATTCCTGCTCCAGATCTGTGTTGAGTATATGACCCATCAAAGTAGAGTTTCTGGGCTGTGGTAGTGATGTTGAAAATAGACTCATCTAGAAATTCAAAGATTAATGGGTTGTTATCTGTCAAAGGTGCATCTGCCAACTGATCTGTAATGACCTGCCCCTTTATTGCTCTTCTATTTATATACTCGATGTCAAATTCACTGAGTATCATGACCCATTTAGATACTCTGTCTGTTAGGGTAGCTTTGCTAAGTAGGTATTTTAATGGGTCAATCTTAGCCACTAGCTTGATAGAGTGTGAGAGCATGTAGTGTCTCCACTTTTGTGAAGCAAAGATAACTGCAAGGCATGCTCTTTCAATTGGTGTATACTACAACTCATAACCTACTAGTGTCCTGTTGATGTAGTAGATTGCTTGATCCTTTCCTTTGTGGTTTTGTTGTCCTAGCAGAGCTCTAAGAGTTGTGGGTGTAGTTGAGATATAGAGAAGCAGTGGCTTACCCTGAATCAACGGCATCAAGACTGGTGGGTTCATTAGATACTCCTTTAGATGCTGAAATGCTTGCTCACACCTATCATCCCATTTGAATGGAATGCTTTTGTGTAAGAGATGTGTGAATAGATGGCACTTATCTACCAGTTGAGAGATAAACCTTCTGATGGACTACAACTTTCCTTGTAGAGACCGCAACTAATTCAAATTCTTACGTGGCAGCATTTCCATGATTACTTTTACCTTGGCTGGGTCCACCTCTATTCCATTAGCTGGTACGATATATCCAAGGAGTTTACCAGATGTGACTCTAAAAACACACTTTTTTGGATTTAACTGTACATTAAATTGCTCTAGTCTTGTGAAGATCTTGTCCAAGACTTGTAGATGTGCTTCTCTGGTAATTGACTTGGCTAGGATGTCATCTACATAATCTCCATGATGGTATGCATCATGTCATGAAAGATCGTAGTCATGGCTCTCTGATATGTTGCCCCCACATTTTTCAGTCCAAATGGCATGACGCACCAATGATAGGTACCCCATGGACATGTGAATGCGGTCTTGTGTTGATCTTCCAGCACTATTTTGATTTGATTATAGCCAAAGAACCCATCCATTGGTGACAACATAGTGTGCCATGCTGTTAGATCTACAATGATGTCGATGTTGAGCAGAGGAAAGTCATCTTTTGAACAAGCCTTGTTCAGACCTTTGAAGTCATTACACAATCTAACCCTTCCATCTGGTTTTGAAACAGGAACTATTTTTGAAATCTACTCCGGATAATCTATTGGTTTGATGAAACCAACTTCTAGCAGCTTCTTCAATTCTTCCTTCACCATTAATGCTATCTGTGGGTGCATTTTTCTTAGTTTCTATTTAACTGGCTTAGCTCCTGGAGCTAGTGAAAGATGATGCATGATAAGATCAGGATCCAGTCCCGGCATATCAGCATATGACCAAGAAAAGTTAATCTATTTCTGCTTAAAGAATTTGGTGAATTCCAGCTTTTCTTGTGCAGATAATGATTGTGCCATATGGATTATCCTTGGGTTGTCTTATGTTCCAATACTAACAGGTTCTATTGGTTCAATCAGAATTGAGGACCTCTCCTAATGTGTCAGATTGGGAAGAGTGTCAAACCTTTCATCCTTCAGCACCTCAGAGAGGTTTTCACCATCAAATACACCTTTTATTTTTTGACTATTTTCACGATCTAACATTGCCACATAGTAGTTTTCACCATTAGATCTATCTTTTATTTTCACATTTTTACAACTAAAAGGCTTGGCACTCTCTCCAAAATAAGCCTTGTCATTGAGTTCTATGGCGTAGCCAGTTTTGTGATCCCCTAAGGGTAAATGGTCCCTGAGCTCTAGATAATCGATGATAGCATCATCATTTTGGAAAGTATCTAGCTTAGGGCTGGTGTCTTGCAAATCCCAGTCTATGAGTTTGGGATGCACTAAGGGTAATGGATCATCGGGTTGATCTGGTTCGAGGCTGGTAATGGTTAGAATGGAGGAGTCATTTAAATAGGTAGAGGTATTGACAAGGTCTATTATGGTACTCTCCTTAAGTTGGTTTGTCAATGTGACATCGTACTCTCCTCATGAAGTTCACTTTCGTCATATTGCGGACCTAACTCTAGCGATCTAGCCCTAGAGTTTTGTCCCTCATGCGTCGTATGAGTGGAGCTATACTGTTGAACCACATCAACCCCTTTATCTTCACAAGACATTTATGAGAGGGTGTCCCATTCATACTCATTGGAATCTGTTTCACTAGCTTCTTGTAAGCGGTGAATTTGTTCCACTAGGTTAGTGGTAGTTGTTTCTCTATCTTCTGCTTTGAGTTTCTCTGTACCTCTGATCTTCTCTTTACCCTTGTATCCCAACCCAGTAGTGTCTCGAACTGTGGAGGTAGAGGGTTGGATTGGTTCTATGAGAGCATCTTTCCTTAATCATATGGGACCATATCCCATCCTTTGTAAAATAAAAAACCCCTGACCATACTATGCAATGGGTAGCTTAGGTTGATGGTTGTTTGGTGTGGTTTTACTATCTTCATCTTTGTAAAGCCACTGTAAGACATCTTTTTCATCACTCTCATCCGATAGGTTTCCCCATCTAATGAAAGGACCCTTAGAAGTTTCCAATGACTTGGCCTTGTTCAGTAACAGCTTTCCATAGGATTTTGGTGAAATAGGTAGCTGTGCTAGACATAAAGTTTGTTCAATGACATATTCTCCAACACCCTTGTCTTTAAATTTGACTTTAAGCTCTGATGTTTTGGAGGTAGAAGCTAGAGAACTTGGATCCACATGGTTTGAAGAAGAGGAAGTTGCTTGATTGGTGGGTGTTACAACTTCTAGTTTAGATTGGATGGTGTTGCAATACTGGAATGGATCAATGTCGCCTTGTATGGTAATTTCTTGGCCATTGTGTGGGAACTTGATACATTGATGGTATGTTGATGGAATAGCCTTCATATCATGGATCCAAGGTCTACCTAGAAGAATGTTATATTGGAGCTCCATGTCTAGAACTTGATACACAACATCTCTCTCTACTGGTCCAACTCATATTGGCAAGACCATAGTTCCTTTGGAAGTTCTCTCTTCTTCGTCATATGCCTTGATAGTTATTTTCTTTTTAGGATCAACATTTTTTGAAAACCCCAATGCAAGGATTAACTTTAATGTGCATATGTTTAAACCAGCACCTCCATCTATTAGGATCCTTTTTATTCGGTGTTTGTGGATTTGGGCCTCAATGTGGAGGAATGCATTGTGTGGTTGGTTGATGGACATATCATCTTTCTCTATGAAAGATAAGAAATGTGGTGTGGTTAGATGACCCACCATAGCTTGGAATTTCTCGAGCAAGGTTTGTAGGAACAGTTGTTTCCAAGAGGGCTTTCTCTAAGATGGCTTTGTGAGACGGGGATAGATGCAATAACTCCAAAATGGATATGTGGGCAAGTGTTTTATGGATTTGGTCAAGGATGTTGTATTGGTTCGATGTGGAGCATGACTTGGGTGGAGCCCCTTGTAGAGTAATGTTTCCATGACGAGTAGTCACATTACAGTCGGGTTTATTATTGATGGTGATCACATTAATGTGTGAATCACTTTGTGAGATATGATTAACGGTGTATTCATAAGAAACATTATTATAGTTTTCTTTGTTTGCACCGTTGTTGTTTTGGTTGGATGGTCCTCCCTTCTCATAGTGAGGAAGAGGATTTTTGAATGCTATATGCTCTTCATTAGAGGTATGCCCTTCAATTGATATCTATTTTTTATCCAACAAGTCTTGAATGACATGTTTTAGCACTTGACAATCATTAGTTTTATGTCCTTTGTTTTGGTGATATTCGCAGAAGTCAGAATCACTCCACCAAGAGGGTTTAAATTTTGGTTCACAATCTCGCACTAGCAAAAGTGTTATGAGGTTGCCCCCTATTAACTTTCTAAGGGCGGATTCGAGAGACTCTCCTAGTGGTGTGAACTTTCTCCTAGGAGGAAAGTTGGTAGGTCTTTGCTCATTGCTTTGAGGCTTGTTGGATGGTGTATTGTTTTTTAGTTTTGATAGATTGAAGATTGGTTGCTTTTGCACCACATTTTTAGCATCTACTACACCATCATTTACAATGGGTTTGTTCTTGGTCCAAAATCGTGACTTGTCTACATTGTTGTTAGAACTAGGGGTGTCTTTGTATAGCTTAATTTGCCCCTTTGTTATCAAGGCTTTCTCATTGAGTAGCCCCATTTCAATGACCTTACTAAAACTAGTTGGGCATTGTATTTGGATTTGATAACTCAATTTTGTGGTTAGGTTGTGAACAAACATTTCTATCATTTATTTCTCTGATATGTGGTAGGGACACTGTTGCAAGTATGAGGTTAACCAGTGTTGTCATTGATGTCAACATACTCATATTGCATTGGTAAGAAGGTTTGCATGAGCTGTGTGTTGAGGATATTAAGAAAAGTAGTCTCAATCAAGAACAGTGAAGAACAGTGATAAGAAGAAGGCAAATGTACTCAATAGGTTGAGAATTAGAGGATGTAGATTAAAGGGTTTGTAGATATGAGTCTTGAGATATTCCAGTTAAGATTTCAGAGGTCCGCATGAAGATACGAAAAAGTTGTGATTGGTCAAGTAGAACCGGTTCTGAGAGCTGTTCCGGAGTGACAAAGTGTTACAAAAAGGTCCGGTGAGATCCGGAGGAGCATTTTCAGACTCTGCAGATTGGAAGGAGTGTTTGGGATGTCCTTGTGATGTGTCTTCTCGGTTTGTACAAAGTTTGGAGGTCCGAAAGCACCTTCTTCAGTATGACAGTGGCAACACACTGTGTTCTTGAAGTTTTAGATGAAGAGGAGAAGAGATTCTAGTGAGTAGAGGAAGTGTGGATGTACCTGGTTAATCAGGCAAGCTCGTGAAGGTTCTTGGATCATGTTGAGGTTATGTTGTCAGTCCGCATTGGTGGTAGAGCCCAGAATTGAAGATATTCTTCCAGATGAAGTTCTTGCTCAGACTAGCCGACTGGATGAGTTGTTCATCTTGCGAATGTTCTTGTGGTGGCCGACCGGATGTATTAATCATCTTGCGAATGTCCTTATGGTTGATTGCCAACTTAGATGATTGTTCCTAAGTCGATGTCTTGTATAAATAAAGGTTTGTGAGTTCATTTCAAAGTGTGTGGATTAGCGGATGAGAGGGGTATAGCGAAAGAGCGTAGGGCAGAGCAGAAGTATCTCGGGCTTAAATGGAACTGATCTAGACATGGTAAAGATGTCAATCTCCAGTTCAAGTTTGTGATTCTTATCACTTTGTAGATAGTGTGTCTCTTGTAGGTAGTGTGCCTCTTTGTGAGTAGTGTGCTCGGGCAGTGAGCCCCAATTGGCATGTGCCATTCATTTTTCTTATTCTTCTAACAGAGAATAATCCTTGGGTTCATCACCCCGTGGTTTTTCCCTTAACTGAGTTTTCCACGTCAAAATCTTGGTGTCCAATGTGTTGATGTTTATCTGCTCTTGTGTTTATGCATTATGCTTTCATGGATGGTTAATTGATATGCTATTAACTAACAAAGAAGAATCAAGTGTTTGAAGTAGAAGCAAGTTTTTGTACAACTGATTCACCCCCCCTCTCAGTTGTGTGCCCTAGATCTAACAATTGGTATCAAAGCTAAGTTCCTCTGAAAGAAGCTTAACCACTTGAGGAGATCCAGGATGTCGTCATACAAGAAGGATAGTCTGAAGTTCGATGGAACCAACTTCACTCTCTGGAAAGGTCGCATGAAATGTCACTTGGAGTGTATGGGAAAAGCATACCTGGCCATGGTCTCAAAACCATATGTACCTCCACAGGGTGGTCCGACAACTCTGAATGAAATCACAGATGCTGAAAACAATTTACGGACCAAGGAAGCTCTTCTAAGTGCATTGAATGACTCAGATCTCTCAAATGTTATTGACCTACCAACTGCATATGAGATCTGGACTAAACTAGAACTTCTATATGAAGGAGATGAGTTTGTCAAGAGTGCAAGGTTGCAAAGTCTGAAAGGGAAATTTGAAAGATTGAAGATGAGAGATGATAAAAATATCACTACCTTTATGCCAAGAGTGAATGAGCTAGTGTGTGGAATCAGGAATGCTGGTGGAGTTCTGGATGAAAATGAAATTGTTTGCAAAATTCTCAGATCCCTTCCTGCTGCCTACAAAATCAAGGTTGCTGCCATTGATGAATTCAGATCCCATACAACTGTCACAAGAGAGCAACTGGCTGACAAACTGGCTGCATTTGAAATGACTGAGTTTGGAGATGATCCCCCCAAGACTGAATCTGCATTCAAAGCCAGTGCCTATGTGAAAGGCAAACAAAGATTTGATCTAGAGAAACTCTTCAAGGAAGCCGTCATGGTATGAACGAGCAAGGAAAGATATGGAAGAGGAAGAAGCAGAAACAGCTCAACTTGAAGCCCTCATTGCAAAAAGACTGCCAAGAGGATCTGGTAAGTATGAAGGAAAACTACCCTTTAAGTGCTTCAACTACAATAAGATTGGTCATTTTGCTTCAAGATGTCCGGAAAGATCTGCAAGGTCTAATACCAACAGATAAAGGTTTCAAAAGAATTGCTATTATGTTCATGAAGAAGATGACAATGAAGGAGCAACAGATGATGAATCAGAAATAGGAAGCAAATCTGGAAATGAATAGGTGTTTATTGCCATCAAGGAAGAAGATTCAATATCCTCTAAATCTGTCAATCATAAGGTTGTAGAAAAAGCTTCGGCTACCCAAATTGAAGAAAAAGATGATTGGGTTATTGACAGTGGATGCTCTCACCATATGACTGGTGACAAGAACAAGTTCTTAGATTTGGAAAAGTATGAAGGAGGAATGGTAAAGTTTGGTGACAATTCTGCTGGCAGAATCAGAGGTAGGGGAACTATTTCTTTTGATGGAAAGAGCAAAATCAGTAATGTACTATATGTGGAAGGATTGAAGCACAATCTTCTCAGTGTTGGTCAATTAGTGGATAAAGGCTATGATCTCCGGTTCAAGAATGGAAGATGCAGAATCTTTACAAGCTCCGGAACTGAGATTGCATCTGGTACTCAAACCAAAGGTAATATCTTCCATCTGGTTGGTTCAAATAAAAGTTGTCTATTTGTTCAAGTTGATCAGAGTTGGCTATGGCATAGAAGGGTGTGTCATGTAAATTTTGATAACATCATCAAGATAAGCAATATTCAGGCTGTAAGAGATCTTCCAAAATTGGTGAAACATACAAATAATTTGTGCAAAGAATGTCAACTAGATAAATAGAGCAGAGTCTCTTTCAAAAGCAAGGATCAGTCCACTACCGGATAGTACATACTGATCTCTGTGGTCCGACAAGAATCAAGAGTATGCAAGGTGATAGATATTTCATGTTGCTAAATTGATGACCATTCCCGGATGATGTGGGTTACCTTCCTAAAAGAGAAATCAGAAGCCCTTGAGAAGTTCAAAATCTTCAAAGCTATGGTAGAGAATCAAACCGGATTGAAACTAAAGTGTCTAAGGTCTGATAGAGGTGGTGAATTCACATCCGGTGAATTCATAGACTTTTGTGAGAAGCATGGCATAAAGAGACAGTTGTCTGCTCCTAGGACTCCACAACAGAATGGAGTAGTTGAGAGAAAGAACCGGACCATCCAGGAAGCTTCCAGGACAATGATGATGGAAGCAAATGTTCCTCATATGTTTTGGAAAGAAGCTGTTAGCACTGCAGTCTACACTCTTAACTGAGTTCAAATCTGAAACAATACCGGTAAGACTCCTTATGAACTTTGGTTTGGTATAACTCCTACTGTGAGATATTTCAGAGTATTTGGTAGCAAGTGTTACATCAAAAGAGATGAAGATCTAGGAAAGTTTGATGCTAGAAGTGATGAAGGAATTTTCTTGGGTTACTCCACTCAAAGCAAAGCATACCAATGTTACAATAAAAGACTGAAAAAGATGATAGAAAGTACAAATGTGAAGGTTGATGAAGGAATTGAGAAGCCCTCAAGGTTTTATGAATATGATGAAGATGATCAGGATGATGCTCTGATTCAAGGAACTCAATCCCTTCCTGAAAGTCAGATTCAGACTAATCCGATAAATCAGGAAGAAGAGGTTTATCTGAATGAACCTGATCAAGAAACAACAGTGCAAGAGACTCCCAAAGTTCTAAGGTATGTAACTTTAAATCACTTTGAAGATCAGATCATAGGTGACAAAAGCAAAGGGGTACAAACAAGGAGGAAAATTGCTCAAAATTCAGATGAATGTTGTTTGATTTCAAAGATTGAACCTAAGACAATAAATGAAGCATGCAATGATGAAAATTGGACAAAAGCAATGGAAGAAGAGTTCATGCAAATTGAGAAAAATCACACTTGGGATCTTGTTCCCAGACCTAGAAACAAGAATGTGATTGGAACCAAATGGGTCTTCCGGAACAAACTAAATGAGGTTGGTGAAGTTATCAGAAACAAAGCCAGATTGGTCTGCAAAGGCTACTCTCAAATAGAAGGAATTGATTTTGAAGAAACCTTTGCTCCGGTAGCAAGAATTGAAGCAGTCAGATTATTTCTTGCATATGCTGCCTTCAAAGACTTCAAGGTATATCAGATGGATATCAAGTCTGCCTTCCTAAATGGTGATTTGGAAGAAGAAGTATACATTGAACAACTGGATGGATTTCAATTGTCTGATAATGATGATATGGTTTGCAAGTTGAAGAAAGCATTGTATGGATTGAAGCAAGCCCCAGGAGCATGGTATGAAAGGTTGGATAAATATCTTGTGCAGATTAGATTCAACAAAGGTACTACTGACAGTAACTTATATTTCAAAATTGATCATGAAAATATTTTGATTGTTGAAGTGTTTGTGGATGATATCATTTTTGGAGGAAGAGATAGTATGTGCAAAACTTTTGCAAATTAGATGAAAAGTGAGTTTGAAATGTCTATGCTTGGTGAAATGAATTTCTTTTTGGGTCTGCGAATTACTCAAACAAAGAAAGGGATCTTCATTTCTCAGACCAAATATGTACAAGAATTGTTGAGGAAATTCAGTATGGAAGATTCAAAGCCAGTGAACACTCCTATGGCAACCGGATGTAAGTTGAGCAAAGATAATGACTCTCCAAAGGCAGATCAGACAAATTATAGATCAATGATTGGTGGATTGTTGTATCTCACTCAGACTAGACCAGATATAATGCAGGTTGTTGGTCTTGTGGCAAGATTTCAGGCTGATCCTAGAGAATCTCATGTTATGGCAATCAAAAGAATTTTTAGGTACTTGAAAGGAACAGTTGAGTATGGTCTATGGTATCCTAGAGATCTGGATTTCTCTCTTCATGCATATACAGATGCAGATTGGGCAGGAGATGTGGATGACCGAAAGAGCACTAGTGGTGGAGCATTCTTTTTGGGAAAGAGATTGGTTTCTTGGCTGAGCAAGAAACAAGATGCAATATCTCTGTCTACAACTGAAGAAGAATACATTGCAGCAGCAGGTAGTTGCACTCAAATCTTATGGATGAAGCAGATGCTAAGAGACATTAAAGTTAAATATGAGGAGCCTATCACAATTTTCTGTGATAATTCAAGTGCAATTAATATTTCTAAGAATCTGGTATTACATTCTAAGACCAAGCACATATCTATCAAGTTTCACTTTCTGAGAGAACAAGTGAACAAGGATGAAGTCAGATTGGAGTATGTACCCTCCAAGGATCAGATTGCAGATATTTTTACTAAACCTCTCCCCAAGGACTCTTTTGAGTATCTCCGGGAGAAGTTAGGGGTCATGGCCCCTCCGGTGATGAACTAGGATGCACTTATGTGCATCAGTCCGGTGGATATCACAGTCACATCTTGTGATCCGGATTGATGATGGGGAGCTGCTACTAAAGGGGAGCAGCTGGTATGATTCTGATATGTTACAAGTGCAAGTATGAGCCCTTTGCCATTGATGTCAAAGGGGGGGAGAAGACATGTGAAAAATAAATGGTTGATGATCAAAGGGGGAGCAGTAAAGTAAGAGAAGACATGTGAAGAGTTGTTGCTGACAGGGGGAGCTGCGACAGAAAAGAGAAGTTCTTGTCTTGATGGTTTTTCACATTATATGTTGCCATCAATGACAAAGGGGGAGATTGTTGCAAGTATGAGGTTAACCAATGTTGTCATTGATGTCAACTACTCATATTGCATTGGTAAGAAGGTTTGGATGAGCTGTGTGTTGAGGATATTAAGAAAAGTAGTCTCAATCAAGAACAGTGAAGAACAGTGATAAGAAGAAGGCAAATGTACTCAATAGGTTGTGAATCAAAGGATGCAGATTAAAGGGTTTGTAGATATGAGTCTTGAGATATTCCAGTTAAGATTTCAGAGGTCCACATGAAGATATGAAAAAGTTGTGATCGGTCAAGTAGAACCGGTTCTGGGAGCTGTTTCGGAGTGACAGAGTGTTACAAAAAGGTCTGATGAGATCCGGAGGAGCATTGTCAGACTTTGCAGATTGGAAGGAGTGTTTGGGATGTCCTTGTGATGTGTCTTCTTGGTTTGTACAAAGTTTGGAGGTCCGAAAGCACCTTCTTCAGTATGACAGTGGCGACAGATTGTGTTCTTGAAGTTTCGGATGAAGAGGAGAAGAGATTCCAGTGAGTAGAGGAAGTGTGGATGTACCTGGTTAATCAGGCAAGCTCGTGAAGGTTCTTGGATCATGTTGAGGTTATGTTGTCAGTCTGCATTGGTGGTAGAGCTCGGAATTGAAGATATTCTTCCGGATGAAGTTCTTGCTCAGACTAGCTGACCGGATGAGTTGTTCATCTTGCGAATGTTCTTGTGGTGGCCGACCAGATGTATTAATCATCTTGCGGATGTCCTTATGGTTGATTGCCAACTTAGATGATTGTTCCTAAGTCGATGTCTTGTATAAATAAAGGTTTGTGAGTTCATTTCAAAGTGTGTGGATTAGTGGATGAGAAGGGTATAGTGAAAGAGCGTAGGGCAGAGCAGAAGTATCTTGGGCTTAAATGGAACTGATCTAGACATGGTAAAGATGTCAATCTCCAGTTCAAGTTTGTGATTCTTATCACTTTGTAGATAGTGTGTCTCTTGTAGGCAGTGTGCCTCTTTGTGAGCAGTGTGCTCAGGCAGTGAGCCCCAATTGGCATGTGCCATTCATTTTTCTTATTCTTCTAACAGAGACTAATCCTTGGGTTAATCACCCCGTGGTTTTTCCCTTAACCGAGTTTTCCACATCAAAATCTTGGTGTCCAATGTGTTGATGTTTATTTGCTCTTGTGTTTATGCATTATGCTTTCATGGATGGTTAATTGATATGCTATTAACTAACAAAGAAGAATCAAGTGTTTGAAGTAGAAGCAAGTTTTTGTACAACTGATTCACCCCCCCTCTCAGTTGTGTGCCCTAGATCTAATAGACACTTGCTTGCATGTTGTCTCCATCTTTGTAGGAAAGAGGCAAAGGATTCTCCCCCTTTTTACTTATTATTACAAAGGTCCAACACGGAGATTTCATGTTCGATATTATATGAGAAATGTGTGAAAAATTTGTCTACTAGTTCATCAAAAGTGCGGATGTCGGGAGGTAGGCATGAGAACCATTCCATTGCTTGGCCTCCTAAGCTTCGTGGGAATAGTCGCATAAGATATGTTTCATTGTGTGCAACTTCTAGGCATGCTGAGCTAAATTCCCTTATATGATCTCTTGGATCACCTTTTCCTCTATACTTGTCAAATTTTGGAACCTCAAATCTTGAGGGAAAAGGTATCATGAGCAAAGACTTATCAAAGGGATATGGTGAAATATCCTCAAGGGAGTAGTGTTTTGTGGTTGTCCCAGTTTGGATATCTGCCAACTATTTTTGCAAGGCTTGGATTTGTGTCATTAATATGTCCAAAGGATTTGGTGTATCCTTAGCCTTTTCTGATTTAGAAGCATCTTTGTCAATTTGGATCCATCATTGTCATTTTTGGAGCCATCTTTCAAAGACTCGGCTTCATTTGAGGAGTTGTTTTCTCTTAGATTTGAGACATCAAAATCTGCAGGCAATTTAGCTCCTTCTTGAGCTAACATGAGAAAATATTTATGAGGATCCATGGCAACAACCCTATCCATTACCTTTTGAAATTTTGGATCTTAAAGTTGTTTAAGAATTTCTTCTTGACTAATCTCCTCATCATCATAATTGTGCCCACTATTGTGAAGGGAACCCATTTTTTGTTTTTGTTTCGCTTGGGACCTAGTTTGAACCATGCAATTTTGAGATGTGGGTGAAGTTGGATTGTGAAACTTGGTGAAATTGGTTTGTTGTTTTGGTATGATGTGATCTAGGTGAATTGGATTGGATAAACTAGATTTTGCTAAGGTTTTATATTGATTCTATTTGTCCAAACAAGGCGGTCTTGAGCTATAATGGTAATAGCTATCGAAGTGTCGATATAAAAGGTAGTCAAAATAGGGATAGATGATCACCACTATTGATATAGACTATTATTTTATCAAGATACACAAGTATAGTTTTGATGTGAAGGATGATTGTAACCCTGTTATGAAACTAGCTAGGTATTGTTTGAATTTGGTAGAGTAACAATTATGCCTTGATGCAAATCTTGGTTTGGTTTTGATGTGTTTGGATAGCAAGACTATGGTATGCAAAGGTAATGTTGTGAAATGATGTGAAGGTGAGCCTGTAAGGTTGAATTTATTTTCCAAGCATAAACTAGGGCAAAAAGGGTATCCAAAAATGGTTTCAATTTTGTCTCAAAATGTACATAACAACTCTCTGTTGTGAATACGCAGCGTTAGATGCGCATGAATATTCAGCAAATGCACAGCTCTATACTGTGTATGCACAACTCTGTATGTGCGGGGTTGTGTTTCAAATGTGCAACACTGTGTTGTAAATGCGCAGTTCTGTGTATGCACAACAATATTGTGTGAATGCGCAGCAGTAATGAATATGCAGTAGGATTTGGTGTATGTGCAACAAGATTTGATGTATGCGTAGGACTACAAAAATTTTTGTCTTTTGTTTCAGTTTGTTAGTTTGGTTTTCTTTGCATATTTTCCTAAGTTGCTCTAAAGTTTGTGATATTGATCTTAACTTAGGTTATTGCCAGAAAACACAGTAAACAAGAAGTTGTCATGATTATTTGATACAAGTTTTGATAAATGTAAAAACAAACAAGTACAATCCTAAGGATGGCAAGGGCAATATTCGTTGAATTCTAACTTGGATTTTACTCTAGCCACTTACATAAAGGCGGACAATCAGCAACTTGGTAGCACCGGCTCCCGCTTACAGTGCACTCACTTCTCATGCATACCAAGTTACAATCCCTCCGAAGAGTTGGATTTTTTGTCTCCACATTAGATGAGTGTATGACGTTGGACGGCTTTAGAGGACTTCCTCTTGTGTTAACAAATAGGGGTTTTTGGCTTTCTAAAACAATTGGCTTTTAGTTTGGGCATCCATTCGGGTGGTTATACATGCAGTAATTCGCTCTATTATGGAGGCTTCCCAGTCTGAAGAGGTTAGGCTCAACAGAGTTAAACACACCATAAGGGTACTATGGGAAACATTTGTTAGTATAACACAACAACACCTATTTTTTGTGCCTTTCGACACAAACAAAATTTATTTAAAGCGACTTAGAAGTGGCTTGGCTTTAGCCCGTTACCGCTCGAGGTTGTCCCACCTAGAAGAAACACAATCCCAAGGGCAGGCCTCTTCTAAAGGTTACACAAATAAAATGATGAATTTGGCATTTTGGTCACCCAAGAAGGGGAGAGCATAGTCTTATCATTGTTTTCAAGCATAGAGTACACTAGTTCTTTATCCTCCTAGAGTTAAAAACCAAAAAAACTAAGTGTGTTTTACTCTACCAAGCACAATTCATTAACAAGATAGCAAAAACTTGGAAAAGATGGTTAATTTTATCCTCCTAAAAAAATCTATTGGAAGATTGTTGTTGGAGAATGAAACAAATTTACTTTCCCCTATTTAATCTAAATGAGAGTTTGTAGTACAAGATTGCAAAATGAAAGATTTGTTCAGTTTTATCCACCTAGGTTGGGACTATGTGCAAGTTGTAATGCAACAATACAATATACTTCCTCCTAATTAGATCTAGGTGAAAATTTGCATGAAGATATCAAATTACTTTGCCCCTAATTAAATCTAGATGAAGTTATGATGCAACTAAATGACTAAACCAAGTTCCTACACCTGCAAGAAGAATTAGTACGAAAAAGCCATTGTGAAACAGTACAACTTTATGTCAGAATGTGAATGCGTAGGAACAGAAAGCAAATGCGTAGCACTGCTCAGTGAATGCACAAAAAGCACAAATGCGTAGAAAGAAATAGTGAATGCGTAGGACTGTCAAGTGAATGTGCAGAAATGTATTTGCACAGCAGCAAGTGGTAAATGCACGGAAAGACAACATAAATGTGTGGAAAGATGAATGCGCAGTAGGAAGTTGTGAATGCGCAAGACTGGAATGTAAATGTGTTGAAATGATCTGTCACGATAGTAGCTTCACAAAAACACTCAAATGGAGACTAAAAATGGGTCTAGGCCCCACGGTGGGTGCCAAAAATGTTAGAGGAAATATGAACACCAGTTTTAAACAAATAAATATCTAATAACCCAATGGAAATGATGCAAATACAAATAAACAAAGATTACACCTTCATAGACCGATTTACCTCATAGATTCCATTGTGGCCTATCTCGTATTGATCTTATGAATGAGTTGAGCTCTCAGAAGTGTGTGCTTCCTTGCTGTTGAAGATGACAATAGGAGAATGGTTGTAGATAGATAATGTAATGAAGACTACACTACAATGCAACTCTAGGATGATGGATAATGGAGATATGAAGACATGGTTGGATGATTGGATGATAATGGGATTATGTAAATGCAATGATGATACTTTGCCAAAGGTACGCTGGTAGAATTTTTGCAGAGTAAGTTTACAAAAGCTCTTGGATTGTTGAAATGAGGGAATGATGGTTCCTTTTATAGGCCAAGGAGGGGCCAATTCCAAGTGTCATGATCTCAACGGTGGAGAAGAAGTCTTGTGAAGTGTATGGTTCAGATTTGGTTGGTTGGGATGAGGGAGAGAAATATGGAAGATGTTCCTCTCACCTTGACAAGGTGGAGAGAAAGGTGCGACATGAGGCCACATGTCACAAGGCTCACCAAGACCATAGAGTGAAGGTCAAAGAAGGAGACCTGGTTTGTAGGATGGTTGGAAGGAATATAGGGATTTATGGGACGAGTGTCTCAAAGTGTCTTTTGATGAAGATAACATGGAGAGACCATGCTCATGAGAATAGGGATGGTTGGAGAAATAATAGGACATGTGGGTAAGGGAAAATAGATAATTAAATATTAAAATATTTAATTATGTGTGCAACATGGTGAGGTGGATTGTGAGGTGGATTAGATGATGTGGGATAGATGATGTGGATTTATGGACTTTTGACTTTGGGATAAGAAGATTTGATTAAATAATTTAGAATTATTTAATTAGGGATGACATTAGAAGAATTGATAAATTGATTTGTTGTAGAATTATAATGATGTGAATCACATAAATAAATTATTGAATTTATTCATTGATAGAGGAATGAGAATAAAATAAATATTAAATATTTATTTAATTCGACTTAGCCATTTTTAGGTGTATATAATAGTAGATGATTAATGTCTTGATTTATCTAACTCGAGCTAAATTAAATAGTCAGTCTAGGTTAATGTGTGCTTATGTGTGTGCATCTTATTGGATTATCTTAGACTAAGCTCTGGGAAAGTGTGCTTTACATTTTTGGTGAACTCGATCAACCTTACATAATCAACCTAGTTCTTAGGGTTTCTATTTACACAATTAGTGTTTTAGATCTGATAACTCTATTTTTTCCAAATTTGTCTAGGGATTTAATCTTTATTGATTTCATCATTAGATTAGGGTTTGGATAGATATTGAGTTCTAGCTTTTTACCCACCCTTCCACCCTAGATTTTCTTAGCATTATGCCAACTTTTAGGGTTTTCCCCTTGGTTGATTTACACAGTTATATATACTAGATTTTATAATATTCTTCTTTGACTAATTTACACACTTTTATATATCAAATTTTACAATATTCTTATCATTAATATCTTATGAAACCTCCATCCTTCATACACTTGTGCAATTATGTGCTTTGGATGTGAATGTCTTCTCTATGGAGGAACTATTCTATCATGTGTTTACCTTTCCCATCCTTCATAGAGTTTGTTAATGAGAACCTTGTGCTATTACAATTGCATTTATTATGTGATGATCATATGCCTATCGATATTGATGATCATTCTCTTAGCAAGGATTTATCACATGAGTTGCCCATGCATGATATTTGGGTAAATTTGGTTGCTACATCTCTTATGTGTCATGATAGTATTGTCTATAAATACATGTGTCTTGGATGAACTACCTAAAAGAAAACTAAATAGCTCCTACATTAATCTTATGAGATAAGCAATGCAAATAAGTTTAGATTTACATAATAAACAATAGAGAAAAATGCACAATAGAAGATATATGCTAGGAAAACCCTTTTGGGAAAAAACCCGGCCTCCAAAGCACACTTAATGTATTTATATTAGCGCTCTATCAAGAGAAAGAGATCTTCAACCACATCGCCAACCTCTATCCCAACCATTTGATATATACGCAAGTCCAAACCTCGAAACCATAAATGGTTTCTAATATTGTGTGCCAAAACCATGACCCAAAAAGTGGCACCAAAATCGTGGGCACAAATTCCAACGTTGATATCCTCAGGTGTCAACATTCTAGGAATAGAATACAACTCGCTTGTGTCATTAATTACTCCACCAAACTTGGGTTCTCCATTTTGGACTCTTCCACCTTCTTACAAAATGCTCTTATGTGTCATAAGTTGGTCAAACAACTCTCACGACTTTTCTAGTTCACTTTCTAACTCCCTCTTGCATGCTCTTATGCATCATGGAATCCATTATGCATCTTACAATGTTGTAAATACTCTTAAACATTTTACATAACATAGATTCTCTTACAACATGTAATATTACATTTTATCAATGGTGAGGAGTGACACCCCAAGTGGAACACTTGTTTTCCATATGGGCACATTAATTTATAAATTATTTAATAAATATAAACATTAGGAATTACAAGGTGTATGACACATGATCCTAAAACTCTCCCACTTGTTGTATACCTTGGAATAGCAAAAGGGAAACCAATAACTAAACTTATTGTTGAGTACTATAAAGCCCATAGCCATGCTACACCAACTAAACTCCTTTATACTCACAACCTTCATCAAAGCATCTGCAACATCCACCAAGGTATCCAACATCTCAACATTAACCCTCTCCTCCTCCATGGTCGTGTCATGAGAAAAGTGATACCATGCTTTGTCCATGCATGAAAGTAATATCCCTAAATAAGTTGATGATACTCTAACTATTGCACAAAATCACCATTGTATCATGCTTCAATCTAATGTTTGAACACCATCATTGAAGATAAATTTCCTCCAAAACAAACCCTAGTACCTACAATATATTTTGCCTTTATACTTGGAACAATGACCACAACCTATCACTTACTCATCCAACTAATTGCACCATCAAACATTGTAAAAACATACCCACTAGCAAACATTTTGTTGTCCACATATCTTGCCCAATATGCATCCGTAGGTCCATCTATATCTATTGTCCTACATAAAATTTTCTATAGCATTGCTAAAAGTGTGCTAAAAGTGACCCAAAGTATTACTATAGACATCACCAACATTGTTGTAGGTGTACTCTAAGTGACCCAACAAAGTGCTACAGGTGTCACCCACACTATTGTAGGTGTGCTCCATGTCACCTAATAAGCTACTATAGGTGTCACTAGCACTATTGCAAGTGACTTGAGCCACTACTAGAAGTATCCCAAAATACCTTCCTAGTAGCAAAGGGAGTACTTTGAAGTGCCAAGTAGATATCAAAAGATACTCTATATCACAATCTAATACTCCTTGTCCATTATGGACACATATACCTTCTTAGGACATGCTTAGGACTCCCACTTCTTGGGTAATGTCTAGTCCAATGCATATCACATCATACAAAAGTCCACCAACACACTCACACAAGGGACATGGCTCATGTCCTCTATCTCATCTAGTGTCAAAGAACACATTCATTTATATTCCTGTAAAATAAACTACTATAAAACTGAGTTAACATACTTCCTCTAACTAACCTAACTTTTTCTACTCTCTTTGTCTCTTGATCTCAATGCAAAGTAAAGTTAGCTCTCCAAAGCTCATCATATCAAACAAAAAGCAAAGATTAAAGAGCCACAATCGTATCCATACTATTACTAAAAAACAATGAAGTGAAATAATAACACTAATGATCACCAACACGTTTGACACAAACATAACAATCTAATTAGCTCTAAAAAAATCTTAACTCTAATAAAATATGAATCAAACCTCATCCAGAATGAAACTCAAACCATAAAGAGACATCTTGGAAATTATACTAAGTCTTTCCATCAACATCACCAAGTGCTTTGATTGTGAAAATTAGATATCCTCATCCAAATGTGCACATAAAAAACCATCTCAACATTAACCATTCAACCCCAAGGTTAAACACAATAATAAAAATAAAAGAATATAAAAAAGGCTTAAGATTTTCAACTAAAAGAAGATTATACCAAACCTATGTTCCCACAATTAAAGAATATGCCCATAGCCACTATGCTTGCCTTGTACTCCTTAAAACCATCATCAAAACTAACTCTATAGGTCAATGTCATCCATATACATAAGGAGACATCCAAACAAAACCATGCCATGTACTTCTTAAACTGTAATGAACTTGTAAGATAAAATATGTTGAACATGAAAGTATTGTAGAAATGAGAAGAATTGAAATGCTTTTATTATCTTTGTAGCTCCACTTCAAGCTTGAGAAACCTCCAAATAGAGCAGACACTCCAATTACAAATATTCCAAGATGCATTTCTATATGAGAAGTCATTACAATATATAGAGTTTTGCCAAAGGAAACTACTACCATTCCATGCATGTGGGATAAATACTTTATTCAAACAACTAGTGGGATGACTTATAAAGCATATGCATTCCTTTATTAAAGCTACCCAAGGGAGAATTATAAATAATATGCGCCGAACTACTAATTGCTATCGTAAAATAGAATGGAGTATATAACATCGTTGCCCCCTTCAAAAAGCTTTGGCTTCAAAGCTTGAGATGAGAAAACCTAGAGAGAGTGTTTGCAGGCTCCCATGTGGCATCTTCAAGTTGTAGGCCCTTCCACTAGACTAATAAATCCTCAATAGAGTGATTGTGAAGGTTCTTGGTGAATTTATCCAAAATTGACTCAAATTCCAAAAATGTCAATCCCTCCTCATCCAACTTAGGTAGTTGTGTTAGTGACCGAGTAGTAGGTTCAACCACTTTCTTAATAGATGAGACATGAAAAATTGGGTGGATTTGTGAAGATTATGGAAGTGCTAACTTGTATGCCACCTCAATTATGTGTTGGATCACCTGATAAGGACCATAATATTTGAGATCCAACCTATGACTATTCTTGTCTGATTAAAAAACTACTTCTAAGGTTGGAGACATAAAAAACCTAATCACAATATCAAAAGAATGTTATGTTTGATGTTGATTCACCTGTTGTTTCATGCAATTTTGGGCTAGTTTCAAATTAGCCTTAAATAGTCAAGATATGTCATCCTGCTTGGCCAAAATGTTGTCAACTACTACCACCTTAGAAGAACCTGAAATGTAAGTGCATAAGGAGGTGGGAGAGTACCATAGAAGACCTTATAAGGGGCCATTGTGGAAGCAATATGGCAATTGGTATTGTACCACCATTTATCCAAATATAGCCACTTGTCTCAATGTCTCTATTGAGCTTAAACACAAAACAATAAAAATAATTCTCAAGGAACTTGTTGACAATTTATGTTTGACCATCAATTTGAGGATAATAGGTTGAAATCATGTTCAAGGTAGTGTCTTATAACTTAAATAGACCTTGTTAGAATTTGCTAGTGAAGGATGGATCACGATCATTGACAATAGAATGAGGCATCCCATGGAGTTTGAACATTGAATCCAAGAAGTGTTGAGCAACCATAACAATAGCGTATGGGTGAGGTAATGCATAAAAAACATATTTGGTCAAGTGATCCATCACCACCAAGATTACTTGTTTACCCCTTGAGGGTGGAAGCCCCATAATGAAATCTATAGAAATATTAGTCCAAGCTTGATTAGGAATAGGAACTAGTTGCAACAATCCTGTGGATTTGAGAGTTTCCCCTTTGTCCTTTGACACACGTGACATTTAGATACAAATGTCTTAATATCCTATGTAAGACCATCCTAGAAGAAATCTCGCTTCACCTGCTCTCTTCAAGAAACCTGAGTGTCCTATTATAGGGGTGTAATTTTGTGAGCATTTGAGGTTTGAGTGTTGAGTTGGGGGGTAAATAAATCCTATCCTAATATACAAGGATTTGGCCCATCTAGCTGAAACATGACACCAAATGTGGATCTTGTTCCAAATTTTGAATGATGTTCTAAACTACAAGGTTGGTGGCCCATTCAATCTTGATCTCTTCTATCCAATTTAGCAATAGGATGGAAAGAGCAGAGATGAATCCTTCTTTTTCATAGTAGCGTGAGAAGGTCTTTGCTACCACATTTTCAAATTACCTTTCTTATATACATTCTCATCACCATAGCCTTGCATATTTTCCATCTATTTTTATTGTTTTAGGGAGGAGACCCTTTTCTACAAAAAATATTTCAAGCTATGAGATCTATTTTTATCTAGAACTTATGGCCCAACAAGTAACGACACCATTGTTAAACAAGACAGAAGATAGCCAACATTTCTTTATAATATGTTGATGGCCAGGGTGTGCCTAATGAGTTGCTTGTTGGAGAAGGCTAGGGGTTGTCCTTGCATCAACACTACACCTATGCCCATGCTAGAAGCATCACATTTGAGAATAAAAGGCTTATGAAAATTAGGGAGGACCAACACTGGGGTAGAGCTGTTGGAATTAAGGTGTCTCAACCTTGGTAATTCCTTGTATTATTTTCATTATATTTACTTATTTATTGCCTATGTTGTAAATTAAATTGTAAATTCATATTGTCATCTTGTGGGATGTGGCATGGTGATGTGTCATCCTACATGGAAGATGACAACTTGTAATTTTGTCCTCACATAAGGAGATAGACGTCCCACTTTTTGGTAGGAATATTTTGCCATGTGTCGGCATCTTGGATGTTGTGTAAGGGAATATTGACTGAAATGGTCATGACATATTCTTATGATGAAGTTATGACATGTAAGAGTTAGAAATAGGAGATTCTATGACAGGCGAAGACATGTGTCGAAGAGCATCTTTGAAAAGGCATCTTTGGGTGCCCCAAGGTAGACTATGACATGTAAGAGAATATGCTATTTATAGCATGTTTATGACAGATTCTCTTACAACTGTAAGTTGTAACTGCTATGACAAATTCTATGATGGTCGTAAGAGTCGTAAGAGCATTTGTCATAGCCCATTTTAGAAATAGGCGACCTCTTTGGGATGGGTGTGTGGACAAGTGTCAGAAGCAACTTATAATTTTAACCAAGTGTCCATAGGCATGAGTTTTGGGCCATGAGACCAAGTTGGACACCCATTCCAAGATAGAAGCAATTTTACCTTGTATTTTCTATATAAATAGGTGTTTGGAGGAGGAGATGTATTACAAGTTTGACAGGTACTGTTATTCTACCAGTTTGTCTCCAGATATGAGTGTTGAAGACTCCTGATAGCTTGCATTACAAGTGTATTGTAAACTATTTCAATTTTGTTAATACCTTGTGCAGGTTTTGGAGTGTGGGGTTTTTCATCCGATAAAGGGTTTTCCCCACGTATATCTTATGTCTCTCTTCTTGTGTCTCACTTTCTTGTTTATGTGTTTGTTGCAATATCTCTATTATCTCTGTTAGTGGGTTTAACATTGCTGTAATAATAAGAATAAAATTGAATTTCCACTCTCCTCCCCTCATTAGATTAGTGTAGGAAGTGATTTCCGCACACCTAGCTTCCTTTTAGTTGGTATCAGAGCTTGATCACCTTTGGTCTTAGTTGTTGGGTAGGGGTTTTTTGAGCTGATCTTAGGTTGAGCGGGAGTGTTGTGCAGAGGATTCTATATCTTGTTGCAGCAAGGAGATGGCAACCACATCTAGAAGGTTAGAGGTTGAGAAATTCAATGGCACTAATTTTGAGTTGTGGAAACTCAAGATGGAGGACCTACTTGTTGATCATGACCTATGGGAAATGGTATTTGGTGTGAAACCTATAGCAATGTCACAAGATGATTGGGACCTCAAATATCAGAAGGCTAAGGGTGTCATAAGGCTCCGTTTAGCTGACTCTGTCATGTTGAATGTCCATGAGGAGAAGAGCACGAAAGATCTTTGGAAGAAGTTGGGTGATGTTTATCAGGCCAAGTCCTTGGTAAACAAACTCTTCCTGAAAAAGAAGTTGTTCGCTCTGAAGATGGAAGATAGAGGATCTATTGTGGATCACATGAATGCTTTCAACATGATCGTTGCACAGTTGACATCTGTGGGTGTGAAAATGGAGGGGAAGGATTGTTTAATGACCCTGCTTTGTTCTTTTCCAGATTCAAGGGATCATCTTGTCATGGCTATCGGAAGCACCACTACCACCTTCAAGATGGAAGATGTGGTGTCCTCACTGTTATATGAAGAAATTCAGAGGACATCCAAATCAGCCAAAGAGGCTCTTGCAGTTCATGGAAGACCCAAGGAGAAAGTGAAGAAGAAAGACAAGAAAATTGAGAAGGGTAGATCCAAATCCCGTGGGAGATCCAAATCTCCTAGAAAGTCCAAGGCTCTCTGTTGGAATTGTGGAAAAACTAGGTATTTCTGAAAGGAATGCAAAGAGGAGAAGAAAAAGAAGAAGAAAGCTCCTGATTCAGATTCTGACAAGTCACAAGATGATGGTGATGCCTTCATCGCAACCCTGGCCACCCATGTATCTGATGATGTGTGGTTGATTGATTCTGGTGCATCATTCCACATGACCTCGCATCGAGACTGGTTCACAAAATATGAAGAGTTCAATGGTGGAAGAGTGTACTTGGGTGATGACTCTCATCTGAAGATTGTTGGTCATGGAAGAGTCTCAATCTAATTCCCTGATGGACGAGTGAAGGGGATCACTAGAGTTATCCACATTCCAGGCCTTGCACGGAACCTGCTTTCTGTAAGTATGTTGAATGATGCAGGTGTGCAGGTTTTCTTTTCGAAGGATATATGCAAGATGACTAGAGGATCTATGTTGCTTGGGAAGGGTACTTAGAGAGGTACTCTATTTCAACTGGAGGCATGCACTTCACAGTGATATAGTTCTTCGGACTCAAATAAATGAGCTGCAGTCACTTCATCCCCACCATCTGAATGAGCAGTGAAGAAATTTGTTGTAACTAGTTCTGATGGTAGTGCACATGCTTTGGAAGCTAAGCTTCCTACTGAAAAGACTATGTTATGGCATTTGAGATATGGCCACATTGGTGAGAAGGGTTTGTGTACCCTGAAAAATAAAAATGTTGTTGAGGGATTAAATGATTGTAATCTCAACTTTGACTTTTGCGAACTGTTGACCTATTTTCCTCTGCCCAAAGTTAAATAGTTCACCTCGCATTTTCCTAGAAAATCCTTTAGGAAAACACCCCAAAAGGCTTGAATCCTTCAAATACTCATGCCATGCCTTGTAAAAAATCTTAAAAATCTCACCTTGAGAATCTTTGCAGAAAACCCAGAAAAACCCAAAAATCTTTTAGCTTCAAGTATTTTCTATCGCAGGGATTTCTCAGTTTCATGTTTAGTATTTGTGTATACATTTTTCAATGTATATTTGCATATACATTCGCCAATTGTATATTTGCGATTGTATATTGCGATATACAATGACAAAGATGCAAAGTAAAGATGCAAGTCATACATACAAGAGTGAATGAACAGTGCAATGTACATCGGCAGGATGCAACAGTGGCTTGTATATGCGATTGTATCTTTGTATATACAATCGCACATACAAAGGATAACATGCATAGGAAAATGTACATCGGCAAACATGCATAGGAAAATGTACATCGGCAAATATGCAAGGGAGAATGTATGTTTGCATTTGTACATTGGCAAATGTACAATCACACATACAAAAGAAAAGGTACAAGGGGCAATGTACATTGTCGATATATAAGTGCGACATACAAAGGCCGCACATGCAAGGAGCAGGTACAAAGAGAATGTATATCAGCAAATATACAGGTGTGAAAAGATACAAAAAGAGGATACAAGGAGGTTTGTATGCATGTTTTTTATTGTATATTTTGCGTTGTATGTTAGCACATACAAAGGGTCATATACAATGCGACATACAAAAGGTTACATGCATATGTCGAAGTAAAGTGTTTGCAGTATATAAGTGCTCGGCTTGCATGTTTTGCTTGTAAATTCACCTTGTATATGTGATATACAAGTCAAAGGTATAAAGGCAATATGCAAGTCGGACCCGACCCAGAAGTCAATTTTAGCAAATTCAAGTGTTGAGTCCACGGCTTGTATATTAAGTGCATTGTATATGCGATTTACAAAAGAAAATATACAAAGGGAAAAAATACAAGGCGGACCCGACTGGGAAATCAAATACAGCTGATGATCATTTTTGGGGTCCACGAGTTGTATGTATAAATGCATTGTATATGCCGAAATACAAGGAGAAGTGATACAAGCCAGACCTGTTGCAAAGTTACAAAATGGTTAATGATCTTTTGAGGTCCGTGTATTGTATGTATATTTGTGATTGTATGTTTTCATATACAATCAGATATACAAAGGTTTTTGTATACGCCGAAATGAAGTGTTTGCAATGTATAAGTGAGTCTACAGTTTCCCTTGTATATTTCGCATTGTATATTGCGATATACAAATGTCAGATACAATGGTGATATGCAAGGTAGACCTGACTTGAAAATCAAATTTGGCATATTCAGCGTTGAGTCTGCAGTTTGCATGTTGAAATGATTATATGTTGGTCTATACAATTGGATATACAAGGCCAACATACAAGGGATTTCGGCGAGATAGTATACATCAGCAACTCATTTTTTGATCTTTTCGATCGCCGATAGCAGATGTAGTTTTTAGTGATGCTTCTAAGACTAGCTTAGCGACCAATCAGGTGATGACACGTGGCAGGGGCATACATGCAAAAGGTGATACAAAAGTAAAGGGGCCCGCTCTTGTATTTAGCCATTGTATTGTATATTCAAGGGTGACATACAATTGAACATGCAAAGACATTCAAAGGATGATTTGGATCCTGAACAAAAGCACATACAAAGCAGTTTGCATATGAAGGCGATATACAAGTGCAATTTGACTGCAACTTTGACCGCCTGTATCTTCCACGTCCTGATGAATTTTGACATGATTCAAAAGGCAAAAGTGCTTATTTTTGCCTCCTCTTTCATTTGGCAGGGTTTTCAGGGGTTTTTTCTCACTTTCAAATTTGGGATCTGGATTTGTATGCTTGGTCAACTGGACGTTTCAACGACCAGTTTGAGTGATGCAAACGCAGATATTTGTTGCATTTATTAGAGGGGGTCGATGATCTAGCTGCTTGCATTAAAGACACAGAATATCTCCCACCTGCCCCTGTTCCAGATATTTCCACACCATAACTTCTATAGGTGGACGTCCCTTTAGGCAGATATTTTTCTAATACAACTCATGGAGCAAATTTTGTAACCGACTTAGGTCAGATTGGAATGCTATATATGCATATAATGAGATGTAAATAGGGTTGAAATTTTTTTGGCATTTAGGCTTTTCTGTTTCTAAATAGAGCTTTCTGCTACTGTAAGTATGCCTTCCTCTTGAATATATGCAAGTTATTTTACCTCTTTTGCTATTTTTCTAGTTTAGTGTAAATTTGCATGTGACTATCTATGAACATCTGTGTTCCTCTCAATCATTCTGCCTCTTACATCTACTAGAATCATTTGAATATGTGTATGTCTACTTGCTGTATCTGGTTATGTTGTGTATTTTCTCAGTTCTATGAAAGTTTTTTTAATCATTTTCGTGCATCACCCTTACTTTCAGTTTTTTTTTTGTTTTTATCTTTCATTCAAAAAGCATTCCTTATCCCTTTTCCTCTAAAGATTTAGTAGTTTTAGGTGATATCCAGTCAAGGAAGCCGGCCTTCTCTAGAGGTCTGATCTCATTTTGTAAGGTCCCACACTTTGAGATCATTCCCATGTTACTCCAGATTGCTAAAGTTTTACAACTGCAGCAAGGGTGCAAATCTGGGTGATAACAACTTTGGCACGCCCGGTGGGATGCTAGAGTCAGAGAAACAATCGTATACTATCTTTTGTTGCTGGTTTTGATGTGTAGCCAGTGATTTTCAAACTTGTAAAAGGTCAACACCTGCACATTTGGCGACTCATACTGAGGAAGGACAAGCGGATTAGTGCTGCTATTACATTTTATGAGAAAAATTCAAACTCAGAGTTCAAGTTTATTTGATTACTTGTAGCTGTCTCCACCCAGAAGGCAGGGTAGAGCTGTGGTAAGGACTCTAGTTTCTAAAAGAATACAATCAACTCCACCAAATTTCAGGCCAGTTGCACTTGTAGTTTCTGCACCAGCTCAAGCAAACCTACCTCTAGCTATTCCAATGGCAAGAAATCAACCATTTGTGGCTTTTGATGGGGGCAGCCCATTGAATTTGACAGTGCATGACGTTATACCCATGACAGCTTTAAAGAGTCTGCCCTATTTTATAGGGGAGAATCAAACTACCCCAATTGAACACATTAGAGATGTAGCTTCTCTATGAGGTGTTCATCATGTAACCCAAGAGAATGTAGCCATCAGGCTGCTGGCTGCCTCTTTCAAGGGAAAAGCATTATAATGGTTCAGGAGTTTACCAGTGCAAACCATTGCAACCTGGGATGATCTGGGTGATAAGTTAAACAAATAATTTCAAGATAAATCAGACAACTTGTCATTGGTTGAACAGATGACTACAATAAAGAGAGCCCCCTAGGAGTAAATGATGGATTTCAACTTCAGATTCCAGAAGACATGGGACAGAATTCCTGTTATGATAAGACCTCCATCAGAATACGCTTTTCTGTATTTTTTGAAAGCTTTAAATAGTGATATTTCAGTAATGATTCAATCATTGGGAGGTACAAGCCTACCTGATGTATATGAAAAAGCTATTAGAGCAAAAAACAACTTGATTCAGGCTGGTAAATTAGCTCCTCGACCACCAGTACCCATCTTCCCCGAGATTCAAGCTTCAATGCCATTGCCAATCCCATATTTTCCCCCTTTACCTACTACTGCAGCATTACCAAGTACCGCCAATTCTAAAAATGTTACTCCTAGCTCGTCACAAGAGTTGAAAGAGATTAAAAATAGCCAACATAAAATAGAAAATATCCTACAAACTTTTGGGAATGAGCTAGTAAACATAAAAAAATAGTAGTCCCAGAATAGACAACCTTATCAGCAACCCAGTCAAGGGCAAAATCAGCCTTATCAAGGGAAAAACCAACCATATCAAGCTAACATGCCACCTTATCAAAGTAATTACCAGGGTACCAGGCAGAATGTGAATTAGAGGACTTTTCAACCTTACAATCCGGTCCCCATTAATGCTGTTAAGGACCTTGTCCCTATTCAGAATATCCTTGCAGCTGAGTATGAATGGTGTTTTAATGGTACAAAATGTTGTGGTCTCACAGCCAAACACCCCAAATAATGGGGCTGTACAACAACAAGAGCAGCCTTAGAATGATTATGCCTTCATAAATTGGTAAGAAGGTGAATTATGTGGTGTAAACAGTGATAATACTCCAGTTGCAGCAAATACAAGAGCCAAGAAGAGGGGTTATGAGGTAGATCAAGCAACAAATAAAGGAAAAGGACATGCTAATGCTTCTACATCCCATGTTCCCCACATTTTACAAAGGAATACTTCAGTAATAGCAAGGGAACAACCTCATTTGCAGGCTGATATTACTGCTGCAAAATCATATCAGAAGGTACATGTCACTCCACCTTTCAATATTATTGAAAATATGAAGAAGATGAATGTGACAATGTCTATGTGGGATTCTCTAGCCATCCCAGGCCAAAAGGACATATTGCAATCTGCCTTGTCTAATTTGAAGATGCCCAATGATGTAACTGTTGACCCAACTAGGGCTATCCTTACCAATTCATCCCAGGACAACAATAAATAGCCAAACAAAAGTGCCAAACCACTCCCATTTTATGTGTCATTAATAATTGGAGACAAGTTAGTACATAACTATATGGTGGATAGTGGTGCAAGCAGTTCTGTGATGCCAAAGCAGATTGCAGATCAATTAGGGTTGAAATACCAGCCCCTTGAGAAGGGTGTACTCCAGCTAGATGACACAGCTGTTAATACTGTAGGTGTGATGAAAGACCTAGCTCCCACCTTGCATACTTGCCCAAATGTTTCCATTTCCCAAGAGGTGTTCATCATAGATTTGCCTCCCTATTTTGCCATGTGTTTATCGAGAGAGTTTACAGCCAAAATAGGAGGATATTTATCCTCGGACTGGTCCCACATGTTTTTCAGGACCAGATATGGCACAAAAATAACCCTAAAATCTGAATTGCTTTCAAATAATCACATAGAGCCTTATACACCAAGTGCTGTTAATGCAAATTGCATTATTTCTAATGATCCTGAGCTTGTAGCTGCTCAAGAGCTACAAGATGAAAGTATATCAGAGGTGCTGTTAAAGGAGTGGGCCTGAAAAAATGTTGTTGATGATCCTGAGGGACACATCCAAGAAACTGGTATGGGGGTCTACATACTACATGAGCTTGAAACAACAATTCCAAGCCTGGTAAAGAATGCTGAACAACAGACAGAACAGCAAAATGAGGTATGGAAAATATACTTTGATGGCTCTAGGAATAGAAATAGATCTGGTGGTGGTGTACTACTTGTGTCTCCACAAGGTGAAAGGTATTATTCTTCTTTCTGTTTTGCCTTCTCATGTACAAATAACACTGCTAAATATGAAGGGTTGATTCAAGGTTTGCAGTGGGCAAGAAAGAGGAAAATTGGCTGTTTGTAGGTCTATGGTGACAGTGAATTCATTGTAAATCAGGTGAGAGGGCTGCATGTTAAAAAAATGATGTTTTGAAATGCTACAAGCATAGGGTATGGGATATGGTTGAAGAGTTTGATGCTTTCAATCTGATCTCTATTCCAAGAAGTCAGAACTATCATGCAGATAGGTTAGCTGTAATTAGGGCTCAGTTTGACATCCCTAGTGATATTCAAAGAGAAAAGGTGCAGCCTCACATGAAAATAGTTGTTAGGCCCTCTATCCTAACAATAATATTCATTGGCAAGTTTTTGAGAGTAATGAGCAGATTCTACGTTTCCTGTTAGAGGAGGGTGAGTTTTCTATGATGAATCAGGATAAACTCAAACAACAATATGAGGATGGTCAAGTTATTCAGTTAAGGACAAACAAGCTACCCAAAGGATTGGTAACCTTGGAATCTATTTTTGGGACTAATGATCAGCTAAAGAAGAGTAAAACTAGCATGCAGGTCAAAGAGGAACATTACGAGGAGCTAGAAATTTTTAAGGGTAAGCTTCTTAAAATTGGTAAAATATGTTCATCTAAGGATAGGAGGGCTTTTGTTGCTCTTTGTCAAGAGTTTGGAGATGTGTTTGCTTGGGATTATTCAGACCTAAAAGGGTTTGACCCTCATATTGCCCAGCATACCATTGAGTTAGAACCAGTTACAAAACCTGTGATGCAGAAACAAAGGCCTTTAAGTCCAAAACTTGAGCCTTTGATGATTAAAGAGTTAACCAAGCTAATCGAGGGAAAGATCATTTTCCCAATCAAGCATACTTCTTGGGTCTCCAACCTTGTCCCTATGAGAAAAAAGAATGTGGAGATTAGGCTATGTGTCAACTTCAGAGATCTCAATAGAGCCTCCCTAAAAGACCACTACCCGCTGCCCTCAATGGAACAAATTCTACAAGTAGTGGCTGGTTCTGAAAGATTCTCCTTGCTTGACAAATATCCTGGCTATAATCAAGTGTTAGTCAAGGAGGAAGATCAATTTAAAACTGCTTTTACTACCAAATGGGGCACCATGGCCTACAAGAGAATGCCTTTTGGTCTGTCAAATGCTGGTTCTACTTTTCAGAGAGCTATGGATATGGCTTTTAAGGGTTTGTTGTATAAACTTGTGCTGGTGTACCTTGATGACATAATGGTTTTTTCCAAGGATACGTCTGAACATTTATCCCACTTGAGGTAGGTATTTGAGAGATGCAAAGAGTTTGGGATATCTCTCAATCCCAAGAAATGCATTTTCGCTGTGCATGAAGGCAAGCTGTTAGGGCACATTGTGTCAAAAGAGGGAATTACCATTGATGTAGAAAGAGTAAGGGCTATTTTGGAGTTGCCTTTACCCAGTCACAAGAAGGGACTACAAATTTTTATTGGCATAATTAATTTTCTGCGAAGATTTATACCCAACATTGCAAATCTATTGAAGCCTTTGACGTCTATGTTGAAGAAGAGTACAATTTTTGGCTAGACAAAAGAGGCCAAACTCAGCTTTGAGTCCATAAAGGAGGCATTATTGGCTACACCAACTTTGGTAAATCCTGATTTCTCCAAAGATTTTATCTTGTATGTTTATGGCGGTCTAGATACAATCTCTGCGATTCTGGTACAGCAGCAGAGTGATGGCTTTAAATAGCCAATCACTTTCTTTAGTCAAGGGCTGGAGGAGTATGAGCAGAGGTATAGCTTCGTCGAAAAACATGTCCTTGTAGTGGTAAGGAGCCTCAAGAAGTTTAGGCATCTTATTTTAATAATAAGATACATTTGAGGGTCGCTCACCCTAGCATGAAAGAGTTCCTGTTAGGTAAGGACGTGAATGAGAAAAGGGCTGGTTGGATCACCAAAGTCATGGAATATGACATGGATATCAAGATAACCAAGCTAGTCAGAGGCAGAGGACTCAGTGAACAACTTGCTACCAGTTTTGAGAATGAAATAGAAAAAGAAGAGGAGGTGCTTCTGACCATTGAAGATGCACATCAAGATGATACAACAGAAATGGGCACAAGTTGGGTTAATAACATGACTCAATTTTTCAAACTGGCAAATGTCCAGCAGGTTTAGATAGAACCAAGAGAAGGTATTTTAGACTGCAGTTCGTTCCATATGTTTTAATAAATGGCATCCTTTTCAGAAAATATTTTAATGGTGTATTGTTAAGATGCATTGATAATGATCAGACTGACAAGGTGTTGCATGAGTTTCATGATGGAACAACAGGGGGTCATTTTGCCCTAAAGACTACTACTTGGAAAATAATGAGAGCTAGATATTACTGGCTGAGCCTATTCAAGGATGCCCATGCATGGGCTAGAAAATGTGTAAAATGTGCCATTTTTGCAGGCAAAGAAAGGCTGCTAGCTTTACCTCTACAACCAATTCAAGTAGAATAGCCCTTCATGAGACGGGGCATTGATTTTGTAGGTCCCATTAACCCACCATCAAGTGCAGGCCACAGGTGGATACTTACAGCTACAAACTATTTCACAAGGTGGACTGAAGTAGTGGCTCTGAAGGAATCCAATGAAAATACTTTTTTAAATTTTTACCAAGATTTGATATCCAAATTTGGGGTGCCTGAGTCAATTATCTCAGACAATGCTTTAGCCTTTGTTGGATTAAAGATAACTGTCTGGGCTGTTAAGAATGGGATCTATTTGAATACTTCATCAAATTATTACCCACAGGGTAATGGTTTGGCTGAATCTACAAATAAGAGCCTCATAAGGATTGTTAAAAGATCAATGGAAGACAACCAGAGGACTTGGCACACTAATCTGAAATATGCCTTATGGGCAGACAAAATAACTCCCAAGAGGTCTATTGGGAACTCCCCATATATGTTAGTTTATGGGAAAGAGGCAAGATTGCCTATATCTGTGGAGCTACCAGCACTTGATATCATGAATCAGTTGGAGATGTTTGAAGAAGAGGACCCCATGGCTGTTAGATATGCTCAGCTTATGGAGCTTGAAGAAATCAGAGATAAGGCTATGAAAACTATGGAGTATCATTAGCTTCAGACCAAAAGAAATTTTGATCAGAAGGCCACTCCTAGAATCTTTAGGGAGGGTGATGGTGCTCAAATGGGACGAGTTGAAAAGTAGGCCAGGAAAGCACTCCAAGTTTGACAACATGTGGAGTGGCCCATTTATCATTACTGAATGCAAGGAGCACAATGCATTTCAGTTATCAAATATGGATGGAGAAAATTTGCCTATCCCAGTCAATGGGATACACTTGAAGAGGTGTTAGTGAGGTATGAATTACCTTGTAAAGCAGTAGATTAGATTTCTTGCCTTCAATAAGTGCTGCAGCACAATAGTTTAGATCCCTTTTTATTTTCCCTAAGTGTTGTCTAGCACAGTTGGAAGGGTTGCCTTCAATATTTTTGTCTTGGTTTGATCATCCAAGTGTTCTTCATTGCTGTTGTGCTGAGTTGCTAAAGTCACGATTGTTTGTCAAGGTATATTTTTAGTCTCTGTATGGCTCCATGCCCAATGGATGCTTAAGGCCACTGATCTAATTGTTTAGCAGGCAAACATCCCATAGAAGTCGCCAAATTGTTGACCTATTTTCCTCTGCCCAGAGTTAAATAGTTCACCTCGCATTTTCCTAGAAAATCTTTTAAGAAAACACCCCAAAAGGCTTGAATCCTTCAAATACTCTACTGTGCCTTGCAAAAAATCTAAAAATCTCACTTTGAGAATCTTTGCAGAAAACCCATAAATCTTTTAGCTTCAAGTATTTTCTATCGCAGGGATTTCTCAGTTTCATGTTTAGTATTTGTGTATACATTTTTCAATGTATATTTACATATACATTCACCAATTGTATATTTGCGATTGTATATTGCGATATACAATGACAAAGATGCAAAGTAAAGATGCAAGTCATACATACAAGAGTGAATGAACAGTGCAATGTACATCGGCAGGATGCAACAGTGGCTTGTATATACGATTGTATCTTTGTATATACAATTGCACATACAAAGGATAACATGCATAGGAAAATGTGCATCGGCAAACATGCATAGGAAAATGTACATCGGCAAATATGCAAGGGAGAATGTATGTTTGCATTTGTACATTGGCAAATGTACAATTGCGCATACAAAAGAAAAGGTACAAGGGGTAATGTACATTGTCGATATACAAGTGCAACATACAAAGGCCGCACAGGCAAGGAGCAGGTACAAAGGAGAATGTATATCGGCAAATATACAGGTGTGAAAAGATACAAAGAGAGGATACAAGGAGGTTTGTATGCATGTTTTTCATTGTATATTTTGCATTGTATGTTTGCACATACAAAGGGTCATATACAATGCGACATACAAAAGGCTACATGCATATGCCGAAGTAAAGTGTTTGCAGTATATAAGTGCTCGGCTTGCATGTTTTGCTTGTATATTCGCCTTGTATATGCAATATACAAGTCAAAGGTATAAAGGCAATATGCAAGCCGGACCCGACCCAGAAGTCAGTTTTGGCAAATTCAAGTGTTGAGTCCACGACTTGTATATTGAGTGCATTGTATATGCGATATACAAAAGAAAATATACAAAGGGAAAAAATACAAGGCGGACCTAACTGGGAAATCAAATACAGCTGATGGTCATTTTTGGGGTCCGCAAGTTGTATGTATAAATGCATTGTATATGCCAAAATACAAGAAGTGATACAAGCTGGACCTGTTGCAAAGTTACAAAATGGTTAATGATCTTTTGAGGTCTGCGCATTGTATGTATATTTGCGATTGTATGTTTTCATATACAATCAGATATACAAAGGTTTTTGTATACGCCGAAATGAAGTGTTTGCAATGTATAAGTGAGTCTACAGTTTCCCTTGTATATTTCGCATTGTATATTGCGATATACAAAGGTCAGATACAATGGTGATATGCAAGGTGGACCTGATTTGAAAATCAAATTTGGCATATTCAGCGTTGAGTCTGCAGTTTGCATGTTGAAATGATTGTATGTTGGTATATACAATTGGATATACAAGGCCAACATATAGGGGATTTCGGCGAGATAGTATGCATCAACAACTCATTTTTTTATCTTTTCAATGGCCGATAGCAGTTGTAGTTTTTAGAGATGCTTCTCAGACCAGCTTAGTGACCAATCAGGTGATGACATGTGGTAGAGGCATACATGCAAAAGGTGATACAAAAGTAAAGGGGCCCACTCTTGTATGTAGCCATTGTATTGTATATACAAGGGTGACATACAATTAAACATGCAAAGACATTCAAAGGACGATTTGGATCCCGAATAAAAGCACATACAAAGCAGTTTGCATATGAAGACGATATACAAGTGCAATTTGACCGCAACTTTGACCACTTGTATCTTCCACGTCCTGATGAATTTCGACATGATTCAAAAGGCAAAAGTGCTTATTTTTGCCTCCTCTTTCATTTGGTGGGGTTTTCAAGGGTTTTTTCTCACTTTCAAATTTGGGATCTGGATTTGTATGCTTGGTCAACTGGATGTTTCAGCGACCAGTTTGAGTGATACAAACGCAGATATTTGTTGCATTTATTAGAGGGGGTCGATGATCTAGCTGCTTGCATTAAAGACACAGAATATCTCCCACCTGCCCCTATTCCAGATATTTTCACACCACAACTTTTGTATGCGGACGTCCCTTCAGGCAGATATTTTTCTGATACAACTCATGGAGCAAATTTTGTAACCGACTTAGGTCAGATTGGAATGCTATATATGCATATAATGAGATGTAAATAGGGCTGAAATTTTTTTGGCATTTAGGCTTTTCTGTTTCCAAACAGAGCTTTCTGCTACTGTAACTATGCCTTCCTCTTGAATATATGCAAGTTATTTTACCTCTTTTGTTATTTTTCTAGTTTAGTGTAAATTTGCATGTGATTGTCTGTGAACATCTTTGTTCCTCTCAATTATTCTGCCTCTTACCTCTGCTAGAATCATTTGAATCTGTGTATGTCTACTTGTTGTATCTGGTTATGTTGTGTATTTTCTCAGTTCTATGAAAGTTTCTTTTAATCATTTTGGTGCATCACCCTTACTTTCAGTTTTATTTTGTTTTCATCTTTCATTCAAAAAGCATTCTTTCTCCATTTTCCTCCGAAGATTTAGTAGTTTTAGGTGGTATCCAGTCAAGGAAACCGGCCTTCTCCAGAGGTCTAATCTCATTTCGCAAGGTCCCACACTTTGAGATCATTCCCAGTTACTCCAGATTGCTAAAGTTTTACAACTGCAACAAGGGTGCTAATCTGGGTGATAACACGAACATTACATTTATGGAAAGAAAAATCATGTTCAATTTTACACTAGTTCTCACAAGTCTTCTTGTGTATTGGATCTTATTCATTCTGACGTGTTTAGTCTTGTTAATGTTCCTTCGATTTCAAAATCTGTATATTTTGTATCTTTTATAGATGATTACAATAGAAGGACATGGGTTTATTTTATCAGAAGCAAGACTGAAGTCTTTAGTTGGTTTAAGGAGTTTAAAGCCTTTGTTTAAAATCAGACTAGTAAAAAGATTAAGTGTTTAAGAACTGACAATGGTGGTGAGTTTTGTTCGACAGAGTTCGATAAGTTCTGTAAAGAGCAAGGGATTGAAAGGCATAAGACAACTCCATATACCTCACAGCAAAATGGAGTTGCAGAGAGAATGAACATGACACTAATAGAGAAGGCTAGGAGTATGCTTAGTGGAGAAAGCCTCGAACAAAAGTTTTAGGCTGAAGTTGTTGCCAGTGCTTGCTATTTGGTAAACAGATCTCGTACATCAACTCTTGTTGGTAAGACACCAATGGAGGTGTGGTATGGTAAGAAGCCTTCAGTTAGACATCTTCATGTTCTTGGTTGTGAGGCATATGCACATGTGCCTAGGGAGAAATGGTCTAAATTGGAGAACAAGGTTGTTAAATGTATTTTCATTAGCTATGGTGTCAGTGTGAAAGGATACAAGCTTTGGGATCCTGTGGCTAAAAAAGTGTTGTATAGAAGAAGTGTTATCTTTAGAGAGCTAACACCTTCTTCCGTTGTTCTACAGATAGAACAGACAGAAAAGAAAGAGGTTGTGGTTCAGTTTCTTTCTACCCTTGAGAAGACTGAACAAACAGATCTTGTGAGACCTGATGATGAGGAGAACTCTAGCAGCTCTGAAAGCTCAGAAGAAGAAGCAAAACTTCAACCTTAGCCATTGAGGAGGTCTACACGAATAAGAAAGCAACCTGATAGGTTTGGTTATTCATTACTTGATTCTAGTTGTACTTTTGCTTTACTTAATAACACTGATGAGCCTAGAACTATGAAAGAGGCTATGGGCATGAAAGATGCAGGTCCTCGGAAGGAGGCCATGGAGGATGAAATGGCTTCTTTAGAAAAGAACAAAACATGGGACTTGGTGCCTTTGCCTGATGGACGGAAACCCATTGGTTGCAAATAGGTGTTCGAGAAGAAATTCAGTGTAGATGGCAGTGTTGAAAAAGTACAAGGCTAGATTGGTTGCGAAGGAGTACTCACAAGTGGAGGGAATTGATTATGGTGAAATTTTCTCTCCCGTTGCAAAGATGACATCCATTAGATTTCTGTTATCTCTTGCAGCTGCTTATGATTTAGAGGTAGAAAAGATGGATGTGAAGACAACTTTCCTTCATGGTGATTTAGAGGAAGAAATCTACATGTCATAGCCAAAGCATTACATAGTGAAAGGTAAAGAAAATTTGGTTTGCAAATTGAAAAAGTCTTTGTATGGTTTGAAGAAGTCTCCTAGGATGTGGTACTTGAAGTTTGATGCTTTTGTGTTGTCAATTGGATTTGTGAGATCAAAATCAGATCACTGTGTGTATTATAAGTTTGATGGTGATCGTATTCTCATTGTTGCATTATATGTTGCTGATTGGGAAGGGTAAGAATATGATTTCTGATTTTAAGTCTTAGTTGGCAGCACAGTTTGAAATGAAAGATTTAGGGGCAGCTAGGTACATTCTAGGAATGGAAATTAGAAGAGACAGAACTAACATAAAACTTTGGTTAAGCTAGAGTAAGTATGTGAAGACCATGTTGGATAGGTTTAGCATGGTAGATTGTAGACCATTGTGTGTTCCTATTTCATTGGGGACAAAGTTATCTGTTAGTGATTGTCCAAAATCTCCTAGTGAGGTGGAAGACATGAGTAGAGTACCTTATGGTAGTGTTGTTGGCAATTTGATGTATGCCATGGTCTGCACAAGACTAGACATTGCCCAAGCAGTGGGAGTCCTTAGTCAATTTATGGCTAATCCTAGACGGGTACATTGGGATGCAGTTAAGTGAGTGCTCAAATATTTGAGGGGTACGTTTGAGTATTCCATTTGCTATCATGGCAATGCTACAGGACCTCCGCATTCAAATTGTATTTGTAGATTTGTGGATTCTGATTGGGCAGGTGACGTTGACAGTAGGAGATCCACCAGTGCATATGTGTTCACAATGTTTGGTGGTGCAATTAGTTGGATGAGTAAGCGACAACCTATGGTTGCTTTGTCCACAATAGAAACTGAGTACATGGCAGCAAGTTATGCTTGTAAGGAAGCCATTTGGCTTAAGAGATTGTGTTCAAATATTGGTGTTGATGCAGGACAGATTATGATTTGTTGTGACAGTCAGAGTGTGATTTGCCTTGCGAAGAATCCAACTTTCCATGCCAGAACAAAGCATATTGATGTATAGTTTCACTTTGTACGAGACATGGTAGAGGATGGGAAGGTAAATTTGGAGAAGGTAGATACTTTGAAGAATGTTGCAGATGCATTAACAAAGCCAGTGGGCACAGAGAAGTTCAGATGGCGTTCGGAGTCTATGGGCCTCTCGGCCTATAGTAGTTAAATCCTGTTAATTCTATTAGCTCTTACAAGGTGTTCGACAAGTGGGAGAATGTTGGAATTAAGGTGTCTCAACCTTGGTAATTCCTTGTATTATTTTCATTTTATTTACTTATTTATAGCCTATGTTGTAAATTAAATTGTAAATTCATATTGTCATCTTGTGGGATGTGGCATGGTGATGTGTCATCCTACATGGAAGATGACAACTTGTAATTTTTTCCTCACATGAGGAGATAGGCGTCCCACTTTGTCGTAGGAATATTTTGCCATGTGTGGGCATCTTGGATGTTGTTTAAGGGAATATTGACTGAAACAGTCATGACAGATTCCTATGACGAAGTTATGACATGTAAGAGTCGAAAATAGAAGATTCTATGATAGGTGAAGACATGTGTCGAAGAACATCTTTGAAAAAGGCATCTTTGGGCTCCCCAAGGTGGACTATGACATGTTGTAAAAGAATATGTTATTTATAGCTTATGTATGATAGATTCTCTTATAGCTGTAAGTTGTAACTGCTATGACAGATTCTATGTCGATTGTAATAGTTGTAAGAGCATATGTCATAGCCCATTTTGGAAATAGGTGACCTCTTTGGGATGGGGTGTGTGGACAAGTGTTAGAAGCATCTTACAATGTTGACCAAGTGTCCATAGGCATGGGTTTTGGGTCATGAGGCCAAGTTGGACGCCCATTCCAAGATAGAGGCAATTTTGCCTTGTATTTTATATATAAACAGGTGCTTGGAGGAGATGTATTATAGGTTTGACAGGTACTGTTATGCTACCAGTTTGTCTCCAGATATGAGTGTCGAAGACTCCTAAGAGCTTGCATTACAAGTGTATTATAAACCATTTCAGTTTTGTTAATAGATTGTGTAGGTTTTGGAGTGTGGGGTTTTTCACCTGGTAAGGGTTTTCCCCACGTATATCTTGTGTCTCTCTTCTTTTGTCTCACTTTCTTGTTTATGTGTTTGTTGCAATATCTATGTTATCTCTATTAGTGGGTTTAACATTGCTGTAATAGTAAGGATAAAATTGAATTTGCACTCTCCTCCCATCATTAGATTAGTGTAGGAAACAATTTTCGCACACCTAGCTTCCTTTCAAGAGCATATGGTCATTTTGAGTGCATTAAAGGCTGCCTTTGTTGATTCACACAGATTAAAATAGTTCTTTTTGAGCAATGTTATCAAGGGTCAAACAATTTTTCCATAATGATGCATAAATTTACGATAATACCTTGTCAAGCCCAAGAACCCACACAATATTTTGATGGAATTTGGGCACGACCATTCTTGCATTACGGAAATCTTTTTAGGATCAACTTAGGCACCCTTTAGTGAAACTATAAGGCCCAAAAACTCCACATGTTTAACTCCAAAGGCACACTTAAAAATTTTTACAAAGAGAGAATGCTCAGGTATAATCCTAAGGGTTATCTCCACATGATGAAGATACTTAGTCCATGTCTCATTATAGATGAGAATGTCATAGAAAATACCAAAATATATTTGTGCAAGTAGCCATGAAACATTGTATTCACAGGGCTGTAAAAAGTAGAAGGGGCATTGGATAAGCCAAAGGACATGACTAAAAATTCATAATGACCTTCATGCGTCTTGAAGATTGTTTTAGGAATATCAACTTCTTTGACCAAAATTTGGTGATGGCCTTGATGAAGATCCAACTTAGTAAAAAATTGAGCCCATGAGAGCTCATCCAACAAATCATCAATAATAGGGATAGGAAATTTATCCATGATGGCTAATTTATTGATCTCATATAATCCAATGCACATCCTCCAACTTCCATATTTCTTAGGAACCATAACTAAAAATGAAGAGTAAGGAGTATTGCTAGGGAAAATAATACCTACTTCTTGGAGCTCCTTCATCATTTTCTCAATTTCATTCTTTTGGTGAAAAAGTTATCAACATGGTTGAATATTAGGAGGGTAGATACCTAAGATTAGGGGAATGGAATGGTCATGTGACCTTGGAGGGGGAAATACCTTAGGTTCCTCAAATACTAGTTGATACTTATCAAGGAGGTGTTACCTAGATTTCACTACTAGCTCAATCAGGTAGAGCTTTCCAGTTTTAAAAGAGGAAAAGGTACATTTACTTCTACTATGTTAAAACCATGCACGTTTGATACAAATTGAGATAAAATTGTATTGTTGCATTCAGATGTATTTAATAACTTAAGAGATTGTACAAATTCGTTAAAAGACCAGTAATTTGTACTGAAAAAATAAGTGTATAAGTTCTCACACAAGCCGTGAGACTAACTGTTTCATTACAAAATGAAAAAACAAACTATACATTTATAAAAATTGAAAGACAAATATGCATATAAGGTAGGGTGACTCGTCATTGCCTGAATGACAAGCCTTCATGCTGTTGCCACATCATGTGTCATCCTAGATCGTTGGCGTATCCTACATCCAGCCGTTGTTTCCTTGCTATCCCGTCATCTGCATAAAATGTTGGAAAATGATGTTAGAGCAATGGCGAGGCATCATACATCATATGAAATCATCTATAAACATATAATTTGTGTTTTCAGATGCAGTAAACCAGTTAGCGTCACAAAAGCTTTTGAGACGACAAAGCATATCGACTGAAAGCATGCATTTATTTTCTAACAAGTTTGCTTCATGTGCAGATACAGATGTAAGTATGTTTCTGTTTGATTCATCAGTTACGTTATGAGTGGAGGGAATGTGACTCCCACAAGGGTTGAGCCCAGCTCATAAAGCTTTACAGAAATTCAGAAGCAATGAACAAATGCAAAAAGCACAACTCTAGAAGCACATTCAGAAGGTAGATACAGCTGTCAAGAGCTAGCATACTAAGTAGGACAACAAACAATCAGAGGAATCCAAGCAAAGCAGGAGATATAAGGTGATGAATGCCAGCTAAGATCATAGGACAGCCAACACTCAAAACATGACAGCAAGGTATGATGTCATCGACAATGAGAACTTTCAGAAACGACAATGCTACAGCCAACAAGAAAAGATACAGTTTTGGATAACAACAAGGCATGTATATCATTGTTTCAAGTTGTTTTTGTCAAGAATAATGCGGTGTTTCAAGTTCAAATACATAGAATCCTCTAAAATCCAAAATAATGGAGTTCCAAGTTCAAATACAACAAGAACATGTTGAAAGAAGATCACTGAAAAATGAAGTTCAAGATCATGCTACAACTGATAGAAAATACAGATTTAGAATAGCAAGGTAGTATGTCATGTTTTTTCTAAGTTTTGTTAAGATGGAGCTCATTTTCAGCCCAAAAATGTAGATGTAAAAGAAACATACAGAGTTTCAGCTCACAGTAAGCATTCATACTCAAAAATATAGTCAACGTCGTGCCTTCTGACAGCAAATAGCAAGAGGAAAATACAATTTTCTTTTAAAGTTTGAACAACAGACAGGAGAAATACACACTTTCAACTCATTGGAAGAAGCATTACGATTTAGAAAATGTCCAGTAGCACCTTCTAGCAGCGAATAAAACTAGACAAATGCAAATTTTTCATGTTCAAATGCCACAGAATTCGCCAATAATAGAAAATGGACTTTTGAGCTCTTTCCAAACAACAGATAGGAGGATACTCTGTGGACTGGAGAGCCAAGTGATTTCGTGGACCCAAGGGTTGCAACTGTTCTCCCTCAGGTTAGGAAGCTTGTGACAGATGGTAAATTTGTAGAAGCTTCAACTGCAGCAAATGCTATGATTGGTCCACCCGCTAAGGTCTATCAGCCACTGGGTGATTATCAAGATTGATTTTGGCATTTCTCATAAAGGTTTTGATGCTAATAGTTATACAAGAGAGCTGGATTTAGACACAGCAACAGTTACAGTGAAGTATGTTGCTGAGGGCATAGAGTTTATGAGGGAAGTTTTTTCATCCTATCCACATCAAATAAGAGCTACAAAACAACAGGGTGAATGCCTTGGGACGAGAGCTCATCCCCAAAATCTTTTACATGCAAATAGATATTTTAAAGTCTTTGCTTTCTGGTATTCTTGTGGAGAATGTGTTTATACAAGGAGGTCGGCCAGAGGAACATCAAGATGCTAGTGACAAAAAACTCAGAAAATGGAGGAAATTCAACAATGAGGAATTACCTCTATATGTTTTGCCTTTTGTTGTGTCATAAGCACGTTTCTTCCTCTCAGACGGCGGTGTCACACAGCCAACAACCAATGCAGAAGGTTGGCCAAGAGAAACAACACAATATACATCAAAACCCAGTCAAATCGTGGCCAAAAGCAGCCCGAAATTGACCCAACATGGAGTAAAAACATCAAGGAATGCAACTCACCTTGCATTGTGCCAAAGGAGTGACCAATATCGACTAAAAACGACCCAAAATGATGCATTTTCACCTTCAAACGCTCAATGAAGGAGTTTGAGCATCAGAAAAATGCTAAGAAAAATGGCAGAACATTCATTAATAAACAGTCAAAAGACTGGAAAAATGCCCAAAATTGACTACAGAAATGGAGTCAAAACCTCAAAATGCTCTTACCTTGCAAGAAAATGAACAAAAATCCTCTAAAATCGACAAAAGATATCCATATTTTGCCTTCCAACCCTCACAGGGGCGGCCACTTCAAACAGTGCAGAAGCAAAATGTAAATAAAATGATTTTAGGTCTTTTTCTTGGGCGAATATCATAGATAGCAGTATGTTTTATTTTAAAATCATTGCATTCTTTGTATGGCCCGTGGTCAATAAGTCATTTGGTTTGAACCTAGCATGATCAAGGGGGTTGTCGTCATTTTGATGCTCTTGGTGTAATTTTCAAAGCCAAGTCAAATGTAATAGAATGGGATACATGTCGAGTGTATATGTGCCAAGGGCATGAATGATGGGAGATATACGATGAGTAAAAATGCATGTTTGCTAGGAGTTATAAGGTGGATGAAGTGATGTATGTAAATCAAATGTTTATAAAGGTTGCAAGGTGGTATGAAAGTGAAGTGGAAGTGACGGCATGGCGATGCAAAGTGGAAGTCATAAGGGTTGTTTTTGAAACATATTGCATTGAACCTCCAATCATGGTAGGATGTATGTGGAAACAGGATGACTAGGAGTTGTGAAGCATTGTGTTGACATAGCCTTGAGATGCGAGATGATGCAGATGTCATGAGTCGTGTTATTGTGCCTAAGAGTTGCAACATTTTTTGTCAATTTTTGCATAATCTAAGATAGATTAAAAAATTGTAAACAAACGACAAAGTAATGATTATAAATTACTTTATCGGTTGTAATAAAATGCAAAGAGGCAACTAGGTAGATGATCACTAACGACAAAGTAAGTCTTGTTGATTACTTTGTCACCTTTTTACGACATTTAATCAAAACACCCTAAATCATGCAAAAATCAAGGAATTAAATATCATTATTTTCTGCATAGGTCTGTATGATTATAAATTGTAAAACATTACTAAGGTGGTGTAATTATAAGCCTCTTAGTTAAATGTTATTTAAATACAGAAAATGTGTCCTTATGATATTTTTAATGCTGCAGAGGATGATGACACAAATCTGACATATGTCAGAAGCATTAGAGAGCACTAAAAAAGATATTTTATCATATTTTTAAGTGCCTTCATGATAGTGGATGACATGCCTCCACCATTTCTGCATTGGGACCCCTTTTTGGAGCACTTTAGGGGGATATTTTTTCACTATTCATGAGATACACGGGAATGGAGCTAGTGGAGTTGGTGGAAGTTCATCTTTTTTGAGTGGAGCATGAGCTGTTTACAGCTATTTGAGCTGTATTTAATCTTCTTCCTTGATCAGTTTTAGGGGGTTCTGGCTCTTCACAGCTCTGTATATTATAATTTTATGAGTTCTTTTGCAGAAGTGAAGAGTTTTGTAACCTATTTTCAGAGATATGCAGCATTGTAACACCTCTTTGGCAGTAATAAGCAGTCTATACCTTCCCATTTTCTCCTGATATTGTGTGTCCTCAGTGTTAGTACAGGTCTTTGTGATGTTTCTTTGTCCTTGGATTTGTATTGCATGTTGGTGCCTTTATGCAGGGGTTACATAATATTTTGCAGGTTGTGAGCTGTGCAAGGGATAATAATCAGTCTCTGGGTAGTGAAAAAAATCTATTTCTCCTTAACAGGACTATTGTTATTTAGCCTCCTCACAAAGTAATGATGCAAGATTTATGATTTTTTGGGTTGTGTAGAGGATCCTGATTATTACTGGTTCTGTAGTGTGTCGTTTTCTGTGTATTTGCTAATGATCGTTTGGTGCATCACCTTAGACAGAAGGTTTCTTTTTATGCAAGCCTTCTTACCCTTTTCTCTGCAAAGTCTTAGTCTAGGTAGTTTAGGTGGAGTACCAAGAGGAAGCCAGCCTTCTCTAGAGGTTCTTTCCAACATAGGTCACCCACAGGCCTAGGAAAGATCCCATGTTTCTCCAGATTGCCAAGTTTCACAACTCGGCAAGAGTGCAAATCTGAGAGACAACAGTTTTTGGCACACCCGGTGGGACTGTGAAGTCCATTTTACACATTTTGTTACTGCTGTTTGGTGTGTGCAGCAGTAGTGTTAGCCTTTTAGAGGTATTGTGTTTACACATCTGGTGACTCTGGCATCTCTCACAAGATCATCTACTGGTTTCAGCAGTTCAAGTGCTAGTATGTTTCAAGAAAATGTACGCTATTCTGATGTTCCAGCTTTTTGCATAATAGGCATGTCTATGTTTCATGGAAATATGCCTTATCACCCTCCATTTCATGAGAATGATGCTTATGCCACTACTTATCAGCCATACCAAGCAGAATATGCTGCTGGTTTTTTCCCGAATAACCCACCAATGGCAGATTATCAGCATAATCATCATGCTTGCCACCCTCCCACCTCTGCTCAGCTTTCCTGGCAACCTATCCATGCCTATAGCCATTTGCAGGAAGCTCATTTTGCTCATAACCAGCATAATTACCCTTTGAATCAGCCTTAAGATGTTAACAACCTCAGTATCAGGGAGATAGCTTTAAACTTGCAAAGGGAATTTGATGCTATCATAGTAGAGCAGAAGTATAGTATACAGCAGGAGGAGCTCACTTATCAAGCTCATATTCATCAGAGAGAGGTGAAGGCACAAATGTATAAGGAGAAATGTTTGAGTAGGCAGATTACTGCCAAGGAAGAGCAAATGAGGTAATTAATAGCTCAGGTTCGACAGCCTAAGGTCCAAAGCCCTTCTCCTCTTCCTAATCTCGTGCAAGTCCACGTTATAGGTCAAGCTGAACCTACCAAGGAACCTTCTCTAAAGTTTGAAATTGAGTTTCAGGCAGCCTTCTAAATTTAAGATTCCAAGTTGGAAAGGGCCATCTTTTTCACTCTGTGAAAACCCTCCACCAAACACACAAACGAAACCATGCTCTAGCATCCAGCTAGCAGAAGAAGAGCAAAAGAGTGTTTTGTTGGCTTCTTTTCAAAAGTTGGAAACTCAATCAGTTGTTTGTTTTCTGAATCCATTCTTTGAAGAAGAGGTTTCCAAGTTCAAAATACCAAGCTTCAAGCAAGGTGGACCTATTGTCTATCAAGATAGTTGGTTTAGTGGACAAAAGAATGAGTTACCCGAGATAAAAGAAGAACCTATTGTTCATGAACCTATTTGTGTTAAAAAGGAGGAAAAATTAGACATCTTGCAAGAAGAAAAGGAACATGAATAGCCAGGACAACAGGTTGAGGAGCTTGAAAAAGGGATCAGAAGCAATGATTTCATGTTTTTACTTGATGGGCTCCCTTCTTTGATCGAGCTGAATGAACAGGAAGAGGTTAGACAATCTGATGAGTTGCTGACAGAAGATAATCAATGTGATAATCAAGTCTTGGAGCAGCTGAAAGATGAAAATGAACAGGAGGAAAGGATGGTTCATGGGTAGAATGACAAAGCTCATCTAGATTTAATGCAAATTCATGAGTTAGATGAGGATATGTTTTCAGGGATCATTGACATTTTTTGTGCTAACATCAATGATAGGCTAGTATCTTATGAACCAGCAGCATGTAATTAGCCTGTTCAGTTCAAAGAGTTAGGCATTCCTCCATCTCATTCATGTGAAACAATTCTTCCACATCAGATTGAGTTTGAGATGGAAGGTGAAACAACAGCTTGGGAGGAAGGAAATTTTACATTGCAAATGGAGCATTCCAATTAGCAAGATGGGGAATCAACAATACAGGAACTAGAAGCCAGCAAAGAAAGAGTGGCGTTCATCAGTTTGAATGGATGTCCTATCAGACATCTTACTCAAGTCAGCCCTAAAAAGGTGTTATCAGTTATGCTCACACTTGAGGAGAAGATTGAAACCAAGGAATAGCATGTCCAATCTACCTATATGCCTTAGAACATCAACAAGCATGATCAGCTTTACGAGGTAGGTGGACTTGTTTTCCTTCTCCAAAGCTCATTTCAGTAGTTGATAATACTTATGTCAATTATTCACCTCCTGGAGGCTATTTATGAGCATGTGAGATATTGTAAGTTGTTGAGAATGGGTAGTTATTTCAAAGAACCAGTGAATGGTCATGTTTGAGCAGCACCTCTGCTGGTTAGACATAGAGTAGGTTAGGTTTTTGATGTTGAATAAATGCTGCTGCACACTAGATTAGTGGTAGTTTTCATTTCCCGAAGTGCAGTTGCGCACAGGTTGGTTAGTTTTTACTGGATCTGGTTGTGCAAGGTTTGAAACTGCTATAATGTATGACAGCTGTATATAAAAGACAACCATCATATGAAACAGTGAATACATGTACTCACTATCACACATCATGCCTATCTCCCTCATAGAGCTGTCATAAATTGTAGTAGTTTGCTAAGGAGGTGTTCCTGTTAGTTGGTTATCCCCTCTAACTCATCAAGTAGATGCATATCCTCAGTAATAGTGTTTTTATTCACCATCACTGACCATACCCATGCACTTGATGATTTAGAAGAGTTGGTAGTGTGAGATTAGTTGCAGAAAGAAAGAAAGTGTTTTCAAGTTTTTGTCAAACATGTATGACTCTATGCCCAATGGATATGCTTCAGGCAATTGGTTTGATGTTTAGCAGGCAAGCATATAGCAGATGTCACCAAAGATGTTACCTAGATTTCACTATTAGCTCAATCAGGTAGAGCTTTCCAGTTTTAAAAGAGGAAAAGGTACATTTACTTCTGCTGTGTTAAAACCATGCATGTTTGATACAAATTGAGATAAAATTGTATTATTCCATTCAGATGTATTTCAAAACTTAAGAGATTGTACAAATCCGTTAAAAGACCAGCAATTTGTATTGAAAAAATAAGTGTATAAGTTCTCACACAAGCCGTGAGACTAACTGTTTCATTGCAAAATGAAAAAACAAACTATACATTTATAAAAACTGAAAGACAAATATGCATATAAGGTAGGGTGACTCGTCATTTCCTAAATGACGAGCCTTCATGTTGTTGCCGCATCTTGTGTCATCCTAAATCGTCAGCGTATCCTACATCCAGCCATTGTTTCCTTGCTATCCCGTCATCTGCATAAAATGTTGGAAAACGATGTTAGAGCAATGGCGAGGCATCATACATCATATGAAATCATCTATAAACATATAATTTGTGTTTTTAGATGCAGTAAACCAGTTAGCGTCACAAAAGCTTTTGAGACGACAAAGCATATCGACTGAAAGCATGCATTTATTTTCTAACAAGTTTGCTTCATGTGCAGATACAGATGTAAGTATGTTTTTGTTTGATTCATCAGTTACGTTATGAGTGGAGGGAATGTGGCTCCCACAAGGGTTGAGCCCAGCTCATAAACCTTTACAGAAATTTAGAAGCAATGAACAAATGCAAAAAACACAACTCTAGGAGCGCATTTAGAAGGTAGATACAGCTGTCAAGAGCTAGCATATTGAGTAGGACAACAAACAATCAGAGGAATCCAAGCAAAGCAGGAGATATAAGGTGATGAATGCCAACTAAGATCATAGGACAGCCAACACTCAAAATAGGACAGCAAGGTATGATGTCATCGACAGTGAGAACTTTCAGAAATGACAATGCTACAGCCAACAAGAAAAGATACAGTTTTGGATAACAACAAGGCATGTATATCATTGTTTCAAGTTGTTTTTGTCAAGAATAATGCGGTGTTTCAAGTTCAAATACATAGAATCCTCTAAAATCCAAAATGATGGAGTTCCAAGTTCAAATACAACAAGAACATGTTGAAAGAAGATCACTGAAAAATAAAGTTCAAGATCATGCTACAACTGACAGAAAATACAGATTTAGAACAGCAAGGCAATATGTCATGTTTTTTCCAAGTTTTGTTAAGATGGAGCTCGTTTTTAGCCCAGAAATGCAGATGTAAAAGAAACATACAGAGTTTCAGCTCACAGTAAGCATTCATACTCAGAAATATAGTCAAAGTCGTGCCTTGTGACAGTGAATAGCAAGAGGAAAATACAATTTTCTTTTAAAGTTTGAACAACAGACAGGAGAAATACACACTTTCAACTCATTGGAAGAAGCGTTACTATTTAGAAAATGTCCAGTAGCACCTTTTAGCAGTGAATAAAACTAGACAAATGCAAATTTTTCATGTTTAAATGCCACAGAATTCGCCAACAACAGAAAATGGACTTTTGAGCTCTTTCCAAACAGCAGACAGGAGGATACTCTGTGGACTGGAGAGCCAAGTGATTTTGTAGACCCAAGGGTTGCAACTATTTTCCCTCAGGTTAGGAAGCTTGTAACATATGGTAAATTTGCAGAAGCTTCAACTGCAGCAAATGCTATGACTGGTCCACCCGCTGAGGTTTATCAACTACTGGGTGATTATCAAGATTGATTTTGGCATTTCTCATAAAGGTTTTGATGCTGATAGTTATACAAGAGAGTTGGATTTAGACATAGCAATAGTTACAGTGAAGTATGTTGCTGAGGGCATAGAGTTTACGAGGGAAGTTTTTTCATCCTATCCACATCAAATAAGAGCTACAAAACAACAGGATGAATGCCCTGGGATGAGAGCTCATCCCCAAAATCTTTTACATGCAAATAGATATTTTAAAGTCTTTGCTTTCTGGTATTCTTGTGGAGAATGTGTTTATACAAGGAGGTCGGCCAGAGGAACAGCAAGATGCTAGTGACAAAAAACTCAGAAAATGGAGGAAATTCGATAGTGAGGAATTACCTCTATATGTTTTGCCTTTTGCTGTGTCATAAGCACGTTTCTTCCTCTCAGACGGCAGCGTCACACAACCAACAACCAATGCAGAAGGTCAGCCAAGAGAAACAACACAATATACATCAAAACCTAGTCAAATCGTGGCCAAAAGCGGCCCAAAAGTGACCCAACATGGAGTAAAAACATCAAGGAATGCAACTCACCTTGCATTGTGCCAAAGGAGTGACCAATATCGGCTAAAAACGACCCAAAATGATGCATTTTCACCTTCAAACCCTCAATGAAGGAGTTCGGCCATTAGAAAAACGTCAAGAAAAATGGTAGAACATTCATCAATAAACAGTCAAAAGACTGGAAAAATGCCCAAAATCGACTATAGAAATGGAGTCAAAACCTCAAAATGCTCTTACCTTGCAAGAAAATGACCAGAAATCCTCTAAAATCGACAAAAGATATCCATAATTTGCCTTCCAACCCTCACAACGGCAGCCACTTTGAACAGTGCAGAAGCAAAATGCAAATAAAATGATTTTAGGTCTTTTTCTTGGGCGAATATCATAGATAGCAGTATGTTTTATTTTAAAATCATTGCATTCTTTGTATGGCCCGTGGTCAACACGTCATTTGGTTCGAACCTAGCATGATCAAGGGGGCCGTTGCCATTTTGATGCTCTTGGTGTAATTTTCAAAGCCAAGTCAAATGTAATAGAATGGGATACATGTCGAGTGTATATGTGCCAAGGGCATGAATGATGGGAGATATACGGTGAGTAAAAATGCATGTTTGCTAGGAGTTATAAGGTGGATGAAGTGATGTATGTAAATCAAATGTTTATAAAGGTTGCAAGGTGGTATGAAAGTGAGGTGGAAGTGACGGCATGGCGATGCAAAGTGGGAGTCATAAGGGTTGTTTTTGAGACATATTGCATTGAACCTCCAATCATGGTAGGATGTATGTGGAAATGGGATGACTAGGAGTTGTGAAGCATTGTGTTGACATAGCCTTGAGATGCGAGATGATGCAGATGTAATGAGTCATGTTATTGTGCCTAAGAGTTGCAACATTTTTTGTCGATTTTTGCATAATATAAAATAGATTAAAAAATTGTAAACAAATGACAAAGTAATGATTATAAATTACTTTATCGGTTGTAATAAAATGCAAAGAGGCAATTAGGCAGATGATCACGAACGACAAAGTAAGTCTTGTCAATTACTTTGTCGCCTTTTTACGACATTTAATCAAAACACCCTAAATCATGCAAAAATCAAGGAATTAAATATCATTATTTTCTGCATAGGTCTGTATGATTATAAATTGTAAAACATTTACTAAGGTGGTGTAATTATAAGCCTCTTAGTTAAATGTTATTTAAATATGAAAATGTGTCCTTATGATATTTTTAATGCTGCAGAGGATGATGACACAAATCTGACATATGTCAGAAGCACTAGAGAGCACTAAAAGATATTTTATCATATTTTTAAGTGCCTTCATGATAGTGGATGACATGCCTCCACCATTTCTGTATTGGGACCCCTTTTTGGAGCACTTTAGGGGGATATTTTTTCACTATTCATGAGATGCACGGGAATGGAGCTAGTGGAGTTGGTGGAAGTTCATCTTTTTTGAGTGGAGCATGAGCTGTTTATAGCTATTTGAGCTGTATTTAATCTTCTTCCTTGATCAGTATTAGGGGGTTCTGGCTCTTCACAGCTCTGTATATTGTAATTTTATGAGTTCTTTTGCAGAAGTGAAGAGTTTTGTAACCCATTTTCAGAGATATGCAGCATTGTAACACCTCTTTGGTAGTAATAAGCAGTCTATACCTTCCCATTTTCTCCTGATATTGTGTGTCCTCAGTGTTAGTGCAGGTCTTTGTGATGTTTCTTTGTCCTTGGATTTGTATTGCATGTTGGTGCCTTTATGTAGGGGTTACATAATATTTTGCAAGTTGTGAGCTGTGCAAGGGATAATAATCAGTCTCTGGGTAGTGAAAAAAATCTATTTCTCCTTAACAAGACTGTTGTTATTTAGCCTCCTCACAAAGCAATGATGCAAGATTTATGATTTTCTAGGTTGTGTAGAGGATCCTGATTATTACTGGTTCTGTAGTGTGTCATTTTCTGTGTATTTGCTGATGATCGTTTGGTGCATCACCTTAGACAGTAGGTTTCTTTTTATGCAAGCCTTCTTACCCTTTTCTCTGCAAAGTCTTAGTCTAGGTAGTTTAGGTGGAGTACCAAGAGGAAGCCGGCCTTCTTCGGAGGTTCTTTCCAACACAGGTCACCCACAGGCCTAGGAAAGATTCCATGTTTCTCCAGATTGCCAAGTTTCACAACTCGGCAAGGGTGCAAATCTGAGAGACAACATGAAGCACTACAAATTTGGTGGAAGAGAAGGAGAAAGAGGCTAAGCCTTGAGAGAGTGAAATTGGGCCAAAACACCCTTTTTTTAACAAATTTCCATATGATGGGAGCTGATCATTTGAACTTCACCTACCTTTAATCCTTGTAATGTATACTTATGGCCATCTCGATAGAATTTGAATCAAAGCTTGAATTAGTCACAAGTGATCAGGCCTCATGTTTGCAACCACTAGACACCTAGTATCACATTGGCACCCCCTTAGGAAAGAGCGGACATATCTATGGTCAATAGATAATCCCACATTGTAAGATTAACATTGCATCACTTTCCCCCACAAGACATAGTATTACCTTTGGCCACCATAATTTGAAAATAATTGTAGTCATAGACATAACAATTGTAGTTTGTTGACCATTTTTTTGTTGATAAATTTATGAGAGCTATTATCATTTATCAAGACCACTATATTCTATCTTTTGATATAGATAATGATCTTAAGCATTTTGGGGGAAGAGAACCCAACCAAAGCATAAATAAAAATATGGGCATCAAAAGTGCATTATCATTTTGGGGAACCCATTCGTCTTTTGCATTTTCAAATTCCTTTGAGTCACTAGGCATCGTGTTAGAGTCAATTAGACACAAGTATTTCTCGCTACATTTGTGACCCTTTTCCCATTTTTATCACATTTGTAATATAGTCCATTGGCCTTTTTCTATGCTAAATCCTCACAAGAGATTCTATGAATCATGGGGGGTTTAGTTTCTTTATTTGATGTCTTCCTTTATATTTTGAAAGAGGAGGAGCCAACTAGTTTCTACTAGGTTACAATTTTATCTTCCACAAATAGCGTCAAGGCTAGAGCATCATGATAGGAAGATGGTTTAAACATGAGTAACTTTGGTCATAAATCTTCTTTGAAACCATTGATGAAACAACTACGAAAGAAGGAATCATCCAAGTCACATGCCCGGTTGACAAGTTTCTCAAACTCACCATGATATTTTATGATAAAGCCTATCTAATGTAATTTAGTAAAGGCACCAACAAAGTCTTCATAGGCACCAAGCCTAAAGTGGACTAAGAGTTCATTAGGAAATTTTGACCAAGTGAGATATGAGTGAGTCCTATACAACCATTGAAATCATTTAATGACTTCTTTTTCTATGTGAAAAGAGGCACTGACAAGCTTTTGATCTTGTGGAATCTGATGGATTGGAAAATATTGATTAGTTGTATGTAACCAACTAGTAGGTTCTATGCTATCAAATTTGGAAAGTTCATATTAAGGGGCGTAGAGGGCGACCTAAAAGGGGGAAATGGGAACTAACTGAAGGAGAGGAAGGTTGGCCCTATTTTGCACTAGAGATTACTTATTTCATTTGTTGGGTGAGGTGGGAGATTAGGGTTGTGATGGTGTTGAACTTGTCTTTGTTGTCCTATTGTATTTATTCTAGGCGATCATTAAGAGAGTGCATAGTGGGATCTAGTGGGTCCTTAGAATAGTGACTTACCACCATGGAGAGAATTGTGACCCAGAAAAAGGTATCTAGAGTTACATGGAAAATTGACCAACTCAAAGAGATGAGTGTTAGAGGACAATTCACTAAGAGGGGCAAAAGTTAGTCCTAGCCTAGAAAAAGGGTAGCTGAAGTTAAATGGAAAATTGATCAACTCGAAGATGTGAATGAAATGGGACAATTCACCAAAAGGAGTAAAATTTGGCCCCAAACTCTTTTTTACTTAGGGTTTTTTGATATTTTCAGTCCATGTGGGCAAGAAAGATGACCAATTTTTTTAATTTCTTACTTCGTCTAGAGAGTTATATGTAGTAGATCAGATGTTCTACTGGACTATAGAAGTGTTTTACTAATGTAGAGAACTAACCCCACATATTTGGTATTTCTATAATAATGACAAATTTAGAAACTAAATATGTGCTACAATGCAAATAAAACATTGATAGCTACAAATAGATGTCAAATACCCAACTACAATTTTTTTTATGTGATTGTATCTAGGGTAGATGGCACACAAGTGGGGATAAGAAGGGAAGACACTATAGGGTGTGTTTGGTTTGTGAGCTCACCAATATACTTACCCTAATCGTAAATAATGTTAGCTCAATATTTTAGAGCACTAACCATGGAGGGTTACAACCGTACCCATAGCCCATTATTCTAACTCTAAGATACGTATCCCAGGGCTAACAACTTATCAGTGTATCACAAAATATAGATAATTGAAGGTTACTTAGGGTCAGGTTACAAAAAACTCTTAGGGGGTCTTTCGATATATCCATAGGTATGTGGAAGCTCATGGTTGTATATAGAGGTTGTTTGAGGCTTGGGAATTGGAGATAAAATGCTCCTCACTTCCCTAGACCCTTTATAGGGAATCTATCTTAGCCAAAAATTATAGCTCTTCGAAGGATCTTTGAAACCCCCAACACATGGTTTCTAACCTAAAAAGAAAAGAACTAATTTCAAGGGATTTTTTTGTTGTCTAAAATTAGGTACAAATTTAGTGCCACTACACTTGTAACCTCTTTCCGATCACCAAGATCCCTCTACGGCAAGGTGAGAGCATATAGTGGATACTTACTATAGAGGCTAAAATTGTATCAATATGTGCAAGCAAATCATAAAACAAAACTCACAATCCAAATTTAGCTCCTAGCTTTAATTTGAGCAAGAAACAAAAGTAAACTATAATACAAAAGCACAAAGAATGCTTTGTTGATGTCCCAAAAGTCGATGTAAACACAGATTCCCTTGGTTTTGTTGCTAATAGGGACCACATTAGAGACCCATTCAGGATAATCAATGGGCCAAATGATCTCCACATCCAAGAGTTTCTGTAATTCCTTTTTGATCAAGAGGGCTACTTAGTGGTGCATTTTACATAGCTTTTTGGCAAATAGGTTTTGCATCAAGGTGAACCACAAGATGGTGCATGACTAAAGATGGGTCGAGCCCCAACATATCAGCATAAGACCATGCAAAGATAAGAGAGTAATCTTTGAGGGTAGTGGCGATGCCTTCTTTGATGTCGAGGTTCAGTACAACTGCTATCTTGGTGAGTTTAGGGTCCTCTTCAATTCCCAGGTTGATATCTATAGCCTCCTCAACGAGAAGGGATCCATATTGTAGCTGAGTTGGAAATAATGAAAGGTGAAGGTTGTCGTTAAGGAGCTCTTGGGAAGTCTCCATGTTTGCTAGGTCATCTAAATCCATCACAAGTTTCTCTTCATCCAGTTGCTCTTATACCTGTTGGGGTGCCTCGAGACTAAAAGGTTCTTCTTGTTCTCCAGGATAGGCACATATGTGTTAAGTATGGTGGTGAAGCTTTTCTTATGATTTTTGGAGGGATGCGTTCTTGAAGCATCATAAGTTCCATGATGGATTCATCATTTTGTAGAAAATCAAATGCTGGAGGGTCATGTTGGTCCCAATCAATAAGCTCAGGGTATTGTAGGTCTAAGGAGATGGTGAGGATAACAGTATCATGAAAGAGGTTAGTGGTGGCAAGATCTTCGAAAGGGTCATGAGTGGGGCCTACATCGATGTCATTAAGATCAAGAAAAGCATGCCTAATGAGGTCAAGGGTATCACGAACAACATCATGTTGTTCATCCCAGGGGGCATAACCTAGCCCATGAGGGCCGCTCCTGTTAGTGTAGGAATAATAATGCTATTACTTATTATTTAATAAGTAATTGTGCATTTATTTCACACATGGTGTTAAGCCACCTTAGGTAGGTATGTTTCAACTTGGAGAGTTCGACACAACTCTCCAAGATATATGTTGACACTTGTTTATGTGAGGCCTACTTTTCACTCCCTTATATTTGACTATTTATTTTACTATTGGTGATACATTTAGACTTATGGGACTGTTGATCTCAAATTTCTGGACTATTAGACTTTATGCTATATGTGGATATGTTATGCTTAGTATGATTTACTGATGATGTTAGGCATATGAATTATATTATGATGTCATTGGAAAACTAATCATGTGATGTTAGTTAGAAATTTGTTTTGTGATTCAATCTTGGGAATGGATGTTTGAAATGCAAAAATTAGAATCTAATTATAATGTGACTTCCTTGATGCTTATATGGATATGTGATGTTATATGCGAGTGTATGTTTCAATTTGCTTTGGTTATTATATATATGTGGAATTAACTTTTCATTTGAGTGTGCATGTATTTTTAACAAAGCCACATAAATTCGGAGATCATCCCACACACGGTGTTGTTTTCCCTTGTGAAGCCGATCTAGTTCCAAGAGGAATCAAGATCAACTATGTGCATGATAAGTTTCTATAATGTTGTTGCATGTTGTTAGTCGGACTAAGTCTACCCTTCTTTTATTTTTGAATTCTAATTGGTGTTGTAAGAATATTGTCTTTTGAATTTCATTTTTTAAGTTATAAATTTTTGAGACCCCTTGTCATGTGCTTTAACTCAACCCTTGGTGCTCAAAATGGGCTAAACTTGACCCTGGATTGTACCCCTTGGGTTTAGGGACATTTTTGGCTTGTATAACCCTAGGTAAACCTCCATTTGGTCACTTTAACTTCACCCTAAAGTAAAGTGACGAAAATGGAGGCATGGGAGGGAGAGGATGAGTGGGTCAAACACTCAACCCCATCCTTTCCTCTTCCTTAGGTTGGGGAAGTCTCCAAGACCCCTTAATTGTGGAGGACTTTACTCCAAGTCTAATCTACAATTGGTGAGAGTACCTTGGGGTTGTGTGGTCCCTCTTAGGAAGAAAGGAATGGGGCACATGTGGCACCCATTCCCTCTTAAGCTCCACCTTTCTCTCCCACATGTTTTAGAGAGGACAAGTGGAGGGGAGAGAGAGACTTGGTGATGGGTGATTGACATGTGTCACCACCCATTCCATGGGTCTTGCTTGTAGTTCAGAGGAGGAGTGAGGAGGTGACATGTGTCACCTCCCCATTCCTCAAGGCTCATGGGAAGAGCTTATTATAATCCCACTTGGAGAAGGGTAGGGGTTGTTGGAATTTTTGGCAAATTTTATTGATTTGAATTTACTTTTGGGGAAAAGTGGGAGAGAGTTTTGTGGCTTATTTTGGAGAAGGAGTTGGAGGAACTCTACTCAACCATCTACCAAATTGGTCTTTTTAAGGTAGGGTTCAAGGCTAATGCCTTCCCTTATACATTTTTATTTGCTTGTGTGATGCTATGTGTGAGTTCTTTTTTTGAGTTTTTACTTGTTGTTGTGGGGAAAAATTGTAAGGGTGTTGTAAGAGCCTCTCCCACTTGGGAGAAGATGCTCAACAAGTGTGGGGTGGGGGAGGAGTGAACCTCCTTGGGGTCATTTCCTTGATTTTGTGGTGTTGTAGCCTTGAGGGAAATATGAGAATACGTGCAATATGTGCAATGGCTTGAGAGCAAAATGGAAGCTTGTGAAATTTTGTTAAAGGTGTTGGCTTGAGGCCTTGAGAGGTATTTGTATTGGGAAGTTGTAGGAGCAGCACTCTTGAGTTGAGTGTTGTCGACTCCCCTACCCCATTGAACTCATATTGAGTGAGTTCTTGTGTTGTGTTAACCATGGGAGTAAATTTGTGTTTGGTTGTTGAATGCCTTGTTGTGATGTGGTATGAGTTACCTAGTGTGTGGATGACCTCCCTAGCTCGGGGGTGACCCACTAACGGGTCTATGGTAGGGAGGAGAGCAAGTTGTTGTGGCTTCTTTCCCCTTTTTGTGTTATTGCAGGATATATTGGGAGCTTTGTGAAGTTGGAGAAAACACCATTGTTCTTGGAGTTGAAATCCTCCTTCTTTTTAGCTCTTGAGAGAGAGCTTGGCCAATTTAGGAGTTTGCATCATTTGTTAGTTTTCAAAGAGGAGAACATTGTTCTCCCTCTTGTTGTAAAAGTGTATTTTTTTTATTTGTCTGTGAGCTATTTACATTTGGAATAGAAATTTAAAATATGTTGATTTTAATGCTTATCATTCAAAAAATGTTGAAGGAAGAAAATTTGGTTTTAAAGTTATTTCATTTGTATGTTTATCTTGGAAATATCAAATAGGGAAGTTGTTGTTTCATTGTTGAGAGACAAATATAAAATTTGTATATTATTTTATGAAAAAGAAAATTAGTTGATGCTATATATTTGAAGTATTTACTTAATTGCAATTGTTTCCTTTCTTTAAAATGCAAATATTAATAATACAATGAATATATTTTGTTAAAAAAAAATGAGTTCCTTGCCTTATATATATATATATATATATATAAAATGTGTATTTTGAATGGATGTATTTATATGAATTTAAAATGTAAACTGATTTCATTATTCTGTCAAACCAAATAGAGACTACATTATATATACAATAGTATATATATATATATATATTATTAAATAAACTAAATTTTTGAGTTGGATCTATGAAATTTCTATGTGTATATATATATATTTAAATATATTTAAAACCTTTTTATAATCATCGTGTAGAAAGAATGAAATAGGCAGTGAATTCGAATTACACAGTTCGCAATTTTCTGTCTTAAAAAAATAATACATGTGGTGGGGGGTGGGGGTTCGAACCCCCCACCGTCTATTTTTTTAAGGGTGTGGGGAGGGGGGCAGAGCCCCCACCCACACCCCACTGTGTGGGATGTGGGTGGGGGCTCCGTCCCCCTCCCCACACCCCTACTCTCTACCTTCCCCGCGGGCCACACACACCCCCCGCGCAGTCTGCCGCCCGCAGACCCTTGCCTCCTCTGCCACGGCTCTGCCATTCCACCTATCTTGCTGCCATTCCACCTCCCTCCGCGGCCCCCTCTCAACATCTCCACCCTGCCGCTGCCGCCGTCCCCTTTCCCCATACGCGGTGTCCAAAACCCTGCGACCGTCCCTCCAACTTCGCCACCGCAACTACACATAGCGCCGCCCTCCTGTTAGGGTTTTTCAACAGATATATATATATATATATGTATACATATGTATACATATATATACATATGTATATATATATATATATATGTATACATATGTATACATATCTATATATATGTATACATATATATACATACATACATATATATACATACATATATACATACATACATATATATATATATATATATATATATATATATATATATATATATATATATATATATATATAGCCTCCATTTAACCTACAACCAAAAAACCAAAGACAACATGAGAGAAGGAAAAAGAAAGAAGAAGAGAAAAACAAAGAGGAAAAAATAATATGAGAAATGCAAAGAAAATAGGGTTAGGGTTCTTATGGCCATAAGGAAATTAGTTTTTTTATTTGAGGCCCTTTTACGGCTATGTAATTTAAAAATTGGCCTTAATTCTTTTATTCCCACACTTTTATTATTTCTACTTTTTTGTTTTAAAATTTAATTTTTGAATAGGACTTTGTGATTTATATAAAATGGGAATTTTTAATTCATTTGGAGAGTTATTTTTATTTGTTAGTAGCATGGTAAATTATAGACTGGTTAATTATTAGAGGGATTTTATATTTTATTAATTTTTTTAAAAATTTGATTAATTTAAGGGATTTTAATTGTTTTAAATTAATTTTTACAACTATATAATTATTGAGATATTAACCCTGGTCTTCAAACCTAAATCGACGAGGACAATTTAAACTACATCGTAATTAAGTAAAATTTAATATTCTTTTTAATCATTTGGGGTAATTTAATTAACGAATTTAAATTAGACGTTGATTTCAAACCAACTTGAAAACCTAGTACACTATTTAAATGAAGTTAGCTTATCTTGTTTCTATGATATGATCTACTAAGAAATTAGGAATAATGTAAAGGATGCAGTGATAATTTCAATTGATAGAAAACATGAAGAAGAACAAATTGATTGAGCTTTGTTGAAAATATTTTAAATTATAGAAAACGTGAAGGAGAACAGATTGATCGAGTTTTGTTGAAAAATGTGTTAAATTATAGAAAACGTGAAGGAGAACAAATTGATCGAGCTTTGTTGAAAAATGTGTTAAATTATAGAAAACATGAAAGAGAACAAATTGATCAAGCTTTGTTGAAAAATGTACAAATTAACTTATTCAACTAATCTACCAATTCAACTAGTGAGACGTAGGTAATATAAAACCAAACCAGTACACCTTACGATCAAAATTAGTTTTAGTACAATAAACCCTAATCATGCCCGTAAGGCGTTATGCTGCCAGATTTTTTTGGAATTTAGGGTTTAGCTAGGTTAGTGAAATTTAACCCTGTTTAGGACTATATTATTATTTTTTACCGAGTATCGACATTTGATTTTTGTATTAATTTTTTTTTCATTCACTTGATTTGGACTATTCATTTTGACTTACGTCAAAATCCCTTCATTCACATAGGTTAACTTAGGGTTTTAATCGTTGATCCTAACCCTATTGGCGACGTTAACCGCGTCATTTTGACCCCCTAGTTGGCCTTCGTTGTGAATGGTATGCACACGTGGACGCATTACCCCGCATTGAACTGTCATGTTTATGTCTTAAATGTAACGCCACCGAGCACGCTTACTTACATGTGCGAGGGGGTTTCTAGGGAAGCGTGGAAATTTTTTTGATATTTCATGTCATGACCACATGATTAATGTGAACATGACACGTGTGATGTGTGTCGTGACCACATGGGAAATGTGGGCATGACATTTGGTATCAGAGCCCAAGTTTAAACACTGGGCTTATTTAGGCACGTTATTTATTTCGCAACTTTGATTAATTAGTGCCTACCTTGTTTTGTAGGATGCATCCCCGATGAATTTGGCAAGCGCGATCACGTAACATTGCGTCCGTTGAGGTGCACAGTGATTCCTCTATAGAGGGTTAGGTACCCGCAGCCTTGTCAGATCAGCCAGTACCACAGGCACCACCAGGACTTGATATAGGACCTTAGATTTTACAGACATTATAGGCCATGTTAGAGAGGCTACTGCCAGTTATACCAGCACCACGTGATGATCCCCGCGTTGATCTGTGAGAGGAACCACGTGAGGAGCTGCGTGCTGATTTGCGAGATGAGCCACATGTAGAGCCCCACGTTGACCCACGAGAGGTACCACGTGTGGAGCCTTTTGTAGAGATACTAGATACTATAGTGGAGAAGGTAGGGTTAGCTTACAGAGCACAGAGTAGGAGTCCTTCGCGACATACGAGACGAGATGAGACTGTGAGGGTTGAGCAGGTACATCATGGACCTTATGAGTATGGTATGGATGAGCCAGTCATAGGATATAGAGACAAACAAGATCCCATCAGAGACCTACTTAGGCTTAACCCACCTACCTTCGCAAGAGCTACAGAGGGAGCCAAGGCTGAGGCTTGGCTCATCAGTCTTGATAGATGCTTTGCGTTGCGACCTTATGGGAGCAACATGAAAGCACACGTGGCAGTACACCTCCTGAGAGATGCAACAACTACTTGGTGGCATACTGAGGAGTGCAAATGCCGGTTATCATTAAACACACTCACATGGGACACATTCATAGAGCGCTTTAATGCGCGTTACTTGTCAGATCATTATAGGTAGCGCCGGATAGATGAGTTCCATGACTTACAGTAGAGAGGAATCACGGTTGCACAGTATGAGAGCTAATTTATTGAGCTTTCATGTTACGCAGAGTATCTCCATGATGAGAAACTTCTGGTGCACAAATTCATCAGAGGTTTGAATCAGGGGATAGCAGGACCAGTGCGTATGGCAGACCCCCAGACTATGAGTGAGGCTGCCGAGAAGGCTTACATTTCAGAGGAGATTCAGGGACGAGGGCAGAATTCACGCTTGCAGTTTCAGGACCGTAGTCATCAGCAGCAGAAAAACTTTCATAGACCACCACCACCACCACCACAGAGAGGAGGATTTAGTTCTCCTTCATTACCTCCTAGGCCTCCACAACAGCAGCAGTAGCATCAGCAGAGGTCTAGACCCCAGCAGAGGGCACAGGGAGGACATAATCATGGTTGGCAGCAGCAAGGCCCGCGTAGGGATCAGAGACAACATGGATCATCTACAGGACTTGCGAGGTCACAACAGTCATATAAAGGTTCATAGGGGTCCACAGGATGGACTGGGCAGCAGTCAGGTAGGACTCAGTCAGGGTAGTTACAGGCTAGGGGCCCATGTTATGTTTGTGGTGGGGCAGGACATTTGGCTAGAGAGTGTCCACAGGGTTTCACGACAGGGGGACAACCCCGTTCAGGAGGGTCAGAGCAGACTGTAGGAGATGTGGACAAGTGCCACCACATGTTCGCATCAGTTGATAACCGCTAGGCTGACTATCAGGCATCCGTAATTGAGACATTAGGTATGATCGGGGGTGCCCCCATCTCCATTCTTTTTGACTTTGGAGCTACCAATTTTTTTTTATCTACATCGTTAGTGGAATGTTGTAGGCTGGTGGCTTCTGGGTAGGACATTAGGTGGGAGGTTGAGTTGGCCTCTGGGGCCAGGATGTCAGTAGATACCTTGGTTTGGGATTGTGAGATTTCTTTGGGTTCCTTCACTACATCGTGTGACCTTAGAGTTATGCCATTAGGATCGTACGGTGTGGTTTTGGGTATGGACTTGCTTGCAGCTCATAGAGCCAAGCTAGACTATCGCCGAAGGGTGATTAGCTGCTTAAATGATCATGGTGCACTGGTTGAGATAGTGGGCATTCAGAAGCCCATGACAGTTCATATGATTTCTGCTCAGCAGCTTAAGCGCTGCATGCGGAAGGGATGTTAGATGTTCACTATCACAGTTAGTGACAGATCAGAAGATGAGCCTAAGGCTTCATTGGATGATCACCCTATCCTGAGAGAGTTTGCCGACGTGTTTCTACCAGAATTACCAGGTATGCCTCCACAGAGAGAGGTAGATTTCCACATCAATCTAGTGCCAGGTGCAGAGCTAGTGTCTCGTGCACCCTACAAGATGACTACACATGAGCTCATAAAGCTCAAACTGTAGTTAGAGGAGTTACTTGAGAAGGGGCACATTCGACCTAGTGTTTCACCATGGGGCGCACCAGTTATCTTCGTAAAGAAGAAGGATGGGTCTCTTCACTTGTGCATGGATTATAGGTAGTTGAACAAGGTGATGGTGAAGAACCGTTATCCTCTGCCTCAAATTGATGACCTTTTTGACCAGATGCAAGGAGCCAAAGTGTTCTTGAAAATTGATCTGAAATCTGGGTATCACCAATTGCGCATCATAGGGGCAGACATTCATAAGACTACTTTTCAAACTAGATATGGCCATTACGAGTTCACAGTGGTACCCTTCGGTTTGACGAATGCCCCTGCAGTGTTCATGAGTCTCATGAATGGGGTGTTCCGCACTTACTTGGATCAGTTTGTGATCATCTTTCTTGATGATATTTTGATCTATTCATAGACCGAGGAGGAGCATGTGGATCATTTGCATCAGGTTTTGCAGTGCTTGCGAGAACAATAACTTTATGGCAACCTAGTGAAGTGTGCCTTCTTCAGGACAGAGGTACAATAATTGGGGCACATCCTATCAGGCGATGGCATCTCCATAGATCCATCGAAGATCAGAGCTATCCAAGATTGGCCAGCACCCACCAGTGTGATAGAGGTCAGGAGTTTCATGGGATTAGCTGATTACTACTGTAGATTCGTAGAGAGCTTTTCCAAGATAGCGCACCCCATCACTTCCCTTTAGTAGAAAGGGAAGAGTTTCACTTGGACCAAGCAGTGCAAGAGGGCCTTTGGGGTCCTCAAGGAGCGTCTTATCAGTGCTCCCATATTAGCGGTTCCAGATCCTGTAGAGGATTTTGTAGTTTGCATAGATGCATCACTTGAGGGTTTGGGAGCCGTGCTTATGCAGGGTAGTAGAGCGATTGCATATGAATCACATAAGCTCAAGACACATGAGCTAAACTACTCTACTCATGATTTAGAGATCGCAGTAGTGGTACATGCTCTTGTTCATTAGAGACACTTTCTTTTGGGTCATCGCTTTGAACTCCACTCGGATCACCATAGCTTGTAGTACATATTCACACAACTGAATTTGAACGCCCACCAGTGGCATTGGATGGAGTTTTTATGTGAGTATGACTTTGATGTCCACTATATCAAAGGGAAGGAGAATGTGGTCATTGACGCCTTGAGTCGAAGGCGCTACGAGATCTTGACCTAGACATTGAGTGTGGACTTGAGAGAGCGCATCATACAACATCTGCCTGAGGATGAGTGGTTTCTTGAGGTGCAGCAGGAGATCTAAAAATAGAGGGCCCTTAAGGGCAGATTTGCAGGATATTCCCTTGAGTCAGATGGGTTGCTTAGACATCGACAGTGCATCTATGTACCCTATGCGGGTGATCTTTGTGCAGTGATTCTTTTAGAGGCTCATAGAGCACCTTATGCAGCACATCTAGGGGTGAAGACGATGCATGCTGACTTGTGACAGTTATACCCTTGGGCGGGTATGAGACGAGATATTGTAGAATATGTTGCTCATTGCCTTGAGTGCCAGAGGGTCAAGGTCGAGCATCAGCATCCAGCGGGATTTTTATACCCTCACGAGATACCTGAATGGAAATGGGACACCATTTCCATGGATTTTATTGTTGGTCTTCCTATGTCATCACACCGCCATGATGCCATCATGGTGATAGTTGACAAGTTGACCAAGGTTGCGTATTTCTCACCTATACGCACGACGTACAATGCACCATATGTGGCGAGAGTGTTCTTGGATCAGATTGTTAGATTACATGGGGTACCTCACCGTATCATTTCTGACAGGGACTCAGTGTTCACTTCAGCCTTTTGGAGAGCCTTACAACAGGTGTTTGGCACACAACTCAACTTCAGTTCCACTTATCATCTTGAGACCGATAGGCAGACAGAGAGAGCAAATCAGGTTCTTGAGGATATGCTCTGTATGTATGTCATGGATCATCAGAGTAGATGGGAGGAGTATCTGTATCCAATTGAGTTTTCCTACAACAATAGGCATCACAACTCGTTGGGTATGCCTCCTTTTTAGGCCTTGTACGGTAGACCTTGTAGGATGCCTTTGAGTTGGGACCGTATTGAGGACAGGGTTGCAATAGGGCCGGAGTTGGTTCAGGATATGGAGCAGTAGGTGACATTGATTAGGCAGAGACTTTAGGAGGCACAAGATCGATAGAAGAAGTATGCCGATGCTAAGAGGGTAGATCGAAGCTTCTCAGTTGGGGACAGAGTATTCTTGAGAGTGCGACCACACAAGAGTCCAATCCGTTATGGAAAGGGCTCTAATATCGCAACTCATTTTGTAGGACCTTTTGAGATCTTGGAGCAGATAGGACCTGTAGCATATCGTCTAGCCTTGCCACTTAGCCTGTCGTGTATCCACGATGTTTTTCATGTTTCAGTTTTACGACATTACATCTCTGATTTATCTCATGTATTAGATTGGAGTGCTCTTCAGGTAGAGGCAGATGGTCAATTGGCTTTGGAGCCAATTCACATATTGGCTCGTTGGATGCTAGGCCTTCGAGGTCGAGAGCTGGACCAAGTTAGGGTCTAGTGGGACATGTACGATGAGGTCACGGCGACATGGGAGGATGCAGCGAGATTGAGGGCCCTTTATCCTCACCTCTTTGATGACTTCCAGGAGAAAGTACAGTCTTAGGGGGGAGGATGTGAGGCCTACTTTTCACTCCCTTATATTTGACTATTTATTTTACTATTGGTGATACATTTAGTCTTATGGGACTGTTGATCCTGAATTTCTGGACTATTAGACTTTATGCTGTATGTGGATTGGTTATGCTTAGTATGATTTACTAATGATGTTAGACATATGGATTATATTATGATGTCATTGGAAAACTAATCATGTGATGTTAGTTAGAAATTTGTTTTGTAAATTCAATCTTGGGAATGGATGTTTGAAATACAGAATTTAGAATCTAATTGTAATGTGACTTCCTTGATGCTTATATGAATATGTGATGTTGTATGTGAGTGTATGTTTCAATTTGCTTCGGCTATTATATATATATGGAATTAACTTTTCATTTGAGTGCGCAGGTATTTATAATAAAGCCACAGAAATTCAGAGATCATCCCACACACGGTGTTGTTTTCCCTTGTGAAGCCGATCTAGTTTCAAGAGGAACCAAGATCAACTATGTGCATGATGAGTTTTTGTAATGTTGTTGCATGTTGTTAGTCAGGCCAAGTCTACCCCTCTTTTATTTTTGAATTCTAATTGGTGTTGTAAGAATATTGTCTTTTGAATTTCATTTTTTAAGTTATAAATTTTTGAGACCCCTTTTTATATGCTTTAACTCAACCCTTGGTGCTCAAAATGGGCTAAACTTGACCCTGGGTTGTACCCCTTGGGTCTAGGGACCTTTTTGGCTTGTATAACCCTAGGTAAACCTCCATTTGGTCAATTTAACTTCACCCTAAAGTAAAGTGACGAAAATGGAGGCATGGGAGGGAGAGGATGAGTGGGTCAAATACTCAACCCTATCATTTCCTCTTCCTTAGGTTGGGGAAGTCTCCAAGAACCCTTAATTGTGGAGGACTTTACTCCAAATCTCATCTACAATTGGTGAGGGTACCTTGGGGTTGTGTGGTCCCTCTTAGGAAGAAAGGAATGGGGCACATATGGCACCCATTCCCTCTTAAGCTCCACTTTTCTCTCCCACATGTTTTAGAGAGGACAAGTGGAGGGGAGAGAGAAACTTGGTGATGGGTGATTGACATGTGTCACCACCCATTTCATGGGTCTTGCTTGTAGTTCAGAGGAGGAATAAGGAGGTGACATGTGTCACATCCCCATTCCTCAAGGCTCATGGGAAGAGCTTATTATAATCCCACTTGGAGAAGGGTAGGGGTTGTTTGAATTTTTGGTAAATTTTATTGATTTGAATTTACTTTTGGGGAAAAGTGGGAGAGAGTTTTGTGGCTTATTTTAGAGGAGGAGTTGGAGGAGCTCTACTCAACCATCTACCAAATTAGGCTTTTTAAGTTAGGGTTCAAGGCTAAGGCCTTCCCTTATGCATTTTTATTTACTTGTGTGATGCTATGTGTGAGTTCTATTTTTGAGTTTTTACTTGTTGTGGGGAAAAATTATAAGGGTGTCGTAAGAGCCTCTCCCACTTGGGAGAAGATACTCAACAAGCGTGGGGTGGGGGAGGAGTGAACCTCCTCGGGGTCATTTCCTTGATTTTGTGGTGTTGTAGCCTTGAGGGCAATATGAGAATACGTGCAATATGTGAAATGGCTTGAGAGCCAAATTGAAGCTTGTAAAATTTTGTTAAAAGTGTTGGCTTGAGGCCTTGAGAGGTATTTGTATTGGGAAGTTGTAGGAGCGGCACTCTTGAGTTGAGTGTTGTCCACTCCCCTACCCCATTGAACTCATATTGAGTGAGTTCTTGTGTTGTGTTAACCATGGGAGTAAATTTGTGTTTGGTTGTTGAATGCCTTGTTGTGATGTGGTATGAGTTACCTAGTGTGTGGATGACCTCCCTAGCTCGGGGGTGACCCACTAGCGGGTCTATGGTAGGGAGGAGAGCAAGTTGTTGTGGCTTCTTTCCCCTTTTTGTGTTATTGCAGGATATATTGGGAGCTTTGTGAAGTTGGAGAAAACACCATTGTTCTTGGAGTTGAAATCCTCCTTTTTAGCTCTTGAGAGAGAGCTTGGCCAATTTAGGAGTTTGCATCATTTGTTAGTTTTCAAAGAGGAGAACGTTGTTCTCCCTCTTGTTGTAAAAGTATATTTTTTTTATTTGCGTGTGAGCTATCTACATTTGGAATAGAAATTTAAAATATGTTGATTTTAATGCTTATCATTCAAAAAATGTTGAAGGAAGAAAATTTAGTTTTAAAGTTATTTCATTTGTATGTTTATCTTGGAAATATCAAATAGGGAAGTTGTTGTTTCATTGTTGAGAGACAAATATAAAATTTGTATATTGTTTTTATGAAAAAGAAAATTAGTTGATGCTATATATTTGAAGTATTTACTTATTTGCAATTGTTTCCTTTCTTTAAAATGCAAATATTAATAATACAATGAATATATTTTGTTAAAAAAAATGAGTTCCTTGCCTTACAGAAATTTGATTAATATATATATATATCTTTGCTTATTGTTTAAACAGAAAATTTGTAAGTGATTGGAAGGAAAATTATAGTTGAAAATATATATATATATATATATTATGTGTATTTTGAATGGATGTATTTATATGAATTTAAAATGTAAACTGATTTCATTATTCTGTCAAACCAAATAGAGACTACATTATATATACAGTAGTATATATATTGTTATATTTTATTATTAAATAAACTAAATTTTTGAGTTGGATCTGTGAAATTTCTCGGTGTATATTTATTTATATATATATAAATATAAATATAAATATAAATATATATAAATATATTTAAAACCTTTTTATAATCACTGTGTAGAAAGAATGAAATAGGCAGTGAATTCGAATTACACAGTTGGCATTTTTCTGTCATATAAAAAATAATACATGTGGTGGGGGGGTTCGAACCCCCCACCGTCTATTTTATTAAGGGTGTGGGGAGGGGGGCAGAGCCCCCACCCACACCCCACTGTGTGGGATGTGGGTGGGGGCTCCGCCCCCTCCCCACACCCTCTACTCTCTACCTTCCCCACGGGCCACACACCCCCCCCGTGTAGTCTGCCATCCGCAGACCCTTGCCTCCTTCGCCACGGCTCCGCTGTTACACCTCTCCCACCGCCATTCCACCTCCCTCCGCGGGCCCCTCTCAACACCTCCTTCACTGCCGCCGCCGCAATTCAACCTCCCTCCGTGGCCCCCTCTCAACACCTCTACCACTGCTGTCGCCACCGTCCCCTTTCCCCATATGCAATCTCCAAAACCCTGTAGTCGTCCCTCCAACTCCACCGCCACAGCTACACACAGCGCCGCCCTCCTGCTATATATATATATATATAGAACCTGCAACCAAAAATCCAAAGACAACATGAGAGAAGGAAAAAGAAAGAAGAAGAGAAAAACAAAGAGGAGAAAATAATATGAGAAATGTAAAGAAAATAGGGTTAGGGTTCTTATGGCCATAAGGAAATTAGTTTTTTTATTTGAGGCCCTTTTAGGGCTATGTAATTTAAAAATTGGCCTTAATTCTTTTATTCCCACACTTTTATTATTTCTATTTCTTTTGTTTTAAAATTTAATTTTTGAATGGGACTTTGTGATTTATATAAAATGGGAATTTTTAATTCATTTGGAGAGTTATTTTTATTTGTTAGTGGCATGGTAAATTATATACTGGTTAATTATTAGAGGGATTTTATATTTTATTGATTTTTTTTTTAAATTGATTAATTCAAGGGATTTTAATTGTTTTAAATTAAATTTTACAACTATATAATTATTGAGATATTAACCCTGGTCTTCAAGCCTAAATTGACGAGGACAATTTAAACTACATCGTAATTAAGTAAATTTTAATATTATTTTTAATCATTTGGGGCAATTTAATTAACGAATTTAAATTAGACATTGATTTTAAACCAACTTGGAAACCCAGTAAACTATTTAAACGAAGTTAGTTAATCCTGTTTCCATGATCTGATCTACCAAGAAATTAGGAATAATGTAAAGGATGCAGTGATAATTTTGATTGATAGAAAACGTGAAGAACAAATTGATCAAGCTTTGTTGGAAAATGTTTTAAATTATAGAAAACGTGAAGGAGAATAGATTGATCGAGCTTTGTTGAAAAATGTGTTAAATTATAAAAAACGTGAAGGAAAACAAATTGATTGAGCTTTGTTGAAAAATGTGTTAAATTATAGAAAACGTGCAGGAGAACAAATTGATCGAGCTTTGTTGAAAAATGTACAAATTAACTTATTCAACTGATCTACCAATTCAACTAGTGAGACGTAGGTAATATAAAATCAAACCAGTAAACCTTACAATCAAAATTAGTTTTAGTACAATAAACCCTAATCACGCCCATAAGGCGTTATGCTGCCAGATTTTTCTAGAATTTAGGGTTTAGCTAGATTAGTGAAATTTAACCTTGTTTAGGACTATATTATTATTTTTTGCCGAGTATCGACATTTGATTTTTGTATTAAATTATTTTTTTTCATGCACTTGATTTAGACTATTGATTTTGACTTATGTCAAAATCCCTTCATTCACATAGGTTAACTTAGGGTTTCAATCGTTGATTCTAACCCTATTGGCAACGTTAACCGCGTCACTTCAACCCCCTAGTTGGCATTCATTGTGAATGGTATGCGCACGTGGACGCATTACCCTGCATTCAACTATCATGTTTATGCCTTAAGCGTAACACCACCGAGCACGCTTACGCGTGCGAGGGGGTTTCTAGGGAAGCGTGGATTTTTTTTGATATTTCGTGTCATGACCACATGACTAATGTGGACATGACACATGTGATGCGTGTCGTGACCACATGGGAAATGTGGGCATGACATTTTCCACTTGTTGCAAACACTTCACCACCACTCCTTGAGTCTTGAGATTGACTTCTAATTTGATCTGGAATGACTCTTCACCTATTTATGTACACATTTGTTCATAGTCAAAACACTGATTATATGATTAACAAATTGATCATTATTGGTGTCATTTGTTCTTGCATACTGGTTATTCTGCCTAGTTTTATTGACTACATTTACATGGTATCAGAGCCGACTGGGTTAGAATTACTAGTTTGAATTGGTAGAATTCCATTTATGAGTGTCTCTGTGATTGGAGAAGTATAGATCCTGATTTGTGGCATCGTGGAAGCAGCTAAGGGCTTTTTGCACCACTGAGAAGGTCGATTTATGTTCCAAGGCTCCATCTGTGGTTGAACTGGTCTATCTGAGGTCATGTGCTCGTGTTGGAAAACATTAAAAAATTCTCTGTTGAGAAAAGGCATTTGAATCCTTTGCCTAGTGGATCAACTGGAGAAAGGCGTTTGAATTCTCTATCAAACTCTCAGGCATTTGAATTCTATGTTTAATTTATTGTTCGATGATTGAACTTGCTAGAAAAAGGCATTGTAATTCTCTATTGAATCTTCGTAGTTCACTTTGAATTAAATTTGTTTTGGATTTGCAAATTTGGTTTTAATGTGCCTTGAATTTGATGTGCAAATAGGTGTGGATTTGCATTTAATCTGATTTGAATGTGCCTTAAATTTGTTGTGAAAAAAGGTGCTTTGAATTGCAAATCTAGTTTAATTTTGTGCAATGAAATATGTGAAAAGGCATTTTTGTGCAAAGGCAAAGATGTTTTAGCCCCTTTTACTAATTTTGTGCAAGGTGTGTGATGTTTGGATCGAATTTGCAGGTTTCTGGCTCAAATTTGCCTTGATGGCTCACTTGAATTTTCTTTAGCTTGAATTTGCTTTGCCTCGAATCCCTGGGAGGCACAAGGCTGATTCATTGAAGGGGTGGGAGTCAAACCGATGTTATTTGGCACGTTGGAACTACAGGCTCACGTTTTGGAGCCCCTTTTGAAGGTGCAAGCAAGGTAGGCCATCAAATTTTGTGCAGTGTATAGGTGCACTATTCATTTGGAGGATCCCCCAAAGAGTTTAACCCCATGTTCTTTTTTACTACAAAAGGCATTTTAAAAAAATAAAATTAAAAGGAGTAAGGACATAAAATAGGCAAAATAGTGGGGTATTTAAATTGGGGCAAAATTGTTTTGGAGGAATTATTGTTTTTAAAAACCCTTGTATTTTTGCCATACGAAGACGAAGGGTGAGGCTCAGGTTGGCAGGGGGCCAATTCCCCCTCATAATCAAAGCCATTGTATTCTATACTCCGTGTCGATTCCAACGAGTAGTTGGAAAAACTAGGTCCATTATCACCTCTAGGTTTTTTTTTTGTTTTGTTTTGTTTTGTTTTTTTTTTCCTGATTTTAAGTGCAATTTTTATTAAATAGGTCATTTATGGGAAATTGATTGTGTAATAACTTCTGATCGGTAGCTCGAAATTGAGCATCATTTTTTGCAGAAGTTAATGTTTTTTCATTTCCCACACATTGCACCTATTTTCATTTTAAAATGCACTAAGTTATAAAGTGCCACAAATCAGGGGGTGTTATTGTAGAAATAATATGCTATTACTTATTATTTAATAAGAATTGTTCATATATTTCACACATGGTGTTAAGCCACCTTAGCTAGGTATGTGTAAACTTGGAGAGTTCGAAATAACTCTCCAAGATATATGTCGACACTTATTTTCCACTTGTTGTAAACACTTCACCACCACTCCTTGAGTCTTGGAATCGACTTCTAATTTGATCCAATGTCTCTTCACCTATTTGTATACACATTTGTTCATATTCAAAACACTAATTATATGATTAGAAATTGATTATTATTCTTGTCATTTGTTCTTGCATACTGATTATTCTACCTAATTTTCCTGCTACATTTACAGCTACTTGACCTGACTTGCAAAGGATCACAGATGCCCTGCTCATGGAGGCTAAGGCCTTTGGCATTATACTTCATGTCGTGACACATCTGCATGGGTATGGGTAATTCATTCTCTTGAAGTAGGAGGCATACTCTTCATCATCGTAGAGCCAAGTGTTGTTAGAGCCTTCAATGATTTCTTCTATTAATGATCCATCATGGATGAAGATAGTAGGCCTGTATTGTAGCGTATGGGAGGGGTCACTGGATGTGGCATGAGGTTAACTATAAGATCAGGGTGAGAGGGGAAGTTTGACGATATTGAAGGAATTATGGAGTTTGTGCTCTTCGCATCCTTTATCGATGATCTTAAGGGATGTTTTGATGGGTGCTTGTGTTAGGGGTCAGGCTAGCAAAAATGAAAGGGAGGTTGGTGGGGTCAACATAGGATGTGGATTTGGTATAACCATGAGAGGGCATTACCTTAGAAATGGGACAATGGTGAGCTTTACAAAATTGACCCTCTAGCATTTTACAATATTGAAATGGGTGAGGGTCCACAAGGATAGTGACCTCTAGACCATTGTATAGAAATTTGAGGCATTAGTGGTAGGTGGATGGAATGACCTACAAGGTGTGAATCGATGGGCAACCAAGGAGGATGCTGTATAAGAGGTTGAGATTGACAACATGGCATAAAGTTTGATGCAATATGGGACCTAGCTCTATGGGGAGGCAGATGGTCCTGACTGAGTCTCTTTCCATATTATCATATGCCTTAATACTAATGATTTGTGCATGTAGGGCTTCTGCTGAGTATCCAAGCTATTGCACTAATCTGAAAGTGCAAAGGTTTAGTCCTAACCCATTATCTATGAGCACTCATTTAATTTTGTGCTTGGAGATGATGGTTTAATGTGAAGGGGACGAGTGCGCATAGGATCAATGGAGGGCACGTCGCTTGGGCTAAAGGTGAGGTAGTGATTGGTGGAAAAATTGTTGATGAGGGATTGGAAATGGGATGGATCAATGTCATTAGGGATGTGGGAATCCTAAAGGACATGATTTAGGATACCCTATGAGTTGGGGATGATTTAAGGAGTTTGAGAATGGATATTTATGCGGGCATCCACTCAAGATGGTCAAGGAGATTATATTTCTTTTCAGAATTGGTAGGAGGTGGGCGTTGGATGGTGACTTTGCCACATTGAGTGGTGACGATGTAGTCAGAGGATTTGATAATTTTTATGGTGTGGATGTGTTCATGGGATTGCTCAATATTCCCAATGATAGAATTGTAGTTGTGATGTGCTTTATGGTAATCAATTTTGTGGGTTCAAGAGGTTTGGCCTTGGTTTTCTTTTTGGGTTACTTGACATTTATCATGCTTGGGAAAGGGGTCTTGGTATATGCTTATATCCTTGTTAGGTGATTAATTGAAGGGTTCTTGGATTTTAATTTCACCGCAGTCAATGAGGTCTTGTATATAGTGTTTTAACTTCATAAGCTTTCATGTGGCATGACCCTTAATGCAATGATAATCATAATATTCATTTTCACAGAACCATGATGGTTTGGGCTTTCTTTCATCAAAAGGTCGGGTGAGGGGGAATGTGATCATGTTAGCCTTAACAAGTTTATGAAAAAACAACTTCAATATATTCTTCAAGTGGGGTGAATTGTCTCTTTTTATTTTCCTTCTCTTGTTTGGGCTTCCTTGTGGGGATGGTGATGGAGGAGGGCTGTTGTAGGTTTTGGACATTTTTGGAGTTGGTGGCCCCATATCGGACTATGTTCTTGTTTTCATTCTTACTCTTGCTAAAGAATTTTGTTTTTTTTAGGTTAGGTTTGATCTTTAGAATATATTTTGATCAATCCTTTAGCAATGAGGGTTTTTTCGATGTGAACACCCTTTTAATTATTCCTCAAATGTGTAGGACTTTCATGGCATACCATCTTGAAATCCATTAATGGAGTCTTTCATGGCTTTCCACTCAAGGTTAAAAGGGGTTTCGCGAGGTGGGAGAGGAGAGATGTAGGTCTGGTATTGTTGATGTTGATGGTTTGGTTTATTGGAAGGGACATGATTGGGGTTCAAAGTGTAACCATCTTTGGGGATGGACATGTTGGCGTATGTGTAGGTTGGTCTATAATGATGTTTTGAGTGGGTGGAATGAGATTTGGATTTGTTTTGGGTATCTATGGTGGATGTAGGTTGGGATGTGGAGGGTGTGTTGAGGATATCGACATGGTGTGAGAACCATTTTGGGTCTTCTTTTGTATTTATTCCCCTTTATCACAAGGGTGACATAGGTTGACTCTTGGTGTTGGACTCAATATGGTGGGTATGGTCATAGCTTGTGTCAGGAATGTCATGGATTGAGATTCCATCGTGGTCATGACCATGATCAGAGAATTCATTTTGCAAGCTATGTTGTCAAGGTTTGAAAGGTCATAAATAGGGGTTAAGTTAGCCCCTGCCTTGATTGCATGACATGAATGATGTCATTATTGTTTTTTTTGACGAACCTATTAATAATACTATGTCCTTATAGAGAGTTTGAGAATTGATCATAGTTGAAGGTGTATTCAGGTTGGCTGGGAGCCTTACTATCCCTATCATTGTCATGGGGTGTGATGGACCTCCCACATGGGTGTGGAAGGCCGAAGGAAGGAAGGGGATCTATTCATTGAACTCCATCCTCAACTTATCTTGTTGCCTAGCGATAGGAGGCATTCAACAAAGTGCAAGGCAAGGTGTGTTGGTAAGATTAGATTTTTTTTTATTGGAGTATTTAGCCTTGGCCAAGGATTGATTCTTTGGATGGTGAACTTTGATTCAGATCTAAGGTTCCAAGAAGGAATCCCTTTAGGAGACTACAAGGATTGTTATGATAATTTGGGTTGGTTTGGATTGGGAAATGACAATTTCTAAGGGTGATTACATATTTTTGTTTTGTGATTGATGTTAGATGATTTGATTTGGGATGGCAAAGTGGGATGAAAAATCCCAATGGTGACTAAAAATTTGGATTTGAATTTGGGATTGATTGGTTTTGGATCTTTGGATAAGTGTTATGGGGAACCTAGGAGCATCCTACGGCATGAAGGATGACTATTAGGATGATTAGATTTTATGGATAAGAGGATGGATCAAGTTGACCAATGTGAGGGAACTTGGACTATCAAATAGTTAAGCTTTGGATCCTCTAAGCTTATTGTAGATTAATTTAATTTTGGGGCCTAAAGATGATTAAGGTCCCAAGGGTGGATTGATTTTGGAATCTAAGGATGACCAAGACCTCAACGATGGGTTGATTTTTGGGGTCTAAGGATTCTTAAGGCCCCAAAGATGGATGAATTTGGTTGGATTGTTGATTTTAGGGATCCAAAGATGATTTTTAAAAGGATCCAAGGGTGTATTTGTTGGTTTAGGATGGTTCTAAAGAGTTGAAGGGTAATTTAGAATGGAAGAGGTGATTTGGGGATGGGGGAAAATAAAAAGCTGTTAGAACTATGTTAGGGATTTAGGAGGATTAAGTGTTTGGAAAAAAAGGTTTGAAGATTCTAAAGTGATGAAATGGTTTGGGTTGAGATGGGATGGGGTTGTTTAAGCTGGGGGGAAATGATGGGGAATGTTTAGAATTAAAAAGTTTTGATGAGCTAGGGATCCTTAAATTCAAATGTTTTTCTTATGGAATATGTTTATGTCAAGGCAATGTTTAGGATTTTAGGGGGATATGGTTAGGCTTAAGGTTTTACAAACAAGCATGGGTTGATCACAATGGTAAACACAGTAAGCACACTAACAACCTAACTTTAGTAAGAAGGGTGTGTCAATTTTTGTTGGCCCACAAGTATACTATCTACTAAGTTGTAGATAACTAAGGAATGTAAGGTCATGTACCACCTATACACTCCTTTCCATGGAGTCTAAGGTCTTTCTCACGGTGAGCTCTATCTCTACATACTTAGAAGTATGATGTGAGTAACTTTCCAAGCCTAACTGGTATCTGGTGTACCATGAAAAAGGATGGTCGAAAGGTCATGATCTAGGCTAATAAGGCTTCTAAGGGATGCCCCCAAGATACACAAGGTATGAGGGATCAAAGTTTGTGAATAAGGATCTCATCTACAAGAATTTGTTAATGTTATAAACCAATCCCACTTCACCTTGGATCCTTATACAAAGGGGCACTAAGGCTATGCCAAGGCATGATGATGAATCATATTGGGGTATACCTTTCATCCTCCCCCTTTGATTAACCCCATCATAATGTGTGATTTGGGTCATCCCCTAATGTAATGAAATCCTTAGGTAGGCCCCTAAAGGGAAATTTAATTCCAAGTGCTTTTGATTCGTAAGTTCATCTTTCGATGCATGGAAGAGCACACACAAACTTGGAATTCTTACAATAAACAAAACGTGAACCAAGAGGTGCTTTTTGTAAGGCCTACCCTTGTCTCACTGATACATACTGATTTATCTTATAGTTCTAGATCAAATGATAAAATGAGTTGACTATTATATGATGTAATGATGTGATTGAATATGCGTCCTCATTGGTCTATTAATGTTGCTTCGGCTACGATTTCATTGTGGGATTTGATGTTTTGATTTGAGTGTACAGTACATATGTACAGGTATTGACCAATGGGTGGATGTGGAGGAGGAGATAGGGAACCACTGGACCCCATTGTCTTACCTAGACCTTAGGTCAAGCTATTGGCCCTATGTCATGCGGTATGTTATCACTCAAACCGTCCTATTCGATTTGCGAATAGAGGACTACTTTGAGTGTTTGTCTTATACCTCTTACCAAAATTAATTGTGTTAGGATCCCTATGTTTTGTGTAAACCTGTAAAGTGTTTATGTCTTATTTTCATGTTGGTTATCATGAAATCTATTTTCTCTTCTTCGTTTCCTCCTATGCTTACTAGAGTGGTGGTCATTATCCTTGTTGTGCTCTATGTGAGGTCATTTTTGGTCAAAGATCATCGTGGGTTGGTGCTTGGCTTTTAAGTGTTTTGTAGGGACTTCGTAATGCTTGCTTATGTGTTTGGCCTTTATTTTGTGCATTTTAAAGAAATTGTTATAGGGCACCTACTTCCATAGTGGGGTAGTTTGCATGTTAATGGTTGTGTTCGCAATTGGGTCCTTGGGTTATTAGATAGTCTGTGCATGTTAATGGTTGCGTAAAAAAGTATATAGTATTGTTTAATCCATGTATTAAATCTAGTATGGATGTGAGTGTCGGTTTGCTTTATATTATGTATGTAAACAGGATAGGTCTTTGTTCATAAAGTACCTATCAGAGATTTTTATTTAGATAAACTTATAGGAGATTATAGTTGTTTAAATATTTTCTTCTTTTCGTATTAACCCTGAGAGCATATTAGGTTTAATTCGATAGTCGAGGTTGCTTGGCAAGTATTTGTTTTATGACTTTTCGCTTTTCTATAGTGCTCTTTAAAATACTACGCTATCTTAGTATGCACGATTGATAGGAAAACTAAACTTCTATCTAGTATTTATAGATAGTTATTATCAAAAATCCTAATTAAAATTACGGCGGGTTGATTAAAAACTCCTACATTTAGGGCTTAAATTTGACAGTCGACCTTGCCTATCGAGTAACTTTTACGTATGATAGTTATCTTTTCTATGGTGTCCTTATAATACAATGACTTAGCTTAGTATGAGTAAATCCATATATCAAACCAGATACTATTATAAAATCGTAATCCTATTTAAACTATGAGTGGTCATCTAAAATCTCTCCTTTCTCTACCACCAAACCCATTTATGATTTTATTTGTTTTGGTATATATAATTTAATAATAAACTGTATGTTTCCTTGTTAAAACCAGGCACTATCATTCTCAAGGATGATAACTGTGATTTTATTTTTCCCCACCACCTCTACTGAAAGATTTTTTTTTTACCGTTGTGTTAGGTAGAGGACTCTTCGGTGTCTCATTGGCACATTGATTTTTTTTTTAACTGGGGCACCCTGACATCCCGTAGTGGAGTTGTTTCACATGTGAGAAAGGAGAGAAGAGCCATGCCTTCAGGGATTGACCATGCTGCTCCTAACTGCAAGTAGGGAAGTTCCAATTCTTAAAATTTTTTTTTGGGAGAAAAGGGAGGTGGATTTGGATGCGGAGTGGAGTGCCAGGTCGAGCCTCACTTTGACCGATTCATTTCTTTACCCCACTGATAGTTGCCACTAGCACGAAAAGATCCTCTTACACTTAATGGAGGAGGAGCCTAATGAATGAGGGGAGGAAGCTTAAAGCAGGAATGCATAGTAGAGGATGGCGGGGGGAGGGAAGGTAGACGTCTCTGATAGATTGTAAGTAAAGGAAGAGGGGTCGGGAGGAGGACAGGAAGAAGGTATCAAGGGAGCTCGGATGTCTGAGCCGTGACTCGGGGGGAAGGAGGGAAGAGATTTTGGGGTGTTCAGGTGGAGTTTTGGAAGTAGCCATGGAAAAAAAGAAGAGGGAGATCAACAAGGTTGTGATTGGACATGTCGACTCTGGCAAGTCCACCACCACTGGTCACCTTATCCAGAAGCCTGGGGGTATTGACAAGCGGGTGATGGAGCATTTTGAGAAGGAAGTTGCTGAGATGAACAGGAGGACTTTCAGGTATGCCTTGTTTCTTGACAAGATTAAGGTGGAGAGGGAGCATGGTATTACCAAGGATATTGCTCTCTGGAAGTTTGAGACAACAAGATACTATTGCACGGTCATCGATGCTCCTGGGCACAGAGATTTCATTAAGAACATGATTTCTGGTACATCATAGGCTGATTGTGCTGTTCTGATCATTGACTCCATGCTTGGTGTGAAACAAATTATTTGTTGTTACAACAAAATGGATGCCACCACCCCCAGGTATTCCAAGGCCCGATCTGATGAAATTGTCAAGGAAGTTCTTCATACCTGAGGAAGGTTTGTTATAACCTAAGAAAATCCCCTTCGTACCCATCTCTAGTTTTGAGGGAGACAACATGATTGAACACCCTTCCAAATTGGATTGGTACAAATGACCCACCTTGTTGGACGCACTGGACCAGGTGAATGAGCCCAAGAGACCTTCAGACAAATGCCTGCGATTGTCCCTTCAGGATGTGTACAAGATTGTTGGTATTGGAATGGTGCTAGTAGGACGGGTTGAACTGGTGTTCTTAAGCCTAGTACAATGGTCACCTTTGGTCCAACAGGACTGACAACTGAAGTCAAGTCCGTGGAAATGCACCATGAAGTCCTAGAGGAGGTACTACCTGGTGACAATGTGGGGATCAACGTCAAGAATGTGGTTGACAAGGATCTTAAGCGTGGCTATGTGGCATCTAACTCTAAGAATGATCCTGCAAAGGAAGCTACAAACTTTACCTCACAGGTGATCATCATGATTCACCCTTTAACAAAATGATAAGTCCTTTCCTTCATATGGTACTATCTTTTTTTTACGCTAAATCTTTTCCTCTTTTGATATAGTTTTTTTTAAATACGAATCCTTTCCTTCTTATGATGTAGTCCTTATATATATTTTTTAAAATTGTTGATGGGAAAACAATAGATGGCTCTTAGTGAATTTAGTATCCTTTTTATAAATTTGAACTTTTTTTGTAGAGTGGCATAGTAGAATTGTTACACATGCCAGAATAATAATGTGCCCTCTTTTGTTCCCTTAGATGATGGTTGGGGGTGGCAGTCTGATGTGTTATTACTACGTGTTAATTATTCTATGTGTGTGCTTGTGACACTGTGATTGCCTTATCGTATCATTTTAGTACTTCTCCTTCTATTGAAATGTTAGTTGTGTGGGCATCTTGGTGGAAGGTTTTATGGCGTGGGGATTTCCTCTTTATTTCTCAGCTGCATGGTTATGTTATGGATAGTGTAACTGTTAAGAATAAATTTTGTATGAAAATTTTGTTTATGCATACTCACTCTTGTTATCCCTTTCTCCCTTCTCCTTCTTGGATGGGGCCATCAGTACCCCCAAGGTGGAATCTTGAACATGTTTGGTATGGTGGAGTCTTTTGTTGTGCATTGAGTTCTCAAGATCTGTCATCTTCCCTCTTAGATGCTTGGTGTGTGTGTGACTTGTGTTTCATTATTATGTGGTTGAACCCAGTGTCATGCTTGAGTCCCTAGTGGAGTGTTTTGGACAGGTAGGGTGGTTCCTAGATCTCCTCTCTCCGCATCTTGGGGGTTGCCTTGTGCGCAATGGACATCCATTGAGTTCGACGATGGCAATATGGTTGGGAGGTGGGCAACATCGCCCTTTGGTCTTCATGATTGTGTACTCTATTACAGGCTTGGCAAGACTTTCTTCCTTACCTTTATGTTGTACTCTTTTGTCCATGGAGCCATTGGGGCAATTCATTGGGTCTTTGATGTATGTTGTATTTCGACTAGTCTTGTAATTTAACTCTTGGAGCTCGACATCTTCCACGTGTGGGAAGGTGGCTTCCACCTTGCAATTATATTAGATTATATTTAGATTTAAATACTGACTCCTTCTTCATATGGAAAATCACTCCTGGTGTATGATCATAATTTATGAATTATTGTTTTATAACTATGTTGAAGTCCCCGTAGTTCCTCAATGAGTCCATGCGGGGTTTTAATATTGTTTTTTTTTAAATTTCTTTTGCCTTGTAATGAAATGGATTATCTCTTGTCTTAAGGTTGATATTCTAATTGAAGAAAATTGTATTTGCCTTATTATTCCCTAAGGTTGATATTTTTATGGTAGGAAATTTTGATTAAGGAAAATAACTTGTATTCTATCTTATTGTTCACCTAAGGTTGATATTGTTATCGTAGGAAATTGTATTAAGAAAATAACTTCTATTTTTTCCTTATTGTGCACCTGTATGTCCATGCTCTCATACTCTCACTTAAGTCTTTACGTTATGTTTCAAGTTGGTTATAAATCTTTTTATCTTGTATTCTTCACATTATTCCTTCGTGTATGAATGATATTACAAGTCTATCACCTTCTCTTAAATGGGTTATTTCAGTCTCAGTTTAATGATGGTGCCTTTAAATTTACTGCTTGTGTATTGATGTAAGTTTTCAACACCTGATGATTGAATTATCATTGATGTAAGTTTTACTCTTTTTGTCAATGAAATAAATTTATTGATATATTTTTTATTATGTTGAAATGTATTAAATAGACGTTGATATCCTCTAGTTCCCCTTTTGTTGCGGTGTCATAATTTAGTAATGGATGTAACACTTTGCCTTGAATCCTCTTCTATTCTAGTAGGATAGAATGAACTAGATCGTGTTACAACCGCTTATGAATATAATACCTTATTCTTGTGTTAAATGGATGTTGGATCAATTCTTCTTGCATAGTTGTAGTTTGGTTACTTAATGTTATTATCCCCTTGGTTTGATTTATCTGACAAGGCGTATCAGATGTTTCATCCACGCCTTGTCTTCCTTCCCCGCCTTGTACGACGAGGATTTAGGGATAAGGGAATTTTTTTTTTGGTGGTTCATGTCATGACCACATGAGTAATGTGGCATAACATGTGTTTTATCGTGTTGTGGCCACTTGTAAAAAGTGGGCATGACACTTTTGATCCCTAAGATCACCTTTCAATGTGAGGGGAGAGAATACATACTCCCTTGACCCACACAAACATACTAAACAAAGTTAATTTACCTTAGGAAATAAAATATGTGGTGTAAAGATCAATATGTTCAAAGGGTATTTTTGATTCCCAAGATAATCTTTCAATGCAAGGGAAGAGCATACACACACCTTCAACCACATGAAATTCACCAAAAAAAGTTAATTTTAAAACCCAAGGAAATGTGAAAGAAAACACACAATTAAGGTTTGATGATAGGCCTTCGTCAATTCAAACCTACAAGAAACTTGTTAGTAGTTTGGATGTTTAGGGCGTCTACCAATGGTCCTACAAGTGGTTAGTGATCAAATTTTTAAGATAATTCAATCCACAAGAAAAAAGAGGTTAGCCAAAATGATAAAAAATAATGTTGGAAAATGTATGGAGATGCAAAAACATTGACACATAGGGCAAAAATGCCACACATAATTCAAAAATGATGAACCCAGAAAGAAAAATTACCAAACTATGCAAAAATAATACAAGAAAAAGCAAAGATGCTACTGAAAATGCATATATGCAATAGGGGACGATGTCTATGTTTGAATGGAATCACAGAAACAAAAATGTCAAAATAATAAAAAAATACTCAAAATCCGGCAAAAAGAAGGTTAGCCTAGAATGTCAAGGATTCTTACAAGTACTTCCTACAAGTCAATCTTAGTGTTAAATTCAAACAAAGTTAGTTAATCATCAATTTTTTTTCAAAAGAATTAAACTCACACAAACCCTACTTAAAATGCTTAGTAAAATGACAATTAGAATGATAAAAAAATGTTAGAGGGCCTAAATAAAACAAAGGATGACATTTATGAACCAAAGAGGCCTGAAAACCTACAAAAAGAGAGGGTTAAAGTTTGATCAATGCCAAAAATAAAAGACTGCTATAAGGCAGGGTGCAAGTACCACGAGAAATGTAGAAATGCCATGAAAAATGAAAAAATACAACAGGGCAACAATGTTTGTGTTGAAAATGCCCCTAAACCTACAAAACATAAAGATTAGCCCAAAAAACCTTCTAAACCTGACAAAGTAAGAGTTAGGAAGGCCTTAAAAAGATACAAATGTGTTTAGTTTGCAAGCAAAGTTAATGCAAAGGACTAATAGAAGGATAATTATGCAAGAGGACAACCAAATAAAAACCCTACTATTCCTTAGCTAAAGATGGTTAAAAATTTTTGGAAAAATGATGGAAACACTCTAAAAACCACAACACAATACTAAAGTAAATGTTAAAGGACCTAAAACATTCAACCACCTGCAAAGAAATAAAGTTAAGGATGTGGAAATGTTGAAAATGTGTAGGCGCTATGGGCCATGGTGCAGGTACTATGAGCCAGGGATAGGCATTATGACAGAGTGTCGTCTACACCAAAAGAGTAAAAAACAAAGCCTATAAGATGTGGAAATGCTATGACCACCTACACAGACATCAATACATAGGGCAAAAAATGCTAGGAACCTTGGGAACACATCCAAGAATGTCAAAAACCTACAAAAACCATAAAACAAAGCTCACAATCCAAATTTAGCTCCTACATTTGGTTTTAGCAAGAAATAGAAGTAAACTACAATACAAAAAATAAAGAAAAACATGTGTTATACCTCCATTTGTTGTTGTAGATGTGCTCCAATGATCAAGCTTTGATATGTTAGAGTGTAATGAAGGTTCTCAAGTGCTTGTATATTGCCTAATTTGACAACATGTAAGTACTATGAAAATGGATGCCCAAATCCTTTGGGTGAGCCTCCTTAAGTATACTTTTCAAAGGGAGAATGAATGGTTGTGATTGAAGGATGAAGATCAATGGTTGGGATTTGGCTTCAAGAGGATATTCATTAGCCCTGTGACAAATGGTGTGATGAGAGACCTACAAGATGGATGACTAGGATTATCTTAAAGTGTAGGATGTCATGAGATGGAGACATGTGGAAGAGAGAGTGGATGTAAGTGGATGGTGGAGATGGAAGGAGAGAAATCAAGGGCTAAGATTGACCCATGCAATATGCTCACACATGTGTGAGCAAGGAGTGGGGGTAAGGTGGAAGTCAAAGATGCTTCCAAGTTGGTATGCTCACATGTGTGAGTAAGGAGTGGAGGTTGGACATATGTTAGATGGATAGTTGATATCTTGATCCATGTAGGTAGATTGGATGGCCAAGATTAAAAGGGAGAGGATTGGTGATTATTAAATTAGAAGAAATGTTAATGGGGGTTAATTAGTCTTAATCAATTAATTAATCATAGATTAATTAATTGATTAAGGAGGAATGGAGACTAAGGTTATTAATTAAGTGGGTTTAATTAATTGACCTTAGGGATGAGTTAGTAAGCAATAATTAATTAATTACGGGAAGATGAGTTAAATGCAGGGATAATTAATTAAATAATTACCTATTTAATTAATTGGGTTAAATTAATTAAAATATTGATTATTTAATTAATTTGTGGGAAAACAGGTTAAATTAATTAAATAATTGCTTATTTAATTAATTTGTGGGAAATCGATAGTATGAATATTAGTGGTGAATTTGGGGTGTCTACACTTACAATTGCTCCTAAATTTGTAAAGTGCTTTAAAAAATGACCCTAGAAAGAGCTCTGATACCACTTGTATTGAACCTGCAAGACAAAATATACTTAACACATAGAAATATTGTAGAAATGAGGAACTGAAATGCTTCTATTATTTTCACAGTGCCACTTTGAGGGGGTAACCTCCAAATAGTGCATAGACTTCAATTACAAATATTTCAAGATGCCTTTCTAATTGAGAAGTCATTACAATATATATAGTTTTTCCAAAGGCAACTACTACCATCCCATACATGTGGGATAAATAATTTGTTCTAACAACTAGTGGGATGACTTATAAAGCGTACACATCCCTTTATTAAAGCTACCTAAAAGTGACTTACATAGAATATTCACCCAACTACTACTAGCTATCGTAAAATAGAATGGGGTACATAACACAAACTAGTCCTCAAAAATGACACCCATAACTTAAGACACATTCACCATGTAAGAAGACAAAGAATAAAATTTAGAAAGCATCTGAAAAACTAGGTGGGCAATACCCATTAGATCATTCTCCATTGAGGGGACCTCCTTGAGAGAGAGTGTGTGAGAGCTTATTCCATCTCATGTGATGATTCAAGTCACTCTAACTCTCTCTATAAACAATCTCCTCATTATTTCAATGTTGAACTCGCATCAAGCTCTAATTGTAGGATCCTTAGTCTCTCTCCTAAAAAAATGTAAAGAAACTTGTCCTATTCCAACACTTGATCTCTCGTGCCGAAGAGATCTCTAACCCCACATCAAATCTTTCTAGCATTAACAAGTACCTAGCTGATCATCTCATGCCAACAAAACTCTAACTGCAACACTACAATATCCAAGAGCTCATAATGCAAACTCGTCATTATGTATCATCACTAGAAGATGACCACCATATCAAAGTCAATGCTCCCACTACATGATTAGTGAAAACTCTAGGAATGTGCTTATCGCACCATGATTTGTATCTCCTTAAAATAAGATTGTCTTTCTCTAATTTATAGATCCACTCAAAAGCAACCATATCATGCTAAAACTCTAACATGTGATCTAGAGTCTACCATGGCACAACAATACATCACTACAAAATCTCCCACTAAAAGTGATCCAAATCTGTCCATGCCAGTATGATAACCATCTCCAAGCCCTAAATATGTCATTTTCTTATAATCAACAAATTCAACTCATAGCCAAAACATGTAGAATAGATCCACTTGCTATAAGTCTAATATAGGAATATTGCATGTCCACTATAGGATGGCTATAGGTCCACTATATGTTAACATCAAGACTACTGCAAGTCCAATACATAAAAGAAGTGTACCAAAAATTTCTATATGAAAGTTACACCAAGAAAATGTACTAATATCTTCAAAGAACTAAAGATCATTTGTCTCTAACTAGCATATCCACATCATTACCAAAGTTCCCACTAAAAGTGATCTAGAGGTACTCCTTGTACCATTATAACCATCCTCATGTTAGATTTATAGGCATAGCCATTGTTGTAAAGAAATGGGGAGGGATACCAGTCTGAAGATTTGGTCCTCAGTCAAGTCTTTGTAGTCAGTTTATACCCAGGTCAAGTAGTTAGAGATTGATAGCAAAGCATAAAGAATAACAGAGTATCATAGACATATCATAACAATACAACTCAAAATAATTATTTGAAACCCATAGATATCCATATATATATAAATAGCAATCAAGTGTCATAAATCCATCCTCTGATAGGTCTAAGTCTCTGCCTCATCCATCTACATATATACTTGATCAAACTTCTATGTCTTCTCTATATCATACTATCTCCTATCCTTATCACATGATTCTACATTCTATGCTACATCATATACTATATCTATTATATCTAGGGATGTGTCTTCTAGCATCTTTTGTCAACTCTGGCCTCTACATAATGTATGCGCTAGCTTCTAGTAAGATCTACTCTATGTTATGCATCCTACTAACACCATCCCCCCTTCAAAATTATGTTATGATCTTTAAAATAGAAGATAATTTGTCACCATTAACAATGTTCCTACACAAAACTCCCACTGAACTGTAATCCAAAGCCTTTCATGATAACATAGTCCACTGCTATAGGTTCCTTATAGTATTGTTCCAAGTGACCTAACTTACTGCTCCAAGTGTGTTATAAGCATTTAAAGTACTACTATAGATGTCACAAGTACAAATGCAAGTGACCCTAAGTATTGTTGGAGGTGTGTCACAAGCATCCTAAAGTATTATTGTAGGTTTTGAAAGTACTAATGTAAGTGACCAAAAGTATTGCTCAAGGTGTCACAACTACTGTGCAAGTGACCCAAAGTACCAATGTAGGTGTGTCGTAAGCATCCCAAAGTATTGTTGTAGGTGTCAGAAGTATTGTTACAAGTTGCTCGAAGTACTATTGCAATTGCACCACAAGCATCTCGAAGTAATTCTATAGGTGTGACAAGTATTTTTGTACGTGTATAACAATCCACTATAGGAATGCAACAAGAACTACTATAATAAAGTCAAGGGACTTATCTCATTCCAACACTCTTGTACCAAGAAAATGTGCTACTAGATTCCTCCAACCATCTTCAAAAGCACGCATGTAAATTTGTAACTATTTCTCATTTAGGCAACCCTTGAGAATTCCAATCTAAAAAATAATATTTTATATAAATTAGAAAAGAATATTAATTTTGAATGGAAAATATACAAAACACATATTAATCAAAAATAAATGTCGTGCATGTAACAATAAGCCACACACAACCAACATGCAAGTATGAATCTATTAAAACATACACAAATTTGTAAACTCCAAATCTGCATTCTAAATGATAAACTATCATAGATCCACATAATTTATGTGCATGTAGACCTAAACAACCATGAATTTACAACATGCAACCACATGTAGACCAAAACCACCAAGAATATACAACACACACCCATGTGCAATTGATGAATCCATCCATGCAACTACATGTGATTGATGAACCCATCCATGTAATTCCAAAATACCATAGATTTGTAACATGCAAGTAATGTATTCATCTATGCCATCACATGAAACTCATAGATCATGCACACAACCACATGCAAACCATGGATCTATCTATGAGATTGCATTTGAGCCATAAAACATACATGTAACCCAATTCTACAATTTTGAGCCTCAACACCTTAAAAATTGTGTCATTGAATCTTGATCTCCATATTAGTGTTTATCATTATCTATGCCTATAAAACAAGATCACCTTCATAGAGCTCCTACTCAAACAAGGATTAATAGCACAAGGAAGGCATCCCCTCCTAGAGCCCAATACTATGTTCTCATATCAAATTAATAAAAACTAAATAGTTCCTACTTTAATCCTATAAGAGAAGGAATGCAAATAAGTTTAGATCTACAAATTAAACATTAAATAAAATACATAACACAAGATATACCCTAGGAAACCTTTAAAAAACTTAGCCTCCAAAGCACACTTCATGTATTTATCAGCAACGAAATAATTGCAATACACTCAAATTATCAATATTTTATCACAAGAAAGACTTGAGATCTTCAATCACTATAGGTTCTAGAGACAATTTGGTAGCATAACTTCTACAAACATAAGTTAATCACCAACCTCTATTCCAAGCATCCAATATATAGGAAAGTCCAAACCTAGAAGCCATTTTCTAATACCTTGACTTGAGGCATATAAGTTCCACCACTACCTCATCAATCATTGATTAATGGAAGTTAGATGCCACCTCTATTGACTGAAGGTTACCTCTTGTTAAAAAATTTCATGGACTAGCTAGGAGTCTAACCTACGACCACCCATTTAGTCCTAGGGTTCTCTACCATTGAGCTACCAACCCACTTGGTGATTAGTACATCTATTGTTTGGGTGTCATCAATTTTCCAAAAGCCCTTGTTTAGCCACACTGTATGTTCTTGGGAATCCTAGCATTGCTTGGCTTTGATACCATGTTAAACATTTTCGTGCACTAGCTAGGATTCAAACCTAGAATTGCTAGGGTGTTCTACCATTGAGCTACTGGCCCACTTGGTGACTGGTCAATATATCATTTGAGTGTGGCTCTTTTTCCAACACCTCTATCTTAGTTAGATTGAGCTAATTGATCCATTGATTGGTGATTAAACACTTGACCTCTTAGTTAGATGCACTTCAATACTTTAGTTTAATCAAATCCACTTTCACAAGCTTCAAAAGGTAATTTCAATAGATGATATGTAGAGGAAGACTCAGGTTTAGACTATGCACGGAGCCATATTGTATAAACCTTATACTATTTTAGAGCTCCCTCTCTACTCGATTACCTTAGCGGTTGCACATAGCACCAGATATCAGTCGTTTAGACATCTGGGGGTATAACAACTATATTGAAACATTTAAATACATGTACTGATGGATTTAACAAAGTATGTGGTTTAGCTTGTTTACACACCAACATGTATTTTGAGTGTTGTGCACTAATATGCTATGCAACATGTCTAAGTTTATTTTCAGTCATGATACATATTAATAGTAGATGTAGGAATCATTTTAACATTTGTAAGTTACTTTATTTTCTGTAAGAATTAAAATTATAGAATGTCTACACTTACATCTTAAAGCTTTATGTTATTTTACTAAAAAAATGTAAAAATTGCTAAAGTAAATAGACTAATAAGACATTGTTGACAAGAATCAAAGAAGTCAACACTTAACCTTGATTCCCACAAAGGTCAAACATCTATACAAACAACAAGATATAGAGGTGTCAGGTTACATACTTGTGGTTATTATGTTGTCAAAATTAGAGATCCTAAGTCTAAGGAAAGTCAATGGCTTGGGGCATTTGATAGAGTAGAAATTAATTATTTATCCTTATAATATGATAGCTAGATCCATAACAGGTATCAATGCCATAATGAATTTCTTCTACATAAATTCAAATCCATACAACTTCTAATCAAAGCAATATGCTCTCTGATCTAACTCCAAAATAGATGCAATTTTGGTTCAATATATCATCTAATTATACATTGACATATTCAACAAATACAATCTAGAACAATGATGAATTGCTTGTAAGTTACAACTTCACAAATTTGCATTCCTCTTATGAAAGGTTGCTAAATGCTGGCTTATAATACCCACAATTTGAAATTCAATGACATGAACTCTCGAAGTAATTGATCAAGCACATTGTGAGATGCTAAAGAGATCAGTCTCATGTTTTCTGTTACCTTGCTGATTTTTCAAGGGAGAACGACCACACAAGTACTAGAAACTAGGTGATAAATAGACTAATGGATCTAGTATGAACTCATAAGAGCACAATAATGTCAGAACAAAATCATATGGACAAAATTGTTGACAAAATCATTTACCATCTAGATCAATTGATCAGATAAGTGAATCATATGAAGAAAATTGTTGACAGAGTACAGGCTGCAAACCACAATTAATATGCATTCTCCATTTACATAATATGATTCTTCGATCCCCATATATTATTCTTCTACTCCCATATTTGACAATTTCTCATCCATAATTTAGCTTCTATTTTGGCAAGAACCTGACGCAATGCGTCTCTTGTTACAAATTGACATTGAATTCAACAATAACAATTTAAAAAGTGTAAAAGTTTAAATGTACATTATATATTTTTATAATACAATCCAATAGGTATGGACAGGAGCAAAAGGTTAAACAACAAAAGAGCTGATTTCAATTAAAAAAGTATTAGAGATATATGTTTTAAAAAGTGGGGAGTATATAGTAGTAGAAGAAAGTTGAAGAACAACTCAATAAACCCTACAACTAGAACTTAACATAACCTGGCAGTTAGACCATTGTTTTTGTCGGGATTAAGATTGTCGGAAGTCAGATTAGTGGGTTGGAAGAAAGCTCCTATTTATTTTAGATGTTCATTAGGAAACAAATGACCATAGTTCAATTCGTAGGCAAGATGGAGGTAGAAAATATACTGAAGAAAAATATAGAGGATATATAGAAATAGCTGGGGAGGAAGCAAACATTTGAATCAGTGGCAGCAGAATTGGCATTGATGTTACGCAACCACTATGCTACTGCATCTCCACCCCTGCAGCACACATTTACAATTCATTTCCATTCTATATTGAAACTTTTGTTTTATTTCTACAATATATTACTTTGTTCGTTTAAGCATGTTGGAAGTGGGTTCTGATATCAATTTCAGGAGCTTGGAGAAGATTGTTTTGGAAAGTGAGCTCAGAGTTGAAGAAATCCATGAGGCCTACAACAGTACAGAGGTTTACATATGATGTTTATAGTTATTCTCAGAACTTTGATGAGGGTTGCTGGAAGAATGATCAAGACTTTTATTCTTCTGCTCATAAATTTGCCTCTGTTGCTAGAAACAATGGCTCTTGTGATGGGGTTGTGAGGCAACATTTTGTGAGGGAGTAGGAAATGGAGCATTAGAGTTCAGTGTCATTTGTTTGAGTATAATGTTAGTTCTATGATTTGAAAGAAATTAGACATTACATGATAGTGGCTTCAGTTGTTGTAATTACTAGGGATGTTTCAGCTATTGTCATGATTGGGGAAGCTAGCTTATTTTTTGAACCATATAATTATTTCCACTGATAAAAATGGTTACAATATTTTTGACAGGAAATTTGGGCTACTTTAGGAATTTTAATCATCATAATGGACTACATAACAAAAAAATGAATTTATATTAAAATATTGTTGTTCAATTCTAACAAACCCTAAATGATTATTAGTGAATTAATTTTAATATTAAAGTATTATTGATAAGTAGTTTATTATATACTAAATTTATTAATATATATTAATATACATTGTTTATAATATAATAATTAAATATATATATATCCAATATTAATATAAATTATTTTTAAGATTGATTTTAATTTATTGATCTTTAATGTATATATTTTTTTAAGATAATGCACCTGGTAAACTTTTAAACGTGACCGATGACGCTGGTGCAACATGCCCTCTGGCTCCACGGGAACGCTGTTGCCCGGAGCTATGAATCGGTGAGGCCACAACACGAGGGACTTCATCCCCTAGTAAGAACTCTACAAGTTCAAACCCACAAGTTCGTTGGCCCAGCGAAGGCATTGTTGGAAACAAGGCAGATAACTGAGAGGGGGGGTGAATCAGTTATCTTAAATATCTTGTCTTTCTTTTCTTCTTTAATATTAATGCAGCATCAAAACATAAGAGCATACATAATCATGAGAGCAGAAATAAAATCAACACATAACACAAGGATTTTTACGTGGAAAACCTTGTTAAGGGAAAAACCATGGGGTGACTAACCCAAGATTGTATTCTCTGTTAAAAGAATAAGAAGTACAAAATGGCACTTGCCAATTAGGGCTCACTACCTGAGCACACTGCTCACAAGAGGCACACTGCCTACAAGAGACTCACTGTCTATAAGGTATATAGAAAGTAACCAGGTGTTTGAACTGATGAGAGGCATCCACATATGCTGAGGTTCAGTTCCGGTTAGGCTCAATATACTGATCTAATGCACTTCATTCTTCCTCTGCTCTAATGCTGTTGTTCTGTCACATACTGGGCTTGTCTTTCTACTTTCACACTTTTCTCTGCCTTTCCTCACACACTCTATCAACACACACACCTTCATACTAAAATCCATGTAGTATATATATCCGCACCAAGGATTTCAACATCTTTCTAGTTGGCAACTAGAATACTCAAGATATTTACAAAACACTAATCTGTCGGCTAAATCCATGCTTAATATGTTATGCGTATCAAAAACATAGACATAGAAGTCATCAATCATGTCGGCCAATCATGTATGATCCCTCAACTAGCTTGATCACTATCAATTTCTCACCTGGATTAAAGTCTGATGTTTTGCCGGTCAGTTCTTCCTTAGTCTACTCTGCCTGTCAGGAACCCAACACTTAGATGCTCATATCTTTTCACTCATTCATCATCGGAGGCTCAATCTCTGGAATGTAGTAGTCATGGTACTCCTCTTGACTTATCCAAGTCTGCAACTTGCTGAGTTACACCATCTAAGAGATCTAGACCTAATTGTTAGACCTTGCTGCATGCTTTGTTCTTGTTCACCAGACCAAAGCACTCTTCAATCTGACTTCCGGTAGAGGCATACTATGTGCTACAGATGTGTGGCATGGACTTTGTTGCCATCAATGACAACACTCATGAAGCCACACGGTGTCTCTTGCCAACAATCTCCCCCTTTGGCATTGATGGCAACACTTAGTGAAAAATGACTAAGTGTTATAAAAAACTCCCCCTTGGCTGATGCTCTATCTTATGTACACTTTTACCGGAGCTCCCCCTTAGTTAGATTCCACATTTTTCACTACTCTTCACTCCCCCTTTAACATCAATGGTAAACGGTAGAATCCGCACACCAAAATTTACAAAAATCAACTTATACATAACCGCACAAGTATATATACATGTTATACTTACATATACTTAAGTATATCCGCAAAAGTGGTCTTCAACTGGACAAATTCTATTTCCCAACTCTGCTTCATTCTGTCCAAAATTGAGATGTGACCACTCAAAATAAATGCAAAAGCTTCTCCCCTTCTTAAGTCTACTGGATCACTGGTCCGGGCTATGGTCTAAGCATCAGTTAAGGCGTCATGCATGGCCTCTAACTTGGGGATAATTATCCCTCTTAGTTCACTCATCCTACTTATTATATTCTTCCTCTCTTTTTAGAGCCTCTTTATTTTATTTATAATGGCAATGGCCTGGAACTCTTGATTCATTATAGATGTGGTGAGGGGATCAAAATTTTGAGATAAACTTGACAGTTTATCTTCTTGTTCTTTTACCTTCTTTTCAATATCCTCTGTCACTTTAGACCAGGATAGACAAAATTTATATATTTCTCCACCATCTTTAAGAGAATTTTCTAGGCTCTTTATGCCAATATCTAGGGTCCTCCTGTCATTAGTTATGAGTCCCTGTACCTCAGTGAATCTCTTTCCCAAAAATTCTTTCCAGACTTTCTCTTCTGCCAATTTCTCCAAAGAATCAAAATGGGTGCTAACAAAATTAACCAGAGATTTCAAGTTACCGATTGGAGAGGCTGAAAGATCCTTTTGGAAGGATGGCATGATCTTCTCTAGCATCCTGGATGTAATCTTTATCAGCTCACAGTCTTCCATGTGAGACTTCAGAAGCTTCTCTTTTGCTTTAGCTTGGGCAAAAGATGCTATCTTCATTGTCTGGACCAGAGAGAGGGAATCAAAATTTAGTGGTACTTGAAATAATTCCGGTTCATCTATCTCTAACATTTCTTTGTTCAAGAAACTCTTTACTGCCTCAGCAGTGTCTCTTGCCGGAGACTGAGTCTTCTTTCCTTTTGCCACCTTAGAACTGTCATTTGGGATCTTCTCTATTTGATCTTCTTCTCTTCCCTTTACTTCTTCTTGACTAATTTTCTTTTCTTTTCTTCCTTCTCCTTCAGTTTCAGAGTCTACTGGGGGATCCAGAAGAGAGATGTTAACTTCTTCATGGACTTCCTCTTCTAGAACAGAGGAATCTAGGTCCTTAGACTTTTCTTCACCTATCTCCTTTGACTCTTTTGCATTTTTCTCAGTAGAATCTTCTTTTGATACACTTGATCCTTCGACATCCATGGTGGAAGGTTCTTCATCTATGTCCTCTATGACAGGAAGATTGAATCTTTTAAAGGCATTTCAGAGGATGTCCTCTGTTTCTTTGGCTACCTGATCAATCTCTCCAATCATAAGTTTGTTCATTCTGGCTTTACTCCGGAACTCATCCTTGTAGTCCTTAAAGATCATGTTCATTTGCTTTGGAGTAATGGAAGGATAGAGCTGAATTGCAATTTGTGCTCGGATCTCTAGGTCCTTTGCCTTAGCATTCTCCTTTCTCAGTTCAAGTACCTTCTCTAGACTTTTGGGAATTAGAAAGATGATTTCAATGAAGGCTTTATTATAAATGTTTAGGTACCTGACTGTAGCATCTTCCAGAATCTTCTTGTCAGTGTCACTATATTCATCATAAAATTTAGTGACTGGTTGTAGGTTCCCATCCACTGTTTGATGATATCATCAATAGAGAGAGTAGTCCTTTCAACAAATTCTTCTGCCTCTTCTTTGTTTGTACTGGCAGAGGATTCCCCTGATGTTTTCTTCTTCTTCCTCATTTTCTTAACTTCCTCATCGGTCTCTGTCTCTTCATCATGCTTTTGGCTTATATAGGACCTTGTGGCCTTGGTTTTTGTTCTCTTTTCTCCCTTACCGGATGTCTTGGCTTCCGGTTTGGAGGCTCTTGAGCTCTTAGAAGTGGCAAGTGCAGAGCTCTTGGAGGATCTAGTCCGGGAGGAGGCTTGCACCAGAACACTTTCTTTTTCTCTGTTTGTATCAACTGCCTCCTTTGATATGCCATATTTCTTAGCAATTTCCTCTACTTCCCTTCTCACTTTTCTTTTCATCTCTAGTTGTCTCAGTTCAACATGTATTTTCACACTTAATTCTTGAAAGGTTCCAAACCTTTCTGCCTTAGGGTCCTTAGGCTAACTCAGCAAGTGTTGAACATGCAGCTCCAGGATTTTCTCATCTACCTCATAACCCATTGGCATAATCCAGACTATTCTGGGCTCCACTGCCTCCATTAGGCATTGATCAATGTCTACCATAAAACACACTGTATCCTTGTAGTTTTCAACTATAGATTGGGGGATTCTTTCTCTGGCCTGCATCATACTTTGGAAGTTCTTGAAATATCCCCAGAGTGCTGTACTTTGAGCCTTGGCATCACCAAGCCCATACATGTAGTCTCTGATTTGTATGGCAATCGGTCTGTCATTTTGCCATACCCAACCACTTGATCTAGGTAGCTCATTCATATAGTAAAAGAATAAACACAGTATTAAACCACCATACTTAAATGAGTTCTTCTTGTCCTTCTTGATCTTTTGCAAGTTTTCTAATAGTTGGTTCAGGAGAAGCTCGCATAGATCATAATCTGCATTTTCCCTTAGCATTTGATATGCAGTATAAATTGTAGTTCCGGACACATAATTCTCCTTGCTGGAGTGATCGATGTTATAGCCAATTATCATAGAGGCAAATTTGATATCCGGATCTGTGATATCTTCTATTGTCATTTCTCTTTTGTCAAACTTTGATCTGGTAGCCTCACTTACTGTCTGGTTCTTGACAGATTTGATAGCAGGCAACCCGTCGGATGAGTGCAATCCAGTTACTTCCCTAATAGCATCTTTTGTTATCTTGAAGGGCTTCAACAACCACATGAAGTTGTCATGTATTCTGCTAAGAACATACCAGACCCATTCATCTTCTGCAAAATAGGGAAAGTGGATGCAACGTCCATAATGCTTATCCCGGATGACCTTGTATTGAGGTTTGAGTTCAAAAGTTTCATCTATTAGTTGTTTATGGTAGATATCCATCAGCTTTGATTCTCCAAATTTCTCAATATTGGCATGGATGTATACCCTAACATCTTCTACATGTAGAACCCCATGCGGAATGCTAGAAAAGGTGCCTTAGGGATCAACTTCTAGGGATTTGTAGGGGTGTTTCTTAAACTTTGGGCGCAACCTACCAATGATCTTAACAACCATATGAGTAGCCATCTTTTAAAAAGATTCAGAGAGAGATATTCAGAAATGAAAATACCTTTTTACACTTCTAGGTTCACAATATGAGCCAGAAAAGATCGTTGGTTGAATCAGATTCTGCAGTTGATCTTTGAGACGATTGTGACAATCTTTCTGTAGAGCTCTTCCTTTCTTCTTTTTGAATGCAAATGTGCAAGTGATGAATAAAAGAACCCTTTTATCTCTGTGAAAACCCTAATTTCCTATTGCAATAAATGCACAACTTCAGTCATTTGGTTACCTTGTTCTGAGAGATCTTTTCGAACCACTGAGATGCACTTAGAATCATTTTCAATGATAATTGACAATGTATCTTCTTTCTTCCAATCATGCCATGAGTCCGTAGATCAAGATATTTCACTTTTGAATCATATCAAATCTATTTATGAAGATCCTACTTTACCGGATGGCTAACAGGATCAATCTTGGCTGATCAAGCTCTTCAAAACTCCTTGCGAATCTTTCATATTTTTACTGAGGGTTATTTGGACATTTCTCTGAGAGCCCTTTAATCCACAACATTCCATGTGCCAAATTTAGGCACCAATTGACTGGTTGGGGGAATTTATTTTCCTTTGTGACTCCCCTTGAGCTAGAGCTCATCTATTTAGTTTTTGGAAGGAATATCAGCACCAGATTCTGGTACGGATCCATCCCCAACATTTTCTGTACTTATCTTCACCCAAATCTTGTTCATCTCCCTTTGAACTTCATCTCCATTCACTTTTCCTTTTCCTTTGTCTTGATTTTGATTATGATACACTAGACCCTTTTTATCTCGATTCTTACTTCTGCAGAATTTGGCAATATGACCGGATCTATTGCAATTGAAGCAAACAACATTTCTTTGCATATGTGACTGATATCCTCTAGATCTGTATTGATTAGCCATATGTCCCATTCTATTGCATGCAAATCATCTACCATTGAATGAATTGTTTATTTGCATATTTCTGCATTCATGAGATTTGTGACCATACCTTTTGCAGTTAAAAGATTGTCTGGAGAAGGATGAATTAGTTTGATTCATTCTTCTTCTACACTGAGTTGCTTTGTGACCGAAATTGTTGCAATTATAGCAGTACCCATTGAAGGATGGATATCTTTGAGCATTTGGTTGCCTTACCGGAAGATTTCCTGATCCAGAGTTCTTCTGACCAGATCTGAAGCTTTCACCTTTCTCATATCCCAAGCCATGCTTGTCATCTACCCTCTTTTAGCTTTCAAGAAGAACTTCAAGTTGAGCAGAGCTTATCTTGAATTTCTCTTTGTATTCATTTGCTATTTGAAGATCCCTTTTAAGAGTGTCTATCTGATTCTCAAGTTGTTCTTCATTATCTCTAGCTTTTTCAAGATCAGATTCCGGATGCCTGATTATTCTATCCATTTTGTGGCAGTCTTCTGACTTCTCCTTGAGAGATTGTTTTAGATTATCTTCAATTTTTATTTTCTCTTCAATTTCTTGGGTGAATTTCATAACCCCTGATTCCATTTCATGTCTTACCATAATGACCTCTTTTGATAGCTTCTCACATAGCTTGTTTTTCTCAGTTAGATCTTCATTAGTATCATTGGCTTCACTTTGACTTGCTAATTGTTGAAGTAGTTCCTTTCTCTTTTTCACAGAGATACTTAGTTTTTCTTTTAGCTCATTTATGAAATCATCAGTTTGTTTGAGTCTTTCTGTCAAGTTATTGACTTCAGAGTGAGATTGCTCAAGATCATCTAGGGTAGACTGAAGTTGTTCCTTCATACCATACATATCCATTGAGATTCCCAGATCTTCCTCAAGCTGTTAGGCTCTATTTAGAGGAACTTAGCTCTGATACCAATTGTTGGAAACAAGGAAGATAACTGAGAGGGGGGGTTAATCAGTTATCTTAAATATCTTGTCTTTCTTTTCTTCTTTAATATTAATGAAACATCAAAACATAAGAGCATACATAATCATGAGAGCAAAAATAAAATCAACACACATAACACAAAGATTTTTACATGGAAAACCCTGTTAAGGGAAAAACCACGGGGTGACTAACCCAAGATTGTATTCTCTATTAAAAGAATAAGAAGTGCAAAATGGCACTTGCCAATTAGGGCTCACTACCCGAGCACACCGCTCATAAGAGGCACACTGCTTACAAGAGACTCACTGTCTACAAGGTATATAGAAAGTAACCAGGTGTTTGAACTGATGAGAGGTATCCACATATGCTGAGGTTTAGTTTCAATTAGGCTCAATATATTGATCTAATGCACTTCATTCTTCCTCTGCTCTAATACTGTTGTTCTATCACATACCGGGCTTGTCTTGCTGCTTTCACACTTCTCTCTGCCTTTCCTCGCACACTCTATCAACACACACACCTTCATACCGAAATCCATCTGGTATATATATCTGCACCAAGGATTTCAACATCTTTCTAGTCGGCAACCGGAATACTCAAGATATTTACAAAACACTGATCTGTCGGCTGAATCCATGCTTAATATGTGATGCGTATCAAAAACATAGACATAGAAGTCATCAATCATGTCGGCCAATCATGTATGATCCCTCAACTAGCTTGATCACCATCAATTTCTCATCTGGATTAAAGTCTGATGTTCTGCCGGTCAGGAACCCAACACTTAGATGCTCATATCTTTTCACTCATTCATCACCGGAGGCTCAATCTCTGGAATGTAGTAGTCATGGTACTCCTCTTGACTTGTCCAAGTCCGCAACTTGTTGAGTTACACCATCTGAGAGATCCAGACCTGATTGTCAGACCTTGCTGCATGTTCTATTCTTGTTCACCGGACCAAAGCACTCTTCAATTTGACTTCCGGTAGAGGCATACTATGTGCTGCGGATGTGTGGGATGGACTTTGTTGCCATCAATGACAACACTCATGAAGCCACACAGTGTCTCTTGCCAACAGGCATAAAGTCTGCGAGCTCATTGGCCCAGCGGGGGTTTGAACTCTAGTGGCCGCCACTACAACCGAGTGACTTAATCACTGAACCATGCCCTCAACAACGATCTTTAATGTATTTATTGTAATTAATTATGAATAATTAATTATAGTTTAATATCAATGTGAATCATAAATTATTTTAATATTATATAAACTGTAGTATATAGATAAAATATTAATTAACTTATATTAATTATCTTCTCATTTTTATAATTTTATGGATTTATCTTTATATTTAAAAAATTTACAAATGTATATTAGTGGAATGTAATTAGAATTTTTTATTTTTTATTTTTTGACGAATTTAATCTGAGTTTTGTCGAACTCAAACCTTGTGACATAGGTAAAAATAATGCAGATTTGTTTTTAAAGAGCAGCGACAACACATTAACAAGGGCACTGGAAGGTATACCAATCAAACCCGCGACATCCTATTACAAAGTCAATAATCACCATACCCTTTCCAAGAGTCTATTTAAAATGTAGAAGACTTCATCCATTTGTTCATGTATCCTTGAAATTTAATTTTTAGATGCACCAAAATTAAGAGAATAATTCCTAACCTTCATTTTGTCTTAAAAACAATGTAGATTTTTTCTAAGGAGCAGCGACAACACATTAAAAAGGGCACTGGATGTCATACCAATCAAACCTATGACATCCTATTACAAAGTCAATAATCACCATACCCTTTCCAAGAGTCTGTTTAAAATGTAGAAGACTTCATGCATTTGTTCATGTATCCTTGAAATTCAATTTTTAGATGCACCAAAATCTTCAAGATGTATGTTTCAATGCAATTCCTAAATATGGTACTAAAATTAAGAGAATAATTCCTGACCTTCATTTTGTTTTAAAAACAATGTAGATTTTTTTAAGAAGCAGTGACAGCTGGGACCAGCTGCCACTACTTACCACCTATAATTTCATTTATTTTTTTAAGTTGGATACATATGATATATTGATACACCCTATCGGCTAATCCGTTGCGCATAAATTTTGTGCAACTACTAGTATAATAATATTGTATAATAATATAATAATATGCATAAACATAAATATAATATAATATAACAATATAATAAAAAATAAAAATATAATATAATACTATATAAAAATATTATAATATTAGAATAATGTAATAATATAAATATATTATTATCATATTTATAATATAAACATTGTTTATTATTAATAAATAATTAATTATACTATTTCATTAATATTTAAACTAATTTTTTTTATAAATTATACTATAAATATTACAATTTTGTTATAATATTTATATTGGCTTTAAAAAAATTATTTGTTTAACATTATTGGAATCCAATTTGTTTATACAATAAATATTTATTCTAAGAAGAAAATTAAGTCAAATATTATATCAATTAATTTATACTATATTATAATACTATAATATCAATTAAGATAATATATCAAGTGTTATAATAAATATTAATAATATAATTAATATTATAATTAATATTATAACTATAAATAATAACGATTTTGTTGGTTTGACAAAAAGTGAATTTGAAGTTTACCTAATGAATTAAAAAATAAAACTAAAACACAACTATAATTACAACTAAAACACATACTATAATTATAACACTACAAGGCATGTACTGGCCACTACGTGGCACTTGTTTATCTAGTTCTATTTATGTCTTTGTGTTTGTAGTTTTATTTTATTTTTAAGTGTGTATATCTTTATATATTTGGTTATTTTGTTTGATTAATATGATTATCTACATATGATTCTTAAATACCTATTTTTTGTCACGATCTAATCTGTCTTTTGATCTTAGGCCAATTCCATCCTTAGAAGATCATTCTCGCAAGCACAAACTCAATCCCCCCAAAAACAAATTTTTAAAAATTCAATTTTTTGCTAACTGGCCCCTTTACTTTTCATGTCTAGAGTCAACTAAATATGTGTATTCGCAAATTGGTGTCATGCATTAGTATTTAAAGACATGTATTATGTTCATTTTAATCATGAAGAATCAAATGTCAAAGAATTTGTTTGTATGTTATTCACATGTTCACATTTCAATTAGAGCAATAAAATGAATCTAGATTTACATAAGCATTTTAGGAGCATATGCATGTCTAAAGGGTATAGTCTTCGATCTTGTCCATTAATAAAGAGGTTTATCTAAGCAAAAGATCTATGTGACTGAGTTATACAACAACTTGTTAAACGTATTTATCAATACTGCCAACCCCACAAATATCAAAAGAGAATCCAAAGATAGTGACAAAGCAAGGTGCACAAAAGATAAAAATTAGAAACTAATAGAGATTGAGTTTTCTAGCAAAGGTCTACTTAGCCTTCACAAACTTGTACTAGTTTATAAAGTCAACCCAAAGTAGAGAAAAAGACCATATCCTAAACCTGATCTATATAATAATATCATAGCCAATTCCTAATCTTGAGGCACACATATTTCAACATTATGTTAGTTTAGCATTCATTCTTCGATCATAGAGATAACCACCTTTATCCTTCTTATTTTTTTACTAATAATAGTAAATGATTAATGTCTTGATTTATCTAACTTGAGCTAAATTAAATAGTCAGTCTAGGTTATTGTGTGCTTATGTGTATGCATCTTATTGGATTAGCCTAGACTAAGCTTAGGGAGTGTACTTTACATTTTTGGTGAACTCGATCAACCTTACATAATCAACCTAGTTCTTAGGGTTTCTATTTATCACAATTAGGGTTTCAGATTTGATAACTCTATTTTTTTCCAAATTTGTCTAGGGTTTTAATCTTTATTGATTTCATCTTTGGATTAGGGTTTGGATAGATATTGAGTTCTAGCTTTTTATCCACCCTTCCACCCTAGATTTTCTTAGCATTATGCCAACTTTTAGGGTTTTCCCCTTGGTTGATTTACACAGTTATATATACTAGATTTTATAATATTCTTCTTTGACTAATTTACACACTTTTATATATCAAATTTTACAATATTCTTATCATTAATATCTTATGAAACCTCCATCCTTCATATACTTGTGCAATTATGTGCTTTGGATGTGAATGTCTTCTTTATGGAGGAACTATTCTATCTCGTGTTTACCTTTCCCATCCTTCATAGAGTTTGTTAATGAGAACCTTGTGCTATTACAATTGCATTTATTATGTGATGATCATATGCCTATTGATATTGATGATCATTCTCTTAGCAGGATTTATCACGTGAGTTGCCCATGCATGACATTAGGGTAAAATTGGTTGATACATCTTTTATGTGTCATGATAATATTGTCCATAGATACATGTGACTTGGATGAACTACCTAAAAGAAAACTAAATAGCTCCTACATTAATCCTATGAGAGAAGCAATGCAAATAAGTTTAGATTTACATAATAAACAATAGAGAAAAATGCACAATAGAAGATATATGCTAGGAAAACCCTTTTGGGAAAAACTCCAGCCTCCAAAGCACACTCAATGTATTTATATTAGTGCTCTATCAAGATAAAGAGATATTCAACCACATCACCAACCTCTATCCCAACCATTTGATATATACACAAGTCCAAACCTAGAAACCATAAATGGTTTCTAATATTGTGTGCCAAAACCATGACCCAAAAAGTGGCACCAAAATCGTGGGTACAAATTCCAACGTCGATATCCTCAAGAGTCAACATTCTAGGAATAGAATACAACTCGCTCGTGTCATTAATTACTCCACCAAACTTGGCGGCTCCATTTTGAACTCTTCCACCTTCTTATAAAATGCTCTTATGTGTCATAAGTTGGTCAAACAACTGTCATGACTTTTCTAGTTCACTTACTAACTCCCTCTTGCATGCTCTTATGCATCATAGAATCCCTTATGCATCTTTCAATGTTGTGAATACTCTTAAACATTTTACATAACATAGATTCTCTCACAACATGTAAGATTACATTTTACCAATGATGAAGAGTGGCACTCCAAGTGGAACACTTGTTTTCCATATGGGCACATTAATTTATAAATTATTTAATAAATACAAACATTAGGAATTGCAAGGTGTATGACACATGATCCTAAAACTTTCCCGCTTGTTGTATACCTTGGAATAGCAAAAGGGAAACCAATAAAACTAAACTTATTGTTGAGGACTACAAAGCCCATAGCCATGCTACACCAACTAAACTACTCTAGGCTCACAACCTTTATCAAAGCATCTACAACATCCACCAAGGTATCCACCATCTCAACATTAACCCACTCATCCTCCATGGTCATGTCATGAGAAAAGTGATACCATGCTTTGTCCATGCATAAAAGTAAGATCCCCAAATAAGCTGATGATACTCTAACTATTGCACAAAATCACCATTGTATCATGCTTCAACCTAATGCTTGAACACAATCATTAAAGACAAATTTCCTCCAAAACAAGCCCTAGTAGCTACAATATACTTTGCCTTTATACTTGGAACAATCAACATATCACTTACTCATCCAACTAATTGCACCATCAAACATTGTAAAAACATACCCACTAGCAAACATTTTGTTGTCCACATATCTTGCCCAATATGCATCCACAGGTCCATCTATATCTATTGTCCTACATAAAATTTTCTCTAGCATTGCTACAAGTTTGCTAAAAGCGACCCAAAGTATTATTATAGACATCGCCAACATTGTAGTAGGTGTGCTCTAAGTGACTCAACAAAGTGCTACAGGTGTCACCCACACTATTGTAGTTGTGCTCCATGTCACCTAATAAGCTACTATAGGTGTCACTAGCACTATTGCAAGTGACTCAAGCCACTACTACAACTATCCCAAAATACCTTCCTAGTAGCAAAGGGAGTACTTTGAAGTGCCAAGTAGATATCGAAAGACACTCTATATCACAATCTAATACTCCTTGTCCATCATGGACACCTATACCTTCTTAGGACATGCTTAGGACTCCCACTTCTTGGGTAATGTCTAGTCCAATGCAAATCACATCATACAAAAGTCCACCAACACACTCACACAAGGCTCATGTTCTCTATCTCATCTAGTGTCAAAGGACACTCATTGATTTGTAATCCTGTAAAATAAACTACTATAAAACTGAGTTACCATACTCCCTCTAACTGACCTAAAGTTTTCTACTCTCTCTTTGTCTCTTGATCTCGATGCCAAGTAAAGTTAGCTCTCCAAAGCTCATCATATCAAACAAAAAGCAAAGATTAAAGTGCCACAGTCATATCCATACTATTATTAAAAAATAAAGAAGTGAAATAATAAAACTAATGATCACCAACACATTTGACACAAACATAATGATCTAATTAGCTCTAAATAAATCTTAACTCTAATAAAATATGAATTAAACCTCATCCAGAATGAAACTCAAACCATAAAGAGACATCTTGCAAATTATACCATGTCTTTCCATCAACAACACCAAGTGCTTTGATTGTGAAAATTAGATATCCTCATCCAAATGTCCACATAAAAAACCATCTCAACATTTAACCATTCAACTCTAAGGTCAAACACAATAATAAATATAAAAGAATATAAAAAAGGCTTAAGATTTTCAACTGAAAGAAGATTATACCAAAACTATGTTCCCACAATTAAAGAATATGCCCATAGCCACTATGCTTGCCTTGTACTCCTTAAAACCATCATGGGTAGCTGAAGTAAATGGAAAATTGATCAACTCGAAGATGTGAATGAAATGGGACAATTCACCAAAAGGAGTAAAATTTGGCCCCAAACTCTTTTTTACTTAGGGTTTTTTAATATTTTTGGTCCACGTGGGCAAGAAATATGACCAATTTTTTTAATTTCTCACTTCGTCTAGAGAGTTATATGTAGTAGATCAAATGTTCTACTAGACTATAGTGGTGTTTTACTAATGTAGATAACTAACCCCACATATCCAGTATTTCTATAATAATGACAAATTTAGAAACTAAATATGTGCTACAATGCAAATAAAACATTGATAGCTACAAATAGATGTCAAATACCCAACTACCAAAATTTTTTATGTGACTGTATCTAGGGTAGATGGCACACAAGTGGGGATAAGAAGGGAAGACACTATAGGGTGTGTTTGGTTTGTGAGCTCACCAATATGCTTATCCTGATCGTAAATAATGTTAGCTCAATATTTTAGAGCACTAAGTATGGAGGGTTACGACCACACCCATAGCCCATTATTCTAACTCTAAGATACGTATCCCATAGCTAACAACTTACCGGTGTATCACAAAATATAGATAATTGAAGGTTACTTAGGGTCAGGTTACAAAAAACCCTTATGGGGTCTTTCGATATATCCATAGGTATGTGGAAGCTCATGGTTGTATATAGAGGTTGTTTGAGGCTTGGGAATTGGAGATAAAATGCTCCTCACTTCACTAGACCCTTTATAGGGAATCCATCTTAGCCAAAAAATATAGCTCTTCGAAAGATCTTTGAAACCCCCAGCACATGGTTTCTAACCTAAAAAGAAAAGAACTAATTTCAAGGGATTTTTTGTTGTCTAAAATTAGGTACAAATTTAGTGCCACTACACTTGTAACCTCTTTCTGATCACCAATATCCCTCTACGACAAGGTGAGAGCATATAGTGGATACTTACTGTAGAGGCTAAAATTGTATCAATATGTGCAAGCAAACCATAAAACAAAGCTCACAATCCAAATTTAGCTCCTAGCTTTAGTTTGAGCAAGAAATGGAAGTAAACTACAATGCAAAAGCACAAAGAATGCTTTTTTGATGTCCCAGAGGTTGGTGCAAACATAGATTCCCTTGGTTTTCTTGCTAACAGGGACCACATTAGAGACCCATTCAGGGTAATCAATGGGCCAAATGAATCCCACATCCAAGAGTTTCTGTAATTCCTTTTTGATCAAGAGGGCTACTTAGGGGTGCATTTTACATAGCTTTTGGTGAATAGGTTTCACATCAAGGTGAACCACAAGATGATGCATGACTAAAGATGGGTCGAGCCCCAACATATCAGCATAAGACCATGCAAAGATATTAGAGTAATCTTTGAGGGTAGTGGCGATGCCTTCTTTGATGTCAAGGTCCAGTACAATTGCTATCTTGGTGAGTTTAGGGTCTTCTTTAGTTCCCAGGTTGATGTCTATAGCCTCCTCGAAGAGGAGAAGGGATCCATGTTGTAGCTAAGTTGGCAATAATGAAAGGTGAAGATTATCATTGAGGAGCTCTTGGGAAGTCTCCATGTTTGCTAGGTCATCTAAATCCATCACAACTATCTCTTCATCTGGTTGCTCTTTTGCCTGCTGGGGTGCCTCGAGACTAAAAGGTTCTTCTTGTTCTCCAAGATAAGCACATAGGTGTTAAGTATGGTGGTGAAGCCTTTCTTATGATCTTTGGGGGGATGCAGTCTTGAAGCGTCATAAGTTCCATGATGGCTTCATCATTCTATAGAAAATCAAATGCTGGAGGGTCATGTTGGTCCCAATCAATAAACTCAGGGTATTGTAGGTCTAAGGAGATGGTGAGGATAACAGTATCATGAAAGAGGTTAGTGGTGGCAAGATCTCCGAAAGGGTCATGAGTGGGGCCTACATCGATGTCATTGAGATCGAGAAAAGCATACCTAATGAGGTCAGGGGTATCACAAACAACATTGTGTTGTTCGTCCCATGGGGCATAACCTAGCCCATGAGGGCCGCTACTATTAGTGTAGAAATAATAATGCTATTACTTATTATTTAATAAGTAATTGTGCATATATTTCACACATGGTGTTAAGCCACCTTAGGTAGGTATGTGTCAACTTGGAGAGTTCGACACAATTCTCCAAGATATATGTTGAGACTTGTTTTCTACTTGTTGCAAACACTTCACCACCACTCCTTGAGTCTTGGAATCGACTTCTAATTTGGTCTGGAATGAATCTTCACCTATTCATGTACACATTTGTTCATATTCAAAACATCGATTATATTGTTAACAAATTGATCATTATTCGTGCCATTTGTTCTTGCATACTAGTTATTCTGTCCAGTTTTCCTGGCTACATTTACATGGTATCAGAGCCGAATGGGTTAGAATCAGTGGTAACTCGAATTGGTAGAATTTGATTTATGAGTGTCTCTATGAGTGTAGAAGTATAGATCCAGCTTTGTGGCATCGTGGAAGCAGCTGAGGGCTTTTTGCACCACTGAGAAGGTCGATTTATGCTCCAAGACTCCATCTGTGGTGGAACCGGTCTATCCGAGGCCGTGTGCTCGTGTTGGAAAATGTTGAAAAATTCTCTGTTGAGAAAAGGCATTTGAATCCTCTGCCTAGTGGATCAACTGGAGATAGGCATTTGAATTCTCTGTCAAACCCTCAGGCGTTTGAATTCTATGTTCAATTTGTTGCTCGGCGATTGAACTTGCTGGAGAAAGGCGTTGGAATTCTCTTTTGAATCCTCCTAGTTCACTTTGAATTAAATTTGTTTTGGATTTGCAAATTTGGTTTGAATGTGCCTTGAATTTTATGTGCAAATAGGCATTGATTTGCATTTAATCTGATTTGAATGTGCCATAAATTTGCTGTGAAAAAAGGTGCTTTGAATTGCAAATCTGGTTTAATTTTGTGCAATGAAATATGTGAAAAGGCATTTTTGTGCAGAGGCATTTTGAATTTGTGCAAAGGCAAAGGTGTTTTAGCCCCTTTTACCAGTTTTGCGCAAGGCATGTGGTGTTTGGATCGAATTTGCAGGTTCCTATGAAGGCATTTCTGGATCAAATTTGCATTTCTTTAGCTCGTATTTGCTTTGCCTCGAATCCCTGGCAGGCACAAGGCTGATTCATTGAAGGGGTGGAAGTCGAACCCATGTTATTTGGTACATTGGAACTGCAGGCTCACGTTTTGGAGCCCCTTTTGAAGGTGCAAGCAAGGCAGGCCGTCAAATTTTGTGCAGTGTATAGGTGCACAATTCATTTGGAGGAGCCTCCAAAGAGTTTAGCCCCATGGTCGTTTTTACTCTGAAGGATTATTTTTGAAAATTTTAAAAGCAATAAGGACATAAAATAGGCAAACTAGTTGGGTATTTAAATTGGGGCAAAATTGTTTCGGAGGAATTATGGTTTTTTAAAACTCTAGTATTTTTGCCAGATGAAGACGAAGGGTGAGGCTCGGGTTGGTAGGAGGCCAATTTCCCCTCACAATCAAAACCATTGTATTTTATACTCTCTGTCGATTCCAACGAGTAGTCAGAAGGCTAAGTCCATTATCACCTCTAGGCATTTTTTTTTCTGATTTTAAGTGCAGTTTTTATTAAATAGGTCATTTACGGGAAATTGATTGTGTAATAACTTTTGATCGGTAGCTCAAAATTGGGCACCGTTTTTTGCAAAAGTTAATGTTTTTTCATTTCCCACGCATTGGACCTATTTTCATTTTAAAACGCACTAAGTTATAAAGTGCCACAAATCAGGGGGTGTTAGTGTAGAAATAATAATGCTATTACTTATTATTTAATAAGAATTGTTCATATATTTCACACATGGTGTTAAGCCACCTTAGGTAGGTATGTGTCGACTTGGAGAGTTCAACACAAATCTCCAAGATATATGTCGACACTTATTTTCCACTTGTTGCAAACACTTCGCCACCACTCCTTGAGCCTTGGAATCGACTTGTAATTTGATCCAATGACTCTTCACCTATTTGTGTACAACTTTGTTCATATTCAAAACACTGATTGTATGATTAACAAATTGATCATTATTCGTGTCATTTGTTCTTGCATACTGGTTATCCTGCCCAGTTTTCCTGGCTACATTTACAACTACTTGACCTAACTTGCAAAGGATCACAAATGCCCTACTCATGGAGCCTAAGGCCTTTGGCATTATACTTCATGTCGTGACACATCTGCATAGGTATGGGTAATTTATTCTCTCTGAAGTAGGAGACATACTCTTCATCATCATAGAGCCAAGTGTCATTAGCGCCTTCAATGATTTCTTCTATAATGAACCTTCAGGGATGAAGACAGTAGGTCTGTATTGTAGCGTATGGGAGGGGTCACTGAATGTGGCATGAGGTCAACTATAAGATCGGGGTGAGAGGGGAAGTTTGATGATATTGAAGGAATTGTAGAGTTTGTACTCTCCACATCCTTTATCGATGATCTTAAGGGATGTTTTGATGGGTGCTTGTGTTAGGGATCAGGCTAGAAAAAGTAGAAGGGAGGTTGGCGGGGTCAACATGTAGAATGTGGATTTGGTAGAATTGTGATCAAGCATAACCTTAGAAATGGGACAATGGTGAGCTTTGCAAAATTGACCCTCTAGCATTTTACAATATTGAAATGGGTGAGGGTCAGCAAGGATAGTGACCTCTAGACCATTGTATGGAAATTTGAGGCATTAGTGGTAGGTGGATGGAATGACCTACATGGTGTGAATCCATGGGCAACCAAGGAGGATATTGTATCAGAGGTTGAGGTTGACAACATGACATAAAGTGTGATGCAATATGGGACCTACCTCTATGGAGAGGCAGATGGTCCTGACTGAGTCTCTTTCCATATTATCATATGCCTTAATAGTAATGATTTGTGCATGTAGGGTTTTTGCTGAGTATCCAAGCTATTGCACTAATTTGAAAGTGCAAAGGTTTAGTCCTAACCCATTATCTATAGAACTCATTTGATTTTGTGCTTGGAGATGATGGTTTCAATGTGAAGGGGACGAGTGTGCATAGGATTAATGGAGGGCACGTCGCTTGGGCTAAAGGTGAGGTAGTGATTGGTGGAAAGATTGTTGATGAGGGATTGGAAATGGGATGGATCAATGTCATTAGGGATGTGGGAGTCCTAGAGGACACGATTTAGGATACCCTATGAGTTGGAGATGATTTAAGAAGTTTGAGAATAGATATTTATGCGGGCATCCACTCAAGATGTTCAAGGAGATTACACTTCTTTTAGGAATTGGTAGGAGGTGGGCATTGGATGGTGAATTTGTTGCGTTGAGTGGTGATGATGTAGTCAGAGGATTTGATAATTTTTATGGTGTGGATGTGTTCATGGGATTGCTCAATATTCCTAATGACGGAATCGTAGTTGTGAGGTGCTTTATGGTAATCAATTTTGTGGGTTCAAGAGGTTTGGCCTTGATTTTGTCTTTGGGTTACTTGACGTTGATCATGCTTGGGAAAGGGGTCTTGGTATATGCCTATATCCTTTTTAGGCGATTAATCGAAGGATGCTTGGATTTTAATTTCACCATAGTCAATGAGGTCTTGTATATAGTGTTTTAACTTCATACACTTTCCTGTGGCATGACCCTTAATGCAATGATAATCATAATATTCATTTTCACAGAACCATGATGGTTTGGGATTTCTTTCATCAAAAGGTTGGGTGAGGAGGAAGGTGATCATGTTAGCCTTAACAAGTTTATGAAAAAACAACTTCAATATATTCTCCAAGTGGGGTGAACTATCTCTTTTTCTTTTCCTTCTCTTGTTTGGGCTTCCTTGTGGGGATGGTGATGGAGGAGGGTTGTTGTAGGTTTTGGACATGTTTGGAGTTGGTGACCCCATTGCGGACCATGTTCTTCTTTTATTCTTATTCTTGCTAAAGAATTTTGTTTTTTTAGGTTAGGTTTGATCTTTATAATATATTTTGATTAATCCTTTAGCAATGAGGGTTTTTTCGATGTGAACACCCATATAATTATTTCATCAAATGTGGTTACACAATGTACTTGTAGGTGGAAAGATAATTTTGAGTTAAGGTTGGCGATAAAAATGTGTACAAGTTATTTTTCCAAAATGGGCTAAGGAAATTGACTTGTGAGGCCCCTCCACCATTGTAGGAAGGATGAGAATCTCTCTCCCAACCATTGTTTAGTATTGCAAAGGCCCATAATGCTTAGTTCATGTTTGACATTGTAGGGTTTGACAAATTTCTCCATGAGGTCAAAAAAGGTAGTGATGGATCCTTTAGGTTGGTGGAGGAACCATTCTAATGCTTGGACACCTAAGCTTTGAGGGAAAAGGTGAAGCAAGTACATGTCCTCATGTGAAACTTCTTGGTAGGCCATGTAAATTTCTTTAACATGTTCCCTAGGGTGGCCCTGACCTTTGTACTTATCAAATTTGGCAACTACAAAGAAAGGGGGGAACATGATTTGTGAGATGGAATGGTTGAGGGGGTAAGGACATAATTTGTCACATCCCTAATTTTGACTTGAAAATTATATTTTACTTTTACATAAATATAAGTGAATTCTATGGATAAATGATTTGGCATTAAGGTATAATGTCAGGATAAATAATTAGTTTCCTAGATTCTAGTCATGTGAATAAATGCATGTGGTGTAATGATTCCAAAATGTACTTTTGAATTTGTTATTCATGAGGTTATGAATGTACTAATGATACACTAATCCTATTTACATGGTTGCAAGTTGAATACAGGAACACAGGTTTGTTCACTCTCTAGAAAGGAGAGAGAGTATCTTCCGAGGATAGGAGAATAGACCTTGGGATATAAATGGTCATTTGCCAACTAAGTATAGTACCACAGTTAGTTAACTCTTGATGAATGAGGTGAGTCGCATTTAGTGGTTAATTTGTTGATGGATTCGATAGGTTGTCGATGTCTTTTAGAACCCTTTTGAGTTAATATTATGACAGTCTAGTCATTTTGTGAAATCGACGATGTCAAGGTCAAACAATAGTCATTCTGTGACTAAGATGACTTTCTATTGAACACATCATTCATGACGTCGTAATTGAGTTTTGATTACACCTTCAATGACGAAGAATTGTTAATGTGTTTCTTGTTTATTGTTTTAAAGTCAAAAATCTTGTTCGTTGTAAAAATGAAAATAACATGTTATGTTTGAACACGTGAAGGGAAGACAAACTCAACCCAGCCACATTTGTGCATAAGTTTTACGTCACTATATTATAATGTTTTTATATTTATAGTTTACATAATCTAAGACTATTATTACATTATCATTTTTAAATGATAATATGAGATGGTTAGGAAGTTATTAAACTTACCATCTTCTCTATTATTCAAAGTTTAATTGATAAACTCAATCTCTCTTGAAGATAATTTTGAGATAGGAATCTTTAATCATTAAAGGTAATTATTATTCCTCATGTTCTTTAAGTCGTGAATGACCTTATTTTAGTGTGGTCCATAGTTTTAGGTAATTGTTTTAACCAATTTAGAGTGGGCGAGAAGGTGGAGATTTTTCTTTTGGGAGTCTCTATGATTGAGGAGTGGTATCGAATACCCACGAACCCCTCTTATTTGCATGCGATGTCTAAGAGTATTTTAGACTTAAAAAGTGGAGATATCCGTGGCTTTTTGAAGTCATTTTAATTGTTTTAAGAGTGGTATGTCATGGTTGGTTACGTGAGGTTAGCTGTGGGATGTCGTGGGCAGTTAGTTCAATGACTTTGAGTAAAGAGATCCACAACTTTATAGGAGCTGAATACACCACTGGTACATCGTGGGGAGGCTTGGTTTGGAACCAAGAGATCGGCTATTCGAATCTGATGGCCCTCTATTTTTGCTCTATACCTTTAAAAAGATAACAGAGAAAACAACAGGTGAAAAGAATCATGTGGACGTGTAGTGGTGGTCATTTGTGGGAAGAGTAGTAATTAATACCACACTCCCCTCTAACCTCTTAATACTCGAGTTGAGAGCACATGGAGACTAGTAGAGCAGAAGAGATAGTGCTCAGAATCTAGATCCATGTTGGTTAAAAACTCTAAACTCGTCGGTTATATCTATCGGTGTATTCCATGAACCTCTTATGGGTGCATGACCATGACCCACTCATAAAAGAGCATGAGTAGTGCACAGCTACGGGGAGAATGTTAAAGATCTCATGTCATAGGGGTGCAGTTCTTAGGGATTAAGATAGAATTTACCCAAAGCTCAGAGAGTTGGAGGTCTGTGTAGGGTTCCTTGGCGATCCAAATGTTGGCATCGAGAAAATGATGCCAGTCTTAGAGAAATATGAAGTCTGTGATTAATACAAAACGTCAATGTCCTAGAGATCCACGGAGTATGCTGGTGAGGATAGCGTATAAGACTTTAATTGCTAAAATCTCGAGAAAGAGGAGGAAAGATTGATATATCACATAGGTTCCTTCTTCCTCTCGAAAGCCTTATATTAGATAGAGAAATCTTTCTTTATATGTTCAACTTTGATAGTGGTTAATAAGAAATCAACTTATTTAGAACATTGCTATGTTCCTATGGCTAATGGTATTAGAAATATCTGTAATATGTGACTAATAATAGAAGAGTATCACTATTTATTGATTTGACCCATGAAAATTAGATCACAGTTGTGCTTTTCTAGTTGTTATTTTTAGATTATCATGGTGGTGAAAGGGCCATGAACTTATACAAACCTCAGCCACATGATCAAGGCAATATGTGCACTAAATTTAACAATATGCATCGGTTGAAAGAATAGACCAACTCATTAACTGTAATAAATTTATTAACAATGAATGTATGAAATATATTTTGATTGTCTCTGAGTAACAAATAGCTTATTAGGTATTTTATACGTCTCAGCTTAGTTGGATTGATAGAAAACCCTGAATACATAAATTTACCTTTTGATGGAATTATTATAGCCATAATTTTTTAATGGTAGTCTTAAGGCCATCTAATAGGAGTGAACATTCTTTAAAATGGTTGTGATGAAGCCATTAAGAATAAACCACCCTTTTTTTTGTGTGGTAGACATAACAATACTTGACGGAGCTAAAAATAATAGTGACAAGAGCCTAGTATAGGGTTGTCAAAATATAAGTACTTGCAATTATGATATTAATGTAGAAGACGTTATGTAAATCCTGACAAGTGTAAGCCAGAGACAAACTTAAGTAGTAATGGTTGCTCCTCGATTGCTATGATATTGTGACCCTAGTTTTTGTTAGCAAAGATGCATGATGAGTACTATTTTTAAACCAACGGAAGATCATGGCGTGACAGAGAAATCATCTTTTTTTTAACCAACTCAAGGTTATTGGGGAACTAGTGAATAGAAAGTTATAGTTCTTATATTATATGATCAATAGAACTTGTTTTAGTGTCGATTACACAAGAAGACAAAGTAAACCCAGTGTTGGGTATGTTGGAAGGTCGAACAATGCCAAGTGGTCTAGGAAAGACTAGAGGTATTTGTTCTAATGTTTTGTTATACTTATGCTATTACCTTTAGAAAACAAGGATGTTTGATATTTCCTGGTTTAGGGTTAGAGAAGCTAAACTCTAGTATGAAAACAAGGATAATTTAGGAAACCTATAACTCTTATGTTAGATATATGACATTGTATATATATATATACATATATTTTGATTGACAGGGAATGGTCGAGAAAACCATAGAGCAAGATAGGAAGAGTCTTTATAATACTTTATCAAATTCAAGTGATTCTATGATAATGTCAAAAATTATTTTAATGCATTAAGATGCTTGATATTTAAACCAGAGAGTAGAATGACAGAAAGTCATAAACCCTAGAAAGTGCAAGTATGCAATGAGGGACTCTTTAAAAGGATAGAAATGGATGAATATTATTATTGCAATATATCCTAGATTAAGGATTATTCTAATGTCAGATTGATTAGAATGGGTTTACAGTATAGACAAGTTGTGTCTAGAGTTACTAAATGAAGGGGTAAGTACCCTAACTATATTTATTTATTCTTACTTGTAAGAAAGGAAATAATTTCCATGACTATGATTCTTAGCCTGGGTAAGGTTACCATCTTAGTTGTTAATGAATCAACTTAAAGTTCTTTAAGTGTCGATAAGTTTTAGATCTTAGGTATTGCAAAGTTGCAATGAGTATCCTTGTATAGAAAGTTAATCTATAAGGTTTATAGAACCTAGACAACGTTGAAAACCTATTGAAGTCAGGAAGACTGAATTAGAATTGATAAAACTATATATTCAAACATAGTTGACCAAGTCAAACTACATGAAGTGATAGTATCCAAGTCAAGTTGGGGTGGGTGAACATTACAATCATGTTCATTGCGAACATCTATTTATATTGAAACTTTGGCCAAGGTAATGCATGTCTTTGCGAACATTGTCGGTTCACCTTATCTGGCTTGCATAACCTATTAGAATGATCATACTTAGCTAGAGGGTATCTAGGGTTGTATGATCGATAGAGTTATATAGGATATACCACTATGCACTCTATGGAAAATCACCATTGGTCACCTTGGGTCTATGCTCTTCGTGAAGGGTAGGGCCATTTCCTATGTGGAAGATGTGTGGGAGACCATCGATCTGTGGTTGGAGGAAAAGCACTAGGAAGATGCTCTCTCTCTCTCTAGCAGATGACATGCCAAGGCTTGCAATAAGGATGTCAGAATTCCAGAAGCAGCATATCCATTGGATATGTGACTTGTGTTACTTACACTATGTAAAACTTTAACTATTGCAGATGTGTTTAAATTGAAAAGATAGAATGTCATCTTTGTATATTATATCATGATATGTATTTGAGAATAAGGAAATTATGATTTCGTGATGTAACTTGATTTGTTGAGATTATATTAATTCAAAAAAAAAGTCCAATCTTTTTAACATTGTATGTTTTATCTCATGGTAAATATCTATGTTTAGTCTTGCTGAGGAAGTGGTATGTTACATAATTCCTCAAATGTGTAGGACTTTTGTTGTGTCCCATCTTGAAATCTATTAATGGCATCTTTCATGGCTTTCCACTCAAGGTTAAAAGGGGTTCCATGAGGTGGGAGAGCAGGGATGTAGGTCTGGTATTGTTGATGTTGATGGTTTGGGTTATTGGAAGGGACATGGTTGGGGTTCAAAGTGTAACCATGTTTGGGGATGGACATGTTGGTGTATGTGTAGGTTGGTTTATAATCATGTTTTGAGTGGGTGGAATGGGATTTGGATTTGTTTTGGGTATCTATGGTGGATGTAGGTTGGGATGTGGAAGGTGTGTTGAGGATATCGACATGGTGTGAGGACCATTTTGGGTCTTCTTCTATATTATTCCCCTTTATCACAAGGGATGACTTAGGTTGACTCTTGGTGTTGGACTCAATATGGTGGGTATGATCATAGCTTGTGTCAGAAATGTCATGGATTGGGATTCCATCATGGTCACGACCATGATTAGAGAATTCATTTTGCAAGTTATGTTGTCAAGGTTTGAAAGTTCATAAATAGGGGTTAACTTGACCCCTGCCTCGATTGCATGACATGAAGGATGGCATTATTGTTTGTTTTGGTGAACCTATTAATAATACTATGTCCTTATTGGGAGTTTGAGAATTGATCATAGTCGAAGGTGTATTTAGGTTGGCTGGGAGCCTCCCTATCCCTATCGTTGTCATGAGGGTGTGATGGACCTCCCACATGGGTGTGGAAGGTCAAAGGAAGGAAGGGGATCTCTTCATTGAACTCCATCCTCAACTTATCTTGTTGCCTAGAGAGACGAGGCATGCAAGAAAGTGCTAGGAAAGGTGTGTTGGTGAGATTGGATTTGTTTTGATTGGAGTGTTTAGCCTTGGCCAAGGATTGATTCTTTGGATGGTGAACTTTGATTCAGATCTAAGGTTCCAAGAAGGAATCCCTTCAGGAAACTACAAGGATTGTTATGATGATTTGGGTTGGTTTGGATTTGGAAATGACAAGTTCTAAGGGTGATTACATATTTTTGTTTTGTGATTGATGTTATATGATTTAATTTGGGATGGTAAAGTGGGATGATAAATCCCAATGGTGACTAAAAGTTTGGATTTCAATTTGGGGTTGATTGGTTTTGGATCTTTGGACAAGTGTTGTGGGGAACCTAGGAGCATTAAAGCATGAAGGATGACTATTAGGATGATTAGATTTTGTGGATAGGAGGACGGATCAAGTAGACCAATGTGAGGGAACTTGGACTATCAGATAGTCAAGCTTTGGATTCTCTAAGATTATTGTAGACTAATTTAATTTTGGGGCCTAAGGATGATTAAGGTCCCAAGGGTGGATTGATTTTGGAATCTAAGGATGACCAAGACCCTAATGATGGGTTGTTTTTTGGGGCCTAAGGATTATTAAATCCCCAAAGATGGATGAATTTGGTTGGATTGTTGATTTTAGGGATCCAAAGATGATTTTTAAAAGGATCCAAGGGTTTATTTGTTGGTTTAGGATGTTTCTAAAGAGTTGAAGGGTAATTTGGAATGGAAGAGGTGATTTGGGGATGGGGGAAAATAGAAAGGTGTTAGAACTATGATAGGGATTTAGGAGGATTAAGTGTTTTGGAAAAAAAAGTTTGAAGATTCTAAAGAGATGAAATGGTTTGGGTTGAGATGGGATGGAGTTGTTTAAGCTTGGGGGAAACAATGGGGAATGTTTGGAATTAAAAAGTTTTGATGAGCTAGGGATCCTTAAATTCAAATGTTTGTCTTATGGAATATGTTTATGTCAAGGCAATGTTTAGGATTTTAGGGGGATATGGTTAGGCTTAAGGTTTTACAAACAAGCATGGGTTTATCACAATGGTAAACAAAGTAAGCACACTAACAACCTAACTTTAGTAAGAAGGGTGTGTCAATTTCCGTTGGCCAATGAGTATACTATCTACTAAGTTGTGGATAACTAAGGAATGTAAGGTCATGTACCACCTATACACTCCTTTCCATGGAGGCTAAGGCCTTTCTCATGGTGAGCTCTATCTCTACATACTTAGAAGTATGATGTGAGTAACTTCCTGAGTCTAATTGGTGACTGGTGCACCATGAAAAAGGATGGTTGAAAGCTCTTGATCTAGGCTGATATGGCTTCTAAGGGATGCCCCTGATATACACAAGGTATGAGGGATCAAAGTTTGTGAATAAGGATCTCATCTACAAGCATGTGTTCATGGTCTAATCCAATCCCACTTCACCTTGGATCCTCATGCAAAGGGGCACTAAGTCTATGCCAATACATGACGATGGATCCTATTGGGTTATACCATTCATTCTCCCCCTTTGATTAACCCATCAGAATGTGTGATTTAGGTCATCCCCTAAGGTAATGAAATCCTTAGCTAGGCCCCTAAAGGGAAATTTAATTCCAAGTGCTTTTGATTCCTAAGTTCGTCTTTCGATGTGAGGAAGAGCACACACAAACTTGGAATTATTATGATAAACAAAAAGTGAACCAAGAGGTGCTTTTGATCCCTAAGATAACCTTTCAATGTGAGGGGAGAGAATACATACTCCCTTGACCCACACAAACACACCAAACAAAGTGAATTTACCTTAGGAAATAAAATATGTGGTGTAAAGATCGATATGTTCAAAGGGTATTTTTGATTCCCAAGATAATCTTTCGACACAAGGGAAGAGAATACACACACCTTCAACCACACAAAATTCACCAAATAAAATTAATTTTAAAACCCCAAGGAAATGTGAAAGAAAACACACAATTAAGGTTTGATGATAGGTCTTCATCAATTCAAACCTACAAGAAACTTGTTAGTAGTTTTGGATGTTTGGGGCATCTACTAATGGTCCTACAAGTGGTTAGTGATCAAATTTTCAAGATAATTTAATCCATAAGCAAAAAGAGGTTAGCCAAAATGATAAAAAATAATGTTGGAAAATGTATGGTGATGCAAAAACATTGACACACAGGGCAAAAATGCCACACATAATTCAAAAATGATGAACCCAGAAAGCAAAATTACCAAACTATGCAAAAATAATATAAGAAAAAGCAAAGATGCTACTGAAAATGTATAAATGCAATAGGGGGCGATGTTTGTGTTTGAATGGAATCATAGAAACAAAAAAACTAAAAATAATAAAAAAATACTCAAAATCTGGCAAAAAGAAGGTTAGCCCAGAATGTCAAGGATGCTTACAAGTACTTCCTACAAGTCAATCTTAGTGTTAAAGTCAAACAAAGTTAGTTAATCATCAATTTTTTTCCAAAGAATTAAACTCATACAAACCCTACTTAAAATGATTAGTAAAATGACAATTAGAATGATAAAAAAATGTTAGAGGGCCTAAATAAAACAAAGGATGACATTTATGAACCAAAGAGGCCTGAAAACCTGCAAAAAGAGAGGATTAAAGTTTGATCAATGCCAAAAATAAAAGACTGCTATAAGGCAGGGTGCAGGTACCACGAGAAATGTAGAAATGCCACGAAAAATGCAAAAATACAACAAGGCAACAATGTTTGTACTGAAAACGCCCCTAAACCTGCAAAACATAAAGATTAGCCCAGAAAACCTTCAAAACCTGACAAAGTAAGAGTTTGGAAGGCCTTAAAAAGATACAAATGTGTTTAGTTTGCAAGCAAAGTTAGTGCAAAGGACCAATAGAAGGATAATTATGCAAGAGGACAACCAAATAAAAAACCTACTATTCCTTAGCTAAAGATGGTTAAAAAACATTGGAAAAATGATGGAAACACTCTAAAAACTACAACACAATACTAAAGGAAATGTTAAAGGACCTAAAGCATTCAAACACTACAAAGAAATAAAGTTAAGGATGTGGAAATGTTGAAAATGTGTAGGCGCTATGGGCCATGGTGCAGGCACTATGAGCCAGGGATAGACATTACGATAAAGTGTCGTTTACACCAAAAGAGTAAAAAATAAAGCCTATAAGATGCGAAAATGCTACGACCACCTGCACAGACATCAATACATAGGGAAAAAATGCTAGGAACCTGGGAACACATCCAAGGATGTCAAAAACCTACAAAAACCATAAAACAAAGCTCACAATCCAAATTTAGCTCCTATATTTGGTTTGAGCAAGAAATAGAAGTAAATTGTACAATGCCAAAAATAAAGAAAAACATGTGTTATACCTCCATTTGTTGTTGTAGATGTGCTCTAATGATCAAGCTTTGATATGTTAGCGTGTAATGTAGGTTCTCAAGTACTTGGATATTGCCTAATTTGACAGCATGTAAGTACTATGAAAATGGATTCCCAAATCCTTTGGGTGAGCCTCAAGTAGAATTTTTGAAGGGAGAATGAATGGTTGTGATTGAAGGATGAAGATTAATGGTTGGGATTTGGATTCAAGAGGATATTCATTAGCCCTGTGACAAGTGGCGTGATGAGAGACCTCCTGCGAGATGGATGGCTAGGATTATCTTAAAGTGTAGGATGTCATGAGATGGAGACATGTGGAAGAGAGAGTAGATGTACAAGTGGATGGTGGATATGGAAGGAGAGAAATCAAGGGCCAAGATTGACCCATGCAATATGCTCACACATGTGTGAGCAAGGAGTGGAGGTTGGACACATGTTAGATGACTAGTTGATATCTTGATCCATGTAGGTAGATTGGATGGCCAAGATTAAATGGGAGAGGATTGGTGATTATTAAATTAGAAGAAATGTTAATGGGGGTTAATTAGTCTTAATCAATTAATTAATCATAGATTAATTAATTGATTAAGGAGGAATGGAAACTAAGGTTATTAATTAAGTGGGTTTATTTAATTGACCTTAGGGATGAGTTAGTAAGCAATAATTAATTAATTGTTTGATAATTAATTAATTATGGGAAGATGAGTTAAATGGGGAGATAATTACTTAAATAATTACCTATTTAATTAATTGGGTTAAATTAATTAAATAATTGATTATTTAATTAATTTGTGGGAAAATAGGTTAAATTAATTAAATAAATGCTTATTTAATTAATTTGTAGGAAATTAATTTAAATTAATTAAATAATTGCTTATTTAATTAATTTATGGGAAATCGATAGTATGAATGTTAGTGGTGAATTTGGGGTGTCTACACTTACAATCACCCCTAAATTGGTAAAGTGCTTTAAAAAATGACCTTAGAAAGAGCTCTGATACCACTTGTAGTGAACCTACAAGAAAAAATATACCGAACACATAGAAATATTGCATAAATGAGGAACTGAAATGCTTCTATTATCTTCACAGTGCCATTTTGAGGAGGTAACTTCTAAATAGTGCATACACTTTGATTACAAATATTTCAAGATGCCTTTCTCATTGAGAAGTCATTACAATATATATAGTTTTTCCAAAGGCAACTACTACCATCCCATGCACGTGGGATAAATACTTTGTTCTAACAACTAGTGGGATGACTTATAAAGCATACACATCCCTTTATTAAAGCTACCTAAGGGTGAATTACAAAGAATATTCACCCAACTACTACTAGCTATCGTAAAATAGAATGGGGTACATAACACAAACTAGTCCTCAAAAATAACACCCATAACTTAAGACACATTCATCATGTAAGAAGACAAAGAATAAAATAGAAAGCATCCAAAAAACTAGGTGGGCAATTCCCATTAGATCATTCTCCATTGAGGGGACCTCGTTAAGAGAGAGTGTGAGTTTATTCCTTCTCATGTGATGATTCAAGTCACTCTAACTCTCTCTATAAACAATCTCCTCATTAGTTCCATGTTGAACTCACATCAAGCTCTAATTGTAGGATCCTTAATATCTCCTAAAAAAATGTCAAGAAACTTGTCCTATTCCAACACTTGATCTCTCGTGCCCAAGAGATCTCTAACCTCACGTCAAATCTTTCTAGCATTAACAAGTACCTACTTGATCATCTCATGCCAACAAAACTCCAATTGCAACACTACAATATCCAAGAGCTCATAATGCAAACTTGTCATTGTGTATCATCACTAGAAGATTACCACCATATCAAAGTCAATGTTCCCACTATGTATTAGTGAAAACTCTAGGAATGTGCTTATTGCACCATGATTTGTATCTCCATAAAATAAGATTGTCTTTCTCGAATTGATAGATCCACTCAAAAGCAACCATATCATGCTAAAACTCCAACATGTGATCTAGAGTCTACCATGACACAATAATACATCACTACAAAATCTCCCACTAAAAGTGATCCAAATCTACCCATGCCACTATGATAACCATCTCAAAGCCCTAAAGATGTCATTTTCTTATAATTAGCAAATTTAGCTCATAGCCAAAACATGTAGAATAGATCCACTTGCTATAAGTCCAATATAGGAATATTGCATGTCCACTACAAGATGGCTATGGGTCAACTATAGGTTAACATCAAGACTACTGCAAGTCCAATACATAAAAGATTTAAGTGTACCAAAAATTTCTATATGAAAGTTACACCAAGAAAATACACTAATATCTTCAAAGAACTAAAGATCATTTGTCTCTAACTAGTAGATCCACATCATTACCAAAGCTCCCACTAAAAGTGATCTAGAGGTACTATTTGTACCATTATAACCATCCTCATGTTAGATTTATAGGCATAACCATTGTTGGAAAGAAATGGGGAGGGATACCAGTCCAAAGATCTGGTCCTCAATCAAGTCTTTATAGTTAGTTTATACCCTGGTCAAGTAGTTAGAGATTGATAGCAAAGCACAAAGAATAACAGAGTATCATAGATAGATCATAAAAATACAACTTAAAATAATTATTTAGAACCCATAGATATCCATATATATATAAATAGCAATCAAGTGTCATACATCCATCCTCTGGCAGGTCTAAGTCTCTGCCTCATCCATCTACATACATACTTGATTAGACTTTTATATCTTCTCTATATTAGACTATCTCCTATCCTTATCACATGCTTCTACATTCTATGCTACATCATATCCTATATCTATATATACTATATCTATTACATCTAGGGATGTGTCTTCTAGCATCTTCTGTCAGCTCCGGCCTCTGCATAATGTATGCACCAGCTTCCAGTTGGATTTTCTCTATGCTCTGCATCCTGCTAACATCATTCCCCCTTCAAAATTATGTTATAATCTTTAAAATAGAATATAATTTGTCACCATTAACAATGTTCCTATACAAAGCTCCTAGTGAACTATGATCCAAAGCCTTTCATAATAACATAGTCCACTGCTATAGGTTCCTTATAGTATTGTTCCAAGTGATCTAAATTACTGCTCCAAGTGTGTTATAAGCATTTAAAGTACTACTATAGATGTCACAAGTACAAATGCAAGTGACCCTGAGTATTTTTGGAGGTGTGTCACAGGCATCCTAAAGTATTATTGTAGGTTTTGAAAGTACTAATATAAGTGACAAAAAGTATTGCTTGAGGTGTCACAAGTACTATGCAAGTGACCCAAAGTACTGATGTAAGTGTGTCGTAAGCATCCCAAAGTATTGTGACAAGTTTCTTGAAGTACTATTGTAATTGCACCACAAGCATCTCAAAGTAATTCTATAGGTGTCACAAGTATTTTTGTAGGTGTACAACAAATCCACTATAGGAATGCAACAAGAACTACTATAATATTTTTGAGGGACTTATCTCATTCCAAGACTCTTGTACCAAGAAAGCGTGCTACTGGATTCCTCCAACCATCCTCAAAAGCATGCATGTAAATTTGTAACTATTTCTCATTTGGACAACCCTTAAGAATTCCAATCTAAAAATTAATATTTTATATAAATTAGAAAAGAACATTAATTTTGAATGGAAAGTATACAAAACACATATTAATAAAAAATAAATGTCGTGCATGTAAAAATAAGCCACACAACCAACATGCAAGTATGAATCTATTAAAACATACACAAATTTGTAAACACCAAATCTACATTCTAAATGATAAACTATCATAGATCCACATAATTTATGTGCATGTAGACCTAAACAACCATGAATCTACAACATGCAACCACATGTCTATAGACCAAAACCACCAAGAATCTGCAACACACACCCATGTACAATTGATGAATCTATCCATGTAGCTACATGTGATTGATGAACCCATCCATGCAATTTCAAAATACTGTAGATTTGCAACATGCAAGTAATGTATTCATCTATGCCATCACATGAAACCCATAGATCATGCACACAACCACATGCAAACTATGGATCTATCTATGAGATTGCATTTAAGCCATAAAACATACATGCAACCCAATTCTAAAATTTTGAGCCTCAACACTTTAAATTTGTGTCATTGAATCTCAATCTTCATCTTAGTGTTTATCATTATCTATGCCTATAAAACAAGATCACCTTCATAGAGCTCCTACTCAAACAAGGATTAATAGCACAAGGAAGGCCTCCCCTCATATAGCCCAATACTATGTTCTCATATCAAATTAATAAAAACTAAATAGTTCCTACTTTAATCCTATAAGAGAAGGAATGCAAATAAGTTTAGATCTACACAATAAGAATTAAATAAAATACATAACACAAGATATACCATGAGAAACCTTTAAAAAACCTAGCCTCCAGAGCACACTTAATGTATTTATCAGCAACAAAATAATTATAATATACTCGAATTATCCATATTTTATCACAAGAAAGATGAGATCTTCAATCACTACAAGATCTAGAGACAATTTGGTAGCATATTTCCTACAAACATAAGTTAATCACCAACATCTATTCCAAGCATCCAATATATAGGAAAGTTCAAACCTAGAAGACATTTTCTAATACCTTGACTTGAGGCATATAAGTTCCACCACTACCTCATCAATCATTGATTAATGAAAGTTAGATTCCACCTCTATTGATTGAATGTCACCTCTTGTTAAAAAATTTCATGGACTAGCTAGGAGTCTAACCTATGACCACCCATTTAGTCAGAGGGTGCTCTACCATTGAGTTACCAAGCCACTTGGTGACTAGTACATCTATTTTTTGGGTGTCACTAATTTTCTAAAAGCCCTTGTTTAGCCACACTGTATGTGCTTGGGGATCCTAGCATTGCTTTTCTCTAATACCATGTTAAACATTTTCATGGACTAGCTAGGATTCAAACCTAGAATTACTAGGGTGTTCTACCATTGATGTACCAGCCCACTTGGTGACTGGTCAATTTATGATTTGAGTGTGGCTCTTTTTCCAACACCTCTATCTTAGTTAGATTGAGCTTATTGATCCATTGATTGGTGATTAAACACTTGACCTCTAAGCTAGATTGAGTTAGCTCACCTCATGATTGGTAGTGATTGAGAATTAAACTCATGAGCTATTAGACATGTCATCTCCTTAATTCATGAATCCAATAGGCCTATACATTTGCAAGGAATTCTTTTTTATTTCACCTTTTCATCCTAATATTAGAATATTTTTTATTTTCATTCTACATCATTTGTCTATTTTCTTGCAACTTTTGTAAATTATCTTCATTCACCTAGATCTTACCTCATGTGTTTGGATTCTCATTGAATCTTACCTGGTATTATAGACTTGTTGGTGCATGAAGCTTGTTTGCATCCTCTAACAAATAAGGGTTTCAAATTGAAGCTTCAATGGAGAGATTAGATTTTGGTGCATCCTAGCTTGAAACAAACCATGCCATCAGATTAAGAAGGTGTCAAAACCCATAAATTGACTATAAATTAATTAATTTTGGAGCAAGGTAATAAGAGGAAAAAAATTTAACTTGTACTATACAGATGTTGGAATATTATAATAATATATTACATTATTATAATGCATATTGTAATAACTACGTTAATAATAATCAAACATTATTATTAGCATAAAAGCAATTGCTAGTGGTTGACTAGTTCCCTATCTTGAAATTGAATATTTTATTATATATATTGTTCACCATTTGATAATACAATTTCTCATTGCCTCTTTATAATTCATTTTAGTATTAGAGATCTTTTCCTATGCTTGCAAGTGAAAAACATTATTCAAAGGAATTTTTAAAAACAATTTTGTGAAATGGAGTAGAGGAAAGTTGTAGAGACATGAAAGAGGTGTTCAAGAAAGGTTTGAATGTGTGAGGAAGCTGCAACCCACACATAAATGCCCTACTTGTGACAATTGCATCAATATAAATCCATTATGAGTTACTATTAATTTGGTATCATCTACTAATAATGTTTTTTTACCAAGCATTTCATTCACAATAATGAGAATTCAATGTATGGAAGTGCATGACTATGTGAATTGAAAGGAGAGCACAAAAGTAATGAAGAAGAAAATTCTTCCTGAAGATTGAATGCAATAGAGAAGGTTCTTCATGTGTTGTTGTGCAAATAGAAGTGACATCCAAATTTAGTATTCAACAAATGCACAACATCATTCAAAGAGATTTAATTTTAGAAGTCCTTCTCTAAAGTATGCAACTCATGGATATCTATATGATTCATGAAGCATTTTCCAAGGAAGTTGTGCAATAAGAGTCATGTCGTCCAAAGCTATGACAAAATATTTGTGGATCATAAAAACATAGGTAAAGTATCTAAGCCATATTGATTTGTTTTTTGAGAAAACAAAATAGAAAAGTATACTTTGCCTTTATCCCACAAAAGACAAAAGGAGGCATCTTGATATATTTACAAAAACAAATTAAAATATAGAAGTGTAAAATATAACTAATAATAAAAACTATATTTATTTCTTTTTGCAATTAAAATATTCTTTTGAGAAAAATAAAATTAAAAAACAAATCAAAATATTAAAAAGTGTAAAATATAGCTAATAATAAAACTATATTTATTTCTTTTTTGCAATTAAAATATTTGTTTTGAGAAAAATAAAATTAAAAAAAGGTAAATTTTGTATTAATTTTATAAAAATAAAGCCCTTTCTTTGTTGTGTTTTGTAACAACAATTACAATGTTTATTATAAATAATGCCTCTAATTCACATTTATGGGTGATTTCATCGTGTTGAAAGATTGGCTTTAATGCCTAAAATAGTTGCAACATGACTCTATAAATCATCGAGGAGAGACAATGGTGAACATTTATTTTTGAAGAGATAAAGACACCCACCAAATCTAATATAATGACTTCCAATGCTCCAAACATAATGCTTCTTGACTCTTAATTATTGAGAGGTGACAATTATGTTACCTAGAAACCCAAGGTACAAACTCAACTTGAGTTTAAAGATTTGTGGGATATAGTTTTTAGACAAATCACTAGACTTGCACAAGCTGGAGTTAAGTAGAACTAGCATGATAAGGCCAATTAGAAGGCTAGACTAATAATCTTGTTTAATGTTTTTGATGAGGTTCAACCTCACATTTGAACAACTACAATGAACAAAAAGGCTTAGGATGACCTCAAGACAATATATGAGAAAAAATTAAAATCAAATTCTTTATTTGTAGCATGATCTACATTGTTTACAAATGCAAAGTGGTGAAAAAGTAGAGATTTTTCAAAACATCACTACAAGCATTAGGAGAAACTGTGTTTGTCATTTGTCTCAATGTGGCTATCAAAAGACCATTCTTTTGAGGAGTTGGTTAATTTGCTTAAATAAGAAGAGGCAATTCATGATGAGACATTAGACTCCCCAGACAATTGGGTTGCACCTTAGTAGAAGGGAAATCAACCTGAACGTTAGAGTGTTCCATCATGTTCATCTAAATCTAAACAAGAAAACTCATCTACACATAAAAAAAGTGTCTTGTTTATGGGAAGCAGGAGCACAATCTCTGGGAATGTTGGTATAATTCCTTTACAAATAGTGAATGTAGCAAGGGGAAGCCACCAAAGAATTCTCAAGGGGACAAGAAGAAGAATCCCCATTGGTAAAAAAAAGCATAACAAGAAACATGACAATGTTTCTTCCATATGTGATTCTAATGAAGAAGATTTCTTGTATGTTGCAGAGACTCAAGCTTCCACTTCTAATAGTCCTATCTCGTATGTTGATTATGGTGCATCTAGACACGTGACAGGTGAACAAGAGTGGTTCTACAACCTTACCACAACAACTTCATATGGGAAAGTTTCACTTGGTTGTGATATGTACTATAAAGTATAGGGTATTGGGGATATTTCATTACCACTCAAGACTCACAAGTGTTAACCTACAAAGGTTCTATATGTCTAGGTCTCATAGAGAACCTCCTATTATTAAGTCAATTTCTAGACCACAACCTTAAGGTTGAGTTTGACGAAAATAATGGTGAGAAACTTTGTCTCATTCAAGATAAGACTCACAATGGTGAAGTTGTTACTTGTGCCTTAAGGGTAGGAAAAATGTTTTGATTAGTTGATGTCACTCATGAATATAAGGACCTTGAAGTTAAAACCAATTCATCCACTACCCTTTGGCATCAAAGATTTGGTCATCTCAATCTGGACTATCTTCTTCATTGAGTAATAGAGACATGGTGCATGGACTTCCTTCATAAAGAAAATATAAGTTTGTTTCTTTGACTATCTTGTCAAGAAGAAATGTTAATCTCCTTTTCCTACTATAGAAAAAAGAGCCTTTGGTCCTTTGGATTTGGTGTACACCAATCTATGCAGACCCACAACACCTAGTCATAATCATGCTTGATATTTTATTATTTTTATGGATGGTTATTCCAAAAATGCGTCTATTGCTTCACTTGGAAAGGTCTAATCTTTTAAAACTTAAAATCATCTCAAGCCATTGCACAATAATAATCTATTAACTCCCTCAAGGCAATCTGATCAAATTGAGGGGGCAATTCATAGTTAGTAAGGAGTTTTTCAACTACCTTTAACAACATGGTATCAAAAGATAGTCAACCACTGCATATAGACCTCAACAAAATAGTGTTGATGAGAGGGATAATCATACTATTGTGGAAATGGTGTGATGTATGTTAAAGGATATAGATTTATCTCCTATATTATTGGATAAAGTGATTCATACAATTGTGTACATGTTGAATTGGGTACCCACCAAAGTTCTTGAGAACATCACTCTAGAAGAAGCATGGACCAAGAAGAGGCCCCTGATTTCACATATGAGAGTGTTTGGATCTACAAACTTCATGCATATTCCTAAGGTACAAAGAACATAGCTGGATGGAAAGTCCTTGAAATGTATTTTTCTTGGTTATAGTTAAGAGTCGAAGGTATCTCAGATTTTAGATCTGACTACAAAGAAGTTGTACATTAGAAATGATGTTATTTTTGATGAGGAAAAAGGATGCAACACCTCTTCCTAACCTTCACCTATCAATTCCCAAACATCAAGGATTACTGAACCTAAAGATGAAACACTTGCTAAAGAAGCACAAAAAGAGGTTTTATTTTTAATGGACTAGTTTCCACCTTAGTTCTCATCTCATATCCATAAAAGGGTTTCTAAGTGGTATACCACAATGAAGGATATAAAGGTAGATGTAGTTGTGGATACGTATGACATTGGGCCAATGACTTGCTACAAGTCTTGTAGCGAAGTAAATTTATCTTTGATATGCACATTTATTTAGAATTCTAAACTAGAAGTAGTGCAACATGCTCTTGACTCACCACCTTGGAAAGATGCCATGGATACAAAATATCAAGTATTACCGAAGAAAAACACTTGGGAACTTGTCAATCTTCCACCAAGGAAGAAATCTATTGGATACAAATGGGTCTTCAAGATCAAATACAAGGAAAATGGTAGCATTAACAAGTACAAAGCATGACTTGTGCCTAAAGGCTACGGTTAGAAAGAAGGCATTGAATATGGGGAAACTTTTACCCCCACTACAAAGATAAAGATTATCTGAATGGTTTTGACAATGGCAACGTAGTTTGGTTGGAAAGTTCTTTAGATGAATGTCAAGAGTGCCTTTCTTAATGGATATCTCAAAGAAGAAATATATATGACTCAACCTAAGGGATATACTACACCTTGATAATAACAAAAAGTGTGCAGACTTTTCAAATCCTTCTGTGGTCTAAAGTGGGCTCCCCAAACCTAGCATATCAAGATTGATGAGCATCTCCTCCAACATGGATTCATTCAAAATCCATATGATCCCAATCTCTACCTCAAAGATCAAGGGGGAGATTATGATTTTAATTATAGATTTCAACAATTTAGTCATCACAAGGAGTTCTCTGTAGATTATTGCAACAACAAAGACTAATCTCAAATGACCATTCAACATGACAAATCTTGGGCTCTTGCATTATTATCTTGGACTTAAAGTGTGGCAAAAGAAAAATCATATACAAAAGAAAAATCATATATTTATATCTTAGATGAAATATTCCAAGACATTGCTCAAGAAATTTAGGATGGAATATTGCAAGCCCATGTCAACACCCATAGAAACAAGATTACATCTTACCTGTCATTATCCATCACCTTAGGTAAATGCTACTCTTTATCATCAGATGATTAGAAATCTCATTTACTTGACCTACACTAGGCCAGATATTAGCTATGTTATCAATTATCTTTTGAGGTTTATGCAGGAATCTAAGGTTTCACATTAGAAAGTAGAAAAGCATGTTTTGAGATACATTTGTGGTAATGTGTAGTATGACCCAAAATATAAGAAGACTAAACATTTTTCTTTGCAAGGATACACAGATGTAGACTATGTAGCTTCTGTGGATGATAGGAAGTCTACTTTAGGCTTTGTTTTCTCTTTGGGATTTGGTTTGATATCATGGGTAAGAAAAAAGAAAACCACTAGTGATTATATTCTTTCATAGACTATCATGCCATAGGTGGAGCTGTCTATGAAGCAACATGGTTATGTCACATCTTGATAGGCCTGGGTGTTCCTGAGACAGATCCTATAATTTTATTCTTTGATAATCAAAGTGTGTTGAAGCTTGTTCAAAATCATATTTTTCATGAGCACACTAAACACGTTAAGGTTCAATGCCACTACATCCATGAACATTTCTAGCAATAGAATATCTAGCTCTAATATTGTTCCACTCAAGAGCAATGTATTGACATTTTACCAAATCTCTTGCAATAATAAAGTTTGAATCTTTTCAAACATTCTTGATTTTTTCTCTTGAGAAATGATTTAATAAGGGGGATTGTTTGAATATTATAACAATATATTACATAATTATAATAATATTGTAATAATTATGTTAATAATAATCAAACATTATTATTAACATAAAAGCAATTGGCAATGATTGATCGAGTCCCTCTTCTGAAATTAAATATTGTATTGTATATATTGCTCACCATTCAATAATACAATTTTTCATTACCTCTTTACAATTTATTTATAAATACATACCAGTGTATCATCATATTATTATCTATGTAATCAGTGCACAAGCACGAGATAAGTGTGAGCATATGCAAGTGTAAAATTACGTATAGGAAGGTATAAAATATACTATTTTAAAAAAATTGGTAGTTAAAAATATAAAATAAAAAATTTGAAAGCTTTAAGGGGCATCATACAAGGGCTATCCCCCCATATTCAAGGTTTACAATTTTTTTGTAATGGCCATAGATTTTTAAAAGGTCCACAACCTATTAGAAGTTTGTAGTATATTCCTTTAAGGCTTATGTGGCTATAAACAACCATGCGTTCCTTTTTGAATAGTGACCTATGTGGCCCCTCAAGCCACCTCATACCCTATTCACTACCTATGTGGCATTTATCAACAACATTGACCCCTCTTTAAAATTTATAAATGCTTCATTGTTTACCTTGCATGGCATTTATGTAACAATTTGGTAACAACTTTCTTTTATGGTAAAATTAGCAGGTTCCCAAATTTAGCACTACTATATTTGGTAGTGACCCTAATACTAGAGGCTTTCCCAAACTTGGTGATTTTCACTAAGGTTGGTGGTTTCCTCCAAATTTGGCAGATTTTCTAACTTTAGTAGTTATTTCTATATTGTGTTAGATGTTTTGATAGGTTATTAAATTGGGAGGGATTTGCTATTCTAGTGGCAATTTTGGTTGTGCTACTAAGTATGGTTGGGGTTTTATTAGCTTTGTAAGCACCTCATATAGAAATGGGTGTATCTTCTACCCAAATGGTTAGATTTTTGACTTATTATAGATGCAACTAGAAATTTATCTTCAAGCCCTACAATTGAATATGATTTTTTCTATCTAGTTTTGATCAAATTTGTTGGAATTTCACTTAAAATTCTTTTTGCTCATTCTTGTAATCACACTATTATAAATTTCCACCTTTTGTTGTGTTGGGAGATTTTTATGGAGTACATTGGGGGTGTTTTCATGCTTGTATTTTCTTGATTTCAATACTTTCTATCATGTATTATTGCAATGGGCAAAACTAGTATTGATCTCCTAACTCCATATAAATATTTAATCTAGAAAACATTAGTATGGAATTATCTAAGGGGAAAATGTCGCACTACATATGTAGATGAATAAAAGATTGAACCTATCGATACTAACAAAAAGGAGTGGGAAAGGAATCATGAGAGAGCTCTTGGTTATATTTTCTCATCAGTGTCTTTTGATTTATAATTTCATCTTAAAAAATGTTCAACACCTAAGGAAACGTGTGACACTCTTACTAAACTATATGGTAAAATTGATAAATTTAGAGGCTATCAAATTGATAATGACTTGATGATCCTTTATCCAAGTAGTTTGATTGTAACTAGGATGATATCTTAAATGTAAAACAACCAAGAACATAGACTAAGGACTTTAGTGTTAATTAAGAAGATAAATAATTGATTCAAAATGTAATATCTAAGCTTATTTTTGAATATTTAGTTTTTGTTTGTAGCTTTCATATCCATCATATGTTTATGGGTGTTTCATGTATTGCTTCTAGTTTTGATGCATTTTCTGACCTTCTAATTGAAGAATGAGAAAAATTGATTGAAATGGACATCATGGAGTCTTCTAGCCACACGCATTAATGGCTAGTCAACATAAGGGACATAAAGAAAGAAAGAAGCTTCAACAAAGGCAAAAGAAGAAAGAGAAAAGGTTATAGTAATATAACACACAATCATCACCTAAAGAAGATTTTAAGTCCTCTTCCTTAAAATGGGATTCACCTAAGAAGGGGAATTCCTCATGTATATATTGTAAAAGATTAGGGCATGATGAACACCAATGTTATACAAAATAAATTAACAAGTTAAAGAATCTTCTAAAGAGGAAAAATATCAAATTGCCTTAAGGTTCATTATCATCTTGTTCTTATAAGTCAAAGGATCATAAGGGTAAGACACTTATTGTTGTAGATTCTAGTTCAAGGAAATGAACCCTTAACTCTATAGCTTCTCATCATATTTATCCATTAAAAGATATGTTTTTGAATTTGAGATTTATTTTATGCCTTGCATTCTAATGGGAAATAAAACTTCTATAAGTGTATGTGGGAGAGGGTTTGTTGATATGGGAAAATGATCATTCAATGATGTCCCTTACATTCATTACTTGTCAAATAATCTCCTATCCATCTATTAGATTACATATAGTGGGATAGATACGAGTGTTGAATTTACACTTAATTCTATGTTCATTCAAGATTTGAAAAGCAATGACATTATTGCAGTTGGGAAGGTAATTATCAGTCTAGGCTACACAAATTCTCACATTTGCTCTTGATGATCCTTTGGTTGATGTTCATGCTCAAGCATCTACCATTGACAGTTTTTGGATGTGCAATATGGTCATCTAAACCTTCAAGTTCGCTCACCGAATAATGTTCTAGAGACATGTTAATATTTATTCATCACCATCACCAACTTCTATCAAGTTCAACATTACTTTAGATAGAGCTTCTAGTGATTCAATGTAGAAGGTCCATCATTTCTCTCTAGTGGTATTTAATTGGGATGCATGCTTTAAAAGTTTACCAAGTTTCTTTTGTGAGTCCTACCTTCTAAATTAAGAAAACACCATTGAAGACTTGTTTTTACTCTTTGATGATAGTTCCATAGTAGTTGTTGTCCCTTCATATCTAGATCTTGTTTTACAATAGTATCCATAGTGCTTTGAACTATCACTATCATCAATTAGGCCTCAGACACCTATTATGATCTTGGCACCTCTCATCACTGACTTGTGTTAGGAAAAAGGTCTGTTGTACAACTTACATGAAAATAAATTATTTAATTATGTACAAAATAAAAATTTATTTGTGGTGCATCTTAATTGATGTGTTTAGCCACATTAAATATTTATTTGGGGCCACATGTAAAAGTTGTATGTAACATTGGGTTAGTTATTTTATGTGTGAGACATAGAATAATTAATTAATTAATTTGAGCATAAAGTGAAAACTTAGTTGCAAGAATTAAATGAGGGGTCAATGGTTTTATGTGTTCATGGTTTTGAGACACATGGTTTTCCTAATACCACAAGTTGTATTTGTGTGAGCTTGAGTCTATAAAAGCAAGCACATGGTTAGTGGTTTGGGTTGGCTGGTTGAGTGGGCTATCATTGTATTGAGTTTCCCTTGTGAGTGCATATGTGAAGCATGGCATGGGATGTGTGGATTCATGCTTGGACAAATGGAGGATGCATTGGAGGAGCTTGATGTTCCATAAGTATTTATGAGACTCTGTAATTATATTATAATTTTTTATTGCTCAATAATACATTAAGTGTGGATGCTTTTAAAGGCTATGTTTTTCCCTCTTGAGGGTTTTCTCAGGATATCTTGTGTTATCTTGTGGCTTGTCTACTTTATCTTTGCATTATGGTAATTTTGTAAGCTTGTATGCATCATATTCTCTCATAGGGTTATGCATGAATTGGTTTGATCAACCTGATAATTTCCTAACAAGAGGTAGCTATATTCATGGTTGAGGGAGGTGTGAGATCCTTGGTGTTGTATAACCCTTGTTTGTGTAGATCTGGTGCAAAGTTGATTCCATGGCAATGTAGGAAAGATATGAAACATTTCAAGATATGAGGGTTTTGTGCAGGTTGTTGTTTTATAGATTTGGGGTATTGAGGTTTGTAGATTTGTTGTGTTTATTGCAGATCTAGGGTTTGAAAAATCTTGGCAAAAATGGGTTTCTTGGATGTGCTTCATTGAGGGTTTTCTGGAGGAAGTTTCACAAATAACCTCCTGGGATAAAACATACCCGACCAATGGATCTAGTAGGCCCAAGAGGAGAAGAAAAACATATAATTTGCCTTATTTTGGTCACCATGACCTGGTGAGAAAAAAATACCCCTAGGTAGAGTCATATAGCCATATAGTTTGCAGAGGCAATTTGTTTTAGAAAAAAAAAAAAAAAATCTTGCTCAAATAATTTTCTATCATTTGAAAAATATTTGGTTTTAAATAAAACTATAGAAAATACTTTTTAAGATTAAAAAAATCAGAGGGGGCGGTACAGGGTCCGTAGACCCTCGTACCACTATACCCTATTGATTGTGACAACAACTGAGGCTGACTATCAGCTGGCTCTCAGCCACCTGCTAGCAGGTATCAGGTCGGCAAGGGCTGTGGCCCCCAGTCCTAGCCGTTGATTTGGTAGGGCCAAGTTGGAGCCCCGGTTGGGCAAGCATAGGCCTCATCAGTAGGAATCCTTGAACCTTAAAGAAAATTAAACCCTGTTTAAATAATATTTTAGGTTTGAAAGTTTTAAAGTTTTGAAATTTGAAAGATTAAACTTGTTTTTAACATTATTTGGATTCTACCACCCAAAGCCAACCAACACAATACCACCTAAGTTCCACTTGCCTACACATGATGATGTTATGCTAACGTTAGCATTGTACAATTAGTGCGAATGTTGGCATCATCAAGCCATACAGACATTGCCCCATTCGGCCCTATTCTAGCCCTCGAAGTGCCTTTTCTTGTGGGGGCATAACTTTCACCCACGGTATTAGACTTTTGACTTCTTATAGGCATATGAAAGGTCTCTCTTCAAGAACTATGTAGTGGTATAGGTTTGGTCATTAGATTTTTCTTTTTGTGTTATAATTTGGTGCCTGAAGCCAGGCATTGCTCTGGGACAATTATTTGCTCATAACTTTCATGTACGAAATCATTTTTTTGATTTCAATAGATGTTGGAGAGCTCTTGCAGTGTACTATAGTTTGGATCAAGTAGATTTTGAGTTTGGTGTGCAGAGAGAGGTTTGTACTTGTTTGATCACTTATAGGAGCTTGAGACTCAGGTTGTGATTATGATTGCATTCGAATGAATTTTTGGGCACAAACTTATGAGAGTGCATCTTTTTATGAGACAATCATCATGGTATAGTAGGTTTTTAGATTTGGTGTTTCTAGTTATAGGTTTATAAGTGTTTTTAGAGTTTGTACTTTGATGGAGATAGGTACACAAGTTGTCTTCTGGTTTGAGGACATGGTTGATACACATGTGAGACTAGGAGTCTCGTTTTAGTGGGATTTGAGTATAGGTGCAATGATGATGATGATTATGGTGTCATGGATATGCAGATACATTTAAGTATTAGCACAACATGATCATGTATGTAGTTGATAGGTATGGGTTATGATATTTGATTCTTGATTACAAGTGGTGGTGTGGTTTAGTTTTAGGAGGTTGTTCTTATCTACTAGATGCTTGATAGGTTCCTTGACTATGGTTACTCATTTGTGGACTTATTTGGCAAATCAAATCTAGGTTGATTTGGTGCTTGAATCTCGAGGTCTACAAGTTATCTTGTTTGATATTTCAGCTTTCAGGTTACTAATGTGATGATGAGTTTGCATGTTTCATTGTTTGGGATCTTCGAGTTATGTAGTTAGTGGGTTTGGTACCACCTATTAGTTGCAGTGGGATGAATCAGATGTGCACTGTTTATATCCATGAGATCGATTCAATGTTGATGCAGACTTTGTTAGTTCACCTTGTGTACGATCATTTGTGCATTGGGATGAGAGCATGGATGATTACAATGCCTGGATAGTCAATTATTAGGACTTATAACATGTTTATCATGACATCATAGATAGCTTGGTTACACGATTTAGTGTGAGCTTTTGATAGTGATGGTTTATCTTCTTGGCTTGGAGATCTTAGTTCTAGTTTGGTTTCATTGGTATTACAATTGTGTGTGGACCATGGTGATCTTCATTTAGGAGATGGTTATCATGATACCATGGATAGATTATATAACGGTTCAGTGGGAGCTTTGGTAGTGATGTGGATTCATCACCTATTGATGGATGATCTTCTATAATGGTTAGGTGTCATGGACTAACTCTTGGATTATGATTCTTATGTGGTATGAGTGCTTTGACATCTTGGGTAATATTGTTAGGAGATGGTTATCTTCATGTGGTTGAATATGTTGATCCTTGGTTTAGAGGTGTTTGGTATTGTGTCTTGGTGGACTCTTGACTCTAGATTAGAGTGTTGGCATGATACAGGTTCTCTTGAGACCAGGATGTGTGCATTGGCACATGTGATCTCTTAGGAGATGTTAGACCATGATATCATGTTTGAGTTCTTGATTCCATAGTTGGAGCTTTAACAATGGTCTTGTTGGTTCTCTTGGTATTGAGGACATTGGTCATTTGCTTGGAGAACTTCATGATAGTGTGTTGTTGCATTTGGAGCTTAGCATGGATTGATCATGGAGGTGCTCATGGATACTTGGAGACTTGGGTGAGGCTAGAGTTCTCTTGAGATTAGAGACATTTGTGGAGATGGTTACTCTTTTAAGGTTTCAATGGGAAGATTGAGGACCCTACACCTAGATATAGACATAAGTTCATTATAGACCTTGAGGAGATTTTTCTTGGAGGGAGTCATTGTAGCTCGGTGTATCCTAGAGGAGGATTCTCATTTCCCACTCTTGGTCTACTCGGTGGATTATCTTCTAAAGGTATTTCCCATCCTATTTTGAGATGCATTTTGTCTTATGCTTTATATTATCATGGTTATGGATCTTGAGATATGGTTATTCATTCTAGAGGGTTCATTTGAGGAGTGTTATCATGGTTATCTCCTTGTTCATATGAGTTTGATTTATGATGTCATTTATGAGGAATTCAAGAGACATGATTGGGCTTATTCCTAGCTTATGGGAATGGATATTTGAGTTTGATCTTCATTGGTTAGAGAGGCTTATGTCCATGTTGGTTTTATATTATGCATATGTTTCATTTGATCTATGAGATTAAATGGTTGGGTGTTGTTAAGGCTTTTCATTTGGGGTTGTAAAGGAGAACATACTTGAAACAACTTATCACTTTGAGTAGAAGATGTTATGATATGATTTACAAGTTTTCTCTCTTTGTTCTATGGCTACTTTCTAGAGGTTCATATTCATATGGTTTGACTTGGGAGAGTTATGGTGACATGTTGTGAGAGTGTATGCAACTATTTGTGTTGCATGTGTGGATCATTGTGATTGTTCTCAGTACTATGTATGGTTTTGATTAGCCACACCTTGGTTTTAATGTTGATTGGTAGACTTGGTATGCCTTCATCTATTTTCAGATTTGACATTACCCATTCAGTGGGAGTTCCTGGATATGTATGTACTTCATTGACATGTTTTATACAAGGAGCTTATGATTGTGTTATATGGGTTGGATATGTTGTTGGCATGAGTTTATTGATGTTTTTGATACCTTGGAGGTATGGATGGTTGGATGTATTAGCATATGTTGTGGGTGCTATTTCTAGTCATGTGGATTTTTTCCTTTGACAGCCACTTGGAGCCATTGTTATCACTTGGATTTGATGCTTGCATTCTTTGGATTGGTGCATCTTCACCTTGGCATGTTCATTTTCTTCCATGGGTGGTATGCTAGAGGATGAGAGGAGTTCTTGCTTGAGATGATGATCACCTTGGTTTATTGCAGGTATCTTCATGGAACACAAGAGCATGCTAGAGATTCATGTGGTTTCATGTATGGCTATAATGATGTATTTCATTGAGTGACCCTTATGTAATGTATACAACAAGTGGGAGAATGTTAGGAAAAAGGTGTGTTGTACACCTTGCATAAAAATAAATTATTTAATTATGTAAAATAAATATTTATTTGTGGTGCATCTTAATTGATGTGTTTATCCACATTAAATATTTATTTGGGGCCACTTGTAAAAGTTGTATGTTGTTGGCAAGAGATGCTTCTTTGATGAAGGATTGCATGTTGTCATTGATGGCAACAAGGCAAAGGGATTTCACTGGCATGACAAATAGACATTACTCTAGAAGACCAACTTGGTTTGACAACAGGGCACAAAAGTATTCTGGTTTGGAAGGCTAAAATGACTAAGTATGGACAATATACAGAGTAAGTGGCAGAGATTGGGCTAGTATGCCTCCGCAATTGCATATTTTGTCTTGCGGTTCTGGAGGTATGCTTAGAGGTCATGAATGAATGTTGGTTATGAATCCTTGAAGTCACTTGTGGTTCGCAGTGAGAGTTTTGATGTGACAGATGAATTGGGTCAAGTATGTTCTTAAGAGACTTGAGCCGATAGGCTGTTAGATCTTTATGCGGAGAAGATATATTGTTTGAATAATAAATCTAAGTGGTTGTGTGATTGGTGCTGACCTATATGAAGATCAGTAAACATGATCAAGCTGACAAGGTAAAATACATTGTATACATGCTTCATGTCGGGTTTGCCGACTTGATTATTAAATGAATCTTGTTGCAGATATAAATACTTGATGAATTGTGATGTTGGGTGTGGTGTGTGGTGGAATGTGTGGATTTGAAGTGTGAAGGATTATGAGCAGAGTGCAGAGTAGAGAAATAAAAATAGAGTACATGTAGTTGAGTTGAGAAACAGGGCAGAATAAATGAAGACCTTTGAATTTGTATATTGAACCTTCAATAGAACTGTGATCCAGCATATGGCAGATACATTTACAACAGTTCATCTCCTGGCAGTGAACCAATCCTTCTTCTATCTTCTTTTCTCTTGGCAGTGAGCCTTTGTGTAGTGAGCACTTCTTCATAGGGCAGTGTGCCTTCTTGTAATTCGGTATTGTGCTATCATAATATATTGTGAGCTAACACTCACCATGGTTTTTCCCTTTTTGGGTTTTCCATGTAAAAATCATGGTGTCCATGTGTTATGTCTTTATGGTTGCTGTTCTTATGCTTATTATCCTTTCATGTTATTGATTTTGGAAATTGGATTAATAAACTTGTTAAGAAGTGGTTTTGAGGAATACTGATTCACCCCCCTCTCAGTATTCCTTATATTCAACATATGTAACATTGGGTTAGTTATTTTATGTGCGGGAGACATATAATGATTAATTAATTGTGAATTGAATGAGGGGTCGATGGTTTTGTGTACACATGGTTTTGAGACACATGGTTTTCCTAATACCAAAAGTTGTATTTGTGTGAGCTTGAGTCTATAAAAGCAAGCACATGGTTAGTGGTTTGGGTTGGCTCATTGAGTGGGTTGTCATTGTATTGAGTTTCTCTTGTGAGTGTATATGTGAAGCATGGCATGGGATGTGTGGATTCATGCTTAGACACATGGAGGATGCATTGGAGGAGCTTGATGTTTCAGAAGTATTCATGAGACTCTGTAAGTGTATTGTAATATTTTATTGCTAAATAATACATTGAGTGTGGATGCTTTTGGAGGATAGATTTTTCCCTCTTGAGGGTTTTCCTAGGATATATCTTGTGGCTTGTCTATTTGATCTTTGTATTATGGTAATTATGTAAGCTTGTATGCATCATATTCTCTGATAAGGTTATGTAGGAATTGGTTTGATCAACCTAGTAATTTCTTAACAACTTGGAGACTGAAGCATAGTTACCAAAGACATCCACTTGTGTTTGCTTCCCTCCATTTCCTTAATGTATTGGGAAGACCTTCTATACATGCACCTATAGGTCTACTTCCTAAGGAAAGGAATGTTTGGTGTGTGTTGGGTCTCAAAAATGCAGGTTGTGGATTCTAAGGGGATGCCAAGCCCTATGGTCAAATCTACAATGTTTTTGAGCCAATGACTGGAGTTTGACCTTAACGATCAAATTCTCCCTGCGCTTTAGGTCCTGCTACAACCTAGGTGGGTGAACTTTTGATTATCAAAGTAGGTTGTATGATTGAATCTATGTTGGTTTGCTGCTAGTTTATCTAATTACAATGGCATACTTGTAATCAGATGAAATACTGTAAAACTATTTCTAAGGAAAGTAAATGATTTAATCTAAATTCTAATAGAAATAAATAACAACTAACATGAAATGAATCTACAATAGAGTAAAGATTTTAAACATAAAATATATCAATAGTTTGATTGGTGCTTTGTCTGTTTGGGCAACGGAGTCAGGATGTCAGAAACAAATACTTGTATCAGGTAATAATTCAATCTGATTGGCACATACAATAGTTTGCAACTTGTACAAACATGCAAGGAAGAAATTATTAATTCATTCTTAATAATCCAAAGGACATAATTGTATTAAATGCAAAACATTAAAAGGATTTTAATCTTTCCAGAAAGAACCAATTTAAATTTGCAAATTAACAAATTAGATCAACTATGGAGACAAATTAATAACCCTAATCAATTAATCGTACTTAATAATCCATTCAAATATTTTAAGATTACTATAATTAATGAGAAAGGATTTAATTCTCTCTGAGAAACCAATCAAATCAATTATACTGAATTATCAACTGTAATCAGACAATTTAAACATATCCTTAACACATTTAAATTGAATAATCAAAAAATGAATGATATGGAGATAATTAAATTGATTGAATTAAAACAACAAACAGATGATACCATCACAATGTATCTCAAATTCGAATCCTCAAATGTTGCCTCAGAACATATCATGCACCATAGCCTTTCTCAGAACGAAATTGCATATAAACTTGCATTAGATATCCAATTTGTCTTTGTGTAAAAAATCTCTATTTCTAACCTAATTCTAACCTAATTCTAACTCTTCTATTCTGGGTCCTGGGATCTCTATTTAAAGAGATGCAAAAAGCCTCAGAGCCGTTACATTCATTTTGGTGATGGTTAATAATTGGTTGAACCAACCATAAGAACCGACCTTATTCATTACATAAATTAAATGACTTGATTTGAAAGACTTAACAATCCTCGAAGGCTGGAATGAAATATATAATCTTCCCCATTGATGAGATCATTTAACCGCCAGTCGAGAGCCACTTCATTGCATTCAACGCGACCCTAATCCTGCAAAGGAAACAAATTAATCATTAGATAAATAATAAATAAACAATATATGATTTGTATTGTTGTGAACCTTAGGACCTGTGTCATGAGGTATGGTTTCCTTATTTCCATTGTATATTTGCTTACTGCCATGTATTTAGGGTTTCCTATTGCCGATTATCACTTTATCATACTCAAATGTTTTAATAATAAATTTCTTCAACATCTTGTTTAGGGCTGCAATACTTTTAAAAAAGGACGTTGGAATGACTATTCAATTCATTATAGGCAAAAAATAAAATATTTAATTGGTTGCTTTTGCCAAATTAAATATTTAATCTTCGTCATGTTTGATAATAAAATATTTTAATCCCAAGCTTTATCAATATTTACTTAATTTCTCACTTACATTCACCCGCACACTTTTTCACTTTTATTTGGCAAAATTAAATCACCTGAGTGAAAAAAATTACTGCTCCTCGGCAAGAATGTTTGACCAACCTTTGTATACATTTAAAAAAAAAGATTACTCACTTTGGTTAATTTATTCTAAAAAATATTTTATCTCCAAGTGGAAATAAATTTGATTATTGAATCTGTGTTTGGTGATTTGATTATATCCCTGAGTAAAATGATTCTTCACCTTGTATCCACATTCATATTTTGGCGAAAACATTTTAACATCGTATAATTCTTTATCACATTCATTCATCATTAGTAAATTCAATTAACTCACTCCCAGAAAATATTCATTTTGATGGAAGCCCTTGTAATTCTGGATAGTCATATATCTTGAGCGTCTCCAGAATATGTTAACCTCCTCGATTATCTTTGCTTCTATATTTTTGTATGCATGTTGTTGGGGAACTCTTAGTTATTGCATCTGAATTTAGTTACCTTTTTGTTATGCTTTGATGGATATCCCTTCATTATTATTATGGAAATCTCGCAATTTTCACATTATTTTAGTGCATGCCTATTTTTAGATTGCTTTATTTAATGTCACCAATAACCTCCACAAGAGCATTGTCTCTATTTACTATGAGGACAATAGTTTTCTTCTCACAATGAATTCTATTGCACCAATCTTAGAGATAAAACTCATGGCAATATGGCAATCTCCACTTAATCTAAGGTTCTTAACAAATCCAATAGTCAATCCAAGGGGCATGTTTATCAAGCCAAATGCAATTGTTATATTCTCACCATGGTGGAAAACAAATAATTCTCTTTCCTTCTCTTCTCACTCTTTCAATACACAATATGGTCATGGAGATTATGACATCTCATCTACTTTCGAAGGATTAGGGCAGAACAATAATACGTCCATCTTTAAGCAATTTATTCCAACCCATTTTCAAGATTTGTAGAATTCACTGGTTCCCCTTGTGCTTAAAAAGATATCTTTATCATCCTACAAATAGGTGTTAATGGCTTATAGAATAATGTATTAGAATTAGTAATTAAAGTAATGGTGGCGCAAGGACGTCCCAACACTTCCCACATTGTTTTTCTCATTCTCATTATAGATGCCAACAATAACCTAAATTTGAAGGGCAATTTTGGTAATTTTTGTCACATCCAGCTTTTGTTTCCTTGATTTGTTTATATCTCTATAGAAAATACCAGCGGAGCTATGGCATGGAGACTTCAATCCATGGGTTTTCTTCTTATAAGTTTGACTCTGCTGAAGTGCATCTGTGCTACTAAAAAGGTTGTATTGGTTAGTATCATCCATAATCAATGTTGTTAAATTCTTCCAAATATCTAGATGATAGTGGGTAGGTGTGGTGCGGTTTAGATGGTCGACTATACACCTACTTTAGCTTCCGGTTGTTATACTTTGTTCAATCCATTTTGTAGAGTTTAGGGTGCCTCTTGAAAAAAATTCAGAGGGAGGCTGTGAAGTCTAAACTGCTATATTGAGTCACAACAACATTCGAACTGCTAATTAGGATAGTTATTTTTGGGCATTTGCTGTCACCTCCAATACTCCAGATCAATCCAGTTTACATTTGGGGGCTCAACTCTATAATTTGGTCACCGATCATAGTTTCAGACTGCATGTTTTTGGCTTCCATCCTCGGTTACAGAATTCAAATCAGCAGTAGGGACATGAAAATTGCAGGTTACTTGTAAGTGAATTTGTCATCTAAAGAGTCATTGTAAGTCTGCTGTCCACACTGGTATAAATCTAAACATTGTATGAGTTTCTTATATCAGTATAATACTCTTGATTATGCACTCTGGTTGGCTGCATCTTTAGTAATGCTATTTGAATCAGAAATACATTAATATCAACATATTGTGGTTAGGGTTTCATCATTGCAGTGGACATATTTTTTGTTGCTGACTACATCATAAAATTCAGTGCCTTTTATTCTAACCAATAAAACCCAGGATTGTTGAGGCTTCCATTCCCATGGTGCAGTGGCAAAGACAATAATAATAGTCATTTACTGTTTATAATCAGTAGTATAGTTAATTCTGGTGTGCTATTTCTCAAAACTCGCTTTGCATCTAATTAATGATTCATCTTTAGATGAGTCATGAATTGGGACAAGATTCCAATTGCATAAGATATATTTGGGTGAGTAGTGGTCAAGTAAATCAAATTTCCTACCAAAGTCCTGTACAATGTTTCATGGAGTGCTTTACTATTTGGGTCTTCAGTCAATTTAGTTCCTATCTCCATTGATGTTTGTTGAAGCTTTGCAGTCTTGCATTTTGACCCATGTGATAATTTATTTGGTGTCCTTCATTTGAGAGAGGAATATTTTTCCAAGTGGTTGCCACACTTCAACTCCAAGAAAGTAATGAAGCAATCCAAAATTGGAAATCTCAAATTGCCCTTCAAATCTTCTTTCACTTCATTGATTAGCAATTGATCACTCCCAGTGATAGCAGATTGTCAATGCACAACACAATGAAAAGTAACTTGTGATAAAAAATCTTAATGTACAAATTTGGATCAACATCAAATTTCTAAAATCCCCCCTAAATAAAATACTTATCAATTATGAATACCAAGCTTGTGGAGCTTGTTCTAAACAATATAGTGTTTTTTTTTTTTAGCAACATACCATATGTTCCTTTCCTTTTTCAACAAAATAGGAGGTTATGTCACATATGCCTCCTCTATCAAATCTCTATTCAAGAATGCACTTTGCACATCCATTTGATGGATTTTCCAACTATATTGGGAAGGAAGTACTATCAACATTCTAACTATGATCATCTTTGTGAATAGAGCAAAGGTTTCCCTGTAATCAACACCTTCAATTTGCTTGTAGCCTTTAGCTACTAATCCTGCTTTGTGCTTGTCAATTCAGACATCAGATTTGAACTTCATTTTGAACACCCACTTACAATCACTGGCTTCTTTATCAACAGGACTTGATTTTTAAATGACAATGCATACAGTTATTATATCTTCGTGAGTTGTATGACACACATCGACTGAGAAACTAATAGCAAGAAAGTATACACCAAAGATGATCTTTCATGTATCATCACATCACTTGACAATATTTACCTCTACATTGGAACTGAACCAGCAATCTTACACATGCATTCCAGAAATTTTGCACTCAGTTGGGAAAAATAATCTTGAAGTGCATATAAGGTAAGCATTTTTTTTAAAAAAAATTGACTGGAAACTTCCAGTTCCAACAGTGTGCATGGATTTTCTTTAGCCTACTATATCATCATTTTATCTCTAGTGCAAGAGGCATCATATTTTGGGGGAACTACCTAGTATTTATCTTTGGGGGTTCTTCATTATCTCTCTTTGGGGAGTTTATCATTATACATGGGTATCTCATATGACTTTTTTTGTCAAGACCCATTCTTAATTTTCATTTCTCACTTCCTCCTAAGTTGAACTTATGGCAAATGGTGTAATATTGCACCTATTAATAAGTTTGCTTAGGATATTTGGAATATTTAATTATTCTCACCTAGATATCTAATAATGACAAGTGGTCACCTTAACTTGAGGTACACAAGTACCCCCATTTCCTCATCAATTCTTGATTGATAGTATTTAGTCAAGGCCACCTCTATCTTAATCAAATTGAGTTAACCAATCAATTGAGTAGCAGTTGAACTCTTGACCTCTTAGTTAAACCAAGTTAACTCACCTATCGATTGGGAGTAATTAACCGTTAAAATCATGACCTCTTAGACATGCCATCTCATTGATTCATGGACCTAGAAGGACTATATATTTATAAGTAATTCCTTTTTATTAAATTTTTTCATCCTTAATATTGGAATAGTTATTATTTGCAATCTACATCATTTTTTGTTTGCTCACAACTTTTGTATCTTAGCTTCATTCAGCTAGATCTTGGCTCACATGTTTGGATTCTCACTAAATCTTACAATCTTTTATTCTCTCTCTCTCTCTCTCACACATGATGTTATTGGTGACTCATTATTTCATGATGATTTGGTTCATGCTATTTCTAATACAAATGTTATAATGTAGTGAAATTTAGTGGAAATGAAGATTGAATATTACATGTTAGATCATTCTCATCTTCATTTTAGTGAACATTTACATGATTATGGTATATCAATGAATGTATTTGGAGATACTTTGATTGATAAAGAAAGTCAATGGTTTGAATCATATCATGATTATTATACATCATTTCACACTTTATCAAATGATTTTATATACTACTTTACCCTTGGTCCTAGAGCATGCTTCTTTAGTGATTATATTCTTTCAATCTCTAGTAGCCATTCCTTAGGAGACCTTATGGACTTATCTATGTATGCTAACACACCATTTTAGATACCTATGACGAGTCTCCTCTAGACCATTTTGTGACTTCTAACAATACATATTTTACAAACTATAATGTACACGATTGTCATGATATTTCACTTGCATATATCCCATTGGTTATAAGGAACAAACCCATGGCTTAGACATACATGATGAAGAAAAACCTCATGGTGATCTCTTACAAATTTTTAGTTATGCTTATTTAGTGACGGTGTTTAATCAATTAATGATCAATCCGTTACATCTTCCTCCACTCTTACACGTGACATGTATATATAATGCTACTATTTCTTCTACACTTAATCTAACTCTTCCCACCAATTGGATACCATTGCAAGTAAGTTATAAAATATAGAGAATTGTAACAATGATTTGTAATAGTCTTCAAACAAATATTTTACGAGTGAGATATATGTGATCCATTTACATATGACATATTGGCTTATCCTTCAGGATTTATGGCACTGCTTTTATAATGTATGATGGTATAGGTTATCTATTTATCTATATTTGCTTCTTCATAATTAAATGCTTAGATTACTTTTATAAGGATAAATTACATTCTAGGTTATAATAGATGAATATCAAAGTGAATTCATAGTTAAGGGGAAGAATTGGTGGAACAAAAGACTAGCACAAAGTTAGTGTTGACCTATTTTGCCTTTCCTAGAGTCAAATAGCCCAGTTTTAAAAATGTTGAAAATATTGTCAAAAATTGGTTAAAATGCCTATGTGTTCTTCAAGTCTAGTGTTTTCCTTGTAAAAATCCCCAAAATCCCTTTCAAAAATCCAAAATTTCTAAGTTTTGACTTTGTCTTTTCAACCTTAATCAAAAAATTTTAGAGTTGGCCAACCAAGCAGTTCATCGACTAAGGGAAGGCTGGCAGAAGACAAAAGGAAAAAAATGCAAGAAAGCCTTTATCGGCGAATTCGCCAACCAAGGAAAGCAAGGCAACGAGAATGTTTCTTCGAGGGAGTAAAGACAGACAAAAAGAAAAGAAGATAAAGAATTTCTTCTAAGGCAGAGAGGGATTTGTCGGTGAAATAAAAGGTTTGTGAACCTCTTGTTTTTCCGATTAGCTAGTTCACCGACATGTCAAATCACTGACGAAGGAAAATGGTGAATCAAATTGTCAAAGACGAAGCAAAAACAAAGGATTACCTTTTTTGGAAAAACTTAAGGTTGGCGAACCTTAATTTTTCTGACAAAGGAACCAAAAGGAGGATTTTTCTGACCAAGGCACAATGGAAGAAGATAGAGGATTTCTCTAAGACAAAAGAGAAGGGCTCTAACAAATACAAGGAAAGAAAAGGAGAAATCGGGAAATCGATAAAAACACAAACTCACCGATCAGTTCGTGATTTCTAAAGTTTGCTGATAAGGTGATTTACTAACCAAAAAGGGGATATGAGAAAGGAAGTGAAGATGAGGGCAATGCAATGGTTCATGAAATGGATTTTTCGCTGACCAAAGGAAAAACAAAGACATAAATGGTTCACGTTGGATAGATTTTGCCGATAAGGCAAAATAAAGGTGAGGATTAAAGTAAAGTGAGAATCAATGAAAATAAAGCATGTAATATAATGTAATGTAGTAATTTAGAATATTTTAAATTGATTTTAAAATATTTTAAAGTGCTGTAAAGTCTTTATACAAGAATTGCGGTGGGCATTGTATTTTATGTCCATCTTCTCTCCAGTCGCCATGATTACACGATCAGATCAAGCCCCAGTTGGAAGTAGTTGTTGTGCATTTAATTGTGCAGGTGAATGAGTTAGCTGCTAGTCTTCAATGCAGTAGATATTTCTTAGCTACTTCATCTTTAGATATTTCTGTCTTAATTGCTGCGGATCAGATCCAGATATTTTTTGCATTTATGTTTTGTAGAACAAATGTATACAAACATTCCTTTTGCAAAATATCTTCTAACAGGCCCATGGGTGAATTTATTGTAGTGGATGGCCTAGGGCAATGTAATGGAATGTTATAAATAGATGAAAAATCAATGTAACAAGGGTTGGACGTAGAGGCTTATTTTGTGCTCCAAACAAAACTCTACCCTGCTGTATTCGTGCCTTTTAATCAATACAATACTGGTTATTTTTACCTTTTCATGCTATTTTTAACTCTATGTAATCTGGAGTTGGCTATGGCTTGTGAATGCTTATTTCCTTGCAATTCTATTTTGTTCTTTACCTTTGTTACATGCTGCAAGATTTGTGTGATCCCATCAGCTGTGTGAAATTATTCTGTGCATTTTAACTATGTGGGTGTTCTTCATTAAACATGGTGTATCACATTTCCCTTTTAGTTTTCTCCTTCTTCCCTTTTTCAGTGGTGTTAGATTAGGTTTAGTCTTACAGTTTTCTCTGAATCTTATATTCAAAAAGAGGAACAAACCTTCTCTAGAGGTTTGATCTCATTTGTAGGGTCCCACACCTTGAGATCACTCAAATATTTTAGTAGATTGTTGCAGCAAATGGGATTCAACACAGGGTGCAAATCCAAGTGACAATAGTTAGATGAACCAATTTAAGAGCTTAGGTGAGTTATATACTTTGTGAATGTCCAAGCTCAATCCTAGGGCCTATCCCAAATTTATGTAAATTTGGTGAAGATCTACTTGTTTATTTTGATGATCATAATTCAATTTAGGTTACAATATTAATTTCTCTATTAGTGCCTATTCTTTTGGCACCCATTTTCATAGTCCTTATTTTGTCAATTCCTATTTCTATATCCTTAGTTCATGTAGTTTCTTTGTCTTCAATTTTAATTCTAATAACTTCAGCTTTAGAATCTCCAATCCTAATTGTATTAGTTGCTACTATCCTAGTACCATCAGTGAGACTTCCTAGGTCCCTCAAACACATGTTGAATTGATTAAAGCATCCAATGCTTTAATTTCATTCTAAATTGCACATATGAGAGAACAAAAGGGAAAATTTAAGAGCTTGTGAATGTCCCTAGGGAAAGTTAGCATTCAGATGAACTGTAATAAATGGATTGGGAGGGTGAAAATAATATAAACTAGATAAATCAAAAAGGGTGATCACATGGTCTTGGAATAGCCTGAGGAGGTCTAATTCTATGTGCCTAAGAAAATAAAATGTGGAGATCTAACCACTATTGTGGTTTATAACATGAGAGACATCATGGTAAATTAGTTAGAAAATTTGTCCAAGGAGAATGATGGCTTGGTAAAAAATAAAGTGATAGAAGTTTCAAAGAATCTAGTACAAACAATGAAAAAGACAAATAGAGATCTCTTCATAGTACTAGTATACATTGATGCCACCTAAGAAAATGTCACACCTCATTTTTAAACTAATGCATTTATTTTCATTATTTTTGTGAAGATAGATAGTTAGAAAAAAATATTATGATTATAGTAATGATGGAAAATGGATTTTTGCTTTATATTAAATTATATACAAGGAATAATTATTTATGACATTATTATTGATCATGTGGTTAAATGATGAAATGGACTAACTACCGTCATGTAACTGAGGTGGATGTAGGAACAATGTTGTTTTTGTTGAACACACTAGGATACTAAGAGGGGGGTGAATCATTATCTAAACAAACTTCAAATCCTTTGGAGCAGATTAAAACTTAAGCATTACAACATCAACACAAACATGAAAGATCAACACAATGCACATCAACACATAGCACCAGATGTATGTGGAAAACCCAAGAAGGGAAAAACCATGGTGAGGATTAATTCACAATATATGAAGCTTAAAATTACAACTTTATTCTAGGGCTACAACCCAATGAAGCTACTACTCCCTGCTGACTTTGTTTTAGGGTTACAACCCAAGGAAGATACAACTCCCTGAAGACTTTGTTTTAGGGTCACTCCCAAGGAAGATACAACTCCTTGCAAACTTTGTTTTAGGGCTACAACCCAAGGAAACAACTACTCCTTGAACTAAGAATGAACTCAGAAAAGATTACAGCATGACAGTCCTGCTATCTGAAAATTAACATTGAAGCTCACACCTTTTATGATTGCAATTCAACCTCTTTTATTGATTGGATCAATTAGGCACACTCTTCACTTCCCTCCTGTCATAGAAATGTCTTCAAGATGAATAAGGACAACCCTCATTACTTTTTCTCTTTCTCCTTCAGTCACACATCATAATGCATAACATGTTCATGTATTCTTCTCTTTTACACACTCACATCTTCATCTTCACAATCATCACTACACCTAGACCAACTAGGTTTACAATATATACAAGACATAATACATTGATTACATAACAAGTTGGCCAATACAACAAGAACTTATATTTTACAAGTCAGCCAGAGATCGCACAACATGAAACATGCATAGGGAAAAACCTATCATGAACTACACATTACTACAGAAGGAAACATGCGCCTTGCGGATCCCAACACATGCTTAGTCCACTCCTAAACATCCTTCAAGTAATAACATCCACATGCTTCACAAATTTGAATTAGGTCACCCTTAAGCAAGAACACATGAAGCATGTAGTACAACAATCATTTCAACTTGGCGGTACTCATGAATGATTAAACATTGCTTGTGCATTTTCCAGATGAGTTAGTAGGACCTATAAACTATCTCCAAACATTCCTTGAACTGCGCACAGCAACAACTTTATGGTGCACATCATTAGTCTTCCTCTGTCAGCCAGGCAAGAGCATAACCCAACTACACCACCATTCCAAGCCTCAGTCAGTTCTAGAGAGAGAAAAAATCCATCTTGTAGAGCAACTGGAGACAACACAAGATCATCAGGATCATCTTTCATTAGCCAATTTTCCATTTCAAGAAGCAACAAGTCGGTGCACATCATCAGCATATATTCTGAGAACAACTAGCCATCCAAAACTATTTGTATCATAACTGATTTGAAAATTAAGCTTGCAGAACTCTAGATCACATGAAACACATATGGATGAACTCATACATAGCTATGAACATATCCTTAAATCTACATGGGAAAATCTTCACTTGCAGAGGAATGTAGAGCATTCCAAACTGTCTTCACCAACACATTATACTTCCAGAGCATGGACTGAAACTCAATCACTTGTAACTTTTACTGGAAAGGAGAAAAGGATCTAAAACTTTGGATTTAGGACCTTTACAACATCCTTAACCTAACTTCTGAACCGCATGACCATAGCTTTAAATTTAGAGGAATCCAGAGTATTTCAATTAGCCTTTATCAATACTTTACTTTGGTAGAGCACATACCAAAAGTCAATTACTTGTCACTTTCACTGCGGAGGAGCAAATGATCTAAAAATTTGGATCTAGAACCTTTACAACATACTAAACTTAACTTCTAAACTACATGACCATATCTTTAAATGTGGAGGAATGTGGAGCATTTTACCAAACAGTCTTTCAGGCAACTTCTTGCAATAGAGACCTTCACCAACTTCTGGAGCCCAAAACCTTCATATAACCACACATACGTCCTTAAGAGCAACATGAAGGATCATAAAACATGCCACAGGTCATCAACAACATCTTCTCATCCTCAGCATAGCTTCTAATTCCCATATTAATATGTCATCATTCATCTTAGTGCTTCTAATTTCCATCTTAATATTTCATCATTCATCCCATCTTAATATTTCATTGTGAAATCATCTTTGCCGACCACAACCATGATCAAAACAATTTGACTTGACACTGATCAGGGCATGACATCCAACCAAGAACATTAGGAACATTACTGCATCTTTGTTACTACACTAGTATATCATCATCACAAACTGAGTGCTACCCTCACTCTAAGTGTTGACATCAATGACAACACATATTGCCAACAATTTTTCCTCCGATATGAGGAAGAGAGTATCACCATGGAGAGGGTGCTAGATTGTGTGAATGCAAGGATTATTATGCCATCTGAAAACACACACACACACACATACTTAGTAGTGAGATCATGTTTATCCTTGTCAAATTATGTCATCATTTATACGAAGGTTAAAATCATTTTCGTTGTCTGATATAAGCATGGTGTATACCTTTGGATGACAATTCAATGCGTGTAAATCAACTAAACATGTTTAATTTTTTTGTCAAGATCTTAGTTGACTTGTGAAAATTCTTTGTCGATAATTATGCTTACAGATAAGCACAAATAGTGTTCGAGAGTACACAATAGCAACACCTACTAGATAAGTGTGTTATGTCTATCTACAAGTTATTATTATTATTATTATTTTCATAGTTAAAACCATGTTGGAGAGGTAAAAAGTCTCTCTTTAATCCTCCTTGGCATACTCCCTAGATGCTAGGGGAGTGGGAGAGGGAGTAGTCACTCCATACTCCCCACTTATTCCTGCATGTTAAACTTCACAGGGAGTGGAGACAGATTCTTGGGGGTGATGCTTTAACTATCTGCCCATAACTATTGTGAGGAGTTTAAGTAGAAGGGAGGAGAAGACTATGTATGCGAGGGAGGACTTGAAAGCTAGAAGAGCAGAGGAAATATAGTAAAGTGACAATGGTGAAGTCTCGACCTATGTATTTATTCAGGTACATCTACTACATACCGTAGACAATGATAGAGTATATATATAACTGCCTTTCATTTGACTAAGATTAGTAGTATGAAAGGAGTAAAGATTTGTGTTAGAACTTCTGTTTGGGCAAGAAGATTATTGCTGAGCATAGTGAATGTAAATTGGATGTTTATCCTTTACAAAGGATTATGTTTTCTATATTATTATTACTATAACTAGAATAAGGAATGGTTATGATTAAATTTGCTTATTTATCTATTCCTTGTTATATAGTTTATGCCTTGGGAAAACTTAAACAATTCTATACCTTTGAGTAGAAAATCTCTTAGCTTCATATTTATCATCCTTTTGTTGTGAGTGAAGCACAATAAGCTTCGTAGGGTAACAGTTAAAGACTGTGCCTAAGCCTCATAACATTCAACATAGATATCTTTGTATTTCAACCTTAGTTTTGTTAGCTCAAGATTGTTATTATTGTGAGGTCGACTGTGATATATGATAGACCCAATGTGATATATGTTAGACCAACTGTGTGTTGCATAAGAGGCTGACTATGTGTTGCATAAGAGGTCAACTGTGTGCTATATAAGAGGCTGATTGTATTATTTTGTGAAGCCCACAGTGTTATTTGTGAGGCCGATTGTATTCATCTGTGAAGCCCACTGTGTGTTATAGGGAAGGCCAACTATGTTATTTGATAGGCCATTTGTATCATTTATTATAGTTCAACTGTGTGTTATTTAAAATTAAAAAAAAAAACACAATATGGTGTTGTATAGCAGTAGTGATAGGTTGTCCAAGTTCATGATGTTGTGAATAAAATGCTGGTGAATACATTTGCAGGGGTTAGTACTTAATTTATTATCTTTGGTCATATCATAAAATCTGAAATCTTCATAGCTAATCTACTAGTTTTATTGTTTAAATGATCTTAGGGAAATACCCTCCCGAGTGAGGCAGAACTCAAAGAAGAAGAGGAGGTTTTATCATTCCCTTCTAGATGTTGGCCCTTTCATTAGAAAAAGAAACTAATAGATTGGCGACTTTATTGAGGACCTAAATAGAAAAAAATTATCTATTGGAAAGAGTCACAAAGTTTAAATAAAGTTTCATATTGCTCAAAGTTTATTTCTTGTGAAGGGTGGAGACTCTATTGAATAAACCCAAGAAGAAAATATTTTGTAAAAATTTAGTACGGATGGAAGAAGATCATTGTATATCCTGAAAATAAGTTGGTTGATGAGATGAAAAAGAGAGGACATATTGCATGGAAATCTAAAAATATTTGTAAGTACTCTTCTTTTATTAATGATATGAATGAAAATAATATTACAAATCAACCAGTGATAGATAAACAAGCTGGATATCATAGTGATAGACCTGCTTCTAGAGGCTCAAAACAGGGAGATATGGATGAAATGAATGGCCCTCAGTACCAGAAATTTGTAGATCTTATAAAATAAAAAGATAGAAAAGAAGTGGAAGCCTGTCTCAATGAGGCATATATGGCTAAATTTAATGAGGTCCAACTAAAAGTAAGAAAAAATGCTTTGTATAATGAGCTAGCAGGTTCACATGCTAATGAAGTAGAGTGACCTTTTTGGTACATAGATAATCTGGCTCATGGAAATGAGAATGAGTATGATGGTTATGTGGAAATTGATGATGATCAACCCAAGGTACATCAAAATTGAAGGAGTAAAAATGAAAATGTAGGTTAGTAACTGGTTGATTTGAGAGAACAATTAGATAGACTTGAGGATAAAAAGGAGAATGACATAAGAGCTAGGATTGATAATCTCAGAAACATTGATTAAGGAATTTTGAGAAGACCACATGGAAATGTTAGAAATAATCGACAACATGTTCTTGTGAGACCTCCTTTGAATTTGCATAGGTATAGACAATTGAATTTCATAGGCATACTTGGATATCCGAATGTTGTCCCAAGTGAAGTAAAAAAAAATTTCCTAAGTTTCAAGGAAATAATGTAGTTTCAGGAGAGAATCACTTGAAGTCATTTAACAATTTAACTGATGATTATGAAATTGAATATTAGGATGTATTAATGAAACTACTTGTTCAATCTTTAGATGATATTGCTAGAGATTGGTATAAAAGTTTTCTTGATGGAAGTATTGAGTCTTGGGATGAATTTCAAAGAGTTTTTAGAGAGAAGTATAGTGACAAGATAGATCCATGGTTCATCATTAATGAATCTATGAATATTGTAAAGGAGTCAAATGAATATGTTTTAGATTTCAATGCTAGATTTGTTAGGCTTGTTGGTTCTTCCAACGGATTGCATTGCCTGATTATCTCTATAAAGTAGCAATCTTTAATGCTCAAGATTCTCATATCAGTGGCCAACGAACAAGAGTCGGTAAATTGATCTCCTCTGGACTTTAGGCTCTACTAAACCTAAGGGGTATTCCCTTTACAAAAAATATCAATTGATCTAACCCTAATCACCACAAGATATTGTAAAAGCAGAAATGTTCTCATTCACATACACCAAGACTGTGAGATTAATTCTAAACTGGCTAGGTCTTTGGAAGTTAACTCATTGCTGGATTTGAGAACATATATCAAAAAAACCTATACTAATGTTAAAACAAAACAAAAATAATTTAAATGATTTATCTTTTAGGGTTTTAGTTCTGGATTTTGGGCAAGATAAAATTTTAGATCAGTACCTATCTAGGGTACAAAGTCAAACTACTTCCTGCAAGTGCCTCTTTCTAACATATTAACTTCAAACACAGAGGATTAACTTGTATCACTGCCTTACAATGACACATCCAAAAAAGGGTATTTCATACATTTCTTCTTAATAATCCCTAATGCAATGCATAACTCCTTATATCTCATCCAAAGCATTTTAAATTTGTTACTTGAATAGAAGTAGTAAATAAGATACACAATACAACAAGTGTGCATAGATAAACTCAGAAACCCTTGATTCCTTCATTTATAAAATAAATGCATACATTCAAAGAGACAAATATGGGAAACACATGCTAGATGAATTTTTCATATGATTCATTCTGAATTGAAAAATGTCATACAGAGATTTTCCACTTGCAAAATTGTCTGTATGCAACCTAAAATATTCTATTTCAAAGTATATCTGCCCCAGAATGGCATTCCAGAATCCTTTTATAATGATAGAACAAGCTCTTATATAGAAGACAAGAAACTTGTCGGCCTAGGACCTAACTCAACATAGTTAGTTATAACTTTGACCTTTACATTAAATAAATTGAGGTATAGGAACATGCACTCAGTTTAAACAAAAAAATGTATCTCCTAAAAATAGCTCCTTGTAATAGTTATAACCGTTGAGAAGACCAATCCTTATGCCGATGAAAAGCCTTTAGAACTATCTTTGCCAAAATTATACTCCCAACCACATTAAACTCCAATCTTATGTTTTAATCATTGTATTTCTCAGTCCATGCAACATACATCTTCTCCGTAGGGCATTAGAATGGGAGCACTTTTGTAAATTTGTCATTATAGGCTGCATACTTGGTGTCCAAGATTGCCCTAGTTTCTTTGTTGAAACTGTCAAGACTCACCTCTAAAGAAAAAAACTCATAATCTATTGTTCAATTGATCTAGGATAAACACATCATTAGCACAAGTGGTAGATGAGAGATCATGAACTAAAGTTTTGAATTGCTCTTCCACTGATCCAGAGGCTTCACCTATTTATTTTTATCTAGAATCTCTGGCATTATCTTCTTGTCAATTTGCTCCAGAAAATGCAACTTGTCTCCCACATACTTGTCAAACCTTAATTGATATGAGACAATATCTGCTAACAATATGATCATATCATATGTTGGTGTAATCTCAATAGGAGATGTAGGATCAAATCTAGCACATCTGTGAATTTTACTTATTGTGGCAGTCTTGGGCAACCACTTATCAACCATCCCTTTCAAATTTTCTTTGTCTTGTACATGCTTATCAAAAGCTATTCTTAAATCTGAATAAGTGTTCCATTCAACATCAACCTTATTTATTACCTTGGAAATTCTGTGATCAATTAAATCATTGACAAGATTACCAATTATTTCAAATTTATTCTGCATAGCTCCTTCCAATTGATCTTTGAGCTCCTTTATTTATGAAAGCAAAGACTCCCTATATGATGGAAAAGGTTCTACAAAATTGGACGTAGTAGAAATTACTAGAACAGGGGCTCCAAGTTGAAGAGAGCTATAATGATTTAATTTTTCCATAGCCTATGTATATTTTTCATTCAACTAATCTATTCCTTCTGTAGTTTCACAATGGTAGGTTTAATAAATAGGGCCATGTGCACACTCAGGGATGTAACTTGAGGGGCAAGTGTGTCTAATAACATTCCTTGTCAAGTCATGAACACTATCTGTTGCTTTAGGCTTGTTTGTATTTGGGGCCATTGCCCATATTGCCAAAGTTTCAAATTTAGGGTTAAACCCTGAGCCAAAGAAAGCCTAGTCAGCTTGCTCCCCTATAGAAAATACCTTCTCGTCCTATCTCCTTATAGTGTCAAGAGTAAGTGCAGTGGCTATCTCCCAACATGGTATTAGCAACAAGCCACTACTCTCAACCATTTGTCTTCCCTCTTCAGGAGTGATTTGACCAATATCCTGACTTACATCTTGCAACACCTGTTGAGTAATTTCTTCATACTGGTTAGGATGTGCATTAATTTTGGCCTCCTCCACCCTTTTCTAGAACTCTGCACTCCTCAATCTCAAAACAAAACCTTTAAACTCTAGGGAGTTAACAAATTCATCGTCATACAAGAACTGTGTACAAAATATTTCTCGTATATCATTTGTTTCATCTTTCCCTTGTCTAAGACTCACATCCATTCTATCCTCTGGTGGAGGATTCACCACAACCCTTACAGATGATGTTATGGGTTGATTTACCTCCTCTTCTTCCCCAGGTGTACTCTCTGTAGTGCCCTCCAAGTTAACCATTTCAACTTCTATATCTCCGCCTTTAAGACCAATCAAATTTCTCTTCTTATAAGGAAATGGCAGAGGAACATCAACACTCTGAGATTGCTCAGGGGTAGTGGACTCACTTTCCACTCTAATATAGCACTGATTTGGATCATTCTTATCATATGGAGGACTCTCTTCTACTACAGGAGCCTTCCCAATCAATATTTGAGCATGATCCAATATCCTCTGTATCCTAGCAACAAGATCCTTTTCCTTTGCAAAAGCACCAGGATAATTGGCATGCATCCTGCTCTTTTGTTCTTCTATCTCCTTGACCCTTGCCCATCTACTTCTCTTATCCTTCACTTCCTCTTTTGAAAAGCAATTTTTGACTACATCTTCTTCAAACAAGAGCTCATACTTATATGCAGGTCTCTTTATACTCAGTCTAATCCTGTTGATAAATCCTTCTGGATCAAAAACCCTTGAGGACTCTTTCCCCATTCTATAAGACTATAGAAGCAGATAGATCTGATCCAGACCATCCTTATTTATTGCCCAAAAAATACCAAATTTTGTAGAAGTGGGGAAGAAAGACCCTTTCTTCTATCCCCTCAAATGAGTCTTATCTGACTCATTCAGTTGCCACATTTCCTCCAAATAAGCAAGTCTCCTTGGAACATACTTTGGCAATACACGAGGGCTCAATGGACACCCATATATCCTAATGGTAGTAACATCTGTATGTAAGAACCAATCACCCCAACTATGTTGAGTTCCCATTTTAGGGGTTCTATCCATTGGCCTCAGGAAATCCACGATCTCTCTAGGCACTCTGTCCTGTGGTGGCTCCATGTAACTCAAAAGTCTTCTGATAAAATGTTCCTCAAAAATCACATAATTAGAAGAATCACAATGCTTATCCAGCATATGAGTCCAACATAAACATGAAGGGGATTACCTTTTTCATCCACTTGACTAACCTACAAGGCATTATGCAATGCTTTGTCCCCTGCATATAGAAACATATGGCACATCAAGGAATACCATTTGAATTCTGTCTTAAATTCCATCTTGTCTTCATTCTTTTTGATGGCTATTAAATTCTCACTCATTTTATTTGCAATATATTTGGTATAATCATACTTAGTATTCACCATCTCATCTTGAATATCTATTGCCATGAGCATAAGAGCAATAGGCATGTTCTCTTTTGCATCTTGTCCCAAGACTTGACATTGTGAATGATGTTTTAATAAAGTAATCATTAGAAGAAATTGATTGCCCAGGGTTCCTTCTCATTTGGGAAAATCTTGTTGGGCCTATTATCGATTCCCTCTACCTTATGTTTTGGAAGCAACACAATTTTGAAACTGCTCTTATTCTTTTATACTTATCATTGAAGGCTTCAAAATCAATGCCCTTACTAGTTGTAGGATTCAATCCAAAGACTTTAGAAATATACTGCTTTGTTATTTTGATCATACCCACATTATTCCTAGCTACTACCATTCTCCTTTGCGGGTCATATCTTCTGGCGATGAACTTAACAAAATCAACATCAATGAATACACTTGGCACTACAAGATTTTCCAGGTCTAAAGTCCATGCATGTGATATGGGAGCCCTAGCACATCTCCTCCTATACAAGTGGTCAAATAATACCCACCCTCTTATAGGAATTTCTACATCTCTACAACCTTGGGCATTACCTAATAATCTATCTTTCACTCCTCTTGGGCCACAAACATTGAAAGGCTTTCTTGATGACCCAGGCAACTGTATCAAGTCCTAATCTAATGTTCTTTTTCTCTTAGACGACTAAACTGTCGAGTAACTCATTTTGTTGAAATGTAGGTTTTAGGGTTTTTATAAAACTAGGGATTACAACAATTGCTCAACTCTACGACCCTTTCCTTTTTACGCAAGCAGAAAACACTTAAAGATATTCAATCTGAATAGAGTAAAGCTCAAATTTTCACCAACTTCGATATCCACCTGTAACCCCTATTTATCATCAGAGAAGTTGCTAAGAGCTCAGGTCACCAAGATATTCTTTCCACAATGTGAAATAATCATCATTACAACTCAACATTATATTTATTTGCATGGGATGAGCTGCAATTTACCAGTATTGGTCATTTTCACCATTACTACCAACTCGCTTGAATAGAGTGTCCACAACATTTGAATTTGAATTTTTGAATATCAACTATCGATGCAAGGCCTGTTGCAACAAGTTCAATGGCTCAGAATAGCCCAAGAAATTTGAAAAATCCATCGCACACATTGAAAAGTATTCACCAGTCATAATCATCACATAGGATTACTTTCCATGTCAACCCCTAAGACTTGCCATGTGTCAACATTTTGTAGCCTCACACTCCCCATTAAGTCCCAATTCTCTAACATCGTAGGGTTGCGCTATCCATCCATGTGGAACACACTACCTTTCGGGCTTTGTATATATTCAGCTGACTAGGTACACGTGGCAACAAATCATAGTAGCGTAGCGGTGACTCAGTTCTAACAACTCATCCTCTGTGGTAGTGCGCGACTAATTGAAAGGAGCACAACTAGACCTCCATTACTGTTGGGTTTAACATGACTGCGGGCTCGCTGAACAAATGGCAACAAACCGTAGTAGCACATCCCCAACAAGATACATACTTCGGAGGCTCGCAGGCTCACACCAAACTACCAAGTGTCATTAGCATATCAAACTCCCACACTATAGACTTATGGGCTTTAATATTTGAATTTCTTGACAGGCAATGGTAACTGATAACCTAGAACAAAGGGGTCAGTAGGGCATTCCATACAAAGGCTTAAATTATAACTTAAACGATTGGCGACCGAGGCCAAAAGGTCAACATTAAAACATTACTCCAAACACATAGATAATTGGGTGACTTAGGTTCTTGACCCTAGGGCACAAAACATAGCCTGTAAAACATAATAAACCTTGAAACCTAAGGGTAAAATAGGGATTTTAACCAAAAACCCTAAATTTTCAACATAGACCACCAAGGTTAATGTAAAAGATTCTAGCATACATGAGGCCTAATGAATCCATGTGTTTAGTATTGTACTTTAATGCATATGATGCTAAGATGGGGTACTTATCATGTGATAAGGATCCCCATAAATTAAGAGAAGCACACAAGATGGCTACAAATATTGAAAGCAATTAGAGAGCTTCTAGGAAAGTTTCAAAGAGGAGTGATGTAAATTTTCTATCTAAATGATAAATCCCAGAGTATCAGAGCCCTAGTACATGAGGATAGATTGGGTTGGGTAATGCATGCTCTTAAAGAGCTAAGTTATAAGGTAGAAAGAAATGAAAAGGATTTACTACAGAAAGACCAAATCAAGTAAGGTAGGAAAGGATGCCTAGGTTATCATATCAACCCTACAATACTACATGGAACAATGGAAGGCCTATTATACCAAATCCTAGAGGACCAACAAATAAAGAGACTCCAGATCCTCTAAAAAGGCTAGGTGTCAATAATGTAGATGATACTCCTTAGTGCATGGCCTTCCAGATGCCCCATTCATAATTGCAATGTTTTGTAGCTTTAGTAGTCATGAACCCTAGTGAAGACTATGATGAGTGCAGTGATGGTTGATAAGGGTCGTACCTTGCATTTAATCATATTTATTTGTCAAATCTAGATATGCTTTGATAAGTGCTACCTGTCACTCATCATTCCCCTAAGCTAGAGGGTTTGCAGTGGGTGCATTCTCCTCTACATTGAGGACTATGGGGTATGAGAAAGATCTTGCATTTTCTCACAAAGGATTTGGCTGCTCATTTTGTCCCCATGGTCAATGGATTTCCTTGAGGTACTATTTATAACCTAAATTTAGGCTGACTCTCTTAGAAGGTGGATCCTTCTAGCAGATTAGTTTGGACTTGTTGGTGTCTCTCCTACAATGCTTGAATGTATTTTGAGAATGTTAGGTATTTAGGGGATGTGAGAATATATTGTAGTTGTGTTACTTCCAAGGTGGGTATCAAATGATTTTCCTCTCCAACAGTGTTTTGGTCTACCCCACTGCTTTCACCTATAGGTTGTGGTCAGGGTGTTTGTTTGATATATCTACCTTTTGGGTCTCTAGGTCTAACCATGTAGAATTATTCTAACCCTAACTAGGATTGCTAACTAAAGTTTCTATTAGCACAAAGTTCATCAACAACAGTGCCAAAAATGACAAGGGTCATTGTACCTTGCATTTAATCATATTTATTTGTCAAATCAAGGGCAGTGTCCATGGCAGTTTACAATAGAAACTAGCAATCAACAATCCTATAACAAACTACTGAAATGAGACCTACTTATCCAATGAAATTCATGCTTTTAACTATTTGCCGTAAATGAAATCTTAATCTAGGAATTCAAACAATACAATGCTGAAATGAACTAACTAATTAGAAAGTAGGAAAAGACATAAAAACATAGTAAACAATAATCTAATCTATATTTATCAAAGAAAGAAAACTAACTGAAGAATTTGTAGTAATTCAAGAAAGCAATAAACTTTAATAGTAATAATAGCCTTCTCTCCTTGGGTGGGAGTGGGCCCTTGCTCCACACCTCTAGAATGTAGACTAAAGAAAAGTGTGAGGGCTCTCCTACTCTTGAAACTTGTAACACCTCTTGTTACCAATTGGAAGTAATGTCATTGGTTAGTTGAATACTTGAGAAACATATCACCTGTGTTGTAACATATCTTTATCAATGTAAACTCAGGATAGACCCTAAGAATAATGTTTCAAATAAGAGAAATTAACATCAGGTGTTGTTATCAATGTTAAGGTTTTGAATAGCTTCTTACTTCACCCTTTTGATGTAAAACCCACTCACTTCTACCCATCTAGTTGATTTCATTGTACCACATATGGATACTAGAACCTTGTTATGAGATTTCATAATTGTTGTTGGATAAATGTTTTATAGTCAAATTATGATTTCTATGTGGATCGAGACAATGTAAAGTGAGTGTGCTAACCCTAGGAAGGTTAGTGTGATGCTTACAAAAAGAACTTTTACATTGTATTATGTTGAGCCTATACTGTTATCTCTAATTAAAAGACAACTCTCATGGTGTAGAATTATTTATTAATATGAAAATTTGTGATCAAGTGATGCTTAATATTTGAGATGATTAATGGGAGAAAATGTGTGAAATTGATGGGGAACCATGCGTATTGTGGAATTAACTGGTTAGTGATCTCAAAATGAAAACTAAATAGTTGTGTTTGTTACCTTGAGTGAAAATTTGTATAAAATTTTGAGTAAGGTAATTTGGTGGTAGATTACTATATTGAGACCATGTTTATGATGTGGTTTAATGGCCTTGAAAGTTAATCCTCTTTAGTTATTGAAATTTGGTTAAATCTGAATATTGTTCTCACATCAATCATTGGATAAGGTGGAAGGTTGTCATATTGATTTGTAGGTTATGATCATGGTAATCAAAAAGTTTGGTGATGGCCATGATGATGGATACATTGATTAGGATCAAAATTGGGATTCTAGGTATGTGGATTTAATTGGATCATTAATGAGTAAATTGTATAATTATAATTTCTTGCTTCAACTATATACATTTACCATGGACAAACTAATATTTCTATAAGTATGCAGGGTGAGAAAACACTAATGGGAGGATGGGAGAATGATGCAGATAAATGACTTCTCCTAAACACACTTGATTAATTTGACACCTTTCACACAATGGTTCATTTCAAACAATGACTAAATGCACCCTAGTGCACCTTAGAAACATTGTAACTATAACCTAATGGCGTTCAACAATGAAAAAAACATGTAACATGAGGTTCTTGGATTGTTCAAACCCAACACAACACATCTCACAGGTTTCCCATCCGACCATGATCAAATAATGCATTTCTTTTATCAATCCCTCAAGCAACTAGGGTATTTAACTTTGTCAACCGTGTTAGAGACCACATTGTTCTCCATAACTTGTACCATTCAAAAGATAATGAACCAAGACTTTGGAATCCTATAGGGAATGTAAAAACAAAGTTTTCACCAAAAATTAGGATTTTTCACTGTACCAAATGGGAGATATGAATTTTTAGTGTTGCTGGAAACCCTAGTTAGGGTATAGGGCTATCATCACAAAAAATGCAATAACTTATGCAAAACTTAATGAAATGACTCCAAATGAAAACCAAAAGTTTTGTATTTCATAGATTCATCATCTCCATTCCTACCCTTGACCGTATTAGTTCATACAATCCATACAAAAGAGGTTTTTCAGGTAGGAAATAGTGAAAATCTGTACAGGGCAATCACCAATTTGATCATAACTTTTGTAATTTCATGATGAAATTCACTCAAACCAAAAGAATTAGAAAGATAACAACATTATTCAAAATTTCCAACCAGTTGCAGGTCCGTACCAACCCGTATAGGGCGGCCGTACACGTAGATTTTTAGACTATTACACCATGGGAAACACAAGAAAATGCTTCAAAAATGTTCATTTTTTCATTCCATCTCTTCACACACTATTCTTGGTGTGAGATTACATCTTTTACATAAAATGACAACCCCCTACAACCATCCAAACTAACAACTAACTCCCATTAACTAACTTTGCAAAATTACATTGACAAAATTGACAAACTTTTTTTGTAACTTTTGACAACTTTTGCATTTTTTTGACAACTTTGCACCTAATCACCCAAAACTAATCCCATATGACCCCAAATGACCTTAAATGGTCCAAATTGATCTTATTGACCCAAAACAAACCCAATCAACCCAAAAAACCAAAACTTTGCAAGATGACACAAAATGCATCCAAAGATGCCCCTGCATCATACTCCCTAGGGGAGAGAATTTTTTTTGAGTTCCATCTAAAATATAAATCTTATTTCTTGTCTTCTAGTTCCTTTGAATGTGTGCATTGTTTTCTTTTTTCTAGATCTCAACTACATTTGTTTCAACTAGTTCACTTGTGCTTTTCAGTCCAACAACATGCTTCTTGAGCCAAGGCCAACTTGATGTTATATATCCATGGTTTTCTGCTTGTCTCCTCATTCTAGCTTTAGTTTTGCATGCAATTGGAGATTTATATTCTCTTTCATCCACTCTGTCTTCCTTACCTGCATAGGAAATAAACATATTAAAGAAATCATATTCGTTGTTTTCATACTTCACTTCTTCATCCACCTAATGTTGTTTTCCATACATTCTTTTCTCTTCATTATTCTCCAAAATCTTTGGCTTCACCTCAACTTTACTTAGCCATTAATTTTTATTTTTGAATTGCTCATCCATTCTTTTATTCTCTTTGACATTAACATTCTCATCTCTTGGTTCATCTCTTGAGAACCATGCGATCTCCTTATCCTCCATGACTATCTTCTCTCTTTGGACTATCCTTGAGTCCTCTACAACCTCTTTTGCTATTTCTTCTTATTCTTCCTGAACATCACCCACTTCAACATCAATGTCACTATTATTTTTATTAGTTTGAGCAAATTCAAAAGAAATTTCTTCCATTTCTCTTTCAACTGGTTTAAACAACACATGTTGTTTTCAAAATTAATTACCTCATTTGTCTTTTCTTCATATTGTTGTACATCTGTCTTCTCACTTAACAACAAGCTTTCAATTCTTGTGCACTTATCCTTCAAGGCTGTTAATGCATATTTCTTCCCATCTTTGTCTAACTCATATGTGTTGTTTTTCCTGTTATACTTCGTTGTCCTGCTATAGTGCCACAACCTTCCAAATACAATGTGACTTACATCCAAATGCATAATATCAAAAACTATTTCGTCCTTATAAGGGCCTATTTGAAACTCAACTTTGCATTGCTCATGTACGGTTACCTGGTTACCTGTTTGAAGACAACTCACTGAATAGGGCATGGGGTGTTGTATTCTTGTCAAACCCAATTTATCTACCATATATTCAGAAATAATATTATCCATGTAGTTATCTAAAATCACAACTTGATAGCATTTACCTTTGGACTTGCAGGTAGTCTAGAATAATCTTTCCTTTGCCAACTTGCTTTCTTTCTTAGCTGTCATTTCTTCCTCTCGTAGCTTCTTTGCCACTTTGAACAATGTATTTAATAATACTGATGCCCCTTGCCCATCTTTCTTCTTATTAAGAGCCATCTTTAAAGATCAAATCTCATTGAACCACATTACCCAAAATAATAAATTATTTCCTAGAGAGCTTTTGGCTCTGATATCAAAAATGATGCAGAGAAAGGACTTCTCCTAAACACACTTGATTGATTTGACACCTTTCACACAAGGGTTCATTTCAAATAATGACTAAATGCACCCTAGTGCACCTTGGAAACATTGTAACTATAACCTAATGGTCTTCAATAATAAAAACATGTAACATGAGGTTTTTGGATTGTTCAAACCCAACACAACACATCTCACAGGTTTCCCATCCAACCATGATCAAATAATGCATTGCTTTTATCAAACCCTCAAGCAACTAGGGTATTTAACTCTATCAATAGTGTTAGAGACCACACTATTCTTGGCATGAGATTACATCTTTTACATAAAATGACAACCCCCTACTACCATTCAAACTGACAACTAACTCCAATTAACTAACTTTGCAAAATTGCATTGACAACATTGACAAGTTTTTTGCAACTTTTGACAACTTTTACATTTTTTTGACAACTTTGCACCTAATCACTCAAAACTAATCCAATATGACCCCAAATGACCTTAAATGTTCCAAATTGACCTTATTGACCCAAAACAAACCCAATCAACCCAAAAATCAAAACTTTGTAAGATGACACAAAATGCATCCAAAGATGCCCCTGCATCAGAGAATCATCAAGACCCTACCATTGCCCACTTCACCAAGTGAAGTGGAATGTTTTAAACCTTATAATGTTAAGTGTTTGAATATGTTTTGATTGTTGTTTTACTTTAACTTTTGATGACATGTGCTAATGTTTTAGTGTTGGACATGTGGAAATAGGGTGGGGAAGATGTAAGCCCGTATAGAACTCTTGGGGCTATTTATTTAGAGTCAAAAAGTGGGATTTTGGTGTTATTATTGTATTTTTGGGACCCAAACCCAAGTACCTATGGGTAGGGCACTTGGGGAAGGGTGTAAAGATTGTCTTGGGTTTAGAAAAGAGTACTTTTGGGGCTCTTGAAAAGAACTCCCATATGGGATGGCATAGGTGTTTGACTCTAGACACCCAAGCCACCCTATGACCTTCCATAAGAGTTGGTTTTGGGAAGTGAACTTCCACTTGGGAAGAGCATCCATGTGAGCTCACATGTATGAGCACATCTCCTCCCATGTGATTGTCTTTGAAAAGTCTTATCAACTTGGGAGTTGGGAGAGAGGATAGGTCATGGGTGAGAGAGGGTGCCATGTGTCACTCTCACATTTGATTTTGAGGAATGACATGGCACTCCTTTTTAAACCCACATTTGTTAGTGTTGAAGGGGGGTTCTTGAACTTTTGGTTTTGGGGAGAGAACTTGAATTTTTTTTTAGTTTGGAAAGGTGTAAAAAGAAGAGGGAGAATCCATGAATGAGGATCTTAGTGGATCTTATGGTTTTTAAGAAGAACCTTGGAAGAGGAAGGGGAGGCTTCATGTCAGCAAGCTCTAAGGAGAGAGATAAGTTTTTACTTCTTGTTTCTTCTTGTTATTTGTTATGTCATGTAAACCCTTTTATTGTGAATGTTTGGTTTCATTTATGTGATGTGCATGAGTTGTTTGTGGGAAGTGGATATGCTCTTGTAAATCTTCTATTGTGATTTATCTTATCTCATTTATGTTATATGTATGAAGTATTGAAAGGAGTACATTTAGAAAAGTGGCGAAAAATGTGTTATGGCTTTATGATGTCATATTGGATGGGTGGAGAGCTTTAATCTCCCCATTGGTTTGCTCAACATAGATACAAATATTGAAGGAATCCACTTGGGAAGCTCTAATGATGAAGGAAGTGATATTGCATTGTCTTGAGAAGAGTTGCTATAATGTATTGTTTTTGTAAAGTAATATGGTCTTGATAAGAGTTGCTTTAATGTATTGTTGTTGTAAAGTAATATTACATTGTTTTGAAAAGGGTTGATATACTTGTCATTGTTGTATCAAGTGACAATATATTTCTCAGAGGAGCGAATAATCTCCTTACAACCATTTTAGGATCATACTTGCATGTGATAATTCTTTTTTTGTTAAACTACTTCATTTTCACTACATGCATTGTCACATTGGTTATATGAACTATTTTGGGAGAAAGATATCTAAATTTAAAGTTAGCTTATATTTTCTAGATCAAACAAATGTGTGCACATACAAACATTAAGAAATGGCATTAAAACTCATTATTGCTTTGATAATATGACAACAATATCTGTGCATTTAAAAGGAGGGAATTAAACAAATGTTTGGCTTGGTTCATTTTATGGCTTATTGGTTATATTGTCTTTTTAAAATAAAATAAATGATAATAAATAGAAATCAAGATAGAAAGTTAAGAGAAGAAAAATATGTATTTACATATATTTATAATTATTTCCCTTTATTATTATTCAACCTTGCAAAGAATAGCCATGAGGGTGGGATTGAATACATTTAAGTATTTTATGAAAATTATATACATGCAATTTTAAATAAGATGGTTTAATATATTTCATTTGATCTTAAGTTATGTTTAGATTTTTGAAATAAAACATTTTATCATAATAATTTGATCTCATGCTATGTTTAGGTTTTTGAAATGAAATATTTTATTCTGTTATTTTATACTCCCAAAATATAAACTTTATACTATCTACAACATGCACACAAGTGTAAAGATTGGAATAAATAAATTATTATTTTTTATTTATTTGTTTTTGATAAAATGTTACTCAGAAATAAATGTACATATATTAACTTATTTAATATATTTGAAGAACAAAATAAATTGAATTTTTGAGCTCTGTTTTAAAAAAAAGCATTTTAAAGTTAAACAAAATTATTTAAAACATTTATTTTTATATATAAATAAAGATATTTGTGAAAAATAAGGTTTTGTTTTATTTTACACATAGAATAAAACTGCATTGAAATATTTAGTGTTAAAACTAAATGGAAATAGGCCAACAAAAAATAAAATAAAATATACATAATAAAATAATTAAAAAAATACACATCCCTTATAGCCCATGGGAGGCCGTCGCCGCCCTTGGGTTTAAAACCCTAATAAAAAGTATATAAATACATAAAATAAAAAAAAATATAAATTTTAAAACAACAACAAACAAAACAGCTCGAACTCCTTTGATCCTAAGCCTGAAATCCTCCCGGCCTCCGTTCTATCTGTCACAGAAAACAAAAACAAAATTAATATTCTAAAATATTAGATATCTTGTAATCTCTTATTTTATATATCTTATTTTTTTTAGTGAGTACATTTTCTATTACAAAGAAATATGAATAAAAGAATTTGCTTCTGTAAGAGAGTAAATGCATGGAGTGTTAAAACTAAATGGAAATAGACCCCCAAAAAAAAAAATAATAATAATAAAATAAAATAAAATATACATAATAAAATAATTAAAAAAATACACATTGTTATAGCCCATGGGAGGCCGTCGCCCTTGAGTTTAAAACCCTAAAAAAAAATATAAATACATAAAATAAAAAAATATATAAATTAAAAAAAAAAACAACAAAACAACTTGAACTCCTTTGATCCTAAGCCTGAAATCCTCCCGGCCTGCGTTCTATCTATCACAGAAAACAAAAACAAAATTAATTTTCTAAAATATTAGATATCTTTTAATCTCTTATTTTATATATCTTATTTTTTTAGTGAGTACATTTTCTATTACAAAGAAATATGAATAAAAGAATTTGCTTTTCTAAGAGAGTAAATGCATGGAAATAGGTTACATAGAAATTTAGGAAATATAGATTTTTTTTGGGCAGACTTTTACCTTTTGAAAAATGAATCTTCCTTATCTCTTTTCCCTCTCTTCTCTTCTTCTCCTTCCTATTTATGGAGCTAAAAAGAGAGGGAAAACAAATTCTTAAGTGTATTCTTAAGATTTAGGGCAACACTTGGAATTGCCCTAGATCTAAGGGTGAAAAATAATATCATCCAATGGATGAGATATGTTGCTCACTCCCCTTTTTAAAACCTAACCTTTTATCTTAACATGCTATTAGAGAACTAAAATGGTTTTGTGATTTAAGTCATGGTGGGCAAATATATTCCCTAGCACCCATAACTTAAGTTCCAACTTAAATGATTTTTTTGAGAGTGTGAATTAATTAATAGGCTAAACTTTTTAACCATAAAATCAAAATATTAAACACTTCTATGTATATATTATAATATTAATTATTTAAAATATGTGTGACCTCTAACCTTGACAAAAAAGTATCCTATTATCCTTATTATGTAATTAGAATTATTCAAGCATCTTCATAACATCAGATGTTAATGATCCCATATTCATTAGAATATTACCATCATGAGTGCTTTTGATGTGGGCTAGGCTTATTGTCAAATTAATAGTGCAGTAACAAATGGTACAGTATGCTTAAGAATCCAGGGATGACGAGTGAAGGGTGGTTGAAAGAAAGTGCCCCTTATCATGAAATCTAGTACAAATCTCAGTAAACCAAAACTACTCATGAGTAGCATTTTGTCAAATGCATGCCCCTTATCATGAAATCTAGTACAAATCTTAGTAAACCAAAACTACTCATGAGTAGCATTTTGTCAAATGCATATATCCTATTAAATATAAGAATAGCATAATGCATGCCCCTTATCATGAAATCTAGTACAAATCTTAGTAAACCAAAACTACTCATGAGTAGCATTTTGTCAAATGCATGCCCCTTATCATGAAATCTAGTACGAATCTTAGTAAACCAAAACTACTCATGAGTAGCATTTTGTCAAATGCATATATCCTATCAAATATAAGAATAGCATAATGCATGCCCCTTATCATGAAATCTAGTACAAATCTTAGTAAACCAAAACTACTCATGAGTAGCATTTTGTAAAATGCATATATCCTATCAAATATAAGAATAGCATGTCAGATCATCAAAAAATTAGAAAATTATAGAAAAAAGCAAAAAATCAAAAATCACAAAAAGTCATAAAACCTTCAAAATCCTAAAAATCAAAATACTTCCTAGAAATTACAATAAATGGAGAAATTAATAGACAATTGAGTGCCAAAAACATACTAACTTAGTTTCCACCTACAAAACTTATGGTTGGGTCACCCTTTTTACTAGCACTAATCTTTAGAGGCGACCCAAAATGGCAGGGTAGATCTCGAGGGGTGACCTACCCTAATAAAAGGGGCGACCCTAACCCATGCCCTAGGATACCTCAGAAGGTCTAAAAAATAGGAAAAATAATTGAAACCAATAAAATATAAACTCAAAAGATGACAAATGCCTAAAACCTAGACAAAGGTGACAACGAAACATGAAAATCACAAACTCTTTCAAGAAAAAATGATAAAAGATAATCTATGGTTTCAAAAGAGGGGTTTGTCATTTATTGTACTTGGTGATTAGTAGAAGGGAGGTTAGCAACCGTATTGTCAAACTCATCATCAATCTCTCTACATCAACTGTTCACTTGTGCAATTCTATCACTGTTTTCTCACCCTATCTAGATTTACCTCTTTCATCTCCTCTTAGCTTAGATTTCATTAATGAACTCTGTTTGTTTATATTATATTTTATAGTGCTTTCCATGTTCTCATTTTGTGTGTCTTCATCATTATAGGTCTTCAGGATGAGGCGAGGTGACTCAAGTATACTGAAAACTCACACATCGACAATAGGTTTCCTCATTCTCACTTTAGTGCTTATTTCAAGATACATCATGAAGCCAAACTAATACTTGTTATTTAAGGTACAAATGTAGCACAATGACAATATGTAAAGCTAAGTTTGGGAATAGTACCTACCTTTCATGTAGACTATCATCCCTAAGGGGGCAAATATGTAAGTACCAAAAAGGTGCATAGGCCTACATGGAAGTCCGATGATGAACTATAGTCCTTATCATGTACATGTAAGCATGAATTATATAGACCTCTCAGTAGATTCTCTCTTGATGACACATTTTCTATTGTTTTTCTCTTTGTTTGTGCCTCCCTAACCTTCATACTAACCTTCTAGGGTCTTTCATGCTTCCTTGTTGTCCATCTAACCCATGTTCGACAAACCTCCCCTATCGCTTGCCAACCCTGGCAACATGGAAGTCCACTTCCCAAGAGGGAAATTTTATTTCCTCCAAGGGGTGTTTTCATTATTCATTCTTTTGTATACATTCAATTGACCTTCCAAAGTCCCCCATACCTTCAATCTACTTATCCTAACCTTTCTGGATGGATCACCCCTATTGACCTCATGATCTCCCTAGGCAGCCCTATAATTGAAGTCTAGTCTCTAGGGGTGATCTACCCTACTAAAACTGGGTGACCCACTTCACATGTGTTCTCTTCCTCTTTTCAGCCCTCCAAGACCACTTTTCCACCTTGAAACCACCTATTCAAACCAGTTAGCCTAGGTCACCCCTATTGTCTTCAAGGTCTCCCTAGGTGACCCCCATAACTTAACCTAAGTCTCTAGAGGTGACCTACCTCGCTAAAATGGACAACCCATTTCTCATAAGGGATGACCTCCTCATCTTTTCCATGCATGATTTCTTCCAAATTTAGCCCAACTTGGCTCCATTTTTAGCTCTTGATGTTGAGGGTGTGTGCAAGAAGTTGTGTCCACTTATTGGCCAAAAAGTGGAAGTGTTTTCCCTGATTTTCAGAATTTGTCACATTTGACCTAAAAATTTGAAGCACTTAACGGTGGAATCTTGGAAAAATTCACTAAATATGAAATGTAGTACTCGGAGTCTAGTTTCCAAATATGTAATTTTTTTCAATACCCAGATGATAGAAAGTGATTTTGAATAGGTGTTTCTAAAAACCACTGTTTAAAAGTCACTTTTTTTTTACTATACCATGTAGGTGTACGTCATCCATATTTTGACCTAAATAATCATATTTTTCAAAATCCTTTTGGAAAAATATTTGTAACTCACTGAAGCACGTTTTCCATATTTTTTTATAATTTTTTATTGAATATTTTTTTTTTATTAATTTTTTATTGGCCATTTTTGGTCTTTTAAAAAATCATCGTGTACGTCACGCATAAGATGACCTAAACTTAACATTTTTTGAATTTTTTTTTAAATTGAAAAGAATTGTCTAAAGTACATTTTCCTATAATTTTTTTAACAAAAAAATATGTTAATAAAAAGTTATTAAAATACTAAAAAACCCTAATAATTCAAGTTTATGGACCTATTTCATCAGAAATTGATTAAAAAATAGAAAAATTAATCCAATTGTAAAAAAAATTACATATTTGGAATCTACACTGTCTCATCTATAATGGGTTTTAATTTCGTTAAAATATTCTGTAAAATAGACCTTTAGATATATGTCCAAAGTCACTATTTTGTTGTGACATTGACAGGACCTTCAAGTTGTAGGTCAAACCTGGTCTAGAGGTCAGGTTCGGGTCCCCAAAGCATTTCCCGAACCGGGTTACAAAGCAAAACCCGAGCTTAAAATTCAAATTTTAAATAACGGGATCCCGTTTTAAAATGGGATCCTGTTTCATAAAGGTTAAAATATCAACCTTTTATGGAACTCAAAACGGGATCCCGTTTCTTGAAAATGGGATCCCGCTTTTGGCTCGGGAACCCGAAGCAAAACGGGATCCCGTTTCATAAAAAGCGGGATTCCGTTTTGGTTAACCCGATTTCGGATTTTTTTCTAACTCGGAAACTTCCACCTTAAGGGGACACAACTTCTTGCATTTACCCTTGAGCTCCTTAATGCATAACTAATTGTTCACTTCCGCTAACTATTTCTAGACCCCCAGTTAGTCTATTCTTGACTTTCAATAAATCTATTCTTATCTCTCAATTAGTCTATTTTTATCTTCGTTCATTCTTTTGTGATCTTCTCTTCAACCATTGTTCACTTCTAATTAGAGCTAGATCACTCTTCAATCAATTATATTAACTCCTCAATCACCACCACCTTTGGTGTGTATTTTTAGCCTATAAATACCCCCCTCCTCTATGAATTTGGAGAGGCAAATTCATTATTGCATTCTTTCTTTTTTGCTTTACAAATAGTTGTCTCTGTACCATGTTTATGCTCATTACAACACCTTATGTGCCTTTTATTTTCATTAATAACTTCATAGCTCAAGACATTCACTCTTTCATAGCATCCATATGCTCAAATCAATTGCTTTTTTTCAATTTTCATAGCTTCAAAGCTCATAGCCGCTTTATTTTTATATCTTCATTTTATCCCTATTGCTAAGAGGAGGACCCCACTACTGTAGAGGTGGGAATGGTTTCCAAAAGGACTTCTGAGTACTCACTCCAAGAACTACCACTTGATTCATAAAGGTTCTTCAAGTTTTAGTCTAGTAATTAGATCAAATCTTGCTTTTGGGGAAGTAACACATTACTTTCTTTTCTCTTGATAGGTAGATTTGATTTTCTTTCCTAGAGTAATTTTGCATTTGAATTTCTTAGATTAATTTTAATTTCTTTCTTAGATTAATTTAATTTCATTACATTTAGATTAATTTCAATTTTCAATTTCATTAGTTTAGATTCAAAAATCAACCTACAAAAATACAAAAAACATAGTTTAGATTGCATATGAAAACTATATAGTTTTCATTCATTTTCCCTTTCTAGATAATTAAATCATTTTTGAAATTTAGAAAAAGGAACAAAAAATTATTTTGAATTCATATAGGATTGCATTCATAAAATATTAATACAATTAGAAAGCACGAAAAATAAAAAAAGTGATCTAGTCAAACCCTTGATTTCATCATGAGGTGAACATATTCAACATTCAACACACTAAAAAAAATCAACGCAACAAACAGTCCCCCCTCTTTTCTAGCATTTGATGTTCCCAGACATTAGGGAATATTGGAAAAAACCCATCCTAGATAAGATTAGGGATAACTTCCCTCAACTAATCATCATTCAACAAAACATAGAACAAATAAGAGAAGTTGAAGAACACCAACAATGAATCATTGATCACCAAGAACTCATACAATAATGCATTCAAAATGATGAAAAGAGGTTAGATTGCCTCTGCATATTAAATGAATATAATAGTCTTTGTGCTAGATTTAGAACAAGTGACCCTTTATGTCATATCATTATCAAAACAACAATGTTGATTAGATGCTTTCGTCAAAACCTTCATCAAGCATACACAAATACAAATCACATGAATAACCTAACCGCAATCTGTGATGTTCTAATCCCTCATGAATAGAACAACCTCCTGGTTGTACCTCCATTGGACTTGCTCTTACGATGAGAGCAGGACTAACTAGGTAGTTACCCATAGAAAGGATATGGTTCATGTTTCATATTGGAGTCTAACTCACTAACATTATGTTTGAGTCACATTCTAAACAACACAAACCCAACCTTTCAATCTTGGAAGTCTTTATGTGGGTTAAGTCTAATCATTCATAGGACAACCTCTTGTTACACTTCACTTGTTCTATAGGTATAGAGCACACCTAGCTTATGTGTCAATTTGTTACAATATCTAGGTGACAATAAGACTTAGAAAATAGTATCTACTCTCCCATGGGGACAGAAAACATAGGGAAATCTAGTTGATAGTCTCCCACATGAAGAGTTTATTACTCTGAAATTTTCCTAAATAGGTGATTGTACCCATATTCACAATCATGGCCTAAAATTCTAGAGTCAAGTAAACAAAGTAGTTCACTTATGTTGCCTACTTATTATTGATGAAGTTGTGAGTGTTGCCCATGTCAATCGATATTGTCACCTTCTCTTTTTTGGAAACCTAGTGCCCTAAAGGTTTGTGGTGTTCCCATACTTGAAAGTGCATGTAAATAGATGGATAGGGATCATTTAAATTTTTTATTCCATCAAAAACATCTAAGACCTATTCATCATCATCATTATAATCATCATCATCTTCTTCTTCATCTTCATTGGTGCCCTAGATATCCTTGAGTGTATTTTCTATCATAGTTGAAACACAATCCTTTTCCCTTCCTTCTTCATTTTGTTGAGGTTTCAACCTTATAGGTGAAGGATATGATAGTGTAGGGGTGCTATACTTCTTGCTACTAGTTAATGTTTTCCTCTTGTTAGACAAGAATGTTTTCTACCCTACAAACCTAAAAAAATAGAAATAAATACATTAAGTGGATTAAACATGTGTACCTCATGTTGAATGTGGTCCTTGAGCACACCAACAATAGCTCATTCAAGTTATCATCCATAGTCATCTCCACTCACAATGATATGATCTTGAATTGATGAATGTAATCCATGATGGAACATGTTTGTCATAGATTTACTACTTAACTAAGGTAACTCTCTTTCACTCTTACAAAGTCAAGTGGATATGTTTAAGTTTGATGTAAAGGATCTACTTTCTTTGTAATATATAGGAATTAACTTGGTACACATGGGTTGGGGTTGTGTAGCATTTAGATCTTGATTAGGTTATCTTATAGATCCACCCTAGGGTTTCTAAGCTGGTTGTAAAAGTAATACCTTACTAGAAGAGTTTGAGAGAATAACCAATTTCTTACAAATGTTGTCCAATTTAACTTGTTTTTCCATTTCATACTTGATACTATGTAGGTCTCCTTTTTTGGCAATTTAGACTTTATGTCTTGTATATTCTCATCTAGTATGTGAACTTTGTCATCCAATAAAGAAAAAATTAGGTCTTTAGTCCCACTTAATCCAAGCATTGATCTTGCGTCATCTTTAATAGGATACTTTCTGAAAAAGGTATGTCTAAAGTCCCACTTAATCCAAACTTTGTCCTTGATTCATCTTTAACTAGATACTTTCCCTAGTGCATACGAAGGATAGTTTGGACCTCTAGTATGCAATCATGTCATGTTGACACTTGATAGTGCGAAATTTTACCTTTGAGAGAATATTGACAAAATAATTTTACATTAAGGTTGGCCTTAAATCTAGAAATTTAAAGAACTAAATCTCAACACATTTTATAGAAATTTTAAAAAAGATAAAGAAATAAAAGATATCCAAAAAATTGTAGATGTTGTATCAATTTAAGAAAACCACCGAAATCATGATAATTCATTTTAAAAATTGGCAACATGAGGCTAAAAAATGGAATATAGATTTTTAAAATAAATACTCAACTTCCATATTTTTATATGTGGTAAGAATTTAATGGTTTTGGAGATATGAGGATTTCATGCACTTTTTTTTGAATCAGAGCCTTGGTACCACTTGTAATGATTTTATTGTATCTTTGAAGTAGAGTCACATAAATAAAATGCAATATGATGGAAAATAGATTAGAATATTGAATATATAACAAAGCCACTTTGAGGAGGCAACCTCCATAACCATATAATAAGAATAGAATTTATAATGTTATGATATGGGGGAGCCTAGCTCATCCTTATTTATAAAAATATTTAGTTAGGGTCACACACTTTTGTTTAACTACATCAAGGGAAAAAAACAACTAACTAACAAATGAAAACATAAATGTTGTGTGTCATATGTCAATTCATATAATCCAAACACACTATAGGCTAAGTGTGTAGCATATGACTAGGTCATTAGTTATCATTGGATTATCAAAAAGCATTTGAATCTTTCATAGTATAAGGCATGTACATCAACCTTAAATCATTGCATTAGTAGTTACATCATAATATTTACATCATTTATTTGGTGTGTCTTATCATTCATAAAAATGGTTTAATTCTCATTAATGAATTTAACATCCTTCCTTATAATTTATAGTAGGTATCATTACACTTTTCAACATAATAGCGCATTAGAAACAAGTATGGAACATAGGATCATAGGTCATACAATAGAAGAAAAATATATGGTAGGTTGACTAGATCATATGGTAGATATGTGTCCCTAGTGTATACCATACTCATGACCTAGTCTAATATGAGACTAATCTATATCATAATTCTTTTACATGCTCCAGAATGTTGATTCATTAGAAAATTCATAATTTTAGTCACTAATAATAGTCAAACAATATAATCTTCATCCTCAAAAACATCAAATCTACAATAAGTTAAGAATTTCTAATCTTTCTATTATCACTTTCACATTTTCTTCTTTGCTCTAATTAATTCAGGTTTTATTGTGTTATTATTTAATCACTTAATTAAACTCCCAAGTTAACAATAAGGTGTATTTTATTTCTCAACTAGGTTATAATAGAAAATAAATTAGCCTCTTCAAATTGAAAAAAATGCAACTTATTAGATAATAACTCATTTTCTTTATAGCTTACATAATTTTTTATTTTTATTTTTTTCCTATATCCTTGTTTCTATCATTTATTAGTAATTTTGTCACATAAGTATTTAATGTGAATGAAAATATTTCATAAATCTAAATCTTAAGAATATCTAATAAGCATATATGATTTATGTTTTTTCTGAAATTTCTTTATTAAAATATTCATGATTAATGATTGAATATAAAATATGTGTTGGAGTCTATCCAAATAAATATGTTTCTCCTTTCTATTTCTTCACATTTTTCCAACCATTGTTTAATATTAAATAATAAATAAAATTAAAACATCAATTACATTAGCATAAAAAAGTAATACATAATTCATACAATTCTATGAAGTAGAATACACTTAAATAGTAGTTTGCCAAAACTATTTGTGGAAGTTCTCAAATTCCATACTTGACTACACCAAAATAAACAATTATTATATAATTATTAATGCATCGATTCCAATATTCTACCACAAGACTAATTACAAGCACATTACATAGTAAGAGCATTTTGCTCTATTTATGGATTATAGGTTTTGTTGCCACAACTGCACATCCACCTTTGAGGATAATAGTCCTGTGGCATATTAGCTCGAACAATAACTAACTTGGGCTTACATGGATTGCAACCATGACATTTGTTTCAACTCGGAGCTCTAGAGCTCATGATATGCATGTTTTGTTACCCTTGGCGCAGGTTTTTGTTGTGTGGTGGTGGAATTTGTGTTCTCTTCTTCGAATACCTACAACATGTTTGTAGTCAAACACTACATCAAGGAAACAAAATCGCAACATATTTGTTTTCTACTATTAGTTTAAGGATCTAGATTTTTCCAAAATGGTAGATGTAAGAATATACTCACTTGGACGAAGACCTTTACATGCAGGGATGACGTGTCCACTAGAATATTCATGTACATTATCACTAATACAGGAAGCTCCTTTCCCAGAGGTAAGCTTTAAAGATATATCACTGAGCATTATGCCTCTGCAGGGTACACTGTCACTGCACTTAAATTGCACTGCTGATGGTGTTGCTGATGTCCCATGTATGTTCTTGTATGTCACATCTTCGATTTGAACTGCAGACCTCTTTAAATACAGAAAAATAAAGACATTTTGTTTTACAAATAACCCCCACAAAATATAGCTTAGAAATTGTGATCTGGGTGTTTGGACATACCTGATTTTTGCATTTAGAAGGCAAAGTGCGATAAAATTGATCTATTAATATCGGGTTGCCTGCATTTATGTAGTGCCCCCTCATTCTTGGCTTTCCGATGTACTGTTAGTTAGAGCCTTATGGTTAGACTCGATGGTGTATTCTGATGGTTTCATTTTGAGGACTGTTGATGACATTTATTTATACTCTCTATGATGACGTTTCTGATGGCTATGTTAGTGTAAAATGCTTATGTTATGATTAATTATGTGTTTCACTAATTAGGTAAAACTATGTTTCATGAAATTATCTTACATATGATTGTTGCTCTGATGATGATGTTATATAAACCAATGTTTAATGTTTATGTCTTGTTTAGATTTAATGGGCAATGTAGATAATGTGTTATGTTTGTTTGTGAAGGGACAGTGTAGCATTACTCTCAAAGAGCACCCTGCTACGCTGCGATTCCCTATCACAGTGTGTTGTTCTGATGTTGATATATGTATATTTGCTCAACATCTGATTTGTGTAGGTTGCAGGTACCAGGCATCGACTCCACCTGATTTAGCAGGGCTGAGCGTGCCTCAACCAATGGAAATCGTTGTGTGGAGATAACGAAAGGTCCCTATCTGATCTGTCACCTACCTAGTAAAGGATGGGTATCATGTCTAGAGTCCAGTCATTTTGGTCGGGTTGGGTGAGTCTATGTCTCTGTAGTATGATCTTGTGTGGATGTCGGTATTGCCTTGCCAGTGGGATCTTATGCGTTCGGTGTGACCCTTGTTGGGAGTAATGGTTGGTTTTTAGTGAAATGGTTATTCTTCTCCTTCCTTGTTGGCAAAATTATTATGTTAATTAATGATTAAGGGCTATTATTTGGAGATATTAATGTCATATCAGATAGCTTTGTGAATAAATAGGATATCTTTGTGAATAAATAGATTTTCTAGTTTGGATACTATTTATGTTTTGTTGGTCGTGAATAATAAAGACTTGGATTTTGAATCTATTTTGGGAAAAATCTCCTATAAATGGAGATCTACTGCATTTATGGTTAGATAGTGGGAATTTATGAGGAGAATCTACTTCTTTCGGGGGGAACTGATGGAGAGGGGTTTTTGGGGAAAGAGGTTATGATGGCAGGAGGAAAGCAACACCAGAAAGGGGAAAAAGAAAAGAAAAGTGTCTAATCACAGGTATGTGTTGTTACAGCCCTTGATGATTTAAAATCTCAGTTCTTGATAATGCATGATTATATGGTTGTCTTGATTAGAAAACTAATTTGGTTCTGTGTGCAATATCATTATTAACCTTCAGAGAAGTTCCCTGAATTGTTTGCATGTTATTTTTGTAAACTTCTACAGTGTGGGATCCTAATTCTCCTTGAGGTGTGGTCCTTCACAACAGCTTCTTTGACTCTTGTGTTTGGTTGTACCCTTATCAATCTGGCTTGGGGTCGACACTATAGATCCCTTCAAAGCTCCTTTGAGAAATTCTAGTGTCTGCATGCTTGCTCTGCTCTTGTGTTCTAGTTGCAACCTTTTGGCTCTACCAATAAGCCTAATGCTACATTTACAAAGTGGTCTTAGACCTTTCACATCATATATATGTCTGGAGGAACCAAGCTCATCTTCAAATAATCCTTCCAAGCTCCCATTGTCAATGGGGAAGGTTTGTGCCTACCATTGGAGGAAGTCTCTTCCTCTCCATCCATCAGTCAAGGCAGTGTAGTATCCGTCCTTCATCCAAATGTGGGTGTCAATAAATCACCTTCGTCTTTAGGGTATAGCTCATTCATCAGTATCCTATTAGTCTGCTCAATGAAGCATAGATTTAAGACATGCAAATGCAAAAAAGGCCCCATCCTAAGTTCCTTACCACACCAAGATACTCATACCTTAGTGGCATTATACCCCTGTACCAAAATCGCGCATCAGTAAGAAAACCACCATCTGATGGTGCACCATTTTTCCTTCTTCTGCAGCCCCTTATTTCAGTCTGCACTTCTACCAGTGCTTTTGCTTCTGCCTTCAAGTGCAATTAATGGGAAGTCTCGTATAGTATCTTTGATAAGGACCTTTTGGCATGCCCTTCTGTCATCACCGACCACCCAGACTTCTTTGCTTTTGTTTCCGTAGTCCCCTTGTTTTGCTACATGCCTACGAGAGCTTTCACAATTGTTATAGAGCTCAACCCAATAGGAAACCTGTAGGGGTTCCAATTTTGTTAATAACGGTGTCCTGGGGTTCATTCTTTTATTAAATATAGAAAACATTACCTCTTTGTATGCTGTCCTCTCCTTGAAAACCGTTGCAGCATGTGTGGTCGATGCCCTGTAATGTTGTGGCTCAGTATAGCAATTTGGTGCGTTGATTTTATAGTGTGGTTGCGGTGCTGTGTAGTTCTGGACGGTGAACTTGTATGCTACTGTTTTCATTAATCTCTGAATCTATTCAACGAACCCTCTAATTATTTCTTGTGGCTATTTTCAACTCTATTCATGCCAGAATCTTAATGGGATCGCTTTAGATTAAACCTAGCTAGTTATGTCTTTCTTTATTTGTCCATGCTGTTATCTCACCTGCGATAAGGCTTCAAGAATTCGGAGTGAGGATAGAAGGTTTCCGTAGAAGCTTTTAGCTCCACGCGTTCACTGCCAGTCGAATATCTTTTATGCCTCAATCAAAATAGTAGTGTCGCTATGTTGCGGGTTGGTTGGCGACAGATAGTGGTTGTTTAGGTTTAGTTTAATGTGCCATCGTAGGAAATTGTCATTGTGTAACTTTTGGCGTTAGAAAGGACAGCGGTTTTACTCCTTGTTCATTATAGTGCTAATATAAGTTCGAATATGAGTGCATAGCTAGTTAATAGGTTATTAGAACTCTTTAGGTTTAAATTTAAACTTTATGTTTTTTCGGATATAGTGTTGGGCAATGCAGGTTGCATTTTGATAAGTTTAGTAATTCATGGATCCGTCTTCTTCCTCCATCCCCTCTCGAAATGCTAAACCCTTTAGTGTCTCCAGAATTTATTTGCTTGCATGAATCCTAGTATTAATGGGGTTAGTGTTTAGAGATCATAGCTTGGTTAATTCTTTTCTTTCGAAGTAGTTGAGTGTTTAAAGACATTTGTTCTTTTGTTTTATGGTTAATGAGTTTAAAATCTAGTCATGGATTAATGCTAGTATTCTTTTTACTATTGTAAGAAATTTACTAATTTTGGGTTTGGGCTATTGTTGATTATGGTTACATTTGGTTACTTGTAAGTATTGTTCAAGTCTTAGCTTAATTTAGTAGTTACTATTATTATTATCATTTCTTTTATTAGGGCTAGCATCTTTACTTCTTCTATTCCAAGATAGATGGGTATCAGTTATCTCATCTTTGTGATATAAGTAGATTATTAGGGTCTTCTTAAGTAGATGATTTATAAAGGATTGCAATTGTAACCTTTTAGTATTGAATTAAATAAAGCTTGGTTTGGTGGTTTATGTATAAAGTTAGTAATCATCTTCTATTCTGGTTCCCTCTTAAGCAGTTGTTTTTTTGTACCCTTTCTTTAAGTCTCCTGTTTTGTGTATAACTTGAGTAGTCTTGTCATTTGCGTTATTCGAGTCATGGGGCTTAGTTGTTTTCTAGAGGCATCAATTGTTTTGTTGACGTGATCTCATGTTGTTGTCTTATTGTTAAAATTCGTGTTGGGATTTTTGAGTCCCTCCTTGCCGTTTTGTGCCCATACCTATGCTTGGATGGTTATGTGATTGAGTTGGTTTTTAAGACTCTGTGGAGGGCTTGGCCGTTACAACATTGTTGTGGCATTGAGTTATGTCGTGCTGGTAGTTGTTATGGTATGTGATGGGAGCTATGGTTTGTGGTGGGGAAGTTACCCTTGAGCAATTGATGATGCAGAAGAGTCTAATGCTCTCGTGATTGTTGATAGTTATATTTTTTTTTTCCTGCATGTTGGGAGTGGGGTTTTAAGATGCAGTAGGGGAGTGGCTCTCGATGGGGGCTGGAGCCCAAATGGGTGTCCAGGACAACCCATACGAGAGTGCCTTAAATAAGTGATAACCTAAAAATAAAATCAAGGGGTTTTGGGTAGTTAGTACACACTAATCAAAGATAAGTGAATGCCCCACTCATGGCTCAAGTGCTAGGTTAGGCTTGAGATTAGATGGGAAGGCCTGGAATGGCAAAGTCAACGACCTTGTCCCCATGAAAGGTATGGTTGATTTCCACATAAGTTTGCATGGGGGCCGGAAGTCGGGAGAGGTTACCAGGACAACCCAGGATGGGTGGCGGGGCCTAGGAAGATTTACTAGGACAACTCATGACAAGCTATGTGATGACACTTCTCCCTTCTGCAGTCTGACATCCCCAAGTTGTATTCTTTCCTTTTGTTTGGTGGTTGCCTCTGGATGTGTCGTTAAGTTGCTTGTGGTATCGTTGTGGTCTAGGTTGTTGGAGTTGTGTGTTGTCCTCTTTTCTTCTAGTTGTCCACCTAACTATCCAGGTCATGGGATCTTATCGTTATCTCCTAGCACGGGGGGTGGGCCTTAGGGTCCCACATGGTCGGGTGGATGTGCTATTTCCATTGGTCACTTTTCTGCTGTTCGTTTGCGTGGAGAACTTATCTTGTAGAAGATCTTGATCTTGTTCCGCTTGAGAGGCAGACAGTTGTGTTCTATTTCAGCTTTGTTTATCTGTTGCAACCTGGTAATATTTATTAATGCATATCTTTAAATGTAAACTAGTGACAGTAATGTAATCTTGTAATGATGTATCTTATTGCAATGAAATTGTAATCTTTTATGCTTATCTTGATGTCGTCATCTAATGTCTTATTATGAAGGTAGATATGTGTTGACTCTCTTATGCTCTTGATTTCAATTTGATTCATGAATGTTGATTTGGCTATATTAGTTCTAGTGGTGCAGTCCTGTGTACCCTAGAGTATAAAGTTTAACTTGCATGGTTGGCTATATTGATTACATTGTGTTGTTATAGTTTAAAAAAAAAAAATGTTGCCGTTATAATGCATAGTTAAGCTTTTCTCTAGGGTTCTGGGATGGGGCATTACATTTGGTATCAGAGCCAGTTTTTCAAACACTGGGTACTCCAGGTGTGTTTAATCCTATTTTACTTTCCTAGTTGCGTAGACTCTGAGAGGTGTGTGTTCTCTTTTTTATCCTTGTCTGTTAGCCTGAGGTTGTCTTGTTGCTTAATGTAGGAGATGCCTAGAGGTCGAGGTCAAGGTCGAGGTCGAGATCGAGGTCGGGGTTGAGGTAGAGGACGTGGAAGGGGTGGTGGTGGTACACCTCCTCCTAGTTCCCCTCATGGGAGTGCTCGAGAAGGTGAGGGTCAAAATATGGAAGGTCAGGGGCAATCGGAGGGAGCTCAGTTGTGCCAGTTGCTGGAGGAGGTTCTTGCTCGTTTGGGCCCTAGACATGAGAGGGATCAGTCAGGGGCTAGGGAAAGGGAGAGGTCTCCTCGAAGGAGAGAGATGACAGCTGAACAGGAGGCCACCCTAGCTAGTCACATGAGAGACCTTCTGAGGGCACGTCCTCCCACCTTCGACGGATCTAGTAGTGGCCTAGAGGTAGAGACCTGGTTATTAGATTCGGGTAGGTGCTTTGCCATGCATCCGTATGGTAGCAACACCAAGGCCAGATGTGCAATACTGCATCTCAGAGGTTTTGCCTCTACCTAGTGGCGTTTAGAGGAGCAGAAGCTACACTTGGACATTAGTACTATTTCTTGGGAGTTGTTCTTAGTGAGGTTCCGAGCTCGCTTCCTGTCAGATCACTGGAAGCAGCGTCGCGCAGATGAGTTCCATGAGCTTAGGCAGATGGCCATGTCTATTGAGCAGTATGAGCGTAGATTTTACGAGCTCAAACAGTATGCAGGTATTGGTGACGATGAGGCTATGTTAGTACAACACATTATTAGGGGCTTAAATGCCCAGATCAGTGGAGGGGTTCGTGTCTTCGAACCCAAGTCTATGGAGGTAGCCGTAGAGAAAGCCCGTCTAGTTGAGGAAAATTTGGCTATGGCCCTTGGTGGCCATACAGGTGTGCAGATTGGTAGCGCACCCCCGACAGGTGCTGAACCTCATGGTGGTCAGGCAGCCAATTTCTCAAGAAACCATGGTGCACCCACTAAAGGTGGGCCACAGCAACAGCAACAGTCTTTCCAATCGAAGTCAAAACATCAGGAAGGTGGTGGCGCTCAGTCAAGAAAAGATCGTAATTGGCGGCGGGCCAAGAGTTATCATCCCACTCAGTCCACAGTCAATAGAGATGTGTTCCAGCAGCCCAATACTAACTCAGGTGGCAGAGATTACGGTAGAGGTTCAGGATGCTTCTCTTGTGGCCAGCAGGGTCACATAGCTAGGCAATGTCCACAGGGAAGTGCGGCAGGATTTGGTCAGAGGCCGGCAGCTTCAGAGCCAACTGTAGGTGATGCGGGGAGGTCGCATCGGGCATTCACAGCAATTAATCACCGCCAGTCAGAACATCAGGGGACAGTTTCAGAGACCGCAGGTAGAGGTCGGGCAGCTTTCTTTGGAGCACGCATGCGATCTTCAGCATCAGGGTTTGATCCTCGAGGTTAGGGGGCCTTGGAACAGTAGAGACCATCAGTTTGCTTGCAGGCTTCCAGGAGTAACCCTAATCCTAGGGGGGGAGTATGTAGTGCCCCGTCATTCTTGGTTTTCTGATGTACTGTTAATTAGAGCCTTATGGTTAGACTCGATGGTGTATTCTGATGGTTTCATTTTGAGGACTGTTGATGACATTTATTTATACTCTCTATGATGACGTTTCTGATGGCTATGTTAGTGTAAAATGCTTATGTTATGATTAATTATGTGTTTCACTAATTAGGTAAAACTATGTTTCATGAAATTATCTGACATATGATTGTTGCTCTGATGATGATGTTATATAAACCAATGTTTAATGTTTATGTCTTGTTTAGATTTAATGGGCAATGTAGATAATGTGTTATGTTTGTTTGTGAAGGGACAGTGTAGCATTACTCTCAAAGAGCACCCTGCTACGCTGCGATTCCCTATCACAGTGTGTTGTTCTGATGTTGATATATGTATATATTCTCGACATCTGATTTGTGCAGGTTGCAGGTACCAGGCATCGACTCCACCTGATTTAGCAGGGTTGAGCGTGCCTCAACCAATGGGAATCGTTGTGTGGAGATAACGAAAGGTCCCTATCTGATCTATCACCTACCTAGTAAAGGATGGGTATCATGTCTAGAGTCTAGTCATTTTGGTCGGGTTGGGTGAGTCTATGTCTCTGTAGTATGATCTTGTGTGGATGTCGGTATTGCCTTGCTAGTGGGATCTTATGTGTTCGGTGTGACCCTTGTTGGGAGTAATGGTTGGTTTTTAGTGAAATGGTTATTCTTCTCCTTCCTTGTTGGCAAAATTATTATGTTAATTAATGATTAAGGGCTATTATTTGGAGATATTAATGTCATATCAGATAGCTTTGTGAATAAATAGGATATCTTTGTGAATAAATAGATTTTCTAGTTTGGATACTATTTATGTTTTGTTGGTCGTGAATAATAAAGACTTGGATTTTGAATCTATTTTGGGAAAAATCTCCTGTAAATGGAGATCTACTGCATTTATGGTTAGATAGTGGGAATTTATGAGGAGAATCTACTTCTTTCGGGGGGAACTGATGGAGAGGGGTTTTTGGGGAAAGAGGTTATGATGGCAGGAGGAAAGCAACACCAGAAAGGGGAAAAAGAAAAGAAAAGTGTCTAATCACAGGTATGTGTTGTTACAGCCCTTGATGATTTAAAATCTCAGTTCTTGATAATGCATGATTATATGGTTGTCTTGATTAGAAAACTAATTTGGTTCTGTGTGCAATATCATTATTAACCTTCAGAGAAGTTACCTGAATTGTTTGCATGTTATTTTTGTAAACTTCTACGGTGTGGGATCCTAATTCTCCTTGAGGTGTGGTCCTTCACAACAGCTTCTTTGACTCTTGTGTTTGGTTGTACCCTTATCAATCTGGCTTGGGGTCGACACTATAGATCCCTTCAAAGCTCCTTTGAGCAATTCTAGTGTCTGCATGCTTGCTCTGCTCTTGTGTTCTAGTTGCAACCTTTTGGCTCTACCAATAAGCCTAATGCTACATTTACAAAGTGGTCTTATACCTTTCACATCATATATATGTCTGGAGGAACCAAGCTCATCTTCAAATAATCCTTCAAAGCTTCCATTGTCAATGGGGAAGGTTTGTGCCTACCATTGGAGGAAGTCTCTTCCTCTCCATCCATCAGTCAAGGCAGTGTAGTATCCGTCCTTCATCCAAATGTGGGTGTCAATAAATCACCTTCGTCTTTAGGGTATAGCTCATTCATCAGTATCCTATTAGTCTGCTCAATGAAGCATAGATTTAAGACATGCAAATGCAAAAAAAGCCCCGTCCTAAGTTCCTTACCACACCAAGATACTCATACCTTAGTGGCATTATACCCCTGTACCAAAATCGCGCATCAGTAAGAAAACCACCATCTGATGGTGCACCATTTTTCCTTCTTCTGCAGCCCCTTATTTCAGTCTGCACTTCTACCAGTGCTTTTGCTTTTGCCTTCAAGTGCAATTAATGGGAAGTCTCGTATAGTATCTTTGATAAGGACCTTTTGGCATGCCCTTCTGTCATCACCGACCACCCAGACTTCTTTGCTTTTGTTTCCGCAGTCCCCTTGTTTTGCTACATGCCTACGAGAGCTTTTACAACTGTTATAGAGCTCAACCCAATAGGAAACCTGTAGGGGTTCAAATTTTGTTAATAACAGTGTCCTGGGGTTCATTCTTTTATTAAATATAGAAAACATTACCTCTTTGTATGCTATCCTCTCCTTGAAAACCATTGCAGCATGTGTGGTCGATGCCCTGTAATGTTGTGGCTCAGTATAGCAATTTGGTGCGTTGATTTTATAGTGTGGTCGCTGTGCTGTGTAGTTCTGGACGGTGAACTTGTATGCTACAGTTTTCATCAACGAACAATCTAATTATTTCTAGTGGCTATTTTCAACTCTATTCATGCCAGAATCTTAATGGGATCGCTTTAGATTAAACCTAGCTAGTTATGTCTTTCTTTATTTGTCCATGCTATTATCTCACCTGCGATAAGGCTTCAAGAATTCGGAGTGAGGATAGAAGGTTTCCGTAGAAGCTTTTAGCTCCACGCGTTCACTGCTAGTCGAATATCTTTTATGCCTCAATCAAAATAGTAGTGTCACTATGTTGCGGGTTGGTTGGCAACAGATAGTGGTTGTTTAGGTTTAGTTTAATGTGCCGTCGTAGGAAATTGTCATTGTGTAACTTTTGGCGTTAGAAAGGACAGCGGTTTTACTCCTTGTTCATTATAGTGCTAATATAAGTTCGAATATGAGTGCATAGCTAGTTAATAGGTTATTAGAACTCTTTAGGTTTAAATTTAAACTTTATGTTTTTTCGAATATAGTGTTGGGCAATGCAGGTTGCATTTTGATAAGTTTAGTAATTCATGGATCCGTCTTCTTCCTCCATCCCCTCTCGAAATGCTAAACCCTTTAGTGTCTCCAGAATTTATTTGCTTGCATGAATCCTAGTATTAATGGGGTTAGTGTTTAGGGATCATAGCTTGGTTAATTCTTTTCTTTCGAAGTAGTTGAGTGTTTAAAGACATTTGTTCTTTTGTTTTATGGTTAATGAGTTTAAAATCTAGTCATGGATTAATGCTAGTATTCTTTTTACTATTGTAAGAAATTTACTAATTTTGGGTTTGGGCTATTGTTGATTATGGTTACATTTGGTTACTTGTAAGTATTGTTCAAGTCTTAGCTTAATTTAGTAGTTACTATTATTATTATCATTTCTTTTATTAGGGCTAGCATCTTTACTTCTTCTATTCCAAGATAGATGGGTATCAGTTATCTCATCTTTGTGATATAAGTAGATTATTAGGGTCTTCTTAAGTAGATGATTTATAAAGGATTGCAATTGTAACCTTTTAGTATTGATTTAAATAAAGCTTGGTTTGGTGGTTTATGTATAAAGTTAGTAATCATCTTCTATTCTGGTTCCCTCTTAAGCAGTTGTTTTTTTGTACCCTTTCTTTAAGTCTCCTGTTTTGTGTATAACTTGAGTAGTCTTGTCATTTGCGTTATTCGAGTCATGGGGCTTAGTTGTTTTCTAGAGGCATCAATTGTTTTGTTGACGTGATCTCATGTTGTTGTCTTATTGTTAAAATTCGTGTTGGGATTTTTGAGTCCCTCCTTGCCGTTTTGTGCCCATACCTATGCTTGGATGGTTATATGATTGAGTTGGTTTTTAAGACTCTGTGGAGGGCTTGGCCGTTACAACATTGTTGTGGCATTGAGTTATGTCGTGCTGGTAGTTGTTATGGTATGTGATGGGAGCTATGGTTTGTGGTGGGGAAGTTACCCTTGAGCAATTGATGATTCAGAAGAGTCTAATGCTCTCATGATTGTTGATAGTTATATTTTTTTTTTTCCTGCATGTTGGGAGTGGGGTTTTAAGATGTAGTAGGGGAGTGGCTCTCGATGGGGGCCGGAGCCCAAATGGGTGTCCAGGACAACCCATACGAGAGTGCCTTAAATAAGTGATAACCTAAAAATAAAATCAAGGGGTTTTGGGTAGTTAGTACACACTAATCAAAGATAAGTGAATGCCCCACTCATGGCTCAAGTGCTAGGTTAGGCTTGAGATTAGATGGGAAGGCCTGGAATGGCAAAGTCAACGACTTTGTCCCCACGAAAGGTATGGTTGATTTCTGCATAAGTTTGCATGGGGGCCAGAAGTCGGGAGAGGTTACCAGGACAACCCAGGATGGGGGCCGGGGCCTAGGAAGACTTACCAGGACAACTCATGACAAGCTATGTGATGACACTTCTCCCTTCTGCAGTCTGACATCCCCAAGTTGTATTCTTTCCTTTTGTTTGGTGGTTGCCTCTGGATGTGTCGTTAAGTTGCTTGTGGTATCGTTGTGGTCTAGGTTGTTGGAGTTGTGTGTTGTCCTCTTTTCTTCTAGTTGTCCACCTAACTATCCAGGTCATGGGATCTTATCGTTATCTCCTAGCATGGGGGGTGGGCCTCAGGGTCCCACATGGTCAGGTGGATGTGCTATTTCCATTGTTCACTTTGCTGCTGTTCGTTTGCGTGGAGAACTTATCTTGTAGAAGATCTTGATCTTGTTCCGCTTGAGAGGCAGACAGTTGTGTTCTATTTCAGCTTTGTTTATCTGTTGCAACCTGGTAATATTTATTAATGCATATCTTTAAATGTAAACTATCGACAGTAATGTAATCTTGTAATGATGTATCTTATTGCAATGAAATTGTAATCTTTTATGCTTATCTTGATGTCGTCATCTAATGTCTTATTATGAAGGTAGATATGTGTTCACTCTCTTATGCTCTTGATTTCAATTTGATTCATGAATGTTGATTTGGTTATATTAGTTCTAGTGGTGCAGTCCTGTGTACCCTAGAGTATAAAGTTTAACTTGCATGGTTGGCTATATTGATTACATTGTGTTGTTATAGTTTAAAAAAAAAAAAAATGTTGCCGTTATAATGCATAGTTAAGCTTTTCTCTAGAGTTCTGGGATGGGGCATTACAATTTATTATTTCAACGTTCTCATAACTTATGTTGCTTGCCATGCCTGAACCACCCTGTTACATCACATTATCAAAGTTCATTAGCTTCTTATATTGATTGAATTTGTACCATATTATAATAACAAGTAAGAAGACACATAAACTTAAAAAATAAATAGTTTACCTGCCATGTTTTGATTCTTAATCCATTTTGTGTGCCTATGAATTTAGCCCCATCTACATGAATGTCAGAAACCTCTGCTTTTGAGTTTCCTCTCCCAAGACTTCCTATACTTATTCCATGGCCTGGACCGCATATGAGATCCTTAATGATAATATTGGAAGACCCTGTAGCTATAGCGACGTAGTCATCCCCTGTCCAACTCATAATGCCATGTATTTAGTGATTCATTTCCCCCAAAAAGATTAGTGTATTCAAACATTTTATTCAGAGAAAGGATTATCTGTTCCTATAATGTTACTTTGTATGAGAAAGTTTTTAGATCCAAAGATATCAATTCCGTCGGTGTTGGGACTGTCTTTTGGAGCCTTAATTTTAACGCCGAGGATTTTGACTCCCTCACAATTACCAAAAACTAAATGAAATTCAGGGCTATTTTTTAATGTCAATCCTTGGATTAACACGTCCTCCGAATAATCGATTTTAATGGCCTGCATATAATTATCATAATTATTTAACATATACAAATCATAGTCTTCAATATAACAAATGCTAAATAAACACTTACAGTTGGTCTATTACGATCGTTACAAATTTCCTGCAGTGAAAGAAAATGGTATCAAACAAAGCTCAAATAAATATATATTTGTAATATTAAAAAAAAAAACTTCCAACTTTTAAAAAAAACAGCCTACAAACATTTTCATTAATAAATTTACATATTACTTAAAGAGTAAAAGGTTGTTACTTACTCGCCCATTGACCCACTTACATTGGCCAGCCCACCATTTTTGTCCCTGTCCATCAATTATACCTTTACCTATCAGAGTAAAGTCTTTCAGTTCAGCAAATTGCAACCATATATGTGCATTCTTCCAGCTTGCTGGATTTGGGTATGCAGCTATTATCCCATCTACCTACAAATGCAATAAATTATGTATTTAATAAACTAACATGAAATAAAATCAATTACTGAAAATATAATAAACATTTCTCTTTTAAATTGTAAACCTTAAAAGTAAAGCCAGGTTGACATGGGCCCTTGAAAACCAAATTGTTTACAACAAATATCTTGTTGGCTGGCACAACCAAGACTGTTGATGACTTTTTACATGCTGCATACCATGCTCTTGCAAATGCCTGCCAGAAAAAATACAAAATTGTCAAGTATTTTACACTGTTTATAATTTAAAATAAAATATATTAATATTTATTAAAAATTATATAAGAACCTAAATTATAATAAGAAATAATAGAGTTAAAGAGGATTTTATACAGTCAGAGCTTAACATATTAGGTGTTTACAAACAATAAAGTAGAAGAACTTAAAGAAGAGTTGTACAATTGGTGAGGGTGTTCTTTCAATTAAGTCATCCATCAAGATTAAATACTGAAGTGTAATAATGAGGAAGTTAGGATTGTGTCTCAGACAACTTTCGACAGGATTAGATACCTCTCAATTAAAAAGGTATCAACTTAGATTCATTCTCTTGTACCGAATTATAAAAACAATTTAAGTTTAACGTAAAAAATATTATAAAAATAAATTAGAATAAAAATATTTTATAAATAAAACGAAGCAACTCTACAACAACAGAGGAAAACAAATCTTTTAAAAGTGCCCTGCACAGTTCTTTATGATTGGATTCTCTGCCTAACAAGTAACCCTGTGAAAACCTGATGTAATGAAAGATGGGATTCTCTTGCAAACACAACATAGTATATCATAGAAAACATAACCATTCATCTCTAAAAGGAGAAAAATAAAATAAAATAAAAACAAATGTGATGAATGACCTCAGTGCAATCATGCTTTCCATCGCCTACTGCGCCATACTTTTCCACATTGAAGACGCTCATAGCAGCATGACGAGAATGAACAACTGTTTCTAAACTCATAGATATTGGTCGATATCACTGTCTAAAATAGTTTGGGCAGATTGAGCTTCTGCTGCTGATATTATAATCAACTGGAAGGCCAAAATGGCCATCAGAGGGATATTGAACTTCATGCCCATTTTAATAAAAGAAAATTCCTTCTACAGTTGTCTCGAGCTCAACTATGAAGAAGCAAAACATGTTTGTGAGTGGGAAATCATTATGCATTTTATAGTTCTTCCTATGTGTATTTGTACTTCGGCGAAAAGGTAATCCAGAAAAAAAAGGTACGTAGAGGATCTTCAATTCCACGAATGCTTTTTCTTAGGACGTCTGAATAATATTCTTTTGACAGTTCCAAAACACTGTAATTACACGTTACAACCTCCTTTAATGCTTGCCTTTTCAGTATGATAGAGTAAGGAAAAGCTCAACCGATATGCCGTGATTGCCTTTTCAGTATGAGGTGATGAAAACCATCAAGGACGCTTGATTTTAGGTTTTTTCTCGGAGAAGCTTCCAGTCATCTATAGTTGAGGCAACCAGCCATCTTACAACTTTTAATAGCAGTTGTTGTTGATGGACACGATATGACATTGACTCAAGCTTATTGGAACTGTCAAAATCTGCAAGGTAACAGGAATCCCAGGGTCGAACAATAATAATAATATCTTTCGAGAAGGATTATGGTTCTTAACCAGTTTAACTAGCTAGTTTATAACGGTCACCTTTAGGTATTATTTCGTTAGACTTAGGATTTGAAATTTTCTAAGCAAGCTTTGCTTTAAAGTTTTTCGTTGGGTGGAGCTTTCAGGTCTTTCAGTTCTTCTATGGTTAGAGGAAATCACTCGATTGGGGTATTTTGTATGTCACGATATATAAAGGTTTTACTCAGCTCATCCTCACAAGATAGGTTTTTATATTTTATGTATAGGGTGACCTATTTTAATTTTCTGAATATTTTCTTTACATGTTATTCTCCTTACTATAAGATTGCGGATTGTCATTTTATGCTATGTATGGCTTATAATTTTTCCATTAACATATTAACTTCTTAGATTAAATATGTAGGATGTAATATTATGGTAAAGAAAGCCTCTACCACGAAACTAAAAATTTATTAAATTTATTGAGGTAACACTTGTGATCAAAATTATGAACTATATGGATAAAAATGATTTAGACATTTGATGTGGAAGCATCTCAAGGGTAGAACAATCTTGCATTACCAAATATAGTTTATTTCATGTTATATTCTTTTTTTTTTTGCATGTTTTTAATTATTTTTAGGTTTTAATATTCTCGCAAATGAAAATAGTTCTTGTGAGAAACACATTTCTTGCCCAATCTCCATTGTAGTGCATTCCAAGTCTAAAACTAAAATCTCACAATGCAAAGCTCATTCAAACTTTGTAGTAGAATTTCCAAATCTCCATTGTAGTGCATTCCAAGTCTAAAACTAAAATCTCACAATGCAAAGCTCATTCAAATTTTGTGGTAGAATTTAAGGACCTTTCCAATCTTATTGGTCCTAAGGAGATCTTTGCCTAGAATCGTACCAAGTTATGGGTCCTCTTGATCAACACATTGTAACATATAAAGGGCCCTTTTGGATCCAATGTCAAATTGTAATGTATAAGAAATCCTTATTTTATGATATGTATCTAATTGGGAAAAAATCAATTTGCTCCCATTTCTGCATTATTTTATTGGAATAATATTATTTTATTCTAGATTAATGGAGTGGTTCTTACACTTGGTTTTCAGGTTACTAATGTGATGATGAGTTTGCATGCTTTATTTTTTGGGATCTATGAGTTGTATAGTTTAGTGGGTTTTCTTTACCCATTGGTTGCATTGAAGACTTGGATGTGGACTATAAATATCCATAGATCAGTTTAGTATTGATGTAGACTTTGTTAGTTGGCCTTATTTGTGGTTATTTGTGCATTGGTATTGTGAGAGAAATTTGCATACGAAGGCAAATCAAAGGAAATAAACTAAACAACAATCATACCTTCCTTTCCAAACAAATTTGACCTCACCGATCAAGTGTATTGAAGTGCATTCGAAATCCAATGGATATGCTCCTCTGATTTACATGGATATGTAGATTGCTAAGCTCAATAGCATAACTTTGATCTCCCAAAATGAATGAATTAAATATAGCAGCATAATTTTACGAAAATGAGAGAAGTTTGATAGGTTTAGAAGAAGTTTTATTTATATATTTCTAGAAGTGAAGATCAATGGTGGAAAATGATTCGAGAGATCAATGGTCAAAATTGAATGAGAGAATTAAACAGATGACAAAGTGACAAGTGTCCTTGTCCTCTCATGAATCAAGGAAGTTAACAGGTTTGATTGGTGAGTTGACTGAATTAATTGATTTGTTAACTGAATTGATTGATTAGTTAACTGATTTGATTGAATTGTTAACTGATCTAATTAAGAGTGTTTGGTGGAGTGATGAGAGAAAATCATGGTGAGATAAGAGTGAATTATGGTGAGACAAGAGTGAATTATGGTGAGAGGAAATTATGGAGGAAATTAAATAATTTCATTATTTAATTTTTGGTGCACATGGATAATATTGGAAAATAAATAAAATATTAATTTTATTTATTTGTGGTGGAGAAAATAGAAATTTATTTATTTAATGCTAGGAAGTGGAAAAATTAAATTAATTAAATAATTAATAATTATTTAATTAATGCAGAAGAATAAGGTAGAGTGATAATAGCTGAAATTAATCAAATAATTAAGAATTATTTAATTAATGTGAAGGTATGGCAGATGAATAATTGAGTCAGGAAGTGAGGCTAATTTTTGGTGTCTACATTTTGCCCCTCTTTGAGATGGTGTTGTGAAGTAACATCATTTCAAAGAAGTTTAAAACATAGTGTTTTGTTGGATAGAAGAAGATTTTGGTTTAGAAGAATATGATTGGATTAGAAATGAAGATACCCCAGTCGGGTAGAAGAAGTACTTACTAGATTAATTAGTGGGTTGAATGATGCCCCCTTGAGAGGATGGACAAGTTGGAAGAATACGGACCGTGTGCTCTCAAAATGAATGGATGTGAAGAAAATGTTAGATAAAAGATGGAACATTGGTGGAAGAAGAAAAAAATGGAGAAAAATAAAAAGATGGATGCAAGAAGAACTAAAATTATTATGAGGAGTAGTTATGCTAACGTGAGTAGAGAAATCCTTTATTTAAATAGCAAAATGAATATTATGCACCAAGGTATAAAGAACTAGGGTGACTTTGTATCCTTTGAATGGACTTGATGTTGCAAACAAAAATGGTGTCCTTATACATGCCCAATGTAATAGAATCTTGTCTGAAATATGTGAGGAAGAAAACTTAGAGCATGATTGATAGAACCAAGATTTAGGAGATGAACACATAAGCACAAAAGATTGAAAATGAACAACAATGAAATGTATGCAAAACCCTCAAATCCACTACTATAAATTGGAGAAGACAAGTACATATATAGGTGAGCAGAGGTATTTATTAGTTGAGGGAAAGACTCCACAAACTAGCATGAGTGGCTAGTTTAGTGGGAGAGTTGAGGAACCCTCTCCTAACTACCTAACAACCTTGACACCGCAATGAGACATGTGTCAAGGTTGTATAAAGGCACACCTAAGTAGCATTATGCCTAAGTGTATAATATATATGAAATATATATACACTAACACCGCCCTTAAGCATAGCTTAGGTGGGCACAAATGAAATGGGTCTCGACTACAAAGTCTAGTGAGGTACCCATGTACAATGCAAATATGAAATTGGGTCCTGGCAACTAGGCCTGATGAGGTACCCAAGAACAATGCAATCTCTCATAAATAGAGAAAGGTAGAAAAGCCAATGGGAAAAAACTACCCTCCAAAACAGAGAAAATGAAATTATACAGGTGAAGAAGTACTTCTTTCACTAAGTACAATATAACATTCCCCCCATAGGAGAGAAAATGATAGAAGGTCTATGAGACCCCCCATAATACATGTCTTGCTGTAGTGAGGCTAGATAGTCAACAAAGGATGTAGATGTAGATCCAAGAATGCTGAATAATGTTCCTTCCCTTGGGAAGAAATGAACCCACTTGAAGATGCAGGCTATCTTCCCATGCGAGAAAATGTATGTATGATCTTGAATCATGTGGAAGTTGATCCAAGGATGATGGTGACTATTGTGATGTCTTCAAAGAGTGCTCAGGTGTCCCCATGTTGATGTTGAATGATGCCATAATTAAATCAGGTGCGTGCCCAATAGATGAGGATGATGATGATCTAGAACCATGTGTAGGATTATGTAGAGCATGAATAGCTGAAGAGGACAATATTAATGCAGCTTCATTGAAACTGTCATCAAAGAGAACACTGATGTCCCCAATGTGTGCTTCCATGTCAGCAATGCGGGACTCTACAAGCAGACAAGTGATGTTAGGTAGAAATTTTTCCCAATTAGCAATACTAGGAAGACTGATATCCTGTTGCAAAGAAGCACCAGAAGATTTTGAAGAAGCGAATCTAGAATCTGATGAAGCAACAGTAGGAGTGATGACTTCTTCTATGTCAATGGAACATTCTTTTTCTATATCATGATTAGGGATGTGAGTTGTGATCAAAACATGATCATGTGGGAATGGAGAAACATTGGAGTCTCCATATATCTCCCAAATTTTGATCCATAATGCATGTGGAAAATCAATATCCATGATGGCATACAAAGAATCATCTAGAGTATGTAAACTGATCAATCCAACAATGTGATCATGATGATTAAACCACTTAGCCTTCTAAGATTGTTTACTAGGTTCAAGGATAAGTCCATATAGATAGAGTTTGAGATTATGGAACCTGAGATGTTTCAGGATGCCTTCACACTAGGACTTATAGTTTCCCTTGTTTAGGTTGATTATAGAAGAGTGAGTTTCATATCCCATGATTAGAACAAGCTAATTCCTTTAGACAAAAGAAAATTGACACATTAGGCAACCCCTTGATTAGGCGACCTCCTAGTTTAAATGACACTTTATAACTTAGTGCATTTTACAATGCAAGTAGGTACAATGCATGGGAAATAAAAAAACATTAACATTCAAAAAAATGGTGCTCAATTTTGAGCTACCAAGTAAAAGTTATTACAAAAGTAATTTCTAGTAAATGACTTAGTTTAATACATTTGCACTAAAAAACAAAAAAAAATGTCTATGGCAAGAGGTAGCATAGCCGTCCATCCACTCGTTCAAGTTGGCAAAGATTGAAGAGTACTATGGTCTGATTGTGACAGGGTATTGGCCTCCTACCAAACCAAACCTCACCCTTCATCTTCATTAGGCAAAAATACAAGGGTTTATTACAAACCAAAAATCTTCAAAGTGATTTTTGCTCAAATATTTAAACTACCCCTACAAAATGTGGCACTTTATAATGCATAGTGCTTTTTTAAGACAATTAAAATATCTATTCTAACACCAATAAAACATAAATTTAAATTCATTTTTCTTAGCAGCCTAGATTAGGGCAAAATCTGCTAAAAAGATTTGTAGGGGTAGTGGATTTCTGCTTGACAATGGTAGCCAAAAATGTGATTTATCCTTGGCAAGGCGTTTGAGATAGAGGGCTTCAAGCCCGTGAGTAGATGAACATTTTTCTATTGTTATCTACAACAAAGGCAAAGCACCTTCTACCACTAAAGTCCATCTACAAAGCGCCAAACAACTAGACAATAGAGGTTGTCAGCTTCACATTTTCACATGTGGTGAGCAGGGGTTGAGCTCACGCTTGAAAATTAGGCAGGGAGTGTCTAAGTAGAGGTTGTCGCTGGCAACCTATGGCCAAATATATGCCAACAATAGAGGCGTTTCAATGGCCTGAGAGGCATTTTAATGCCGTTTCCTCCATCTTTCCTCCTCTTAATGAGATCCAACTTCTCACACCAAAGAATAAAGATAAAATTTTGCTTTAATATTCCTTTTGCAAGTAAGAGCCTTCAATCAGCCTATACACAAACAAGCAAAACAAGTAAAAGAGGATGATGATGAAACAAGCAGCATACAGCTTGGTGGTTGCAATTTGAGGGCCTAGAAGTCTCTATTCAAAGAGGCTGTGGTGAATAAAAATGTAGACTTTGTGTGGTGAGTTGTAGCCTCTTTTTGTTGCAAATGGGCACCAAACAGTATGAATAGGGTCACAGGTTATGGTTTCGCCTGGTCGTGACCTTGGTAGTCTTCACACGCCAAAAAAATAGAGCACACTAAGTTCTTTAAGCCATAGAAGGCTAACTCCACAACTTATTCACTCATTCTTCAATAGACACATCTTTCTCTTGAAGCCATAGAAGGCCAACTCAGACAGGGCCAACATAGAAAAGTTCAGCTGCTGCAGCAAAGAAGGTCGTGTGGCATATGTCATACAAACAACCCGAAGTCTCATGCACAAGGGTCACCCTGGGGCTGGGAAGTTGATGCCAAGCAAGGGCATCTACAACAAACTTCCCCAGGGTAAAGCCCTCGGTTCTTCTCTCCAACATGGTAGGCACCTCAGTCTTCTTCTTGAATCTCCTTGTAGATTGACCTCCTATCTCACATAATTTCTATGCCAAATGAAAGACAAATCTCACAGCTTATAATCAACTCCTCCTGCTCTAATACCATGATAGAACTATGATTTAGGAGATGAACACACAAGCACAAAAGATTGAAAATGAATAGCAATGAAATGTATGAAAAACCCTCAAATCCACTACTATAAGTTAGAGAAGACAAGTACATATATAGGTGAGCAGAGGTAGTTATTAGTTGAGGGAAAGACTCCTACAAACTAGCATGAGTGGCTAGTTTAGTGGGAGACTTGATGACCCCTCTCCTAACCACCTAACAACCTTGACACCTCAATGAGACATGTGTCAAGGTTGTATAAAGGCACACCTAAGTAGGCTTATGCCTAAGTGTATATAATATATATGAAATATATATACACTAACAATGATAAAGTCAAATTGCACAAAAGGTATTGAATGACCTTATATGCAAAGGACAATTGGTATGCAAAAAGTTTATTCCAACACACACAAGATAAATATTAGCTAAGAACATCCACCAAACAGGGCACACAAAAATCAATGACTATGCCCCATTCTATGCCAATCTAAACACACCAAGATATAGAAAGATCTAGGTGGCCTTTGAATAAGTAATAGAAGGAGACAAAAGATAAATCAAAAGGAAAAAGACGAACTGGCAAAACAAAACCAATCAGCCATCCTAATCTCTTGCCCCAAAATGTGAGTGATATTGGATTATGCCAGATGCATGAAAGATCTATCATGTTATAGGCATGATTATGGATGATCTCTATATGTTGAGGCAATGAGTACTTAGGTATCAGGGTATTTCAAACGGTGGTCTTACCTATGAGTTTGCATGAAAGCTCTATGTTTTTGATGTGTAGTTTGCTTTGCTTGGGTATCAAGTCTAATGGGTGTGCATTTATTATTGGTGATGGATAGTAAAATTTATTGTGGTTTGCGGTAGGTGACGAGTTTTATTGTGAAAATGATAATGAAACATCTTTAGGCCAAAAAAGGTATATACCAAGATGACCTACAGTTAGGTACACGAGTATTTATTATGGAATGGGAGAGGTGATACTTGTTATGAAAATGGATGAGGGTTGGATACGATCAATTTCTCTCAAATATCAAGCTATGATAGTGGGATAAATGGATAAATGGGAAAGATAATATATGGTGGATTGGATGGGATGGGTGAGAACCTAATAGATGGTGGATAGTAGCCTCTACACATGGCACCTATTTTCCAGGTTTTCACCATGGTACTTACCCAAGGCACCATTGAAGTGGTTTTCACCATTGGACGAATTATTTCTCTTTTATTAATTTTTTTTGACTTTTTTGACTAGCTGGGATATTTGAGGGTCAAGTAAGAATTAATTATTTGATTTATCCAAGGGAGGCATTAGGATATGATAACCAACTCAGATGCCCCATTTAGAGGGTGAAAATGCTATATAAATAGAGGTTATGGTGGTAGAAATGTAATATGATGAGTTAGAGTGAAAACTTTGTACACATGTGCTATTGGATTGAAGAATGGAGAGGAGATTTGGAAGTGGATGTATTATTGTATTTGAAGATAATACATGATTGGCTTCTCTTCTTGGTGGAGTTTTTTTCTTGAAAGGGTTTCTCCACATAAACCTTGTGTTGTGAGATGATCTTATAGAGTTTCTTGCATTCTTATGTTGCTAATTTATGCCCCTTTGTTGCTGCTATCTTATGGTGATGCTATCTTCCTTTTATTGTTATTTTAAGTTCATTTTTAAGGTGGTTGTATTAATCATGTTAAAGTGGTTGATTTAAGCATCATAAAGAAGATGAATCTCTATTTGGTAATTTTATATCAAGGCAACTTAATTTTAAATTTGTATACAATTTTAGATTTTCATATTGTAGTATTCTAAGCCTTGTATCTCACCAATTGGTATCATATTTTGGAGATTTGATGTTTAACAATTTAATTAGAGATTGTTCTTTTATCCAACATTACCAACAATATCTATTGCGAGATGACTTGTTATACATTTGTGTGGCCTATTATTATATTATGTTATTTAAAGAGATTCATTTGAGCAATTAATATCATCCAAAAATAGAGAAAAAATCATATTTTCAATTTTGAACTTAAAATGAATCTACAACACACTTTGATATAGTAAATGAATATACTTATCACATAGAAATCATATAGGCCATTTGCACAATTCTATCTTAGAACATTCACTTAGACATATACAACTACTCCAAGCATGAGTTTGACATAGGAGAACTTGGAACATTTACTTAGAGCTATACAACCAGTCCTAGCAAGGGTTTGACATAGGAGAACTTGACATTACAAATTTCACAAATTTGTAAATAGTGTATTAGAGATTAGAACTAGTCGAAATCTAGTCTTTCATTTGATTAGATAAGATTTGTGTGTAAAATGTCAATTTTATGACATCAAAAATCAAACTTGAATAATTCAAGATTGATCTACAGAGTTTTCTAGATTTGTGTAGAGTCCATAAAAATAAACATATGAAAACCATAAATTTATCTAAATTAATTGTATGCTTTTAATTTACATGTATTTCACCCAATATGAATCTTTGTGTTAGAAAAAGTACCATCCTCTTTTATTGTTACCATTTATTTGAATTTCCTCATCCATATATTTAATATTAAATAGAGAAAATACATTATTAAGAGACCCTAAATTTCTTTGAATTTCGTCAACCATGTGTTTAATATTAAATAGAGAAAATACATTATTAAAGAGACCGTAAATTTAGAACAGTAGAAGGTAATATTACTTCATACAATTATTTATGTGAGGTGGGATACAAATAATAGCAGCCCACAAAAACTATTTATTGGAGTTTCGTAATTACATATTTGACTACACCAACCTAAAATAAAACATGTTATATACTAAGAAAATATATCGATTAATGATGTTGTGGATCGCGTCCTGTATTAGGCTTGGGAAGTTTGGGATGCTTCACCAGTTTTCTCTGCAATCAAAAGAGAAGACATTAAATATTAACTATTGATTCCTCTTCATTAGACCCAAGTTAAATCATCTAAAACTCCTGGGTAGCAATTGCTTCGACTCATACAAATCACAGTGAACAAAATATTTACCATAGAAAATTTTGAAAAGTAATGAACGACCTCAGTAGAATCATGCTTTCCATTGCCTACTGCGCCATATTTTTCTACATTGAAAACACTGCTAGCAGCATGACCAGAATCAACAACTGATTCTAATGTCAGTTTTGGTGTAAGATATTGGTTGATATCATTGTCTAAAATAGTTTCGACAGATTGAGCTTCTGCTGCTACTATTATAGTGATTTGCAAGGCCAAAATAGCCATGAGAGCAATGAATTTCATGGCAATTTTAATACAAGAAAATTCTTTCTACCTGGTTGTCCCCAACTCAAGTAAAGAATGTTTTCTTTAGATTGAATTGGAGAAGCAAGCTTGTTTGTGAGTGGGAAATCGCTATGCATTTATACATCCTATGGATGAACATTTCCAATTTTGTGTAAATGCAATCCAGAAAAAAATGGTATGTACAGGATCTTCAATTCCACGAATGCTTTTTGTTAGCACCATATTAGGACGACTGAGTAATTACACATTGCAATGTCCTTAAATTCCTCGGAAGTAAATAAATATCATAAAGTAACAAAATTGTCAACCAATATGCCACCTATGTATCTTCAATATGAGGTGATGGATATCATTTAGGACACTTGATCTTAGAGTTGTAAGCTACTTTGTTACAGGTTTAGTTATTGGTAGTTCATTTCTTTTTTTTTTTAAATTGGAAAAGTCCACATGGAAGAACAACATAAGAGTCTACAAGTCCTTTATAGTGATTTGTATGTAATTTCTGATCATAACCTGTTAAAGTGGATACCAAGATGCTAAGCATTCGATATTTTATGCTACCAGCAATAATTATAGACTTTTTCTGCCTTTATATTGGTACACCTTGCAACTTTAGCTTATTTTTAAACAGTTACAGTTTTCAATACAATAATTCAGTCTGAACAATAAGAGGGAGATTAGTAAGAGGGAGATCAAGAACTATATACTAGGCTAACAACTCCAACTCCTTCGTTGATGGGCAAGAACTTAGTACAATTCTGTAACTGTATAGATCTGACTAGCAATATGATCCCTCAATTATACAATTTGTTCATATGCAATGACTATTCAACAGAAAAAGTTGCATCCTTCAAGTCGGTAACAAAATGCAACCTAGCAACCATGTTCCATTGTATGATCCTACATTGCTAGAGTATATTTCTGCTGCAACATTAAGTCATCCGCCCTATAACCAAATGTAATCTCAATCAGAAAATGTGTCATCCTCAACAATAATAAGCTCTTCAAACAGAGAAACTACATATTTCTCATAGCTATGGAATTAGGCAGCCTATTGAGAAGATATGAACAAAATCAACCACATCAACGATGGCCTTTGTTGGGATACTCACCCCCATAAATCACACACTAGCATTAGGATAGATTCCATCCACCATCATGGTGGACCGAACATCAATATTTCCCACCTAAACCAATAATGGTTTTGCCTCCAAACAAAAATTGATTCCCACAAAACAGCGAGTTGCCAATTTCAGCTTCAACATTTCTATCATCCCATTCAAAAACAAGAAAGCAGACTCACATTGCAGGGTAACTTAGCAGAAGAAAAAACATCCCAGATTGTATATTAATATTCTATACCTGAAATCCCTGATTTGTTTTACCAACTGGAAGCATTCAACTTTTTTTCTCTTTTCTTTTAGGACACAAGCTTCTAAAACTCACAAGAAAGTGGAAATTTTGGGTTCTCCAGAACCAATTATTGGGTAAATATAGGTTTTTGAAAGGGATCAAACTCTTTTAGAGAGGTTAGTTAAGATATGGCATTGAAGCCCCACTAAATTTCAAGGCATAGCATCAAAGACTAGCAGCTCTAGGGTAGGAAACTGACAGAAAAACAACAACAATCAAATTGCACCACAAAATTAAAGATCAAGAACAGCAGCAAAAACTTACCAACCAAACAGTTACAAAGAACAAAGCATGTATCTGTGGTTGAAGTCATGAATCAACGAATCAACAAACCATGGTGCCTTAAAGCCAAAGGACTGCAAAGAACATTGAATTCCATCTATGGACTTAACCTATGATCATATCTATAGCCTTCCGGTCCATTTTCGTTAACAACATTGTCAAACTAAGAACACCAAAAATCAAGGAGTCTCTATATGACTACTATCAACTCTAGTGTGTTTAATGCAAGGAGGAGGGGAGGTCAAACACCAAACATTAGAGGTTGTTAATCCAAAATTCTTGACACCTTTATAGGCAAAGGCCTGATTGGAGGGGATAGTTCCTTAATCGCAGCATTGTAAATTACCACATAACCCATTTCTCCATCATGGTTGGCCTCAATTGACATTGTCTAAACCTTAGAATCAAATTTCTGAAGTAGATAAGAAGTCCTTTTTCTCTAAACCTTCTGCAACCCATTTTTGGACTTGCAAGCTGCTGATGAATGACCCACTTTGCAGCATATGAGGCAAAAAAATTTAGAATCTTCATACACTATTTGTTGCTTCCAAACACCAAATTTCAAATATAAAACTACTAAAGATGGTAAAGGTTTATCCATATCCACATAAACATTGAATATGTCATAGTAGGTGTCACAAAGAATTTGTAATTGCATTCATAGTCACAAGTTGATTGAAAGAGTTGGCAATACCAATCAATACCTCCTCCTCCCAGTACTCCAAAGGTAAACCTTGAAGCTTAACTTAAATGAGACCTTAGAAATGGACATTGACATATGATCAAAGCCCAACCACCATTTACAAAGTAGAGCCTATTTGTTTCCCAAAAACACACACCACCAAAAAAACGTTTGAGTACAATCCTCATAACTTAGAAAGGAAGACAAAAAGAACCTGCTAGAGTAAATGCATAGTTACTTAAGTTTTATTTAGGTAGACTATAGTTTAGTTGCATTTAATTTATTAAACCAGGAAATTAGTTTTCTTTCCCGTAGGGTGGTTTTTTACCCGTGTGGGTAGTTTTCCCAGCCATCATCTCATTTTCTTGCCTTTATAAGATACCTTTGTACAATAATGTAAATTATCTCATTCTCAATACATTTTCTCTTCGGTGAAATATCTTCTCTTTTGTGAAGGTTTATTTCTGCAGTTAGTCATCCTAGGTGTGTTGCTCTTACATGGTATTAGAGCCACCCACTGCAACTTTTTGACATTAATTGGAGATCATTTCGCATTTGATTTTTTTTTTAAATTTTCGAAGTTGCCGTATTATTCTTTTTTTGCTGGAGAATGCAAATTGATTGGAGGCTGATTTTTTGAAGCATTGAAAAACCCAAAATCACTGTTGAAGAGGGCACGATTCTGCCAAAGAGGCAAACGTTTGTGCGCTGGCATAGTGATCTGTGAGATCTTGGATTTTTGATAATTTCTGCTCCTATCGGGCTCTTTTGACCACCAACATTGTTGTTCTCATGAATGAACTTGTTTGCATCGCCCTTGCTGGCCTTGAAAGCCTCTCTGCACCAAGATTGTAAAGGAATTGACTGCCAGACCTTGGAGGTGCCATGCCCTTGGCTGCCGTCGACCCCTACGCCTGCTCAAACGGCCCTAGAGCTACTACTTAAAGATGCCCTATCTGCAAATGGCCACACATGTTTGAGCGCCATACTCTGTATTTTGTGCATGGGAGAGGCAGAGACAGGAAACAATGACTTTTTGGGAAAACATCGAAGGGCATCAAAACCTTAGTGCCCACGTCCCTGGCTGCCATTACATCTAATTCTATCCGCCATTTCCCCAGCCTCTACTCATTGGCCAATATACATTATTTGGTGAGCGGACCTTATTATTTATAAAGTCTTTTGCAAATATTTGCTTAGGGTTTTGATTTGTACCTTGGAGATGGGTCCACAATCCATGCAATGCTTTTTGGTATTTCTTAGGCAATGGTCTGAGTCTTTTATCCCACATTAATCCCGTAGTAGGCTTCTTTGCACTTTTTATATCTTGGCACTCCTATTTAACATATAATGTATATGCGGGGTGCTTTGCCTTTGTGCAAGGCTTGTGGGCAGTGTGGTCTACTTGCTTGCTTTGAGATTTGTGATTGATTGGCATGATTGCCATCATATTTAGCAACATCTTTGTTACATTTTTTTTTTCTCACTTGCAGCAGGTGGTCACGTGGCTGACCAAGGGCTTAATCCGGTCTTTCATTCTTGCATTGAGCCTCCATAGGCAATTTTTCTTCTATAGAGCATATCTTCGGCATCTGGAGTTCATTTTTAGCATTCCGCATATCATCAGAAAGCTGACTTCGCCAAGCTCACAGTGGTATAGGTAAATCTGCCTAATTTTGCTGATTTGAAGGCTTTATTTGCAGTATTTGGGAGTTTCCTAATTGTTGTTGAAGGTTAATATCTTTGTATACTTGGAGATTTGTCATAGTTGATTATGGGATTTTCATTTCATCCTGCTGTGATTATGTTGAAAAGGGGAAACTATAAACAATGGAGAGATGGTATTATAAAACATCTCAGATGGCTTCATTTGTTTCCACATTTATATAATCTAGTTCCCCTTCCTGGTACTGATAGTAAGAAATTTGCATGGAATTGCAAAAGGGATCATGTCCTAGGAGTTATTACAATGCATATTGATGATGCCACTTTGAATGCTATTGATCATTTTGAGTGTCCTCATATTCTTTGGATGAAAATTTGGGAAATACATGGAGATCCTAATACTCAGTTATTCCTAGATGATCCTGTTTCAGATTGTCTTGTGGCTCTTCATTTTTCAGATAGGATACCCTATGATCATGTTACTATGCAGGAGTTTGAAGTTTTGGAATACTTTGAATCTTCAGATGAGGATGACGAGGGTTCTTTAGAAGCTCCTTCTTCTCCATTAGGGACAGTTGATGTACCTTCACCTTCAGTGATTCATTGTGTAGAGTCATTGATTGAGGCTCCTATCATATTTCTTCAACATGACCATTCATCTTGTGTTGATGATTCATTGAGCACGTCTAGTGATTCATCACAACAAGTATCTCATTTTCTTCTTGATTGGGATTCTTATTTGTCAGACATTGGTTTTTTGTTCGTAGAATCTCATATTTTTGACTTGGAAGACACATTTGAGGGTATATCCCTCCTATTTGATGATAGTTGTGGTACAACTATTGTCATTACATCTCAGTGTCTGGAGAATGTTCAGAATTAGTTTCTAGTTGTACCTGGTTTGTCACTTTCTATTGTGATTAGGCATGTTCCTGATTGGTTTGTGGCATCATCTTCCAAGGTCTTGGTGACACATGAGCAGAACTCAGAGACATCTTCATTTTTCATCCTTCCATCTTTCAAAGCATATCCAGAATGGGAAGCATACCTGCATCTATACATGGTTTTGTTTCTTCCAAAAGGAAGACAAGTTGTTTGTCAACATTGGATCATATTTTGTATTCATGCACTTACCATTTTTGCAGGTGATTAAACATTGTGGGGGGCTACATAGTCTCTCTCTTTCCCTCTTATGGGGGAGGGGCCTATTGATTGTATATACATGATGTATGTAGTCCTTGGGGGATGTGATTGAGTCCTCAATTCATGCATCATTTTTGTCTTCTTTTCCCTCTTTTAGAGAGGGGTTTTTTCCCACAGGGTTTTTCTCCTTGTCTCTGGTTGTGAGAGATTTCTTTTTTGCATCATAAATGGGTACCTAAAATGGTTGTGTAGTCGGGATCCATATTGCATCTTCATATTGCATCTTCATTCTCCCTAAGTTGCACTTAAGGGGGGTGTTAGAGTAAATGCATAGTTACTTAAGTTTTACTTAGGCAGACTATAGTTTAGTTGCATTTAATTTAATAAACCAGGAAATTAGTTTTCTTTCCCGTATGGTGGTTTTTTACTCGTGTGGGTAGTTTTCCAACCCATCATCTCATTTTCTTGCCTTTATAAGGCACCTTTGTAAAATAATGTAAATTATCTCATTCTCAATGCATTTCCTCTTCGGTGAAATATCTTCTCTCTTGTGAAGGTTTATTTCTGCAATTGCTCATCCTGGGTGTGTTGCTCTCACATAACCCATTTTCCATAGTTTAAACCTTAATGTGTCCACAAAGATTCTATTTCATCAAAGATTATTTCCTAACCACATCAATGTTAGGTCCGAGTCAATAAATTTACCAATATAAGATTTTTTGAACCTTAGAGATAATCTTTCCATGACTAAATCAAGGAGGTCCTATGATGCTATCATCATCATCCAAAAGTGGTTTTAAGGGAGAGACAATGCATGATTAGGATTCCTACCTTTAAGAACACCCGACGAGGAGTATTATTCATCCTTAGGACTAGGGACTACCCAACAATATATTTCAACCCATTATCACTAGTGGAGTGATCATTGGCCACCATAGGGAACATAGGGGAGCCAAATTTTATAGTCGCCACCATCCTAGGGGAGCCATCGTGCAAAGGTCCAACATCACCATTGGTAGGAAGTTTTAGAGGACCAAAATTCAAAGCCCCACTGGCACCTTGACACAACACTCTAGACCCACAACATCTAGCAATACTAGAACAAGTAGGCCAAAAATTGACCCCTCCAACCAGATTGCATTCCAAAGAAGCCAACAACACTCTTTTCTCTTCGAGCCATCCTTCATTATTCTATAGAAGGAAGCCCCTATGAAGTCCCAAAGAATAGGAAACAAATGCCCCTAATCATTTACAACAATAGGACTCACAATCCTTTACAACAATAGGACTCAATAGCTTTGTTTTGGTAGTAGGATCAAAAGAAACACATTGAATAGTAGTAATCTATTGGGCCTCCAACTAGATGTTGAAAAAGTACTCTTCCTCACGTCCTTATCCTAGCAACCACCCCATTTTTCCTCTACAACATCATCATCTTCAATGTCTTCATCTTTGTTTGTCCTTGTCATCCCCCCTTTTGTAACTTCCTACACATTACTGCTTGACCTCGATTAAAAAATTATTTTCATGCTCATGTTTAGTGACTTTGGATTATCTTCTTGTATTTTAAATTTTGTTTGTTCATTTTCATTGGAAAGGAGAAGAGAGAAAAAGAGAAAAACTAGGAAATAATTTAAAATCACTAATAATCACAATTTCCATAAGGTTTTGTATGTGAAAAACTAACACTACCCCTTGAAATGATGCCATAATCGCTAGATTGTGAAACTATTCATTATCTCTATACTAAATGTTACTTTAAATTATCATGATGATGTTATTGGAGTGGAAAAATTTATGTTTTTAACCACCCCATTTCTTTACCAACTATTCTCTATGATTAAATGCTGCACGTTTCCCTCGATGTTTGCCAAAATCACTACCTCTTTCTACCACAGTCACCACATTCATCTTTATTTTTCCATCTCCTTCGTTCATGAGCTCATTTTGTTATGAGATTAGAGATACATGAAATAGTAGGGGAAAGGGGTTAGTTGCTGCCCACACCCCAATAACCACTATGTTATTGTGCACTTGACCCCCCAATTAAATTTTTAAAAAGAACCAATACATGTAAAATGCCAACCTAATAAATTAACACAAATGCACCAATACATGTTCACAACTCCATGTATGGGGTGACATGTTGAAATGACACTTTTTTGACCCATGTGCACATAACGCGTCCTAGAGTAAAATGTATAAGTGCCCACAAGATGAAAGAATAACTTTAAGCTCTTCGATCGCATATGGAGAAACCCAAAAAAAATTGTCGAAATCTGATATGTCTAGCTATGAGCTTGACAAACGCAAGTGGTTACTGACACATTGTTGTACATGTATGGGGAGACATGTTGAAATGACACTTTTTTGACCCATGTGCACATAACACATCCTAGAGTGAAATGTATAAGTGCCCACAAGCTGAAATAATAGCTTTAAGCTCTTCAGTCGCATACGGAGAAACCCAAAAAAATTCATCAAAATCTGTTATGTCTAACTATGAGCTTGACATGCACAAATTTAGGGTGGGCGGCTACTGGCCCCTTTCCCCTAAAGGTTTTGGTTTATACATAGGAGATCTTTGCTTGTTTCACTTTGTTTTTAGGGTACCAGTAAAATGGGTCAGCTTTTCGTTGATATTCTCATCAGTTCAATAAAGATCCACTCACTTTATTCTCCCATGGCCTTCACTTATAAAAATATTGTTTTCCTTTGATAGTATAAATGTGAACTCATACCCTTTTAAAAAGATTTTATATTTTAGACTCACGTTTGCCTTTGAACACATGGGCTCCACATTTAAGTATAAAGTAGTTTAAATTTTCTTAATCTATTTGTATAAGCTTAGGGGAGGTCCTTTTACTTTAAGTCCTTATCTTCTTTGTTCACATCAATTCCCACCATGCCACATTGCCTTGTTTTTGGATCAATGGAACATCCTTTGTCAAATAAAAACAATGACATATTTAATATGTTGAAAATTCGTGGATTAAATTGCATCCAACAGTTTGGACTCTGTTTGCATATCTAATAGCTTTTCCACCTTAGTTTTCTATAGCCAAGAGTGTACCACTTTTTACTAACATATTTGACAACTTTTTCTTTAACACAAGTAGTAGGATTTACATTACATTGAGGGTTTTGAAGAAGTCTTTGGTAGGGTAATGAAATATTAATTAATAATATTTCTTATTGCTCATTGTTGTATTGAATATTGAACCTATAATGAATTTAATCTGCCTTACATGATACATTCTTTGCCTTACCCAAAACTGCTTTGATTTATGGTTGCATTAGATGCCCTTGAAGGTTTACACACTTCCATGCTAAATTTAGGAGTTTATTATTGCTTACAATGGGTGAAAATGATTTCAATAATAAGAATTTCAAGGTTAATGCAACGATACATGTCCCAACTAATAGATGCAAGTACCTACGAACTACTTACAATCACTCAAACCTCCAAGCATGGATTGACATTAATGAATATAAAGACAATATTGGTCTAGCATTGGTAATCCTTCGTATTTATAGAAGTACAAAGTCTGCATTGCTTCACATCCCTACATCTACAAGACAAGTTAATGTTTCTTGCAAAGAATTTGCCATAACAATATTAGTATTTGATTAGTCCTAAATGTAGTCATATCATTCACCTGCATCATACCATCATTTAAAATCAAATCTATTTGAATAATAACATTCACAATATTAATCATTAGGAGCAAGACATCTTTAAAGGGTGATTAGTTATTAAAACTATTAAAACCATAATAGTTACAATCTAAATCATCATAAGCAACAAAAGTCATCAAAGTGTGATTATTTATAAAAATAATAAGCTCTCCACCATAGTGAAAGTTACATCATGATTTTGGGTATTTAATAAGAGTGATGAGTTTGTAAGTCTATTCAAATAGCCCAAACACATATAAGAAAAAATACCAACTAAGTACATAATATAAAAGAAGTGTAGAAGATAACTCAAATGTTACAAATCAATGATAATATTATTCATTATCAACAATTAGCACACATGTTGTATTCAAATGCTTTGCCACAAAAGGTCAATATCAAAGTTAAGGGATGGGAATAATTGTACAACCTTAAATGTTCATAGACTATGTGCCCATTAAAATAATTGAGAACATAGAGTGCAAAATAAGACTCATTCCTTCTATGTTCTGCCATCTTCTAAGGCTCTTCCTATCTTATGTATATGGATCCATTCCAATAATAAGGTATCACTAACTGAAGGGTTATGAACCCTCTTTCATAACCTTTCACAAAACCAGCTCAAAGGATTCATATTGGTGAAATATTTAAAATTTTTCATGAAACCCAAAAGGTCCCTTTAGATTTAAAGATCTATTGATAAAGATGACCCATAGGGTGGATTGTGTGTGCAATAAGATCAATGCAAATTGAAACTTGGTATGATTCTAGCCATGGACTTGGGACCAATAAGTTTAGAAAGGTCCTTAAATTCTAGTACCACAAGATTTGAGAAAAAATTGCAATGTGAGATTTTGGTTTTGGAGTTGAAATGCACTAACTGAAGGGTTATGAACCCTCTTTCATAACCTTTCACAAAACCAGCTCAAAGGATTCATATTGGTGAAATATTTAAAATTTTTCATAAAACCCAAAAGGTCCCTTTAGATTTAACAATCTATTGATAAAGATGACCCATAGGGTGGATTGTGTGTGCAATAAGATCAATACAAATTGAAACTTGGTATGATTCTATCCATGGACTTAGGACCAATAAGTTTAGAAAGGTCCTTAAATTCTAGTACCACAAGATTTGAGAAAAAATTGCAATGTGAGATTTTGGTTTTGGAGTTGAAATGCACTACAATGAACATTGGGCAAGAAAATTTCTTTCTTGTGGGAACTATTTTTTATCGTGAGTATTTTACAACTTAAATATAATTAAAAACTTGTAAAAAACAACAAAACATGAAATGAAATATTTTTTGCTGATGCATGATTGCTCAACCATTGAGATGCTTCTACATCAAAGATCTAAATTATTTGTAGCTACATAGTTCATAGTTTTGATCACAAGAGTTAACTCACAAGGTTTAATAAGTTTCATGATAGAGAGTTTATTTCCCTTGGTATAGAATTCATCATAGTTGGCCTAAGGAGTTAATATGTTAGACAAAGGATTATAAACCATACAAAGCATAAGATGATAATTCATAATTTTATGAAAAGAAAAATAACATGTAAAGCAAGTATTAAAAAAAATATATTAGTCACCCTCTACATAAAATATAAAAACCCATCTACAATTCAAGAGATTCTTTAAAAGTTAAATACTAATTCCAGTTAGAAATGGTAATGGAAAAAGTAAATTTATATATAATAATTTATTAAACAGGAGTATATGGTGAATACCATTTATGATTGCATATGATTCTAGCCCAAGGAATGCATTAGAGTTGATATAAATAAAAAATGAGGGAAAGAAAAGTGTTGAAGTAGAGGAGTTTGTAGAAGATATGAAGGAAGTGCATGCAAAAGTAAGAAGTTACTTAGAAAGAATGAATGAAAGGTAGCTATTATATCCTATAATTATAAGCATGCAATGCTATAGGAGACATGAATAAGTAGAAAGTGGATGAGAAAAGGAGACATAAGAAGTTTGTAGTTGGAGATGAAGTAATGGTGTATCTTAGGAAATGAATATTTCTAGTTGAAACATACAATAAGTTGAAAATGAAGAAGTTTGGTTCGTACAGAATTGTCAAAAATGTTATGATTTAGGAAATGCATATGAAGTGGATATACTAGAAGATTTGGGCATATTTCTAGTATTCAATATTGTATATTTATATCAATATCATGAGGGAGAGTTAGTGGAAGATGGTGTAGGAGGAAAATGGAAGAATCAAGTACTACAATAGAAAAGAGAGAAGAATGAGGAAATTTTAGATATTAGGATTAATAGAAGCACCAAAAACACATAGTATGAGGAATATTTGGTCAAATGGAGAGGTATGCCTAAAGAAGACTCATCTTAGATTTATAAGGTTGAGTTAGATAGTCACAATTTCCCTCTAGCCATTGGAAAGTGAGGGATTTACTTTTCAATCAATCATGGGTGTTTGATTTAGGAGCATCCTAGGGTGTAAGAGCAATATTGCATCACCTAAAAATATTTTAATTTACTTTGTTTTCTTGTTTGGATGTTTTAAATAACATTCCAATCATTAATCCGTCACTATAGATCCCACTAGATTCACCATACTTGCATATTCCACCATCTATGAATAGCCAACAACATCATATTTAGATTGTAGGAGATTCAAATCATCTCAAAGGAAAATTCACTTCTAGACTTATTGCTAAGAACAATAGGATCTCATCTAGTTTCATTGTGTGGATCCTGCAAAACCTTTCTAAGGCATGCAGAAATAAAGGAACATGTTTCTATTTTTTTTTTAATCCAAAGGAAAGTATGACATGAATCAATCAAGATTAATTGAATTATCATAACCACATTCATTTAAGAATATTCCATCTCCACAATTGGTTGACTACATGTTTCACTAAGCATTGAGCTTTGGATAATTTCTAAGGCCAAGAGCTACTATATAATCACTTATCATGATTATATAGAAGGTATTAAAAATGTAGAAAGGCAACATGGATATGTAGTTCAACATGGGATTAAATTATCATATAATCTGAATATTGTAATTTACAATATTGTACTAGTTGTAATCAAATGGATATAACTTCTAGCATGTTGTGAGCCCTCTCTAGCAGATTGTAATAATCCTATGCCTGTGGATTAATAAATATCATGTTTCTACTCAAATTGTTTCTTTGAATTAATTATGTTTTTGTTAATTAGCTACATGGTTAGACAATCCTTACTAGATCATCTTGTTGTGGCTGCAACATCCCATATTTAATATATAAGAATTATGTCACTGAATACAAAACATTATGTGTAGTTTCATTATGTTAATGATTAGCAATCCTTCAAGTTGTAGGGTTATGGAAATCATTATCAAGTATTGAGTAAAAACACAATAAATGTATTAAACGTACATGCACTATGTCAAATGATTTGAAAATATGCATCATGCATGCGATATGCCAATTAATTAGTAATCCTTCTATTTGTAGGTGTTGTAAGAGCCAAGAATATATATAAGAAAGGTAGACATTTTGTTATATGGTTGTCATGAATTCAGCCTAACCTTTCATAAAAGGTTGTTGGCTTCCTAAATTCCAAACCAAACATTTGGCATAGCCTAAGCAAGGCCTACACTCTACTAAATACTCTCTAGAAGTTGTTTCATAGTTAAAATAAGATAGAAGAAAGACATTATATCAATGTACACAAATGATCGAAGTAAATTAGAGGTACCATTACTATAAAAACATATTAGTTGGTTAAAGAGTTATTTTTGGTGCTCTAGGTAGAAAGAGCACAAGTCAAGAAAGCAATACATTTTTTACATGATCATTATGGAAAAAATTAGCAAACATTATTTTTGTCGATGTTATGAGAATAATCATTGAGTATTGGTGAGATAGGCATTATGTCAAATAAATTTTATTCACTTTTCATATAGACATTATTGAAAATAAATGTCATGCACTTATCATACATACATTATGTCAAATAAATGTTATGAATTCAACATATAGGCATAATGTCAAATAAGTGTCATGAATTCAAAATGTAGGCATTATATCAAACACATGGAAATATTTTAGAATTATGACAAACATATGGAAAGTTTTCTAGCATGACAAGTTCCATTCAACCTGTGGTAAAATCTACCTTCATGTCTTGATTTTAAAACCCTTATTGCTCTATGTTTTGTGGATGATAGCAATACCATTAAAGTTGAGAACAACATAGGCCAAACATTCTTGCATTTTGAAACTTCAAATAATTTATTTTCATCCATGAATAAAGTATCATAGTTAACATTTTTTGGGGGTCTTTTGTCAAACAATTTATGTAAAACACACCTTCATTATACACATACATATATCCTCTTAGAGTCCATTTGAACTTAAATCCTAAGGTTTAAAAGGCATTTACAAACATGTAAATTATTTAATTAGGCTATTCAATTTTCTCAAGCTAAACTATTGAGATATGACGTTGAATAGAGGTCAATATTAGTCAATAATAGTTGGGGTTGCAACATAATCACTAACAAACGGTTGCCTAGTATATCTAATGTTGATTACCTCTTTAAAAATAATTATTTGAGATATTTAATCTTAATTATGGTAATGAACACTTACTTAAGGCATACAGGGATCTCATGTAGGCTAAAACATACTTATAAGGAAAGACGGATGACTACCTTGCTATCACTACCCTCAAATCTTCTAAATATACACTCTCATGCACCTATTTGCATTCTTTCTCTTTCACTCTCCACATGTTTCTCTTTCTTCTCCTTTTTTTCTCTCTTGTTGATTATTTATGCCCCATTTTATTTTATGTGTCCCACCCTTGCCGCACCTTTCTTTAGGTTTTTTAATGAAGATAGATGGGTTCCATACCCTCCTTCAAGGCATGGAATATGTCCCCTCCTTTCCATGGCGTCCATACTTGTTCCATTAATAATTTTTTCCTCTTTACTATAATGAGCTTAGGAGATGAAGTGATAGGGAAAATGGCCCCTCACTTGACATTCATTTTGATATTTATTTTTATACTTTTCATATTTTTTACTTTTATTTATTTATTAGTTTTCACATTTAATATGATATTCATTTTATTGAGTCCTTCAAATCCCACACAAGACTTAAAAAATTAGTACTCATATTAATTTACTACTCAACCATTACTCTAATTAAAAATTAAACATGACCCCTTGATTTTAACCAAAACATTTTTAGGTTTAATTTAACTATACATGTCCATAGTAATAGACACAAGTACCTATGAAGTTATAGTCATTCAAACCTCCAACCACAACTCAACATTCATGATTACAAAGGTGAGATTGGTCTAGAATTAGGAATCTCTCATTGATAGAACCACAAAGTTTGCATTTCTTTACATCCCTTGCACCTACAAGACAAGTCAAAGTTTCTTGCAAATAATTCACCATAAGAGTATTAGTATTTTATTAGTCATAAACATAAACATATTATTCAATTTAATTGTACCACCATTCAAAATTTAATCTATTTGAATCATAATATTCAAAATATTAGGCAATAGTCTGAGTAACATACAATGAAAGGTCAATTAGTTATCAAAGTTATTAAAACCATAATAGTTACAATTTGATGCGGGTGCATAAATTTTGATCCAGGTAGCCTTGATAGAGGCTATTTTTTTCAATTTGAAGATCTCAAAGAGATCTATGACTTATTAATAGAATCTAGTCAATTATGTCAAAAGTGGACGAGATTTTGGAGCCAAATTCCATCATCTAGGGCTTCAAAATTATAATTCAATATATATTTTATCTTTAAATTTTTTTATACGTTTAATAATTTAGTGCTTGAGTGTAATGTTGGGTTAATTTTCACTCTCAAGAATAATTTAGTTATGTAGGATTTATGAGAAATATTTTAGGGGCATGCATGCTTAAATGTAAAATTACTAAAAATAGAAGTTTTTCCTATTTTTAGCTATTTTAATTTTTCTTGCTATTTTGGCCAATTTTATTGCCCTTAGACTATTTTAGATGACTACTTTGTTGTTACATATTAATTATTATATATAGTGAGTTTTAATAAATTCCCTTAAAAAGGATGAATTTAGTGTAATTTGATTTTTATTTTTCTGTGTTTTGCTGTTAAAAAATATTGTGGAAATTGTCATTTTATTTCTAGAATTATGATTTGGTATTCTAGAGCAAGTTTAACTCTAGGTAGAGATTTAAGTTTTCAACTTGATTCTAAGAGGACGAGGAGGGTATGCACAAATGAGAAAAAATGTGCAAGTGTTACAAAGAAAAGTGGAGGAGATTACAAGAATTGTTGATGAATAGAGGTAGAGGAAAAGAGGTTTAGCTAGTTTAGATGGAGAAAGAGAGCATGGAGGAGATGTTGGAAAAGAAGATTCAAAAATTTTCTAGAAGAAGAGTAAGAGAAAGTAGCACTACCAATAATGGAGGAAAGGATGGTAAGGGCTTTAGAAGAAAGGAATGAAGCAATAAAGATTGAGGTTTCAGAATATGGGGGTAGTCTAAAACTAGAGGACTTGATAGAATGGTTAAATAGTATGGATATTTTTTTAAAGGAAATATATGGTAGAGGAGAAGAAAGTAAAATTTATATGCACAAGGTTAAAGGGGCATGCAATGATATGGTGGGATCACTTGTAGAAAGAAAGACAAAGGAATGGCAAGGTGATGATCAATACTAGGAGCAATATGGAGAAGAACTTGAGGGAAAATTTTCTTCTTACGGATTATGTACACACCCTGTAAAGAACATTTCAAAACCTAAGGAAAAATGATTGCAATGTACAAGACAAAATGAAAAATTTAATAATCTTTCCATTTGAGTGGAGAAGGATGGAACAAATGAATAGGTGGCTACTAGGTATGTGAATGGTTTAAACTTTCCTACTCAAGGTGAATTAAGCATGCATATGATTCATAATTTGGATGATGCCTGTCAACTAGGTTTAAAGGTGGAAGAAAATAAAAATAAAAGACAATTTAGAGATCATTTTGGGTGCAAAGAGAGCTATAATATCCTTCTAGGGGACATGGTGGGTTTAATCCCACAAGGGGGAATCCTCTCAAGAAGGGGATAAACAAGAAAATTCTAGATAAGGATTTTTGAATCAATAAAGTAGATTTCAGAGGGGTAGAGGATATGGTGGTGGTAGAGGTTGGGATTCCTCACATGAGAAACCCTAATATGAGAAGAATAATGATTGCTCCAACAAAAGAACATGCTCTAGATAAAAATGGTGGTGACCCATGACTGCATACAAATATTTTCTATAACATGTGAACTTCAAATGGGCTTAAATTATCATATAATATGAGTAATAATGTTCTATTGTTACGAGGCCATTTTCCAAACCACATATTGATGGAAATGTATTTTTGTCAATTTCGCAGTGGTTGAGGTATTTCTCACATATTTTTACTGTTTGATGGTTTTTTTAATCTGGTGAAGTTTGATATTGGTTTTGCTCATTTCTTGTGAACAAAGGAGTTGGTTGTTTATATTGTGAGGAATATTTTCTGCATTCTCTTGTTTCATCATGGATTTGCCTAAAGTAGAACTTATAACTACAACAAATTATCTTAAATGGAAATCCAATATGGAGATTTTGTTGTTGAAAATGAAATTTACTCCAACAATATATATTCAAACTCATTTACCCCGACAATATATATCCAAACACACTATAGGCTAAGCGTGTAGCATATGACTAGGTCATTAGTTATCATTGGATTATCAAAAAGCATTTGGATCTTTCATAGTATAAAGCATGTACAACAACCTTAAATCATTGCATTAGTAGTTACATCATAAGAATTGCATTATTTAGGTTTTATTGTGTTATTATTTAATCACTTAATTAAACTCCCAAGTTAACAATAAGGTGTATTTTATTTCTCAACCTTATAATATAAAATAAATTAGCCTCTTCAAATTGAAAAAATGCAACTTATTAGATAATAACTCATTGTATTTATAGCTTACATAATTTATTTATTTATTTTAAAATTTCCCATATCCTTGTTTCTATCATTCATTAGTAATTTTGTCACATAAGTATTTAATGTGAATGAAAATATTTAATAAATCTAAATCTTAAAAATATCTACTAAGTATATGATTGCAATATTTATGGTTTTTTCTAAAATTTCTTTAGTAAAATATTGATGATTAATGATTGAATATAAAACATGTGTTGGAGTCTATCCAAATACATATTTTTCTCTTTTCTATTTCTTCACATTTTTTCAACCATTTATTTAATATTAAATAATAAATAGAATTAAAACATCAATTACAAGGACATAGAAAAGTAATATATAATTCATACTATTCTATGAAGTAGAATACACTTAAATAGTAGCTTGCCAAAACTATTTGTGGAAGTTCTCAAATTCCATGCTTGACTACACCAAAATAAAAAATTGTTATATCATTATTAATCCATTGGTTCCAATATTCTATCACAAGAATAATTACAAGCACATTACATAGTAAGAGCATTTTCCTCTATTTATTCAAGGATTATAGACTTTGTTGCCACAACTGCACATCCACTTCTGAGGATAATATTCCTGTGGCATATTAGCTCGAACAATAACTAACTTGGGCTTACATGGATTGCAACCATGACATTTGTTTCTACAATTTGGAGGTGTAGAGCTCAATGATATGCATGTTTTGTCACCCTTGGCGCATGCTTCCATGTTTTTATCCTTGACAAAAACAAAATTCTAAATATCAATGAAAAAATAAAATGTAAAAAATAATTTAATACTCCATAAATTTATATACATACTGCTGTTGGTGTTGCTGATGTCCCATGTAGCTTCTTATATTGATTGAATTTTTCTACATTGAAAACACTGCCAGCAGCATGACCAGAATCAACAACCGACTCTGATGTCGGATTTGGTGTAAGATATTGGTTGATATCACTGTCTAAAATAGTTTGGGCAGATTGAGCTTCTGCTGCTACTATTATAGTGATTTGCAGGGCCAAAATGGCCATGAGAGCCATGAATTTCATGGGCATTTTAATACAAGAAAATTCTTTCTACCTGGTTGTCCCCAACTCAAGTAAAGAAAGTTTTCCTCAGATTGAGTTGGAGAAGCAAGCTTGTTTGTAAGTTAGAAATCGCTATGCATTTTATACATCCTGCGGATGAACATTTCCAATTCTGTGTAAATGAAATCAAGAAAAAAATGGTACGTACAGGATCTTCAATTCCACGAATGCTTTTTGTTAGCACCATATAAGGACGACTGAGTAATTACACGTTGCAATGTCCTTAAATTTCTCGGAAGTAAATAAATATCATAAAGTAACGAAATTGTCAACCAATATGCCACCTATGGACCTTCAATATGACGTGATGGATATCATTAAGGACACTTGAATCTTAGAGTTGTAAGCTACTTTGTTATAGGTTTAGTTATTGGTAGTTCGTTTTTTTTTTTTTAAATTGGAAAAGTCCACATCGGAAGACCGACATAAGAGTCTAAAAGTCCTTTATAGTGATTTGTATGTAATTTCTGATCAGATGCTTATAAGCACTCGGTATTTTATGCTACCGGCAATAATTATAGAATTTTTCTGCCTTTATATTGGCACACCCTGCAACTTTACCTTTTTTTTAAACCGTTGCAGTTTTCAATACAATAATTCAGTCCGAGCAGTAAGAGGGATCTCGATCAAGAACTATCTACTAGGAGATCTTCGCTTGTTTCACTTTGTTTTTAGGGTAGCATTCAAATGGGTGGACTTCTCCTTGATATTCTCATCAGTTCAATAAATATCCACTCACTTTATTCTCCCGTGGCCTTCACTTATAAAAATATTGTTTTCCTTTGATAGTCTAAATGTGAACTCATATCCTTTTAAAATAATTTCATATTTTAGACTCACGTTTGCCTTTGAACACACGAGCTCCATATTTAAGTATAAAGTAGTTTAAATTTTCTTAATTTATTCCTATAAGCTTAGAGGAGGTCCTTTTAGTTTAAGTCCTTATCTTCTTTGTTCACATCAATTCCCACCATGCTACATTGCCTTGTTTGTTGATCAATGGAATATCCTTTCTAAAATTAAAAAGAAAAAAACATTGACATATTTAATATGGTGGAAATTCGTGGATTAAATTGTATCCAACAGTTTGGATTCCGTTTGCATATCTAATAGCTTTTCCACCTTAGCTTGTTATAGTCAAGAGTGTACCACTTTTTACTAACATATTTGACAACTTTTTCTCTAGCACAAGTAGTAGGATTTACATTACATTGAGGGTTTTGAAGAAGTATTTGGTAGGGCAATGAAATATTAATTAATAATATTTCTTATTGCTAGTTGTTGTATTGAATATTTAGGAAGCTATAATGAATTTAATCTGTCTTACATGATACATTCTTTGCCTTACCTGAAAATGCTTTGATTTATGGTTGCATTAGATGCCCTCGAAGGTTTACACACTTCCATGCTAAATTTAGGAGTTTATTATTGCTTACAATGGGTGAAAATGATTTCAATAATAAGAATTTCAAGGTTAATGCAACGATACATGTCCCTACTTATAGATGCAAGTACCTATGAAGTGCTTACAACCACTCAAACCTCCAAGCATGGATTGACATTAATGAATATAAAGACAAGATTGGTCTAGCATTGGTAATCTTTCTCATTTATAGAAATACAAAGTCTGTATTGCTTTACATCCCTACATCTACAAGACAGTATTTGATTAGTCCTAACTATAGTCATATCATTCCCCTACTTAATACCATCATTAAAAAACAAAGCTATTTGAATCATAACATTCACAATATTAATCATTAGGAGAAAGACATCTTTAAAGGGTGATTAGTTATTATAACTATTAAAACCATAATTTAGTTACAATCTAAATCATCATAAGCAACAAAAGTCATTAAAGTGTGATTAGTTATAAAAATAATAAGCTCTTCACCATAGCGAAAGTTACATCATGATTTTGGGTATTTAATAAGAATGATGAGTTTGTAAGTCTATTCATAACCTTTCATAGTACCAGCTCAAAGGATTCATATTGGTGAAATATTTAAAAATTTTCATGAAACCGAAAAGGTCCCTTTATATGTAACAATCTATTGATAAATATGACCCATAGGGTGGATTGTGTGTGCAATAAGATCAATGCATTGAAACTTGGTATGATTCTAGCCATGGACCTCCTTAGGACCAATAAGTTTAGAAAGGTCCTTAAATTCTACCACAAGGTTTAAGAAAAATTTGCAATGTGAGATTTTGGTTTTGGAGTTGAAATGCACTAGAATGAAGATTGGGTTAGAAAATTTCTTTGTTGTGAGAACTATTTTTATCGTGAGTATTTTACAACTTAAAAATAATTAAAAACATGCAAAAAACAAAAAAACATGAAATGAAATATTTTTTGGTGATGCATGATTGCTCAACCATTAAGATGCTTCTACATCAAAGATCTAGATTATTTTTATCCACATAGATCATAGTTTTGATCACACAAGATAACTCACAAGGTTTAATAAGTTTCATGATAGAGGGTTTATTTCCCCTAGTATAGAATTCATCATAGTTGGGCTAAGGAGTTAATATGTTAGACAAAGGATTATAAACCATACAAAACATAAGATGATAATTCCCAATTTTATCAAAAGAAGAATAACATGTAAAGCAAGTATTCAAAAAATTATATTAGTCACCCTCTACATAATGTTAGAATCTAAGGTAGTAGATGGCTTGCAATTGTGTCAGCCGTTAGTGTAATGGTTTTAGATTTTGAGTTTGTACATGATAGAATGTGGCTTAATGTGGGTTAGTGATGTCAATTTTTACATAGTGTTGTGTTTAGTTTGAGTTCAACAAGGTGCTAGATGATGTGCAATTATTTATAGTGTTAGAATAGCTTTAGAGAAATGGAAGAGGATTCGTTATTTCATGATTTATTGACTTTGATGCCCATTGGAATGAAGGCTCGAGATTTAGGATTCCACATGTGCAAGCACACTTCCCCTAAGAGTGACCAATAATGTTTTGTATTTCATGCACATCATTTCAAAACCTTTTGTTTCAATTAAGATGAAATATATAGACAAAAAGATTATTATTGTGAGGCCCACCCTTTTCTTACAATTTCATTTGCACTTGATAGACCAATTATAGATGTTGACACTTATTTATTTTCACATTTATATTTTTTATTTATGATCATGATGATAGATTATAGTGGATGTTGAAACTTGATATTAGGCTTAGAAAAATTTAGATTTCGTGAGCACATTGTGATGATCTAGTTGGTGAATGAGTATGGAATATTTCTATTTTCATGTGATGGATGTATGTTGCACATTTTCGCTATTGTCATGATTTGATTATGAGTATGGATTTCAATATGTTTTAGTGAATATCAATTTAATTTAATGTTAGTTAAAGATCTAAATCCAAACCATTTCAAAGGAAGAAACTATGACAAATAAATGAGTAGGTTAGTGTGGTACTCACGAGGATCACCTAGCTACCTTAAGGGATCACCAAGTCTCATATCCTCCTCTGCCAAATCTAGGAAAGGAGCCTATCCATGTTTAGGTAGGGCCTCCATTGGTGCTACCTCCTCATTCTGAAGAATATCCTCATATTATCTAGATGCCACCTCACCATGATCCTCCTTCTCAGGATCATAGTCCTCATTTGTGGAATCACCAATCTCCTCCTTAACTACAACAAGTCTTTGAGATCAGTGTTCCCTCACCCATCTATGGCCAACCACTAAATCTATTATAATGATAAACAACCCAGGAACTAGTGGAAACCAAAGAAGAGCCCTATGCTAAGCATTGACCATATCCTACACCATCTCCTACACAAATCTATAAATATATAACAAGTAGGTACTAGGAAAAAGCCAGCTAAGAAGAAGTGCCCCTGCTTCTCCTCCTCCTCCTCCTCCTCCTCCTTCTTCTTCTCCTTCTTCTTCTTCTTCTTCTTCTTCTTCTTCTTCTTCTTCTTCTTCTTCTTCTTCTTCTTCTCCTTCTCCTTCTTTTGCTTCTTCTTGGCCATGTACTTACATAGTAGGATAGTAAGCTTATCAGCCTTATGCTCATGGCATTATACTAGGCTTATTTGCCTTATATACTCATAGAGATATACTTAGTTTACCGGCCATATATACTCAAAGATATTCCAAGATTATCAGCCATTGATACACAAGGATATACTAAGTTTGTCAGCCAAATAAACATAAAGATAATCTAAGATTATCAGCCATTGATACATTGGCCATATTTAAACATAGCTATAGAACCAAAAACAACATACGATTCTTAAATTATTTGAAGCTTTCAAGCAAAGGAAAGAATGAATTTTGAGAATGAAGGATGTTCTTTCAACAGTCTTTGTTCTTTCTTTCTACAATGAGCTTCGATACCTTTTCCCACCATCTATGTCCTTCATCGTAAAGCTTAATGCTAAAACTCTTAGTGTCTCCTCCCTTAGTGAGGCATCTTCTATGGTGATTAATAGCAAACTCTTGCCATAACCGCATCCTTTTCTCTTATAACATAGCCTATAATAATTCCTCATAGGCATGCAAACTGATGGAGATGATGGTCATAAAAGACCACTCCAAAAACCATTTGATAAGCTCCTCCTTACTCTTTAAAATAGTTAGGGAGTAAAGGAGTCGAGAAACCTTAACATAAAAGTAATTTGCATTACCTTGGAATCTTAGCTCAATTCATAAAGAAGCTTATTGACCACATCACATTGGGTCTAACTCCTTAAATCATACTTAAATATATAAACATAACCACAAAGTGAAAAAGCACCCAATGCTTACTTACATTGCTTCCACCATTCATCAAGATACGAGAATGGGGTTGAGGTATTCTCCCCTCTTTATCTTGCAAAAACACCAAAAATGGACAAGTTATCATAACGAGAAAACTTATTGAAAATCACTGATAATAAAATAATTTAACCTCTAATATTTAATTCGTTATAATAACATAAACTATATTCATATTACATTATGAAAATAATGACTATCGACCGTATCTTGTCGACGGTCATTCTATCCTGGCTCAGTTTATTGACAAAACCTATGCTAATGGATCTTGACAACAAATTGACGGTTGTTGAGTCCATAACCGAAACTCTGACCAAATAGGTGGAACATAACTTACCAAACTTGACGAGGGTTTGAACTAATGATGCAAGAAAGAGACTTAGATGGAAACAACCTAGTCTTATCCATATGTCTATTCACTTCTCTCTGATGATGCACTCTCTTTTTTAGAGGGCAGAAACTTGTTTCCTAGTTACAACTTACAATCACCAAACTCGGATCAGTGTATCGTTAGTCAATCCATATACCTTATGAATAAATAATCACGACTTAATATACTCACGTGTCTAAATTATAAACATGTAAACATTAACTTATGATAGCATTAATTTATCCTAACATTTCCTTATAACATCAAATCATTAATCCATGCAAAATTATCTACTAATTACATACAAGTAAAAAGTAAAACATAGTCAAAATTTGGGATGTGACATTTTCACCAAACTACTTACCCACATATTTCAAGTGCATACATGGGAGCAAATGCCCTCACTTGGATACATCTAGTTTAACACCATATCTATCTAACACTTGGCCATGTCCATACCACATGTTTTACCAACCATACTAGATTGACAGTTGGCACCATACAAGTTCGATACATTTCAAGATCATGTTCACATGTAAAGAATTCCGTATGCTATTGACATCTATCAACATATTCTTAAAGGCATAGTTGTTGGCTACTTTGTATAAATAGTTGTTCTATGTACAAGATATAGGCTTGGAGAAGTTCATACTAGCAAGATTGTTGTATACATAATATTGTACAAATATTCCTTTGGGAAATACATTTACATTGCAAAGTCTTTCATTATTTATGAGTTTTCATTTGCATACTAATTAAAAGTTTCTTATAGTTTAGTGGTTTAATTTATAGATTTGTCCTCTAATATTCTTTTGGTTCATATCAAATATACTTAGCTTGATGTTTGCAACCTATGTGTAGAAAAGGGTGGTGTTGATATATATCATTTAGGATTTTGTTTGGAAAGGATTGTTCTTCTTTGGTCAAATCCTTGTTGTTGATTTAATAGTTTGGTTAGGAGGATCAAAGACAACAAGCAAGCATATAGTAATGCCGAGGATGGTGATGTAAGTTGATGATGCAATGTTGATGCTTAATGATGATATTGAGGTATCTTGATTGCTCTTGCTCAAATATTCCTAAATGACCTCCATGGTTTTAAAATAATTAGGAATTATCCTTAAACACACCAATCTAGTTAAAAATTTTGCTTTCAATTTGTCTCATAATGGCTAATTGGATGGACTCTAGAGGAGGGCTCAAGGGTCATTTCTATAATTCATAGAATTGATCTAGATTAGTTTTGTATACCACATATTTAACCTAGATAAAGGAATGGATGATGTGAGGGTTCCCTATGGATGTGTTTAGATGGAATTAGGTAGGGATCTGGTTGTTTTCCAACTTCTACACTAGAATATTCAACCTATACACCGGTCATTCCATTGAGGATAACCCTATTCAAAAGTACAAAAAAATGAAGGAGAGAAGTGAATGCTATACATTTATTACTATTAATGTATTTGTCCCCTTGGGTCTAAATAAGTTTGCTCATTGAAAATCATATGGAGTTCACAGTTTAGGTTCATGAAGTAAAGGTTCACAAAGTGTCTTGAAAGAGTTTAAAAGTTTTGACTTGTGAATATTCAGAGTCATTGGAGTGCACATGTGTGCAAAAGGTCTCATTTTGTTATCAAGAGGAGTCATAGACATTTAGGGTCGTAGGTGTCTTTAAAGTGTCTATTTTCACTTCAGAAAGGTTGTTTGAAACCTTAAGCTGCTCTAAATAACCTTAAACTATCCGAAAAAGATACATATTTTCCAAAAGGCCATGTGCTATTAAAAAACAATCGTACAATGATGAGAGGGAAGGTTTTTTAAAGACCAAAACATGATTTTGGTTGTGGTTTGAGGGGATGGCTTGAGTCTTGATGATGGATTAGGTTTAGAGTGTCTTGGTTAGGGTTACTCCTCTTTATGTTAGGTCTTTCTTCTGAATTTCCATGCTTTTTCTAGGATTTTATTTAATGTGCTCTACAGGTTTCATGCATTGGAAGACCAAGGAAGTATTGTCAAGAGTTCAGAGATCCATGAGAACAATGAATGAGGTTAACAATGCATGCATCACAATAGTGAATGGAGGAAAGATGTGGTGAAGATTTGTCAAGAAGAAACAACGTTTCAGAAGCAACTACCTTCAAAGAATATGTGATGACAGTTGGATCTAAAAAATAGTGATTCAAGTTAGCACAACACAAGGGGTGATTAGTTCGATTAAAAGATAGATAGTTAATGGACAGGAGATAGGTGTCTTGATATATGGAGAAGATGTACAAACTTTCATGACCCCTGCATGGTTGTAACATAAGTTCTACCCATATAGAGGTCTATGAATGGTATGGAGGTCTTTATGTTTCATTTTCTGATGTTTTTCCTCCTTCAAACAAAGAAGAGTTCTAACGTTTCTTCATACTATATGATAAAGGATCACCTATTAACATGCTGCCCTTATAAATCATTGTCATTGAGACAGTCAGACAAGTAGGTGTGAGACAATGATCATTCCTAAGAGAACATGTACACATCTTGAATCTATATGCCTATCACTTTACAAGGTAAAGACCAAAAGGGGAGTAGCATTGTTGAAGACAGCGAGAGGAATTGAAAGACTTTGACATTGTATGAAGAGATCATAAGGTTGAAAAACAGAGATGGAAGATCAAGCATACAGTAAACTCACAGAACAATCTAGATTTGCATACTTTTAATGGTCTGGCAGTGTTAGTGTGAGGTCTATCATGAGTTTTACAAGTCTATATGGCCAGGGACAGTGAAAAGAGGGAACTGTCACATGCCCACACAGTCCTTAGATGCATATGTATGCCTCTCCAAGGTATAGTAGGCATGAAATAGGAAGATTAAAATCAAATAGCTAGTGTGAGTAGTGAGGGAACAAAGAAAATCACACAACACTGGTAAAGTCAATTAAGAGTCTAGTAGGTCTGTTGAAGATGTCTAATACAATTTTGAATGGACTATTAAAAGACCTATAAAACAATGCACTATGCTTCAAGGTCAATGCTTTCAGTTGAGATGAAGGAACAAAATCAAAAGGATACCTTAAAACAGTGAGAGAGGGAATATATGAAGACTATTCAAAGACATGAAGGAATGACCGTCAAAGTGAAAGAATAACATGCAATGGAAGGGACAGACATTAACAAAGAAGATCTACATCAAGAAGCAGTCATGTGAAGTTTGACAACAGATTCATGGATATCATATGGGTTTATGTAGAAGAAGAAGAAGTCATAATTGATGGAGAAAACCCACTGTGGGAGCCTATTGCTTAAGTTTAAAGGATTAGAATTTTCAGTGGGAATGTGACAATCAATGCTTGATACTTATTTGTTCAAAGATTAAAAAGAACAATCAACACTGTTGGCAGCCTACATGATGCTCTATAGCTCTTCCTTGCAACTTCTCTTTGTAAGTGTCATCCTGCTTCATTCAAGAAGACTATTAAAAAAAAAAAACATAAGGAGCAGCATTAGAAAATGGGTTATAGCAGAGGTAAAGTACAAAGGACAGCAGCAAACATATGGTAAATAGGTGCAGCAAGTCTAAAAGACTAGCAGCAGCCAACAAAACCATATGAGAAGAGCAGTCCAAAGGGTAAGATGACTGTCATAAAATGCAAACAACAGTCAAAAGCAAAAGCAGTAGCATAAGTACAGCAAAAATCAGTCATAGAAAGAGATCATAAGGGCTAAAAAAAAAATTAGTTATAAACACTGTCATAACAGCAAAAAATCAGTCATGATGACTGTCATATGCAGCAAATAAAGGACAGTTAGAGCAGCATAAAAGGAGTATGGAGCAGTCTATAACAGCCAAGGGACAGCAAAAAGTTTCATTTGACGACCTTGACAGTCACAAGGCATGAAGAGTTTAACAATCAAAAGACTTCAGATAGATCAGCACCATACAAAGACACCATTGAAATAATTTACAAAGTTGAGTATACTGTGATAAAGTCATGACTGTAGTTGAAAGAGTTTCAAACAACGAGATCAAGACTATCAGCAATTTTTAATGTCTAGTTTAGAGCTTTGTTTTAGATCTATTTAGCATTCCTAAGATCTACTTAATGATGGGAGGGGTTGTTAAGAATTTAAGGTCTGTTCTATTCTCTTAAGGTTACATGCATCAAAGTGAACCTCGTCACATCATTTTAAGCTCTATCAATATCTAGTAACCTAAATACTTTTAGGTAAGTTGTCAACAATGGGAAGACATTGTGAAAGTGTGGAATCCAAAGTTTTGTTAGCTGCTTTAAGGCATTGCTAAAAATTTCTAGACCATCTAGTTTTGGATTATAGGCTTATGAGGAGTTTTGTGGATTAGATGTATACTACAGGGTGCTTGAGGTCATGATGGATAGTGATTATATTTGTAAATCCTGAAGTCTAGGAAGACAACAATACCAAGAACCTACAAATACTTGACAGTGTATATTCTGCAGGAATGGGTGTGAAGACATTGTTGGTAGACAAAGCATGATACACTTGGAAGCCTAAGTACAGTGATTTAAAGAGAAAATGTAGAGATGAATGCAATGAAAAGGGGACAAAAAATATAGTCCAGAAAACTCAGTCCATATAAAGAATAAGGTGAAATAGTCTACAAGGGTAGAAAAGAGTGATTAGAATCCAAGAACCATCAATCAGAGGAATGCTCTATGGAATGTCTTGAGGAGTAAATGAAGATTATAGATAAAAACTTGATAAAATATGACAACCTTGTAGTCACCACTAGAGTTAGCACAGTCTGCCAAGGTTGTCAATGGTGTTGGAACTTGTGTAAACCTATAACGATGATCTCTTGAAGGTTTGGTACTAGTTGGAAAGCCTATAAAGAGAAATAACATAGGCAAACATAGACTGCACCATGCTCATAATAGCTCTAATTCTAATCACCTTCAGAGGCTAAGAACTTAGTTTAGAAGCATCTATTATAGTCCTAAGGCCTGTTAAAAACCCTGCATGTATAATGGAGGAACTAAGGAATATTTTTAGGGGATTATGAGGCAGTTTGGAGCTGTTTAGAGCCTAGAAAAGGTAGATTTCTTGCCTTACACGCCCTTAAGGAGTCTTATTTCATCTCAAACACAAAACACATGTCATATGAAATTGTAAATACAATATAGTGAAGTTATCAAGTAGTATGAGGAGTTATGACAAAACATAAGGTAGTTTGACTACTTTGCAAGCATCTAAGATGGTTGGGAAACTGTTGGAGCTTTCTAAGGAGTAGTTCCACTTTTCAGGGATGAACATCCCAATTACCTCCTCTTTTCATGCTTGGTGGAGCTCTTCAAGGAGATATTTCAGGCCCGTGTTCCTATAGAAACTACAAGGAGTTTTGACTAGGTCTCTTCAATGCCAAGTGTCCTTTTCTCATTCCATACATGTCATCCTTCTTCTCAGCTAGATGGAGTTCAAAAGGGCAAGCTTAGTATCAGTTTCTAGTTAGTTCTTCATAGTTTTACTAGTTCTTACTAGTTGTTTAGGGAGTTCTTTTTAGTTTGGAGCTAGTATTGTAACTTTAGAGTTCTTTCTAGTGAAAACTATGAATTGTAACTCAATACAACTATGTAATCTCAGATTTTTGAAGAAGAACACACATTTTCAGGCACACGTATGGATGTCTGCTACCTTTTGATCAATATGTTACATCCCCTTCTTCTGAATAGTGAAATTTTGGTTATGTTGTTAGTTGTGAATAACTGCTTTCATGTGAAATGAAAATTTGATCGTTGGTTAATGTGCATAATTATGTGAGAATGATTTACTTTTATAAGCGAATATATTTCTTTTCAATTGTATGAAAGAATGAATGTATGCATAAATATAATAGATATATATTAATGTTTGTATCAAGGAAATGATTTAAGCTCCTTTAATTGTTGAAGTGTTGCAGGATAAATCAATTGACAAGGAAAAAGGGATATCAACAAGGAGAGGTGTGGTTACGGGAATTAAAAAACAACAATATTGCCTAAGTCTAAGTCGAGACAAACTATATCCTCGTAGCCTTGGCCAAGGCACCTACTTATGTATATATACTTCAAGTTGGTAAGACTCATATTCTTATGTATAATAAATAAAATATATTTTATTCTTTTTCTTACCTCTTGAGGAGCGCTTAGTAGTGGGCGAGCTAGAGATCTTCTTGGTAACTCCTCTCCACTCCATCCACATGCTTCTTACATGCAGATGGGGGAGAGAGGAGGTGACCTTTTAGTTGTGGGTGTTCATCTTTCCTTCCACATTCATTACTCATTCTGGCAAGAGGCATTTAGAAGTTTAGGGAGTGATTCCAAGAGGATAGGCTACATTCTGTTAAATGTTCTCATCACTGTATTTCAATAAGAGCCAAAACCATAAAATCATTAAGTGTGTATTCATACTTGTCTTTCCTATAAAATCATATATTCTTTGAGCAGAGTTCATATTTTATCTTTGAAGTGGTTGCAAGAAAAGGAATTGGAAATTGGGATTTGTTTCTGCAGTCACTCTTTTTCCAGTTACGATTTGTATAAGTTCATTCAGGCAGGTCAATGTTCTTTATTCAATATATATTTCAGTTCACCCTACATGGGATAGAAGTATTACCTGATCTTGAATATGTTATAATCTGCATTATCTATTCTACGATTAAAGCATGAATCATCTGATTACGTGTGTGTCCTTTTGAATTTGTAGAAATGTTTGTCTTGTATTTCTATCTTTTATATATATATATATATATAAATGCATACTCAAGTTATCTCCTCTTCTACATTCTCATTGAGGTATTTGTTTTTAGTCATTGAGATAACAGAAAACATTCTGTCTGAACATTCTTTATGTAGTATCTCTTATAAATCTGTAAGTATGTCAAGTGGATCATATATGTTCCCCATTCAAACCTGAAACCCAAAAAGAAACATATGAATTAATGACAATGCTGAGCAAGGGTGAGTGCTGATGACATAGTAGTGTTAGTTATTTATTTGAAATCCTTGTCCAAGGTTATGATGCAATATAGACATCTATCAGCTATCAAGTACCAGATATACCACTAGTCAGAGTGATCTTTCCAATTAGGAGGTACCTATAGGGAAAAGATCAATCAGGAGGTATAGGTCTTGACACCAGGCTTAGAGGCATATTATTGTTAATTGATTCCTTGTTAATCACCCTCATGAAGTGTCAGGTTTCTTCAGTTGAAGAAGCACGAGAGACTAGTTAGTCTTGGTTGGGTGGATAAAACCCTTGTTGATATTCCTTTTTTCCCAAAATCTAGAGGATCTATAAACTACTGAGTAGGAAGCTGTTCAAGTGGTACTATCTCAATATCTCTCTCTCTTTATTTGAATTTCTTTGAAGAAAGTTAGTTATTCAACAGTTAATGAATTTATTCTTGAACATATATATTCTATTAGAAATGATTATTTCAGCTGAAAATGAAAGCTAGTTGTTAATTTAAATAATGTTGCAGTTAGTTAATAATATTTCCGCTAAATTTCTGTTGTTAAGTATTTTTATTCTATTAAAGTAGGAATAGGTGTTACATATGGTATCAGAGCTACCAGGTTCCACACTTCCTCCTAAGTTGAACTTATGGCAAATGGTGTAATATTGCACCTATTAATAAGTTTGCTTAGGATATTTAGAATATTTAATTATTCTCACCTAGATATCTAATAATGACAAGTGGTCACCTTAACTTGAGGTACACAAGTACCCCCATTTCCTCATCAATTCTTGATTGATAGTATTTAGTCAAGGCCACCTCTATCTTAATCAAATTGAGTTAACCAATCAATTGAGTAGCAGTTGAACTCTTGACCTCTTAGTTAAACCAAGTTAACTCACCTATCGATTGGGAGTAATTAACCGTTAAAATCATGACCTCTTAGACATGCCATCTCATTGATTCATGGACCTAGAAGGACTATATATTTATAAGTAATTCCTTTTTATTAAATTTTTTCATCCTTAATATTGGAATAGTTATTATTTGCAATCTACATCATTTTTTGTTTGCTCACAACTTTTGTATCTTAGCTTCATTCAGCTAGATCTTGGCTCACATGTTTGGATTCTCACTAAATCTTACAATCTTTTATTCTCTCTCTCTCTCTCTCACACACACACACACACACACACACATGATGTTATTGGTGACTCATTATTTCATGATGATTTGGTTCATGCTATTTCTAATACAAATGTTATAAGGTAGTGAAATTTAGTGGAAATGAAGATTGAATATTACATGTTAGATCATTCTCATCTTCATTTTAGTGAACATTTACATGATTATGGTATATCAATGAATGTATTTGGAGATACTTTGATTGATAAAGAAAGTCAATGGTTTGAATCATATCATGATTATTATACATCATTTCACACTTTATCAAATGATTTTATATACTACTTTACCCTTGGTCCTAGAGCATGCTTCTTTAGTGATTATATTCTTTCAATCTCTAGTAGCCATTCCTTAGGAGACCTTATGGACTTATCTATGTATGCTAACACACCATTTTAGATACCTATGATGAGTCTCCTCTAGACCATTTTGTGACTTCTAACAATACATATTTTACAAACTATAATGTACACGATTGTCATGATATTTCACTTGCATATATTCCATTGGTTATAAGGAACAAACCCATGGCTTAGACATACATGATGAAGAAAAACCTCATGGTGATCTCTGACAAATTTTTAGTTATGCTCATTTAGTGATGGTGTTTAATCAATTAATGATCAATCCGTTACATCTTCCTCCACTCTTACACGTGACATGTATATATAATGCTATTATTTCTTCTACACTTAATCTAACTCTTCCCACCAATTGGATACCATTGCAAGTAAGTTATAAAATATAGAGAATTGTAACAATGGTTTGTAATAGTCTTCAAACAAATATTTTACGAGTGAGATATATGTGATCCATTTACATATGACATATTGGCTTATCCTTCAGGATTTATGGCACAGCTTTTATAATGTATGATGGTAGAGGTTATCTATTTATCTATATTTGCTTCTTCATAATTAAATGCTTAGATTACTTTTATAAGGATAAATTACATTCTAGGTTATAATAGATGAATATCAAAGTGAATTCATAGTTAAGGGGAAGAATTGGTGGAACAAAAGACTAGCACAAAGTTAGTGTTGACCTATTTTCCCTTTCCTAGAGTCAAATAGCCCAGTTTTAAAAATGTTGAAAATATTGTCAAAAATTGGTTAAAATGCCTATGTGTTCTTCAAGTCTAGTGTTTTCCTTGTAAAAATCCCCAAAATCCCTTTCAAAAATCCAAAATTTCTAAGTTTTGACTTTGTCTTTTCAACCTTAATCAAAAAATTTTAGAGTTGGCCAACCAAGCAGTTCATCGACTAAGGGAAGGCTGGCGGAAGACAAAAGGAAAAAAAATGCAAGAAAGCCTTTATCGGCGAATTCACCAACCAAGGAAAGCAAGGCAATGAGAATGTTTCTTCGAGGGAGTAAAGACAGACAAAAAGAAAAGAAGATAAAGAATTTCTTCTAAGGCGGGGAGGGATTTGTCGGTGAAATAAAAGGTTTGTGAACCTCTTGTTTTTCTGATTAGCTAGTTCACCGACATGTCAAATCACTGATGAAGGAAAATGGTGAATCAAATTGTCAAAGATGAAGCAAAAACAAAGGATTACCTTTTTTGGAAAAACTTAAGGTTGGCGAACCTTAATTTTGCCGACAAAGGAACCAAAAGGAGCATTTTTCTGACCAAGGCACAATGGAAGAAGATAGAGGATTTCTCTAAGACAAAAGAGAAGGGCTCCGACAAATACAAGGAAAGAAAAGGAGAAATCAGGAAATCGATAAAAACACAAACTCATCGATCAGTTCGTGATTTCTAAAGTTTGCTGATAAGGTGATTTACTAACCAAAAAGGGGAAATGAGAAAGGAAGTGAAGATGAGGGCAATGCAATGGTTCACGAAATGGATTTTTCACTGACCAAAGGAAAAACAAAGACATAAATGGTTCACGTTGGACAAATTTTGCCGATAAGGCAAAATAAAGGTGAGGATTAAAGTAAAGTGAAAATCAATGAAAATAAAGCATGTAATATAATGTAATGTAGTACTTTAGAATATTTTAAAGTGCTGTAAAGTCTTTATACAAGAATTGCGGTGGGCATTGTATTTTATGTCCATCTTCTCTCCAGTCGCCATGATTACATGATCAGATCAAGCCCCAGTTGGAAGTAGTTGTTGTGCATTTAATTGTGCAGGTGAATGAGTTAGCTGCTAGTCTTCAATGTAGTAGATATTTCTTAGCTACTTCATCTTTAGATGTTTCTGTCTTAATTGCTGCAGATCAGATCAAGATATTTTTTGCATTTATGTTTTGTAGAACAAATGTATACAAACATTCCTTTTGCAAAATATCTTCTAACAGGCCCATGGGTGAATTTATTGTAGTGGATGGCCTAGGGCAATGTAATGGAATGTTATAAATAGATGAAAAATCAATGTAACAAGGGTTGGACGTAGAGGCTTATTTTGTGCTCCAAACAAAATTCTACCTTGCTGTATTCGTGCCTTTTAATCAATACAATACTGGTTATTTTTACCTTTCCATGCTATTTTTAACTCTATGTAATCTAGAGTTGGCTATGGCTTGTGAATGCTTATTTCCTTGCAATTCTATTTTGTTCTTTACGTTTGTTAGATGCTGCAAGATTTGTGTGATGCCATCAGCTGCGTGAAATTATTCTGTGCATTTTAGCTATGTGGGTGTTCTTCATTAAACATGGTGTATCACATTTCCCTTTTAGTTTTCTCCTTCTTCCCTTTTTCAGTGGTGTTAGATTAGGTTTAGTCTTACAGTTTTCTCTGAATCTTATATTCAAAAAGAGGAACAAACCTTCTCTAGAGGTTTTATCTCATTTGTAGGGTCCCACACCTTGAGATCACTCAAATATTTCAGTAGATTGTTGCAGCAAATGGGATTCAACATAGGGTGCAAATCCAAGTGACAATAGTTAGATGAACCAATTTAAGAGCTTAGGTGAGTTATATACTTTGTGAATGTCCAAGCTCAATCCTAGGGCCTATCCCAAATTTATGTAAATTTGGTGAAGTTCTACTTGTTTATTTTGATGATCATAATTCAATTTAGGTTACAATATTAATTTCTCTATTAGTGCCTATTCTTTTGGCACCCATTTTCATAGTCCTTATTTTGTCAATTCCTATTTCTATATCCTTAGTTCATGTAGTTTCTTTGTCTTCAATTTTAATTCTAATAACTTTAGCTTTAGAATCTCCAATCCTAATTGTATTAGTTGCTACTATCCTAGTACCATTAGTGAGACTTCCTAGGTCCCTCAAACACATGTTGAATTGATTAAAGCATCCAATGCTTTGATTTCATTCTAAATTGCACATATGAGAGAACAAAAGGGAAAATTTAAGAGCTTGTGAATGTCCCTAGGGAAAGTTAGCATTCAGATGAACTGTAATAAATGGATTGGGAGGGTGAAAATAATATAAACTAGACAAATCAAAAAGGGTGATCACATGGTCTTGGAATAGCCTGAGGAGGTCTAATTCTATGTGCCTAAGAAAATAAAATGTGGAGATCTAACGACTATTGTGGTTTATAACATGAGAGACATCATGGTAAATTAGTTAGAAACTTTGTCCAAGGAGAATGATGGCTTGGTAAAAAATAAAGTGATAGAAGTTTCAAAGAATCTAGTACAAACAATGAAAAAGACAAATAGAGATCTCTTCATAGTACTAGTTTACATTGATGCCACCTAAGAAAATGTCACACCTCATTTTTAAACTAATGCATTTATTTTCATTATTTTTGTGAAGATAGATAGTTAGAAAAAAATATTATGATTATAGTAATGATGGAAAATGGATTTTTGCATTATATTAAATTATATACAAGGAATAATTATTTATGACATTATTATTGATCATGTGGTTAAATGATGAAATGGACTAACTACCGTCATGTAACTGAGGTGGATGCAGGAACAATGTTGTTTTTGTTGAACACACTAGGATACTGAGAGGCGGGTGAATCATTATCTAAACAAACTTCAAATCCTTTGGAGCAGATTAAAACTTAAGCATTACAACATCAACACAAACATGAAAGATCAACACAATGCACATCAACACATAGCACCAGATGTATGTGGAAAACCCAAGAAGGGAAAAACCATGGTGAGGATTAATTCACAATATATGAAGCTTAAAATTATAACTTTATTTTAGGGCTACAACCCAATGAAGCTACTACTCCCTGCTGACTTTGTTTTAGGGTTACAACCCAAGGAAGATACAACTCCCTGAAGACTTTGTTTTAGGGTCACTCCCAAGGAAGATACAACTCCTTGCAAACTTTGTTTTAGGGCTACAACCCAAGGAAACAACTACTCCTTGAACTGAGAATGAACTCAGAAAAGATTACAGCATGACAGTCCTACTATCTAAAAATTAACATTGAAGCTCACACCTTTTATAATTGCAATTCAACCTCTTCTATTGATTGGATCAATTAGGCACACTCTTCACTTCCCTCCTATCATAGAAATGTCTTCAAGATGAATAAGGACAACCCTCATTACTTTTTCTCTTTCTCCTTTAGTGACACATCATAATGCATAACATGTTCATGTATTCTTCTCTTTTACACACTCACATCTTCATCTTCACCATCATCACTACACCTAGACCAACTAGGTTTACAATATATACAAGACATAATACATTGATTACATAACAAGTTGGCCAATACAACAAGAATTTATATTTTACAATTCCGCCAGAGATCGCACAACATGAAACATGCATAGGGAAAAACCTATCATGAACTACACATTACTACAGAAGGAAACATGCGCCTTGCAGATCCCAACACATGCTTAGTCCACTCCTAAACATCCTTCAAGGAATAACATCCACATGCTTCACAAATTTGAATTAGGTCACCCTTAAGCAAGAACACATGAAGCATGTAGTACAACAATCATTTCAACTTGGCGGTACTCATGAATGATTAAACATTGCTTGTGCATTTTCTAGATGAGTTAGTAGGACCTATAAACTATCTCCAAACATTCCTTGAACTGCGTACAGCAACAACTTTATGGTGCACATCATTAGTCTTCCTCTGTCAGCCAGGCAAGAGCATAACCCAACTACACCACCATTCCGAGCCTCAGTCAGTTCTGGAGAGAAAAAATACATCTTGCAGAGCAACTGGAGACAACACAAGATCATTAGGATCATCTTTCATTAGCCAATTTTCCATTTCAAGAAGCAACAAGTTGGTGCACATCATCAGCATATATTCTGAGAACAACTAGCTATGAACATATCACATGAAACACATATGGACAAACTCATACATAGCTATGAACATATCCTCAAATCTACATGGGAAAATCTTCACTTGCAGAGGAATGCAGAGCATTCCAAACTGTCTTCACCAACACATTATACTTCCAGAGCATGGACTGAAACTCAATCACTTGTAACTTTTACTGGAAAGGAGAAAAGGATCTAAAACTTTAGATTTAGGACCTTTACAACATCCTTAACCTAACCTCTAAACCGCATGACCATAGCTTTAAATTTAGAGGAATCTAGAGTATTTCAATTAGACTTTATCAATACTTTACTTTTGTAGAGCACATACCAAAAGTCAATTACTTGTCACTTTCATTGCGGAGGAGCAAATGATCTAAAAATTTGGATCTAGAACATTTACAACATACTAAACTTAACTTCTAAACTACATGACCATATCTTCAAATGTGGAGGAATGTGGAGCATTTTACCAAACAGTCTTTTAGGCAACTTCTTGCAATAGAGACCTTCACTAACTTCTGGAGCCCAAAACCTTCATATAACCACACATACATCCTTAAGAGCAACATGAAGGATCATACAACATGCCACAGGTCATCAACAACATCTTCTCATCCTCAGCATAGCTTCTAATTCCCATATTAATATGTCATCATTCATCTTAGTGCTTCTAATTTCCATCTTAATATTTCATCATTCATCCCATCTTAATATTTCATTGTGAAATCATCTTTGCTGACCACAACCATGATCAAAACAATTTGACCTGACACTGATCAGGGCATGACATCCAACCATGAACATTAGGAACATTACTGCATCTTTGTTACTACACTAGTATATCATCATCACAAACTGAGTGCTACCCTCACTCTAAGTGTTGACATCAATGACAACACATATTGCCAACAATTTTGCCTGCGATATGAGGAAGAGAGTATCACCATGGAGAGGGTGCTAGATTGCATGAATGCAAGAATTATTATGCCATCTGAAAACACACACACACACACATACTTAGTAGTGATATCATGTTTATCCTTGTCAAATTATGTCGTCATTTATACGAAGGTTAAAATCATTTTCGTTGTCTGATATAAGCATGGTGTATACCTTTGGATGACAATTCAATGCATGTAAATCAACTAAACATGTTTAATTTTTTTGTCAAGATCTTAGTTGACTTGTGAGAATTCTTTGTTGATAATTATGCTTACAGATGAGCACAAATAGTGTTCGAGAGTACACAATAGCAACACCTACTAAATAAGTGTGTTATGTCTATCTACAAGTTATTATTATTATTATTATTTTCATAGTTAAAACCATGTTGGAGAGGTAAAAAGTCTCTCTTTAATCCTCCTTGGCATACTCCCTAGATGCTAGGGGAGTGGGAGAGGGAGTAGTCACTCCATACTCCCCACTTATTCCTGCATGTTAAACTTCACAGGGAGTGGAGGAGATTCTTGGGGGTGATGCTTTAACTATCTGCCCATAACTATTGTGAGGAGTTTAAGTAGAAGGGAGGAGAAGACTATGTATGCGAGGGAGGACTCGAAAGCTAGAAGAGTAGAGGAAATATAGTAAAGTGACAATGGTGAAGTCTCGACCTATGTATTTATTCAGGTACATCTACTACATACCATAGACAATGATAGAGTATATATAACTGCCTTTCATTTGACTAAGATTAGTAGTATGAAAGGAGTAAAGATTTGTGTTAGAACTTCCGTTTGGGCAAGAAGGTTATTGCTGAGCATAGTGAATGTAAATTGGATGTTTATCCTCTACAAAGGATTATGTTTTCTATATTATTATTACTATAACTATAATAAGGAATGGTTATGATTAAATTTGCTTATTTATCTATTCCTTGTTATATAGTTTATGCCTTAGGAAAACTTAAACAATTCTATACCTTTGAGTAGAAAATCTCTTAGCTTCATATTTATCATCCTTTTGTTGTGAGTGAAGCACAATAAGCTTCATAGGGTAACAGTTAAAGACTGTCCTAAGCCTCATAACATTCAACATAGATATCTTTGTATTTCAACCTTAGTTTTGTTAGCTCAAGATTGTTATTATTGTGAGGTCGACTGTGATATATGATAGACCCAATGTGATATATGTTAGACCAACTGTGTGTTGCATGAGAGGCTGACTATGTGTTGCATAAGAGGTCAATTGTGTGCTATATAAGAGGCTGATTGTATTATTTTGTGAAGCCCACTGTGTTATTTGTGAGGCCAATTGTATTCATCTGTGAAGCCCCCTGTGTGTTATAGGGAAGGCCAACTATGTTATTTGATAGGCCATTTGTATCATTTATTATATTTCAACTGTGTGTTATTTAAAATTTAAAAAAAAACACAATATGGTGTTGTATAGCAGTAGTGATAGGTTGTCCAAGTTCATGATGTTGTGAATAAAATGCTGGTGAATACATTTGCAGGGGTTAGTACTTAATTTATTATCTTTGGTCATATCATAAAATCTGAAATCTTCATAGCTAATCTACTAGTTTTATTGTTTAAATGATCTTAGGGAAATACCCTCCCGAGTGAGGCAGAACTCAAAGAAGAAGAGGAGGTTTTATCATTCCCTTCTAGATGTTGGCCCTTTCATTAGAAAAAGAAACCAATAGATTGGCGACTTTATTAGGGACCTAAATAGAAAAAAATTATCTATTGGAAAGAGTCACAAAGTTTAAATAAAGTTTCATATTGCTCAAAGTTTATTTCTTGTGAAGGGTGGAGACTCTATTGAATAAACCCAAGAAGAAAATATTTTGTAAAAATTTAGTATGGATGGAAGAAGATCATTGTATAAGGGAAATCCTGAAAATAAGTTGGTTGATGAGATAAAAAAGAGAGGACATATTGCATGGAAATCTAAAAATATTTGTAAGTACTCTTCTTTTATTAATGATATGAATGAAAATAATATTACAAATCAACCAGTGATAGATAAACAAGCTGGATATCATAGTGATAGACCTGCTTCTAGAGGCTCAAAACAGGGAGATATGGATGAAATGAATGGCCCTCAGTACCAGAAATTTGTAGATCTTATAAAATAAAGAGATAGAAAAGAAGTGGAAGCCTGTCTCAATGAGGCATATATGGCTAAATTTAATGAGGCCCAACTAAAAGTAAGAAAAAATGCTTTGTATAATGAGCTAGCAGGTTCACATGCTAATGAAGTAGAGTGACCTTTTTGGTACATAGATAATCTGGCTCATGGAAATGAGAATGAGTATGATGGTTATGTGGAAATTGATGATGATCAACCCAAGGTACATCAAAATTGAAGGATTAAAAATGAAAATGTAGGTTAGTAACTGGTTGATTTGAGAGAACAATTAGATAGACTTGAGGATAAAAAGGAGAATGACATAAGAGCTAGGATTGATAATCTCAGAAACATTGGTTAAGGAATTTTGAGAAGACCACATGGAAATGTTAGAAATAATCGACAACATGTTCCTGTGAGACCTCCTTTGAATTTGGTTAGGTATAGACAATTGAATTTCATAGGCATATTTGGATATCCGAATGTTTTCCCAAGTGAAGTAAAAATTTTTTTCTTAAGTTTCAAGGAAATAATGTAGTTTCAGGAGAGAATCACTTGAAGTCATTTAACAATTTAACTGATGATTATGAAATTGAATATTAGGATGTATTAATGAAACTACTTGTTCAATCTTTAGATGATATTGCTAGAGATTGGTACAAAAGTTTTCTTGATGGAAGTATTGAGTCTTGGGTTGAATTTCAAAGAGTTTTTAGAGAGAAGTATAGTGACAAGATAGATCCATGGTTCATCATTAATGAATCTATGAATATTGTAAAGGGGTCAAATGAATATGTTTTATATTTCAATGCTAGATTTGTTAGGCTTGTTTGTTCTTCCAACGGATTGCATTGCCTGATTATCTCTATAAAGTAGCCATCTTTAATGCTCAAGATTCTCATATCAGTGGCCAACGAACAAGAGTTGGTAAATTGATCTCCTCTGGACTTTAGGCTCTACTAAACCTAAGGGGTATTCCCTTTACAAAAAATATCAATTGATCTAACCCTAATCACCACAAGATATTGTAAAAGCAGAAATGTTCTCATTCACATACACCAAGACTGTGAGATTAATTCTAAACTGGCTAGGTCTTTGGAAGTTAACCAATTGTTGGATTTGAGAACATATATCAAAAAAACCTATACTAATGCTAAAACAAAACAAAAATAATTTAAATGATTTATCTTTTAGGAATTTAGTTCTGGATTTTGGGCAAGATAAAATTTTAGATCAGTACCTATCTAGGGTACAAAGTCAAACTACTTCCTGCAAGTGCCTCTTTCTAACATATTAACTTCAAACACAGAGGATTAACTTGTATCACTGCCTTACAATGACACATCCAAAAAAGGGTATTTCATACATTTCTTCTTAATAATCCCTAATGCAATGCATAACTCCTTATATCTCATCCAAAGCATTTTAAATTTGTTACTTGAATAGAAGTAGTAAATAAGATACACAATACAACAAGTGTGCATAGATAAACTCAGAAACCCTTGATTCCTTCATTTATAAAATAAATGCATACATTCAAAGAGACAAATATGGGAAACACATGCTAGATGAATTTTTCATATGATTCATTCTGAATTGAAAAATGTCATACAGAGATTTTCCACTTGCAAAATTGTCTGTATGCAACCTAAAATATTCTATTTCAAAGTATATCTGCCCCAGAATTGCATTCCAGAATCCTTTTATAATGATAGAACAAGCTCTTATATAGAAGACAAGAAACTTGTCGGCCTAGGACCTAACTCAACATAGTTAGTTATAACTTTGACCTTTACATTAAATAAATTGAGGTATAGGAACATGCACTTAGTTTAAACAAAAAAATATATCTCCTAAAAATAGCTCCTTGTAATAGTTATAACCGTTGAGAAGACCAATCCTGATGCCGATGAAAAGCCTTTAGAACTATCTTTGCCAAAATTATACTCCCAACCACATTAAACTCCAATCTTATGTTTTAATCATTGTATTTCTCAGTCCATGCAACATACATCTTCTCCGTATGGCATTAGAATGGGAGCACTTTTGTAAATTTGTCATTATAGGCTGCATACTTGGTGTCCAAGATTGCCCTAGTTTCTTTGTTGAAACTGTCAAGACTCACCTCTAAAGAAAAAAACTCATATAATCTGTTGTTCAATTGATCTAGGATAAACACATCATTAGCACAAGTGGTAGATGAGAGATCATGAACTAATGTTTTGAATTGCTCTTCCACTAATCCAGAGGCTTCACCTATTTATTTTTATCTAGAATCTCTGGCATTATCTTCTTGTCAATTTGCTCCAGAAAATGCAACTTGTCTCCCACATACTTGTCAAACCTCAATTGATATGAGACAATATCTGCTAACAATATGATCATATCATATGTTGGTGTAATCTCAATAGGAGATGTAGGATCAAATCTAGCACATCTGTGAATTTTACTTATTGTGGCAGTCTTGGGCAACCACTTATCAACCATCCCTTTCAAATTTTCTTTGTCTTGTACATGCTTATCAAAAGCTATTCTTAAATCTGAATAAGCATTCCATTCAACATCAACCTTATTTATTACCTTGGAAATTCTGTGATCAATTAAATCATTGACAAGATTACCAATTATTTCAAATTTATTCTACATAGCTCCTTCCAATTGATCTTTGAGCTCCTTTATTTATGAAAGCAAAGACTCCCTATATGATGGAAAAGGTTCTACAGAATTGGACGTAGTAGAAATTACTAGAACAGGGGCTCCAAGCTGAAGAGAGCTATAATGATTTAATTTTTCCATAGCCTATGTATATTTTTCATTCAACTAATCTATTCCTTTTGTAGTTTCACAATGGTAGGTTTAATAAATAGGGCTGTGTGCACACTCAGGGATGTAACTTGAGGGGCAAGTGTGTCTAATAACATTCCTTGTCAAGTCATGAACACTATCTGTTGCTTTAGGCTTGTTTGTGTTTGGGGCCATTGCCCATATTGCCAAAGTTTCAAATTTAGGGTTAAACCCTGAGCCAAAGAAAGCCTAGTCAGCTTGCTCCCCTATAGAAAATACCTCCTCGTCCTATCTCCTTATAGTGTCAAGAGTAAGTGCAGTGGCTATCTCCCAACATGGTATTAGCAACAAGCCACTACTCTCAACCATTTGTCTTCCCTCTTCAGGAGTGATTTGACCAATATCCTGACTTACATCTTGCAACACCTTTTGAGTAATTTCTTCATACTGGTTAGGATGTGCATTAATTTTGGCCTCCTCCACCCTTTTCTAGAACTCTGCACTCCTCAATCTCAAAACAAAACCTTTAAACTCTGGGGACTTAACAAATTCATCGTCATACAAGAACTGTGTACAAAATATTTCTCGTATATCATTTGTTTCATCTTTCCCTTGTCTAAGACTCACATCCATTCTATCCTCTGGTGGAGGATTCACCATAACCCTTACAGATGATGTTATGGGTTGATTTATCTCCTCTTCTTCCCCAGGTGTACTCTCTGTAGTGCCCTCCAAGTTAACCATTTCAACTTCTATATCTCCACCTTTAAGACCAATCAAATTTCTCTTCTTATAAGGAAATGGCAGAGGAACATCAACACTCTGAGATTGCTCAGGGGTAGTGGACTCACTTTCCACTCTAATATAGCACTAATTTGGATCATTCTTATCATATGGAGGACTCTCTTCTACTACAGGAGCCTTCCCAATCAATATTTGAGCATGATCCAATATCCTCTGTATCCTAGCAACAAGATCCTTTTCCTTTGCAAAAGCACCAGGATAATTGGCATGCATCCTGCTCTTTTGTTCTTCTATCTCCTTGACCCTTGCCCATCTACTTCTCTTATCCTTCACTTCCTCTTTTGAAAAGAAATTTCTGACTACATCTTCTTCAAACAAGAGCTCATACTTATATGCAGGTCTCTTTATACTCAGTCTGATCCTGTTGATAAATCCTTCTGGATCAAAAACCCTTGAGGACTCTTTCCCCATTCTGTAAGACTATAGAAGCAGATAGATCTGATCTAGACCATCCTTATTTATTGCCCAAAAAATACCAAATTTTGTAGAAGTGGGGAAGAAAGACCCTTTCTTCTATCCCCTCAAATGAGTCTTATCTGACTCATTCAGTTGCCACATTTCCTCCAAATAAGCAAGTCTCCTTGGAACATACTTTGGCAATACACGAGGGCTCAATGGACACCCATATATCCTAATGGTAGTAATATTTGTATGTAAGAACCAATCACCCCAACTATGTTGAGTTCCCATTTTAGGGGTTCTATCCATTGGCCTCAGGAAATCCACGATCTCTCTAGGCACTCTGTCATGTGGTGGCTCCATGTAACTCAAAAGTCTTCTGATAAAATGTTCCTCAAAAATCACATAATTAGAAGAATCACAATGCTTATCCAGCATATGAGTCCAACATAAACATGAAGGGGATTACCTTTTTCATCCACTTGACTAACCTGCAAGGCATTATGCCATGCTTTGTCCCCTGCGTATAGAAACATATGGCACATCAAGGAATACCATTTGAATTCTGTCTTAAATTCCATCTTGTCTTCATTCTTTCTGATGGCTATTAAATTCTCACTCATTTTATTTGCAATATATTTGGTATAATCATACTTAGTATTCACCATCTCATCTTGAATATCTATTGCCATGAGCATAAGAGCAATAGGCATGTTCTCTTTTGCATCTTGTCCCAAGACTTGACATTGTGAATGATGTTTTAATAAAGTAATCATTAGAAGAAATTGATTGCCCAGGGTTCCTTCTCATTTGGGAAAATCTTGTTGGGCCTATTATCGATTCCCTCTACCCTATGTTTTGGAAGCAACACAATTTTGGAACTGCTCTTATTCTTTTATACTTATCATTGAAGGCTTCAAAATCAATGCCCTTTCTAGTTGTAGGATTCAATCCAAAGACTTTAGAAATATACTGCTTTGTTATTTTGATCATACCCACATTATTCCTAGCTAATACCATTCTCCTTTGCGGGTCATATCTTTTGGCGATGAACTTAACAAAATCAACATCAATGAATACACTTGGCACTACAAGATTTTCCAGGTCTAAAGTCCATGCATGTGATATGGGAGCCCTAGCACATCTCCTCCTATACAAGTGGTCAAATAATACCCACCCTCTTATAGGAATTTCTACATCTCTACAACCTTGGGCATTACCTAATAATCTATCTTTCACTCCTCTTGGGCCACAAACATTGAAAGGCTTTCTCGATGACCCAGGCAACTGTATCAAGTCCTAATCTAATGTTCTTTTTCTCTTAGATGACTGAACTGTCGAGTAACTCATTTTGTTGAAATGTAGGTTTTAGGTTTTTTATAAAACTAGGGATTACAACAATTGCTCAACTCTACGACCCTTTCCTTTTTACGCAAGCAGAAAACACTTAAAGATATTCAATCTGAATAGAGTAAAGCTCAAATTTTCACCAACTTTGATATCCACCTGTAACCCCTATTTATCATCAGAGAAGTTGCTAAGAGCTTAGGTCGCCAAGATATTCTTTCCACAATATGAAATAATCATCATTACAACTCAACATTATATTTATTTGCATGGGATGAGCTACAATTTACTAGTATTGGTCATTTTCACCATTACTACCAACTCGCTTGAATAGAGTGTCCACCACATTTGAATTTGAATTTTTGAATATCAACTATCGATGCAAGGCCTATTGCGACAAGTTCAATGGATCAGAATAGCCCAAGAAATTTGAAAAATCCATCGCACACATTGAAAAGTATTCAACCAGTCATATTCATCACATAGGATTACTTTCCATGTCAACCCCTAAGACTTGCCATGTGTCAACATTTTGTAGCCTCACACTCCCCATTAGGTCCCAATTCTCTAACATCGTAGGGTTGCACTATCCATCCATGTGGAACACACTACCTTTCGGGCTTTGTATATATTCAGCTGACTAGGTACACGTGGCAACAAATCATAGTAGCGTAGTGGTGACTCAGTTCTAACAACTCATCCTCCGTGGTAGTGCGTGACTAATTGAAAGGAGCACAACTAGACCTCCATTACTATTGGGTTTAACATGATTGCAGGCCCGCTGAACAAATGGCAACAAACCGTAGTAGCACATCCCCAACAAGATACATACTTGGGAGGCTCGCAGGCTCACACCAAACTGCCAAGTGTCATTAGCATATCGAACTCCCACACTATAGACTTATGGGCTTTAATATTTGAATTTCTTGATGGGCAATGGTAACCGATAACCTAGAACAAAGGGGTCAGTAGGGCATTCCGTACAAAGGCTTAAATTATAACTTAAACGATTGGCGACCGAGGCCAAAAGGTCAACATTAAAACATTACTCCAAACACATAGATAATCGGGTGACTTAGGTTCTTGACCCTAGGGCACAAAACATAGCCTGTAAAACATAATAAACCCTGAAACCTAAGGGTAAAATAGGGATTTTAACCAAAAACCCTAAATTTTCAACATAGACCACCAAGGTTAATGTAAAAGATTCTGGCATACATGAGGCCTAATGAATCCATGTGTTTAGTATTGTACTTTAATGCATATGATGCTAAGATGGGGTACTTATTATGTGATAAGGATCCCCATAAATTGAGAGAAGCACACAAGATGGCTACAAATATTGAAAGCAATTAGAGAGCTTCTAGGAAAGTTTCAAAGAGGAGTGATGTAAATTTTCTATCTAATGATAAATCCCAGAGTATCAGAGCCCTAGTACATGAGGATAGATTGGGTTGGGTAATGCATGCTCTTAAAGAGCTAAGTTATAAGGTAGAAAGAAATGAAAAGGCTTTACTACAGAAAGACCAAATCAAGTAAGGTAGGAAAGGATGCCTAGGTTATCATATCAACCCTACAATACTACATGGAACAATGGAAGGCCTATTATACCAAATCCTAGAGGACCAACAAATAAAGAGACTCCAGATCCTCTAAAAAGGCTAGGTGTCAATAATGTAGATGATACTCCTTAGTGCATGGCCTTCCAGATGCCCCATTCATAATTGCAATGTTTTGTAGCTTTAGTAGTCATGAACCCTAGTGAAGACTATGATGAGTGCAGTGATGGTTGATAAGGGTCGTACCTTGCATTTAATCATATTTATTTGTCAAATCTAGATATGCTTTGATAAGTGCTACCTGTCACTCATCATTCCCCTAAGCTAGAGGGTTTGCAGTGGGTGCATTCTCCTCTACATTGAGGACTATGGGGTATGAGAAAGATCTTGCATTTTCTCACAAAGGATTTGGCTGCTCATTTTGTCCCCATGGTCAATGGATTTCCTTGAGGTACTATTTATAACCTAAATTTAGGCTGACTCTCTTAGAAGGTGGATCCTTCTAGCAGATTAGTTTGGACTTGTTGGTGTCTCTCCTACAATGCTTGAATGTATTTTGAGAATGTTAGGTATTTAGGGGATGTGAGAATATATTGTAGTTGTGTTACTTCCAAGGTGGGTATCAAATGATTTTCCTCTCCAACAGTGTTTTGGTCTACCCCACTGCTTTCACCTATAGGTTGTGGTCAGGGTGTTTGTTTGATATATCTACCTTTTGGGTCTCTAGGTCTAACCATGTAGAATTATTCTAACCCTAACTAGGATTGCTAACTAAAGTTTCTATTAGCACAAAGTTCATCAACAACAGTGCCAAAAATGACAAGGGTCATTGTACCTTGCATTTAATCATATTTATTTGTCAAATCAAGGGCAGTGTCCATGGCAGTTTACAATAGAAACTAGCAATCAACAATCCTAGAACAAACTACTGAAATGAGACCTACTTATCCAATGAAATTCATGCTTTTAACTATTTGCCGTAAATGAAATCTTAATCTAGGAATTCAAACAATACAATGCTGAAATGAACTAACTAATTAGAAAGTAGGAAAAGACATAAAAACATAGTAAACAATAATCTAATCTATATTTATCAAAGAAAGAAAACTAACTGAAGAATTTGTAGTAATTCAAGAAAGCAATAAACTTTAATAGTAATAATAGCCTTCTCTCCTTGGGTGGGAGTGGGCCCTTGCTCCACACCTCTAGAATGTAGACTAAAGAAAAGTGTGAGGGCTCTCCTACTCTTGAAACTTGTAGCACCTCTTGTTACCAATTGGAAGTAATGTCATTGGTTAGTTGAATACTTTAGAAACATATCACCTGTGTTGTAACATATCTTTATCAATGTAAACTCAGGATAGACCCTAAGAATAATGTTTCAAATAAGAGAAATTAACATCAGGTGTTGTTATCAATGTTAAGGTTTTGAATAGCTTCTTACTTCACCCTTTTGATGTAAAACCCACTCACTTCTACCCATCTAGTTGATTTCATTGTACCACATATGGATACTAGAACCTTGTTATGAGATTTCATAATTGTTGTTGGATAAATGTTTTATAGTCAAATTATGATTTCTATGTGGATTGAGACAATGTAAAGTGAGTGTGCTAACCCTAGGAAGGTTAGTGTGATGCTTACAAAAAGAACTTTTATATTGTATTATGTTGAGCCTATACTGTTATCTCTAATTAAAAGACAACTCTCATGGTGTAGAATTATTTATTAATATGAAAATTTGTGATCAAGTGATGCTTAATATTTGAGATGATTAATGGGAGAAAATGTGTGAAATTGATGGGGAACCATACTTATTGTGGAATTAATTGGTTAGTGATCTCAAAATGAAAACTAAATAGTTGTGTTTGTTACCTTGAGTGAAAATTTGTATAAAATTTTGAGTAAGGTAATTTGGTGGTAGATTACTATATTGAGACCATGTTTATGATGTGGTTTAATGGCCTTGAAAGTTAATCCTCTTTAGTTATTGAAATTTGGTTAAATCTGAATATTGTTCTCACATCAATCATTGGATAAGGTGGAAGGTTGTCATATTGATTTGTAGGTTATGATCATGGTAATCAAAAAGTTTGGTGATGGCCATGATGATGGATACATTGATTAGGATCAAAATTGGGATTCTAGGTATGTGGATTTAATTGGATCATTAATGAGTAAATTGTATAATTATAATTTCTTGCTTCAACTATATACATTTACCATGGACAAACTAATATTTCTATAAGTATGCAGGGTGAGAAAACACTAATGGGAGGATGGGAGAATGATGCAGATAAATGACTTCTCCTAAACACACTTGATTAATTTGACACCTTTCACACAATGGTTCATTTCAAACAATGACTAAATGCACCCTAGTGCACCTTAGAAACATTGTAACTATAACCTAATGGCGTTCAACAATGAAAAAAACATGTAACATGAGGTTCCTGGATTGTTCAAACCCAACACAACACATCTCAGAGGTTTCCCATCCGACCATGATCAAATAATGCATTTCTTTTATCAAACCCTCAAGCAACTAGGGTATTTAACTCTGTCAACTGTGTTAGAGACCACATTGTTCTCCATAACTTGTACCATTCAAAAGATAATGAACCAAGACTTTGGAATCCTATAGGGAATGTAAAAACAAAGTTTTCACCAAAAATTAGGATTTTTCACCGTACCAAATGGGAGATATGAATTTTTAGTGTTGCTGGAAACCCTAGTTTGGGTACAGGGCTATCATCACAAAAAATGCAATAACTTATGCAAAAATTAATGAAATGACTCCAAATGAAAACCAAAAGTTTTGTATTTCATAGATTCATCATCTCCATTCCTACCCTTGACCGTATTAGTTCATACAATCCATAGAAAAGAGGTTTTTCAGGTAGGAAATAGTGAAAATCTGTACAGGGCAATCACCAATTTGATCATAACTTTTGTAATTTCATGATGAAATTCACTCAAACCAAAAGAATTAGAAAGATAACAACATTATTCAAAATTTCCAACCAGTTGCAGGTCCGTACCAACCCGTATAGGGCAGCCGTACACGTAGATTTTTAGACTATTACACCATGGGAAACACAAGAAAATGCTTCAAAAATGTTCATTTTTTCATTCCATCTCTTCACAGACTGTTCTTGGTGTGAGATTACATCTATTACATAAAATGACAACCCCCCACAACCATCCAAACTAACAACTAACTCCCATTAACTAACTTTGCAAAATTACATTGACAAAATTGACAAACTTTTTTTGTAACTTTTGACAACTTTTGCATTTTTTTGACAACTTTGCACCTAATCACCCAAAACTAATCCCATATGACCCCAAATGACCTTAAATGGTCCAAATTGATCTTATTGACCCAAAACAAACCCAATCAACCCAAAAAACCAAAACTTTGCAAGATGACACAAAATGCATCCAAAGATGCCCCTGCATCATACTCCCTAGGGGAGAGAATTTTTTTTGAGTTCCATCTAAAATATAAATCTTATTTCTTGTCTTCTAGTTCCTTTGAATGTGTGCATTGTTTTCTTTTTTCTAGATCTCAACTACATTTGTTTCAACTAGTTCACTTGTGCTTTTCAGTCCAACAACATGCTTCTTGAGCCAAGGCCAACTTGATGTTATATATCCATGGTTTTCTGCTTGTCTCCTCATTCTAGCTTTAGTTTTGCCTGCAATTGGAGATTTATATTCTCTTTCATCCACTCTGTCTTCCTTACCTGCACAAGAAATAAACATATTAAAGAAATCATATTCGTTGTTTTCATACTTCACTTCTTCATCCACCTAATGTTGTTTTCCATACATTCTTTTCTCTTCATTATTCTCCAAAATCTTTGGCTTCACCTCAACTTTACTTAGCCATTAATTTTTATTTTTGAATTGCTCATCCATTCTTTTATTCTCTTTGACATCAACATTCTCATCTCTTGGTTCATCTCTTGAGAACCATGTGATCTCCTTATCCTCCATGACTATCTTCTCTCTTTGGACTATCCTTGAGTCCTCTACAACCTCTTTTGCTATTTCTTCTTATTCTTCCTAAACATCACCCACTTCAACATCAATGTCACTATTATTTTTATTAGTTTGAGCAAATTCAAAAGAAATTTCTTCCATTTCTCTTTCAACTGGTTTAAACAACACATGTTGTTTTCAAAATTAATTACCTCATTTGTCTTTTCTTCATATTGTTGTACATCTGTCTTCTCACTTAACAACAAGCTTTCAATTCTTGTGCACTTATCCTTCAAGGCTGTTAATGCATATTTCTTCCCATCTTTGTCTAACTCATATGTGTTGTTTTTCCTGTTATACTTCGTTGTCCTGCTATAGTGCCACAACCTTCCAAATACAATGTGACTTACATCCAAATGCATAATATCAAAAACTATTTCGTCCTTATAAGGGCCTATTTGAAACTCAACTTTGCATTGCTCACATACGGTTACCTGGTTACCTATTTGAAGACAACTCACTGAATAGGGCATGGGGTGTTGTATTCTTGTCAAACCCAATTTATCTACCATATATTCAGAAACAATATTATCCATGTAGTTATCTAAAATCACAACTTGATAGCATTTACCTTTGGACTTGCAGGTAGTCCAGAATAATCTTTCCTTTGCCAACTTGCTTTCTTTCTTAGCTGTCATTTCTTCCTCTCATAGCTTCTTTGGCACTTTGAACAATGTATTTAATAATACTGATGCCCCTTGCCCATCTTTCTTCTTATTAAGAGCCATCTTTAAAGATCAAATCTCATTGAACCACATTACCCAAAATAATAAATTATTTCCTAGAGAGCTTTTGGCTCTGATATCAAAAATGATGCAGAGAAAGGACTTCTCCTAAACACACTTGATTGATTTGACACCTTTCACACAAGGGTTCATTTCAAATAATGACTAAATGCACCCTAGTGCACCTTGGAAACATTGTAACTATAACCTAATGGTCTTCAATAATAAAAACATGTAACATGAGGTTTTTGGATTGTTCAAACCCAACACAACACATCTCACAGGTTTCCCATCCAACCATGATCAAATAATGCATTGCTTTTATCAAACCCTCAAGCAACTAGGGTATTTAACTCTATCAATAGTGTTAGAGACCACACTATTCTTGGCATGAGATTACATCTTTTACATAAAATGACAACCCCCTACAACCATTCAAACTGACAACTAACTCCAATTAACTAACTTTGCAAAATTGCATTGACAACATTGACAAGTTTTTTGTAACTTTTGACAACTTTTACATTTTTTTGACAACTTTGCACCTAATCACTCAAAACTAATCCAATATGACCCCAAATGACCTTAAATGGTCCAAATTGACCTTATTGACCCAAAACAAACCCAATCAACCCAAAAATCAAAACTTTGCAAGATGACACAAAATGCATCCAAAGATGCCCCTGCATCAAGGAATCATCAAGACCCTACCATTGTCCACTTCACCAAGTGAAGTGGAATGTTTTAAACCTTATAATGTTAAGTGTTTGAATATGTTTTGATTGTTGTTTTACTTTAACTTTTGATGACATGTGCTAATGTTTTAGTGTTGGACATGTGGAAATAGGGTGGGGAAGATGTAAGCCCGTATAGAACTCTCGGGGCTATTTATTTAGAGTCAAAAAGTGGGATTTTGGTGTTATTATTGTATTTTTGGGACCCAAACCCAAGTACCTATGGGTAGGGCACTTGGGGAAGGGTGTAAAGATTGTCTTGGGTTTAGAAAAGAGTACTTTTGGGGCTCTTGAAAAGAACTCCCATATGGGATGGCATAGGTGTTTGACTCTAGACACCCAAGCCACCCTATGACCTTCCATAAGAGTTGGTTTTGGGAAGTGAACTTCCACTTGGGAAGAGCATCCATGTGAGCTCACATGTATGAGCACATCTCCTCCCATGTGATTGTCTTTGAAAAGTCTTATCAACTTGGGAGTTGGGAGAGAGGATAGGTCAAGGGTGAGAGAGGGTGCCATGTGTCACTCTCACATTTGATTTTGAGGAATGACATGGTACTCCTTTTTAAACCCACATTTGTTAGTGTTGAAGGGGGGTTCTTGAACTTTTGGTTTTGGGGAGAGAACTTGAATTTTTTTTTAGTTTGGAAAGGTGTAAAAAGAAGAGGGAGAATCCATGAATGAGGATCTTAGTGGATCTTATGGTTTTTAAGAAGAACCTTGGAAGAGGAAGGGGAGGCTTCATGTCAGCAAGCTCTAAGGAGAGAGATAAGTTTTTGCTTCTTGTTTCTTCTTGTGATTTGTTATGTCATGTAAACCCTTTTATTGTGAATGTTTGGTTCATTTATGTGATGTGCATGAGTTGTTTGTGGGAAGTGGATATGCTCTTGTAAATCTTCTATTGTGATTTATCTTATCTCATTTATGTTATATGTATGAAGTATTGAAAGGAGTACATTTAGAAAAGTGGTGAAAAATGTGTTATGGCTTTATGATGTCATATTGGATGGGTGGAGAGCTTTAATCTCCCCATTGGTTTGCTCAACATAGATACAAATATTGAAGGAATCCACTTGGGAAGCTCTAATGATGAAGGAAGTGATATTGCATTGTCTTGAGAAGAGTTGCTATAATGTATTGTTTTTGTAAAGTAATATGGTCTTGATAAGAGTTGCTTTAATGTATTGTTGTTGTAAAGTAATATTACATTGTTTTGAAAAGGGTTGATATACTTGTCATTGTTGTATCAAGTGACAATATATTTCTCAGAGGAGCGAATAATCTCCTTACAACCATTTTAGGATCATAGTTGCATGTGATAATTCTTTTTTTGTTAAACTACTTCATTTTCACTACATGCATTGTCACATTGGTTATATGAACTATTTTGGGAGAAAGATATCTAAATTTAAAGTTAGCTTATATTTTCTAGATCAAACAAATGTGTGCACATACAAACATTAAGAAATGGCATTAAAACTCATTATTGCTTTGATAATATGACAACAATATCTGTGCATTTAAAAGGAGGGAATTAAACAAATGTTTGGCTTGGTTCATTTTATGGCTTATTGGTTATATTGTTTTTTTAAAATAAAATAAATGATAATAAATAGAAATCAAGATAGAAAGTTAAGAGAAGAAAAATATGTATTTACATATATTTATAATTATTTCCCTTTATTATTATTCAACCTTGCAAAGAATAGCCATGAGGGTGGGATTGAATACATTTAAGTATTTTATGAAAATTATATACATGCAATTTTAAATAAGATGGTTTAATATATTTCATTTGATCTTAAGTTATGTTTAGATTTTTGAAATAAAACATTTTATCATAATAATTTGATCTCATGCTATGTTTAGGTTTTTGAAATGAAATATTTTATTCTATTATTTTATACTCCCAAAATATAAACTTTATACTATCTACAACATGCACACAAGTGTAAAGATTGGAATAAATAAATTATTATTTTTTATTTATTTGTTTTTGATAAAATGTTACTCAGAAATAAATGTACATATATTAACTTATTTAATATATTTGAAGAACAAAATAAATTGAATTTTTGAGCTCTGTTTTAAAAAAAAAGCATTTTAAAGTTAAACAAAATTATTTAAAACATTTATTTTTATATATAAATAAAGATATTTGTGAAAAATAAGGTTTTGTTTTATTTTACACATAGAATAAAACTGCATTGAAATATTTAGTGTTAAAGCTAAATGGAAATAGGCCAACAAAAAATAAAATAAAATATACATAATAAATTAATTAAAAAAATACACATCCCTTATAGCCCATGGGAGGCCGTCGCCGCCCTTGGGTTTAAAACCCTAATAAAAAGTATATAAATACATAAAATAAAAAAAATATAAATTTTAAAACAACAACAAACAAAACAGCTCGAACTCCTTTGATCCTAAGCCTGAAATCCTCCCGGCCTCCGTTCTATCTGTCACAAAAAACAAAAACAAAATTAATATTCTAAAATATTAGATATCTTGTAATCTCTTATTTTATATATCTTATTTTTTTTAGTGAGTACATTTTCTATTACAAAGAAATATGAATAAAAGAATTTGCTTCTGTAAGAGAGTAAATGCATGGAGTGTTAAAACTAAATGGAAATAGACCCCCAAAAAAAAATAAAAAAATAAAATAAAATAAAATAAAATATACATAATAAAATAATTAAAAAAATACACATCGTTATAGCCCATGGGAGGCCGTCGCCCTTGAGTTTAAAACCCTAAAATAAAAATATAAATACATAAAATAAAAAAATATATAAATTAAAAAAAAAAACAACAAAACAGCTCGAACTCCTTTGATCCTAAGCCTGAAATCCTCCCGGCCTGCGTTCTATCTGTCACAGAAAACAAAAACAAAATTAATTTTCTAAAATATTAGATATCTTTTAATCTCTTATTTTATATATCTTATTTTTTTAGTGAGTACATTTTCTATTACAAAGAAATATGAATAAAAGAATTTGCTTCTCTAAGAGAGTAAATGCATGGAAATAGGTTACATAGAAATTTAGGAAATATAGATTTTTTTTGGGCAGACTTTTACCTTTTGAAAAATGAAGCTTCCTTATCTCTTTTCCCTCTCTTCTCTTCTTCTCCTTCCTATTTATGGAGCTAAAAAGAGAGGGAAAACAAATTCTTAAGTGTATTCTTAAGATTTAGGGCAACACTTGGAATTGCCCTAGATCTAAGGGTGAAAAACAATATCATCCAATGGATGAGATATGTTGCTCACTCCCCTTTTTAAAACCTAACCTTTTATCTTAACATGCTATTAGAGAACTAAAATGGTTTTGTGATTTAAGTCATGGTGGGCAAATATATTCCCTAGCACCCATAACTTAAGTTCCAACTTAAATGATTTTTTTGAGAGTGTGAATTAATTAATAGGTTAAACTTTTTAACCATAAAATCAAAATATTAAACACTTCTATGTATATATTATAATATTAATTATTTAAAATATGTGTGACCTCTAACCTTGACAAAAAAGTATCCTATTATCCTTATTATGTAATTAGAATTATTCAAGCATCTTCATAACATCAGATGTTAATGATCCCATATTCATTAGAATATTACCATCATGAGTGCTTTTGATGTGGGCTAGGCTTATTGTCAAATTAATAGTGCAGTAACAAATGGTACAATATGCTTAAGAATCCAGGCATGACGAGTGAAGGGTGGTTGAAAGAAAGTGCCCCTTATCATGAAATCTAGTACAAATCTCAGTAAACCAAAACTACTCATGAGTAGCATTTTGTCAAATGCATGTCCCTTATCATGAAATCTAGTACAAATCTTAGTAAACCAAAACTACTCATGAGTAGCATTTTGTCAAAAAAACAACTAACTAACAAATGAAAACATAAATGTTGTGTGTCATATGTCAATTCATATAATCCAAACACACTATAGGCTAAGTGTGTAGCATATGACTAGGTCATTAGTTATCATTGGATTATCAAAAAGCATTTGAATCTTTCATAGTATAAGGCATGTACATCAACCTTAAATCATTGCATTAGTAGTTACATCATAATATTTACATCATTTATTTGGTGTGTCTTATCATTCATAAAAATGGTTTAATTCTCATTAATGAATTTAACATCCTTCCTTATAATTTATAGTAGGTATCATTACACTTTTCAACATAATAGCGCATTAGAAACAAGTATGGAACATAGGATCATAGGTCATACAATAGAAGAATAATATATGGTAGGTTGACTAGATCATATGGTAGATATGTGTCCCTAGTGTATACCATACTCATGACCTAGTCTAATATGAGACTAATCTATATCATAATTCTTTTACATGCTCCAGAATGTTGATTCATTAGAAAATTCATAATTTTAGTCACTAATAATAGTCAAACAATATAATCTTCATCCTCAAAAACATCAAATCTACAATAAGTTAAGAATTTCTAATCTTTCTATTATCACTTTCACATTTTCTTCTTTGCTCTAATTAATTCAGGTTTTATTGTGTTATTATTTAATCACTTAATTAAACTCCCAAGTTAACAATAAGGTGTATTTTATTTCTCAACTAGGTTATAATAGAAAATAAATTAGCCTCTTCAAATTGAAAAAAATGCAACTTATTAGATAATAACTCATTTTCTTTATAGCTTACATAATTTTTTATTTTTATTTTTTTCCTATATCCTTGTTTCTATCATTTATTAGTAATTTTGTCACATAAGTATTTAATGTGAATGAAAATATTTCATAAATCTAAATCTTAAGAATATCTAATAAGCATATATGATTTATGTTTTTTCTAAAATTTCTTTATTAAAATATTCATGATTAATGATTGAATATAAAATATGTGTTGGAGTCTATCCAAATAAATATGTTTCTCCTTTCTATTTCTTCACATTTTTCCAACCATTGTTTAATATTAAATAATAAATAAAATTAAAACATCAATTACATTAGCATAAAAAAGTAATACATAATTCATACAATTCTATGAAGTAGAATACACTTAAATAGTAGTTTGCCAAAACTATTTGTGGAAGTTCTCAAATTCCATACTTGACTACACCAAAATAAACAATTATTATATAATTATTAATGCATCGATTCCAATATTCTACCACAAGACTAATTACAAGCACATTACATAGTAAGAGCATTTTGCTCTATTTATGGATTATAGGTTTTGTTGCCACAACTGCACATCCACCTTTGAGGATAATAGTCCTGTGGCATATTAGCTCGAACAATAACTAACTTGGGCTTACATGGATTGCAACCATGACATTTGTTTCAACTCGGAGGTCTAGAGCTCATGATATGCATGTTTTGTTACCCTTGGCGCAGGTTTTTGTTGTGTGGTGGTGGAATTTGTGTTCTCTTCTTCGAATACCTACAACATATTTGTAGTCAAACACTACATCAAGGAAACAAAATCGCAACATATTTGTTTTCTTCTATTAGTTTAAGGATCTAGATTTTTCCAAAATGGTAGATGTAAGAATATACTCACTTGGACGAAGACCTTTACATGCAGGGATGACGTGTCCACTAGAATATCCATGTACATTATCACTAATACAGGAAGCTCCTTTCCCAGAGGTAAGCTTTAAAGATATATCACTGAGCATTATGCCTCTGCAGGGTACACTGTCACTGCACTTAAATTGCACTGCTGATGGTGTTGCTGATGTCCCATGTATGTTCTTGTATGTCACATCTTCGATTTGAACTGCAGACCTCTTTAAATACAGAAAAAGAAAGACATTTTGTTTTACAAATAACCCCCACAAAATATAGCTTAGAAATTGTGATCTGGGTGTTTGGACATACCTGATTTTTGCATTTAGAAGGCAAAGTGCGATAAAATTGATCTATTAATATCGGGTTGCCTGCATTTATTATTTCAACGTTCTCATAACTTATGTAGCTTGCCATGCCTGAACCACCCTGTTACATCACATTATCAAAGTTCATTAGCTTCTTATATTGATTGAATTTGTACCATATTATAATAACAAGTAAGAAGACACATAAACTTAAAAAATAAATAGTTTACCTGCCATGTTTTGATTCTTAATCCATTTTGTGTGCCTATGAATTTAGCCCCATCTACATGAATGTCAGAAACCTCTGCTTTTGAGTTTCCTCTCCCAAGACTTCCTATACTTATTCCATGGCCTGGACCGCATATGAGATCCTTAATGATAATATTGGAAGACCCTGTAGCTATAGCGACGCAGTCATCCCCTGTCCAACTCATAATGCCATGTATTTAGTGATTCATTTCCTCCAAAAAGATTAGTGTATTCAAACATTTTATTCAGAGAAAGGATTATCTGTTCCTATAATGTTACTTTGTATGAGAAAGTTTTTAGATCCAAAGATATCAATTCCGTCGGTGTTGGGACTGTCTTTTGGAGCCTTAATTTTAACGCCGAGGATTTTGACTCCCTCACAATTACCAAAAACTAAATGAAATTCAGGGCTATTTTTTAATGTCAATCCTTGGATTAACACGTCCTCCGAATAATCGATTTTAATGGCCTGCATATAATTATCATAATTATTTAACATATACAAATCATAGTCTTCAATATAACAAATGCTAAATAAACACTTACAGTTGGTCTATTACGATCGTTACAAATTTCCTGCAGTGAAAGAAAATGGTATCAAACAAAGCTCAAATAAATATATATTTGTAATATTAAAAAAAAAAACTTCCAACTTTTAAAAAAAACAGCCTACAAACATTTTCATTAATAAATTTACATATTACTTAAAGAGTAAAAGGTTGTTACTTACTCGCCCATTGACCCACTTACATTGGCCAGCCCACCATTTTTGTCCCTGTCCATCAATTATACCTTTACCTATCAGAGTAAAGTCTTTCAGTTCAGCAAATTGCAACCATATATGTGCATTCTTCCAGCTTGCTGGATTTGGGTATGCAGCTATTATCCCATCTACCTACAAATGCAATAAATTATGTATTTAATAAACTAACATGAAATAAAATCAATTACTGAAAATATAATAAACATTTCTCTTTTAAATTGTAAACCTTAAAAGTAAAGCCAGGTTGACATGGGCCCTTGAAAACCAAATTGTTTACAACAAATATCTTGTTGGCTGGCACAACCAAGACTGCTGATGACTTTTTACATGCTGCATACCATGCTCTTGCAAATGCCTGCCAGAAAAAATACAAAATTGTCAAGTATTTTACACTGTTTATAATTTAAAATAAAATATATTAATATTTATTAAAAATTATATAAGAACCTAAATTATAATAAGAAATAATAGAGTTAAAGAGGATTTTATACAGTCAGAGCTTAACATATTAGGTGTTTACAAACAATAAAGTAGAAGAACTTAAAGAAGAGTTGTACAATTGGTGAGGGTGTTCTTTCAATTAAGTCATCCATCAAGATTAAATACTGAGGTGTAATAATGAGGAAGTTAGGATTGTGTCTCAGACAACTTTTGACAGGATTAGATACCTCTCAATTAAAGAGGTATCAACTTAGATTCATTCTCTTGTACCGAATTATAAAAACAATTTAAGTTTAACGTAAAAAATATTATAAAAATAAATTAGAATAAAAATATTTTATAAATAAAACGAAGCAACTCTACAACAACAGAGGAAAACAAATCTTTTAAAAGTGCCCTGCACAGTTCTTTATGATTGGATTCTCTGCCTAACAAGTAAGCCTGTGAAAACCTGATGTAATGAAAGATGGGATTCTCTTGCAAACACAACATAGTATATCATAGAAAACATAACCATTCATCTCTAAAAGGAGAAAAATAAAATAAAATAAAAACAAATGTGATGAATGACCTCAGTGCAATCATGCTTTCCATCGCCTACTGCGCCATACTTTTCCACATTGAAGACGCTCATAGCAGCATGACGAGAATGAACAACTGTTTCTAAACTCATAGATATTGGTCGATATCACTGTCTAAAATAGTTTGGGCACTGTCTAAAATAGTTTGGGCAGATTGAGCTTCTGCTGCTGATATTATAATCAACTGGAAGGCCAAAATGGCCATCAGAGGGATATTGAACTTCATGCCCATTTTAATAAAAGAAAATTCCTTCTACAGTTGTCTCGAGCTCAACTATGAAGAAGCAAAACATGTTTGTGAGTGGGAAATCATTATGCATTTTATAGTTCTTCCTATGTGTATTTGTATTTCGGCGAAAAGGTAATCCAGAAAAAAAAGGTACGTAGAGGATCTTCAATTCCACGAATGCTTTTTCTTAGGACGTCTGAATAATATTCTTTTGACAGTTCCAAAACACTGTAATTACACGTTACAACCTCCTTTAATGCTTGCCTTTTCAGTATGATAGAGTAAGGAAAAGCTCAACCGATATGCCGTGATTGCCTTTTCAGTATGAGGTGATGAAAACCATCAAGGACGCTTGATTTTAGGTTTTTTCTCGGAGAAGCTTCCAGTCATCTATAGTTGAGGCAACCAGCCATCTTACAACTTTTAATAGCAGTTGTTGTTGATGGACACGATATCACATTGACTCAAGCTTATTGGAACTGTCAAAATCTGCAAGGTAACAGGAATCCCAGGGTCGAACAATAATAATAATATCTTTCGAGAAGGATTATGCTTCTTAACCAGTTTAAGTAGCTAGTTTATAACGGTCACCTTTAGGTATTATTTCGTTAGACTTAGGATTTGAAATTTTCTAAGCAAGCTTTGCTTTAAAGTTTTTCGTTGGGTGGAGCTTTCAGGTCTTTTAGTTCTTCTATGGTTAGAGGAAATCACTCGATTGGGGTATTTTGTATGTCACGATATATAAACGTTTTACTCAGCTCATCCTCACAAGATAGGTTTTTATATTTTATGTATAGGGTGACCTATTTTAATTTTCTGAATATTTTCTTTACATGTTATTCTCCTTAATATAAGATTGCGGATTGTCATTTTATGCTATGTATGGCTTATAATTTTTCCATTAACATATTAACTTCTTAGATCAAATATGTAGGATGTAATATTATGGTAAAGAAAGCCTCTACCACGAAACTAAAAATTTATTAAATTTAGTGAGGTAACACTTGTGATCAAAATTATGAATTATATGGATAAAAATGATTTAGACATTTGATGTGGAAGCATCTCAAGGGTAGAACAATCTTGCATCACCAAATATAGTTTATTTCATGTTATATTCTTTTTTTTTTGCATGTTTTTAATTATTTTTAGGTTTTAATATTCTCGCCATAGAAAATAGTTCTTGTGAGAAACACATTTCTTGCCCAATCTCCATTGTAGTGCATTCCAAGTCTAAAACTAAAATCTCACAATGCAAAGCTCATTCAAACTTTGTGGTAGAATTTCCAAATCTCCATTGTAGTGCATTCCAAGTCTAAAACTAAAATCTCACAATGCAAAGCTCTTTCAAATTTTGTGGTAGAATTTAAGGACCTTTCCAATCTTATTGGTCCTAAGGAGATCTTTGCCTAGAATCGTACCAAGTTATGGGTCCTCTTGATCAACATATTGTAACATATAAAGGGCCCTTTTGGATTCCATGTCAAATTGTAATGTATAAGAAATCCTTATTTTATGATATGTATCTAATTGGGAAAAAATCAATTTGCTCCCATTTCTGCATTATTTTATTGGAATAATATTATTTTATTCTAGACTAATGGAGTGGTTCTTACACTTGGTTTTCAGGTTACTAATGTGATGATGAGTTTGCATGCTTTATTTTTTGGGATCTATGAGTTGTATAGTTTAGTGGGTTTTCTTTACCCATTGGTTGCATTGAAGACTTGGATGTGGACTATAAATATCCATAGATCAGTTTAGTATTGATGTAGACTTTGTTAGTTGGCCTTATTTGTGGTTATTTGTGCATTGGTATTGTGAGAGAAATTTGCATACGAAGGCAAATCAAAGGAAATAAACTAAAC